>CM053585.1:106838453-106914530 GCA_028646515.1 Pseudochirops corinnae | reverse complement strand
GAGGCTACTGGGGGCAATGTAGTATAGTAGATAGTGTTGGACTTGGAGTCAGGAAGACTAGAATTCCTTCTTTCCCAAGATCCTCTAAACCAATGGTTCTCAACCTGTGGGTTATGTTCAATTTGTAACAATGAAAATACATCTTGCATATCAGATATTTACATTACAATTCATAACAGTAGCAAAATTACAGTTATGAAGTATCAACGAAAATAATTTTATGGTTGGGGGTCACCACAACATGAGGAACTATATTAAAGGGTCTCAGCATTAGGAAGGTTGAGAACCACTGCTCTAAACTGAAGTTGTGTGAGCTTGGATGGTTTACTTAACCTCTCTGGGATTCAGTTTCCTCATCTGTAAGTCAACTAATAAGGTCAACAAGTCAATAAGCATTTATTTATTTATTAAGTGGTCACCACTATGTACCAGGTCACTATGTGCCAGTCAACAAGTCAAGTCACTGGGCTTAATGTTGAAGATACCATCAAAGGCAAGAAACAATCTCTGCCTTCAAAGAACTCAGAGTCTAATGGGGAAGACAATATGCAAGCAATTCTATTCATACTAGATATATGCAAGGTAAGTTAAAGATAATTAATAGAGGGAAGACTCTAGATTTGAGGAAAATTGGGCAAAGGCCTCTTGAGCTAATATTTGAGGGAAGGCAGGGAATCCAGAAAGTGAACTCTGGAGGGACAACATTCCAGGCATGGGGGCTAACCAGTGAAAAGTCGTAGAGTTGGGAGATCAGGCATCTAGAATAATGAACACCAAGGAGGCTGGGATCATGCAGTGAACAGAAGAGTAAAGTGTAAGAGGACTAGAAAGGTAGGAAGAAGCCACATTGTGAAGGGCTTTAAAAGCCAAATAGAGGATTTTAGATTTGATCCTGGAGGTCCCATTCAGCCCTAAATCTATGATCCTTTGTTATATTTTCAGGTCAATTAAATTCAACACATTCATTTAGTACCTAATACTTATAAGGCACTGTGTATGAAGTGCAAAGGGATACAACAACAAAAATGAAGTGGTTCCTGTCCTCAAGAAGCTTTCTTTCTACAGGGGACAAGGCATGTACACAAATAAATAAAGCAGAAGGAAAATCATTGAAGGAGAGAGAGCTAAAAACTTGGGGGCGGGGAGAGGATCAGGGAGGACCTCATGAAGAAGATCTCATGATGAAGGTGTCACCGTAAGTTAGTCCTTGAAGGAAGACAAAGATTTTGAGAGACAGAGAGGAGGAGGTACTATATCTCAGGCATGAGAAAAGGCATGATTTACATGGTAAGCGCCCAGAGGTGTGAGATAGAAGGTTGGATTTGAGGAGCAGCTAATAGGTTAGTTTTTCTGCAACATAGTTTGGAAAATAAGGGTGGGAAGGTGGGCAGGGTCTCTGATAAAGCAGCCACAGAATCTGTCATATAAAAGGAAATGATGAATTCCCCCTAGACCTTATTCAGAATAAACTCTCAATAACACAAATTCACGTAAGGCTTCTTTCCAAAGACGAATTGTTTTTCTTATAAGAAATAAGAATGTTCCATAAAACCTTTCTGCCTAAGAATTCCCAACTGGATGCCTGATACAGCACAGGTGTCAGGATGAAGAATAGCACAGCACAGCCTATGTGAAGAGAAAAAAAGAAGAGAGAAACTGGTAAATGGCTAGAAATTGGAAATCTTCAAAAGACCATCTTAGCAGATAATAATTGATTGCAACTGCTTTTTGCATTGCTGATTTTGGCAGTCTTTTGGCAAGAGTATGATGATTACAGATCATTTTCACCTGGGTAAGATGGCCATCTAAGGCACAAAAAAGTAGCAAAGTCCAGCTCTGAAGGAACAATTAGGAGCTCTGTGCAGCAAGCAGTAGGCAGTTTGCCATTTTAGTAGGGAGAACAGTCATTAGAAGCCACATAGAACTGCTTATCTCAGTTGTAATAGGCAGGAAAGTGAGGGACCTATTCCAGTGCTATCTTTGTATTTATTCTGTAGGCAACTATAGAACAGCTAGGTGTTTATTAAGTTCATATTGGTTCTTTGGTAGAGGAAAAAGTGAAAGTATTTGGGGGAAAGCCTCTCTGGCTTATCAAAGGAGACTAAAGTCTTCCATGGTAGGGTGGAAGAAATGATTCAGGTGGGAAACAAAGAAAAAAACCACTCAGAGGAGGCCAAATGGAATTCATATATGTGTCAGGAGGTGAGGAGAAATATGACACAAAAAAAAGAAAGAAGAAAATCTGTTCAACCTAATGAGTATTACCCATTTTTAGTGATTCATGTGGAAATAATGATTCTTATAGGAATAATGTGGAAACAATCTTTGACAGTTATGAAGACTTGAATGGAAAATTGAAAAAGTTGGGAGAATAGATGATTACATTACTACTTTCCTTTGAAGGTAGTGATTCTACAATAGAAAGGAGGGTATAAGAAGCAATCAGCTGGCTAGGAGGATGGTAGAAGAGAGGGAAATTTGGCTTTCTGAGCCTTGGCTTACGACATAGAAATCACAGACCTTTTGCCAGGGATGGAGTGTATCTAATGAGGGCCAAGAAAAATATTTCTACCTGCAGAATTGCTGTTCTGCTAAAAGGATTTTTAAATTGAGAATTGAGAAGAAAGGAGAAAACTTCTCAGCTACAATTGCTAAATCATAAACTGTAGAAAATAGCAGGTTTTTTTGGGGCAAAGAAGAGTAACTATCGAAGTGTCTAGTAATTCACAGGAGATAACATGGAAGAGGAGAAGAAATGGTATTGATGGCCTCAGATATCTATAAACCAATAGAGTGTGTATAATAAACAAAGTGATTACCAAGACTTAGTAGGATGTTATTCATGACTTGAATATGACAATGGAAGAGACTACCATACTCAATAGGAATAGATTATTCAGAAGAAACATTAGGGTAGCAATATATAACAAGAAGAACATGAAGCATCTAGTTAGCACAGTGGATAGTGCTGGATCTGGAGTCAGGAAGACCAGAGTGCAAATCCCACCTCCAGACTCTTACTGGTGCCACTTAACCTCTATCTGCCTCAGTTTTCCCATCCCATCTGTAAAATGGAGATAATAATAGCACCTAATTCCTATGGCTGTTGTGAGGATCCAATGAGTACTATAGAAATTCTATAAAGAAGATGATGATAGTGCATAGCTCTGTGGAGATCTATAAACCTGGAGTAGGAAGTGTGTTAGAGGGCATTTTCATGAAGACTAAGGAGAGAGAAAAAGAAGTAACATCATGGTAGGATACAAAACCACTTGGTCACAAATGAATTTATAATAAAAATCACAGAACTGTTGTGGAAACAGAATATAGATGTGAAGCAGTACAGTTAGACGCATCTGTTTCACTGATCAGAACCACAGTGTCCTTTAATGAACTGATGTTACCTAATTAAGAATGGATGACACACTTAACAAGTTTGCAAATGATACAAAATTTGGAGGGATAGCTAATTCAAAAATATACCTAGAGGCTAAAGTTATGGTTCAAATTTAAAAAGATGAAATTTATTACAGACAAATGTAAAGTTCTATAGTTGGGTTTAAGAAGTCAATTAATTGCACAAATATAGGATGGGAGAATGTGGCTGGATAGGAGTTCACATAGAAAAAACACCTGTGAGATACTGCAAGCTCAAAATAAGTTGACAGTTTGTAGTATATCACCTCAATATATCAATGTGATCTTGTATTAATAGGCTTAGTGTGCAGAACAAAGGGTCACTCTATATCAGAAGTTTTGTATTTTGTTCTGAGCACTTCATTTTAAAAGGATTGACATAAAACCGGAGCAGGTTGAGAGGAATACAGCCAGGATGGGGAGGGGACTTGTAATTGCATGAAAATTTATTTACAGAATTGATGATACTTAGTCCAGAGTAGAAAAGGCTTAGGGAGGGGCATGATTGCTGTCTTCACATATCCAGGTTAACATGGAAAAGAAAATTTAAATATATTTACTCTGTCTCTGAGGACAATAGTTAAAAGTTACAGGAAGGCAGATTTTGACTCAATCAGAAGAAAAATTTCATAGTTTCCAATAAGGGCTATACAGAAATGAATGATCTGCTGCTTTAGAGAGAGTAATAAATTTTCTGTTATCAGAGGTGCTAAAAGAGAAGCTAAATGAATAGGATATTGGAGAGGGTATTTCTGATGAATCTTTTACAATCAGCTCTCTGAAAAGTATATGAAGGACACGCTTTTAAGTTTAATATGCATTATTAATGTTTTGCCAATTTCCAAGGGGAAATGCTATCACTAGAAATTCTTTTTCTTCCTTCCTTCCTTCCTTCACTCCTTCCTTCCTTCTTTCCTTCCTTCTTTCCTTCCTTCCTTCTTTCCTTCCTTCCTTCCTTCCTTTCTTCCTTCCTTCCTTCCTTCCTTCCTTCCTTCCTTCCTTCCTTCCTTCCTTCCTTCCTTCCTTCCCTCCTTCCTTCCTTCTCTCCTTCCTTTTCTTTTCTCCATTCTCTCCTTCCTCTCTCTTCTTTTTATCTCACTGTTTACTTTCTTTCTTCCTCCCTTTTCCTTCTCCTCCCTTCCTCTCTCCCCCCGTCTCTTTCTTCCAACAAATTTACTATCTATTATGTGTGAAACTTTCTTATCTTTTTGAAAACCAACTTAATTTTCATATCAACCTTGTGTAAAGTCAGTTGAATTTTTATAACTCTCACCTCTTGCTTATTGGCTGGCCCTCCTAAATCCCTCTGAATTTCATTAGTATCATTAACCTGTTTAATAATCTTTTGATGTCACTAACCACTTTAATAACCCATTAATATCACTAGCCCCACTTTAGTTTCCTAACCTGAGGGATTGGAGCCAAAGGGACTCAGGCACATGGTGGATATCAGTGATGGTGGAGAATTAGAATTCTTTCATTGCTACCCTTTTCCTGCTTACTCTGCAAAGCCTTAATGCAGCTGTGTCTATATTTTGTTCAGAACCCATATACATGGAGTTTTGGCTTTACTTGTTCCCCCAGAACCCATCTCCCATCACAGATTTTGGGATCCCTGGGAACTTGTGGCAAGTAGACAAGTTAGATACATCCCAGGGAAATACTGCAAAAAACTGAGTCGTTGGGAAGGGTTTGAATACTGTCATATATTCTAATAAACTCTTCACCTGATTCAAACTATATAATGGGGTTGAGGGTCATGAGGAGGAGCCTTAGGGTGCTCTGAGCCTGAATATCTACACCACATCAGTATTGATGACTCAGGCAGAATACGACCATACCTTTGCTCTTTTTACCAGAAGAACATTTGATGTGGTTGTTATTCACTCGTTTCAGTGATGTTTCATTCTTCTTGGCAAAGACGCTGGAGTGGCTTGGTACTTCCTTTTCTAGTTCATTTTATAGATGAGGAAGTTGAGGCAAACAGGATTAAGTGACTTGCCCAGGATCACACAGCTAGTAAGTATCTGAGGCCAGACCCAGATCTTCCTGACTCCATCTATCCATTGTACCACCTAGCTGCCCTACCAGAAGGAGAGGCAAGTCTTAATTTGAAAAATAGTCAAATTTTGATAAATTTAGGTCATCGGCAGTCTGGCTCTTTGGCTTAGGGCAAAAGAAAGTTTCCTTCTTTGGCTCTTGAAATTATGGGAAGCAGAAACTGGAATGGATGTTTAGCCACCTCAGATGCAGTAAGTATAAGAAGCCTTTTCCAGCTTTCCTTGATCTTAGTGCCTTTCCCCTGAGACTACTTCCAATTTACATTTTTATCTTGTTTGTACATAGTTGTTTATGTGTTGTCTCCTCCATTTGATAGAGCTTTTTGAAAGCAGGAACTGTTTTTTTGTTGTTTTGTTTTTGCTTTTCTTTGTGCCCGGCACATAGTAGGCACTTAATAAATGCTTATTGACTGACTGTAATATTACAGTTTCTTTTTCATATCATCATGAAACAGCAGGACTTTGTAGGATCATTGAATAGGTCTCAAAACTTCAAGCTGGAAGAGAATGCTAGATATCACCTGATCTAACTCCTCTCAGTTTGCAGTGGAGAACACAGACCCAGAGAGGGAAAGTAATCTACATACATTTCCAGAGCTTGTAAGTAGCTTCATTTTGATCTCCCATTGAGACCAAATTATACCCTTCCAAAAGGGTCCTCAAATTTGGTCAAACTCCTGTCATTGAGATCTCATATACCAGCACCATCATGGTTTGGTTAACTACATGGCCACCTATGTCAATGGGATTTGATTGGAGGGAGGAAAATGAATCCAAATGCACACATAGCAAGTAAAAAAAATGTAAGATTTCTTTTTTTTTTTTAATCAGTTCAAACTCAGCAATAAATGTGCCTGACAATCCCAGAGGGGAAAGAGGATATAAATTTCCTGGAAGGCTCTCTGCAAATACGTAGGTCCAAAGGTGGACATTCCATCAGCGTTAGCATGCTACCTTTCTTTCTGCCAAAGCTTCCTCAGGCCCGACAGCCTCCAGGGCACTCAGGCATGCCCGGCCCCCCATTAACTTCTCTTCTGGTAACAAATTCTCAACTCTCTAGCAGGTCTGTATGGTCACAATCTCCCTCCCACCATTGCTCCCTCCCATTACTCCCCCAGTTCCAAGCACATTTTTTTTCTCCCAATAGGGAAAAAGACCAGCAGGAACACCTGTGTGTTGCTGCTTAGGAATGCGGCTAGATTGGCCTAGATCAAGTAACAGATGTTAGAAGCCAAAAGTTTGATGGTGCACAAGCTCTGAATTCAACATGGCAGCTGGCCTGCTTGCTGGGCTCAGGCTGGGATGCTCTGGACTGGGTTTATTGTATTTTTTTTTTTAGTGCTTTTTTTCAGGTGAGGAAATGCTGCCCAGATTGGAGTCTCCTTTGCTGTCTTTGCTATGGGATTTATGGTTTTCTACCTTGTAGAAGAGCTGAGACAGAGCTCAGTGCCTGGCACTCATCTTTCCTACTGGCTTCTTTGCTCCTTCAAGTTGATTTGATGTTACTTGTGGTTCCAATGAGATTAGGGTCTCTTTGCCCCAGGCTGCAGATTCATGCCTCTCTTCTACTTGGTATCTCAAAATTCCCTCAAGCTCCTCTGGCATAATCAGACTTGGCAAAGCAATGTATCTTTTCCAAAATGTTCGACAGTTATCTCCTCTATTGAGTTGGCTAATTTAAAAAAAAAATTGTTTCGCTTCTGAGAGATTTCACATAGCAACTTCCATCTGGTTCTTTCTATGGGTGAAGATTTTCTTTGCTCTCAGAAACTTTCTTGTCTCAGAGCAGAAAACTTTTTCTAAGTTGCCCATACTTTCATTTATACTCAGACATAATCTTTCAGTACAATCCAACAGACACTTATCAGGTGCCTAGGGCATTTGCCAAGATGCTGGGTAATGGTGCACATTTCTGTAATGCTTTAGGGTCCCCAAAGGCCTTTCCTTGCCACCACTAGCATGTGTTACCTTGCCTGGCACATAGCTTTTTCATGGACTGATACTCTGTGAGGGAGGAAGTAATGCTGACCTCGTTTTACAGATGAGGAAAAGCTGGGTCTCAAGAGAGGCCAAAAGGACTCATGTTCCCAGAGCTAGTAAGTGGAAGCGCTAATGTTTGGCCTGCAGTCTACTGAGCCTGGCACTCTTCACATTATGTCAGAGTCTACTTTAATGTCTTTTTCCCAAGGTCACTAGGTTACTTTGCTACCCAATAGTTCAATACTGAGCGTAAGGATGGCCTGCCCATCTGACTTGGAGGAACTCAATTGTTTTTTTTTATTTGGCTTTTTGGAGGGGAAAGGCAAGGCAATTGGGGTTAAATGACTTGACCAAGGTCACATGGCTAGTGTTAAGTGTCTGAGGCTGCATTTGAACTTAGGTCCTCCTGACTCCAGGGCCAGTGCTATATTCATTGTGCCACCTTGCTGCCCGGAACTGAATTTTTAAGATGCCCTTCTCTTTGCCAGACACTGGAAACTTTTCACTCCAGAGACAAGCGTACCCTTGGCAGCTAATTCAATAATTGCAGGTTATGCAGTTAATTGCTTAATTAATTAATTAAGTTTTTGGAGGATAGAAGCTACATCTTTCATTGGTCTGTGCCACAGCCATAGGAAGTAATTAATATTGATGGAAACAAATGAAATGGTTGGGAATGATGGAGTTGGGAGAGGAAGTTGAACTTCTTTTCCACAGAGGAAAGGGCTCATACCCAAATTAATATGCACCATTTGTTTAAGAACAAGGAAAGCTATGAACTCTTGCTTAGGGGTTGACTTTATGTATATTTGTATGTAAGGAAAAAAGGCTATAATCTAGAAATCTATTTCAGTTAAAGTCAAATTAAATAGACATGGGAGAAAGAGCTATTTCCCTGGAGTGGAGTTGGTGGCCTGAAAACAACTGGTTTTTATTGTTATTGAAGATCTATAAAATACATATCACATCCTCAGATATTTCAGTGTTTGGAAGGAGTTGTTATAGCATTTTGTTTGTGGGAGAGCATAGGACTATTTATTTAGTAAGTGAAATTGATGTTCGAGCCACATACTTGTAGTTAATGTCCTATCCTAAATATTCTTCCCATGTCTTGGGCTGAATTTTACAAGTACAAAATGTAAGGCCAAATCAGAAATATTCAAACCCTGGAATGGCTTTGTGAAATGAGCTATCTTCCCTTCCCATCCTCTTTTCCCCGCTCCCACCTCCTTTACTGGTCCCAAACTTGTGATTGTTACAGATTGTGGAATTCCTGGGAAGAAACTAGAACCTGTGCTCCTGGCCATCGATGCTCAGTGAGGCCTTAGGCACTTTGGGCTGTGGCCACAGGATGGTCATATTACAATCTGACCCTGTGTGTGGTATCCATGAGCAAGGAATGGAGAGAACTGGCTTAGCCAAGATAAGAGAGAAGGCAACATTTCCTTTCCAAAGGGCCAAGCTCAAATTTGCTCCATTTGTTTCTCTCTTGTCTATTCCTGTGGCAATGAGACATCTTGAAAAGGAGATGTTTCTACTTAAAGTCCATCTACAGGAGGAGCAAGCCTCTTAGAAAGCTGGAAGAGACCTCAGAGAGCATCCAGTCCAATCCCAAATCTGAGAGAAAATCCCCATCAGATTGGATCCCATCCAACGTTTGACTACATGCCTCCAGTGATGGATGTGTCACTATATTCCAAAGCATCCCATTCTCCATCTGGGCAGTTCTTTGCCAAAGCTTTCAGAGCCTGTGTAAAGTAAAACATGAAAAGTCACATGTTGGGGTGGCTAGGTGGTGCAGTGAATAGAGCACTGGCCCTGGAGTGAGGAGGACCTGAGTTCAAATTCAGCCTCAGACATTTAACATTCACTAGCCATGTGATCTTGGACAAGTCACTTAATCCCAATTGCGCTGCCTTCTCCCCTCCAAAAAGACAAAAAAAAAAAAAAGGTAACATGTTTTCAGATCCATGGGACCTCCAGTCCAAGATTCTGTCTCTGATGGAGGGTAGCAAAGTGCTCTTCATGATCTCAACCACCAGAATTTCCCAAACTTCTTCTCTTAACATTTATCCCTTCCAGAATTACCTGGATGTGTGTGTGTGTGTGTGTGTGTGTGTGTGTGTGTGTGTGTGTGTGTGTGTGTGTGTGTGTAGACAGAGAGAGAGAGAGAGAGAGGGAGGGAGAGAGAGATTTATTTTCAGTTGGAACCATCTCTTGGCCCAAGGATATAACATAATTCCATTTTTAATTTGTCCCATAACTATCTCATTCACAATTTCAATCTGGGCATAATTAGGTCTTCTTGTTGTTACTGAGTCTTTTCAGTCATGTCTGAATCTGCTCATTTGGGGTTTTCTTGGCAAAGATACTGGAATGGTTTGCCATTTCCTTTTCCAGCTCATTTTTTTAGAGATGAGGAAACTGAGAGGGTTAAGTGACTTGTCCAAGGTCACCCAGCTAGTGTCCGAGGTCAGATTTGAACTCACAAAGATGAGTCCTTCTGACTCCAGGCCTGGTACTCTGTCTGCTGTGTCACCTAGTTGCTTAAAGGCCAGCATAGGGCTTTCTTGTTGTGCACCTTTGGTTGGAACAGGTATGCTCAGATTTGTAGACAATCAGAGGTAGAATGGGCCTTAGAGATCTTCTAGCCTACCTGCTTCATTTTTATAAATTGAGAAACTGAGCTTTCGTGAAGAAGAAAGATTTGACCATGGTTATCTTCCTCTAGGCTTTGGGTTGCACATGGGGCAATTTGTCACTTAGTCCATTTTTACCATTTGTCATGTATGTGAAATTTGCCTGAGGAGAGAAATGGAAGAAGATTCAGATTCCGCTGGGTCTCTGGGGTCTAGAATGTCTATGTCATGGTGGTAATTGAAGGACGGATGTGTTTACATCTCAAATTCAGGCTGACCATTTCAGTGAGCACTCTACTGCACCATTTCCCTCCATTATCTCTCCTACCCCTGGTCCCGAGTGGATGCCTTTGTACTCCATTTGGTTCCATTTCCCTTGATTCTTTTTGTTCATATATGAATATTTCCATTTCTTACACTCCCTTCCTCCCTCATTCAGTGGCCATTTCGCCTGTTAGCTTCCTTTAAGAGAAAAGAGAAGTATTTTTCCTTCTCTAAAAAAATGATTCAGGATAAGAGAGATGATAAATGACTGTAGGAGTTATATTCTTTCATTCATTCAGCCTATGTTAAATTCTTGCTATGTATGAATCACTGTGCTAGACGCTGAGGGTGATTCAAGGAAAAATAAGCCATTACATCTCTGTCTTCAAGGACCTGATAATCAAGTAACAGGGCTAAGATGGCTTCCCATCTGACTATAATCTGAATCACACACAAGTACGTTAGAAGTAAAAAAAAATGCCTCAGAAGAGGAAGAAATTCCGTCTGTTTCAGGAGGGCTGGAAAAGACATCATGGAGGACATAGCAATTGATTTGATTCTTGAAGAATGGGACTAGAGTTTATTTTTAATTAAAGGAGGTAATGATTTACTGATGCTTTTTTACATTGCTATCATGTGGATCAACCAATCGACAAATACTTATTATGGCGCTATGCTAGTCTATGAAGATATAAACACAAAAAAGAAACAATCCTTATTCTTAATAAGTTCATATTCTGGGGCATGAGAAGGGGGTGCCTTAGTGTTGAGAGATAGCATGTACATGTACATAGGGGTAGAGAATGTGATTTCATTGATACAGGGAGCTCACAGATGAGGATACTTCCTCTATCAATGCAATCTGACACCTCTGCAATTTATAATGTTAGAGAACTACCCAGATTCCTGCAAGATTAAGTGAGTTGTTTAGAGTCACACAGACAGTACATATCAGGGGTGGGACTTGAACTCAGGTCTGAACTGTCTCTGTGGTCAGCTCTCTATCTACTAAATCCCACTGCCTCTTGGAACATATATATACATACATGTACAGAAAAAAGATAAACTAAACAAAATGTAGGGAAATATACTACATTTCCCAATGACCTTTCCCCTCCCCATCAACAGAACTATTTATTCCTTATAACAAAAATGTACAATTTAGCAAAAACAAAAAATCAACACATTGACCTCATCTGACAACATGTGACTCATCCTGCAACTATGCCCCCCCCCACTTTCCTGCAGAAAAGAGGAATGCATGCTTCCCCTGGTCCTCTGAAGGCACAATAGGTCTCCGAGTTGTAGAACGGTTTTGTTGTCATTTACATTATTGTGATCAATTATTACATATTGTTCTCCCAAGGATAGCTAGGTGGTGGAGTGGATAGGGTAGCTTTGAACCTAAAGACAGAAATACTCAAGTTCAAATTTGACCTCAGACACTTATGAGCTGTATGACCCTGGCCAGGGCACTTAACCTGTTTGCCTCAGTTTCCTTAACTGTAAAATGGTGTTGATAATAGCCCTTCTCTCCTAGGGCTCTTTTGAGGATCAAATGAGATATTATTTATAAAGTTCTTAGCAGAGTGCTTGGCATGTATTAGGTGCTCAATAAAAGCTTGTTTCCTTGTTTCCTTCTTTGTGGTTCTGCTTACTTCATTCTACATAAGTCTGTACAAATCTTCCATTGGGTGTGAAGGTTCTAGACACAAGGAAGATTCTAGACACAAGGAAGATTCTAGACACAAGGAGAAAATACACAGAGGCAGGAAAGAGAGGGACACAGTGGTGGAAGAATGGGGGTCCAGTTTGACTGGAGGACAGAACACACAGAGGATGACTAGGGAAGGGAATAAGCATTTATATCTTATATGATGCTTACTATGTGACAGGAGCATTTATTAGCAACAACTATGTGTCAGACACTGTGCTTAGCACTTCGCAAATAACTCATTTAATCCTTCCGACAATCCTGTGAAGCAGGTTCTACTGTTATCCCCATTTTACAATTGACTAGGCAAACAGAAGTTAAGTGACTTGCCCAAAGTCACTCCCTGGCCAGGAAGTGTCTGAGGCTGAATGTGAACTCACCCAGGTCTTCCTGACTCCCAGCACTCTATCCACTGAGCCACCCAGCTGCCTACTGTGAAAAGAAAAGTAGAAAAGGGGAATGAGATGTTCTTTGTAACTGAATTTGTAGGATCATAGCATCTCTGGTTAATGAAGGCTTAAGCTTAAAATACTTTGGTTTCAACCTTTACTGTTGAAGATTTTTCTAAAGCATGAGTTCATGCCCTTTCTTTAGTTAGGATAGTAGGAGGAACAGAATACAGTCTTCCTGTAATCTTACAGGGAATCAGGATTATTTGAAATCACTTATTCTTGTACAGCAACTATAGGTATAGAGGGCAGAGGGGAATGGGCAGAATGTGCACAGATCCCAGGATATAATCTGTGTGTGTGTGTGTGTGTGTGTGCGCGCGCGTGTGCGTGTGTGTGTGTGTGTGTGTGTGTGTGTGTGTGTGTAACAGTGTGTTGTGGAAAATGGGCTAGAATGGGGGAGCCTGTAGATACAGCCTGGGATGAGATGTAGTATAGAGAGCAGGCAATGTGGAAGTCCTGAAGATGGGAGACCTAGGTTCAAATCCCACTTCTGATACATTCTCTGTGTGTTCTTGGCCAAGCCACAAACTTCCTGGGTAGCAGTGTACTGGTAAATGTTTAACTATTGGCTCTCTGGAGGAAAAACATAGACATAGCATATTTTAAGTTTAATCTGCATTATTAAGAGTTTTCTCCATCATTTTCTAAGTCTAGGCAATCAACAAAACAAATGAACCCCTGGTTTGTAGTGATTGCAGATTTTCAAGGTGTAAATATTCACAAGGAAAAATTTAATTGTAGACGCTGTAACAACTGCCTCTTGTACTCCTTGTCCCCAGGCCTCAGTTTCATCATCTGTAAATTAAAGGATTTGGACTCAAAGGCCTTAGAGGTGCCTCCCAGCTCTAGAGATATGATTCTTTGTTCCTAAGATGGAAATCAGAATCTGGCCTCCTCCTATCTGTATGATCTTGGACAAATCCATTCTCTGGGTCTAAATTTCATAATTTGAAAAATGAGGATGTTGGTTTCTCGGAGATGTCTGAAGTGCCTTGCAGCTTTGTATCTCATGATTCTTATCTGAGGTTGTTTTTTACTTTGTTTATTAGGTTCTGGTTAATTGAGGTCTTACTGTTGACTTCCTTCCTCTGCCTCCCCACTCACCTTGTGTTTTAATAAGAGTCCTAGACTGGGAGCCAAGACACTCTGGTACTGGTTTCGTCCCAGTCTCTTTCTAGCTGTGTAACCTCAGGCACATCCCTTTGCTTCTATGCTAAATGATTTTCTTATCTATAAAATTGTTGTTGTTCAGCCATCTCCACATCTTTGTGACCCCATTTGGGGTTTTCTTGGCAAAGATACTGGAGTGATTTGCCATTTCCTTCTCCAGCTCATTTTATAGATGAAGAAACTGAGGCCAATGGGGGTTAAGTGACTCACCCAGGATCACACGGCTAGTAAAGGTCTGAGGTCAGATTTGAATTCAAGAAGATGAGTCTTCCTGACTCTGGCCCCAGCGCTTTGTGTACTATGGAACCCCCTGTAAAATAAGGGTATTGAATTAGATCAATCCTAGTCCCTTCTAGCTTTCTAAGTCTAGCCTGACATTCTTGGCTTTCCCTTAAATTATAGCATTTCTGAATGCAAATCTAGTTCAACTCCCTCTTTTTATAGGTGAGGAAACTGAGAAGGGAAGTGAGCAACCCAAAGTCACACTGCTAGCAAGTAGCAGAGGCTTCCCTGGGCGCCTACTTTAAGGCTCAGCTCAAATCCAGCCTTTTGAGGGATGCTTTTTCAGGTCTCCCCCAGCCCCTCTTATTTCCCACATTGTGCCTTCCCTTTGAATTTATGGTCCGTTTTCATTGTATTGCTCAAGGTTACGTGAAGTTGATTGCATGTGGTAGCTGGTGAGTTCGTTCAGGATAAGGGACTGTATTTTACCTTTTGTATTCCCAGCACTTAACCTGGTACCCGGCACACAGTAGTTGTTTAATGAGTGCTTATTGGTGGCAACGATGAGTTCAGATTTCAGCCCTGGCTCCCTAACTCCAAATCTAATTTGCATTTCTTTCACTGTACAAATACCTCCCGAGCTTTAATGATGGTTCCTGACATTTGCCTAATGTACTCTGTAACTCTAGTAAACAGCAAGCAACAGATATACATGGGTTTTTTTTTTCCTTCATTGCTTAAATTCTGTTCAGTTTTGCAGAAATTACTCAGTAAATCTAACTTGTAGCATTTTTTTTTCCTTAAAAGGGGGAACAAATGGCCAAAAAAAAAATATGCCAGCATGCTCGGGACCTTGCCCTGCCCCAACCTGCTTGGAGCAGCCAATTAAAGATGCATTAGCTTTTGGAAAACTCAAAGGGCTATAGATTGCTCTTGAAATCTTTGTTTAGTCTTTCAGGAGTACTGTCACACGGGTGATTTATCAAAGAAAGTTGTTTATTTGGCAGTAAAATAAACTCCTGGGCTATTCAGACTAAGATTTCCCGTGAATTTCCACCAAGGTAAACATTAATGACTGGCAGATTGCAAATTCCGTGTGAAAGCCAGATGTGTCCAATAAATATTTAAAGGCAAGCTTTGCTTGTGTGAGAGGCCCCGGCCTGTCACTGGAGCTGTCATTCTGGCTCTGCCCAGGAGGACCCTGACACCGGCTTGGCGGCTTTGGTTTATCTGTGCCATTAGGAGGGAGCACAGGCAGGGCCCTTTGCCAGGCCCAGGAGCTGCCGCTGACATGTGGGCCTCTTTCCAGGCTGAGGGCCGTGCTTAGAGCTGGCAAACCAAGACTTCCTGGTTCACAGAAAAGACTTAGAATGGCTTCCTTAAGTACCAAACAAAACAGCCTTGGGATGAGTTATGGGGGAAATGAGCCAGAAGCAGGCAGCTTAGGTTTCCCTTAAAATTGACAGGCATTGATAGGAGTTTAGAATTTGAAGCAACTGGAGACACTGTTTAGTTCAAGGGTTCTGAACCACAAACCCACCGATCTCTAAGGGGTCTGTGTGCAGACTTTTTTTGGGGGGGGGGACATTTGTGAACTTGGATGGGAAAAAGATTACGTATTCATTTTCAGTAAAGTTGGTTTTTTTTGTAATTCTATGTATTTTATGTTATGAATTTAAGAACATTATTCTGAGGAGGGGTCCACAGGCTTTGCCAAAAAAGGATAAGAACTGCTGATCCAGTCTAGTTTCAGCTTTTTACAGAGTATGAGGTCAAGGCCCAGAAAAATTGACCCAAATGACTTGTCCAAGGTCAGATAGGTAGTAAAGAGAAATTTCTGGATTTGGACCTGAGTCCTCTGCCTCAGAATCACAGAATCTCAGAGTTGGGAAGGATCTCAGAGGCCATCTAGTCCAATTCATACCTGGAAAAGAACCCTCTTTGCAACAAGTGACATCTAGTTTTTGCTTAAAGACTTTCTGTGTAGAGGAACTCACTACCTTATCAAACAACCCATTCCCAACATTTTTGTGCTCTACTTGTGAGGAAATTTATCTTGATGTCAAGTCTAAAAGTGCCTGTAATATACCCCATGTTCTGTCTTCTGGGACCAAGGCAAGCAAGGCAACTTTGATCATGCTTCTCTGATGTGATATACCTTCATGTGCTTGAAGACAACTCTCATGCACCTCTAAGTTTACTCTTCTCTGGGTTAAACGTTCCCAGTTCCTTGAACCACCCTTTATATGGCCCTTCATCATCCTGGTTGTCCTTTGGATGCTCTCTGGTTTACTAATGTCACTCCTGAAATGTGAGGAGTAGAACTGAATACAGTCCTCTAACTGTGGCTGGACCAAGACAGAGGAGAATAGGGCTTCCACCTACGTAGTCTCAGACATGCCACCTTTCTTCAGGTGGCCTAATATTGCATTGACCTTTCTGGCTGCCACATCACATACATGTGACTCATTTTGTATTGGTCTTTTTCAGGAGAACTGATGTCTACTTACATCTGTCCCATCATTTCCTTGTGAAATACAAATTTCAATGTCCTGTCCATCACTTTAGGCTCTCGTTCACTTAACCAAATTGGTTTGGGTAGGGAGGAAAGGATATAGCAGAGTTTGCATTCAGGAGGCAAGGAGTCTGGGAATGAGGACTAGGAAGTGAAATCACCTGAGTATTGCCAAGCTTGAATTTTATTTTCAGAATATCTCAAATGAAGTCCTCAGGAAGGCAGTTTGGCATAGTGGATAGGCAGTTGGATTTGGGGTCAACAAGACCTGGGTTCCCACCCCACCTTTGACATTTTGTAGCTTGTGACCCTGGTTATATCAACTTAACTTCTCAAAGCCTCATTTTTGTCATCTTTGAAAGAGAGGGTTGAGTTCAAATCTGATGATACTTTGAACTAAGAATAAGTGTGAGAAAGCGGGTAGAGTGCTCAATGTGGCACTGCTAAGCTCTTAAAGCCTCTAGTTTTGCTGCCTCTTCTTTCTCACCATTCACTCCCTTCCCAGCCCCTTACAGTCTTCTTTTCCCACCACTTAACTGAAAGTGCCTCATACAAAGTTCCCAGTGATCTCTTCTCTATTAAATCCCATAGTCTTCCTTAAGCCTTCATTCTCCTTGGCTACTATGTAGCTTTAAGGGCTGGTGAATACCCCTTTTGTCTGGATAGGTTCAGCCCCCTGTTTTGTGACACTACTCTTACTTAACTGATGGCACCTTTGCGGTCTCCTTTTCCCCAGTCTATCATCCCCTCAGCATGCATTACCCTCAACGCTTTATCCTGAACTTCTTTTTTTCCCTCTCTCTATGATATTTCCCTTGGAGATCAGGTTCCATCGATTCAACCTCTCTGTCTCTCTGCCTCTGTCTCTGTCTCTGTGTCTCTGTCTCTGTCTCTGTCTCTGTCTGTCTGTCTCTTCCCTACCCACCCCCATGTTCACCACGTTTTCCCTCTTGAACAGCAGTCACCCAATGCCAGCTTTGTGTAGACATAGTTAGGTATCCCATTGGCATCTCAAACTCAATGTGTCCAGAATAGAACTCATAGTCTTTTTCCTTGAACCTGCCACTCTTAAAAACTTCCTCATCATCTACCCAATCACTAAGTTTTGTAAATCCCAAATTACCTTTTAACCTTTCCTCTCCCTTAACACCCAAATCTAAGTTAGTTGCTAAGTCTTGGTAATTTTATCTCCATAACATATCTGGTATCCTTTGCCTTTTCTACACTCACACAATTATCATCCTAGTCTCATTGCCTCTTGCCTGGACAATTGCAATCATCACTTAATTGGTTTACTTACTTCTATTCCATTCTTCAATATATCTTTGTCTTCAATACTAGAATAGTTTTCCTGAGGCACAGAACTGACCATGACACTCCCTGCTCAAAAGCCTTCCATAGCTTTCTACTGTCTTGAGGATAAAAGGCAAACTCCTGAGTCTGGCATTTAAAGCTCTCCACAACTTTACTTTAATTTATCTTTTCAGCATCATTTTATATTTTTTCCCCTTCATGCGCATCAGTTAGACTGGCCTTACTGTTCTTCATGCATGACGATCTATCTCTCTCATTTCTCTGCCCATGCTCTGACTCTTTCCTCCCCCCTCCTTTACCCCTTTCTCTAGTTTCATTTAAGAGTCAGCTCAAGCACCAGCTTCTAATTGAAACTGTTCCTGATCCCCAGTTAGGAGTCCCTCAGCCCCTGTCTCCTTGTATCTATGTATATGCTTATGTATTTTGTGTAAATGTCTATGTACATATATACATAATACAAATGGATGTTGTCCCACATACTATTCCTCCTCTCCAAGAAGGTAAGCTCCTGGAAGGCAGGGACTGTTTTACTATGTTTTTTTAATCCCCAGCACAGAACATAGTTCCTGGAGTATAGTATAATGCTTAATAAAGATTTGTCGATTGATCAGTGGGTTTTAGTAGTATTTTATTTGCCAGACTATATCTAGTAGTCCAGCAAAAGTGGACTAATAGGTGAGAGGTGTCAAATGCTGCCACCTGCAATACTTGGATTAAAATATAATTGTGAAATAATTAACAAAATAAATAAAAACTACAATAACTCAGATGAAAATGTAATTGGGAAATAATGAAATAAATAAAAGCAATAGAACGCAAATAATCTTAATATACTTAATAATATAAGTCAATATATAGCTATAGAGATCCTTATGTACGTTTAGTGGTCCCCTTTTCGATTTGAGTTTGGCACCACTGGACTGGATGCTTCCTGAATTCACCGTTCTATCCCCCTCTGCACTTGCCCAGTCTGTTTCCTTCAACTTACGGTGCATTAACTTTTCTATATCCCATTGGGAGACTGTTAACTCCTTAAGGGAAGAAACTTTTTTGTTTTTATCTTTGTATGCCTGCTGCCCACCAATACCTTTTGAATTGAAATTGGATCAGAATAAAAATAATTAAGATGAGATTCCAGGCATCAAGAGGCTCATGGTAGAGTGGAAAGAATACTGCCTTTGGAGTTAGAAGGACCTGGGTTTAAATTTCACCTCCGACACTTACTGCTCCTGTGACTCCTGTGTAACTTAACTTTTCTGGACTCTAGTTTCCTCCGTGGTAGTATAAAAAGTTGGTCTAGATGGCCTCTGAGATCTCTGGTAGCTCTAGACTATTGATCTCTGAGTCTAGAAGAGGAATTTATATTGTCTTACTTCTGAGGCCATAATGACTTTGAATAAAGTTTTGCAAGGTCAGTTCAATCCAACAAAGGTGTATAAAGCATTTCTCTCTCTCTGGCCCTCCCTTTCTTCCCTTGTTAAATTGAGGATTCATCTAGATGACCTTTAAGGTCTCATCTAGCTCAGAAAAAAAAATCTGTTCCTTCTTTATTTTTGGCGAAGTAGTTTGGATTAGATGACACAGTAAGTGTCAAGTGACTGAGGCTGGATTTGAACTCAAGACTTCCCAACTCCAGGGCCAGTGCTCTATCTACTGTGCCACCTAGCTGCCCCCCCCTCCACATATGGTTATTGATTGCATTTGGGCACAAATTTACAGGTGCCAAAGGTAAGGCTCCAATGATGTCAGCAAGGCTGCCATTGTAGTTTGTGGTAAGCTCCTGGTTCCACAAGCTGTGGGAAGTAACAGATCCATTCTGTGGCTAATGCCACCAGGAAACCTTTGTTTCGGGTGTGTTGAGTGGACATCCAGAGCATGTAATCAGCCCATACCTCAGTCACCACAGAGCTGGTCATTACCAGGAGCCATCGTCATTAGGAGCCATCATAAACCTCCTGTGGATTTTTTTTTTCCAGTTCTTGTTAGTGGCCAAGGACAGCAGCCAATGCATAGCTGAAGTTGGCCTCATGATTTCTGCATGTGTAATGGCCTTTGTGAAGGCCCCAAGGGACTGGGACTAGTTCCAGAGACTGTTGTCTTGAGGGGCTGTTTCTTGGGGCCAAGTCTTGGCTCTTTTGGTGAGAGGGAAAAAGAGTTAGCAAGTGAGAGGGGGCAAGTCTGTGAACCTGCTCCTGACAGGACATACATGGTGTGTGTGTGTGTGTGTGTGTGTGTGTGTGTGCGCGCGCGCGCGCATGCGCATGTGTGTTTGTGTGTATGTGTGTATTTTGCCTAGAGAGAATAAAGGCTCTGGCCACATTATTAACAGAGCACCTGCTGCTTAAGACTTCTTTGTAGCCTTTCTCCCAGGTGGTTTTAGAGAAAGAAGAATTTTAGGAACATTTATTCTGGTTTGCCAGTGCTAACCAAAACACAGATTTCTTCAGGTGCTAATATGGTTCTGGGACCTTGTGTTTTTGCTAATTCCCAGGTTGATTGTATTGTATTGGATTAGTATTTCTTCAAATCCATGATTCTGAGCTAAGGGGTGGCACAGTAAATAGAATGTTGGGCCTGGAGGTAGGAAGACCTGAGTTCAAATCCAGCTTCAGACACTTACTACTATGTGACTCTGGGCAAGTCACTTAAAAAAAATATCTGTTTGCCTTGGTTTCCTCAACTGTAAAATGGAGATCATAATAGCTCCTTTCTCCCAGGGTAGTCGTGAGGATCGAATGAGAGAATATTTATTAAGTATTTAGCCCAGTGCCTGCCATGCAGTAGTTGCTTAATAAATGCTTGTTTCTTTCCTTCCTATTCCATTTAATCCCCATACTAGATCAGACAAAATAACATGAATTAAAGGCAAAAGTCATTTAATTAAGATGGATGGACAAGATAAATTACACAGAATTGAAGCAGATAGCAAACATTTTTATTGCCCACGTTGGCTGCTAAGTCCTCTGCTTGGTAACTTCCCTTTCAGCTCTATAATCCAGGGAACTCTGTTGACTTCTCCAGCTGAAGAGAGCATTGTTTATTTCTAGGGAACTAGAGAGGAAACTTCCCATTGTATCTCTCTCAAATGCTCACTGTTTTCTCACGTCTCTGATTCTCCATGGCTGTTGCAACACTATCTTTGCCACAAATCACAAAATATACCCATCCTCTCTTAAATTTGCACATGTTGGAAAGCGTACCATCCAATTAGCATTCACATTAGGTGATGTCATGACACAGTGATGCTCAAACATAGCCTTCTTGGAGATGTAGTCCACGTAGAATTGCTCCAAATGACTGCAAGTCTCCTGGCTCGATGCATTGCAGGAATATGGTGTCTATAACTACACCTCTTACAAGTGAATGGTACTAGATAGGTCTTTAAGGTAAAAAGGAACTTGCGTCATGAAATTTTCCTATGGTAGAGACTTATAGGAAGAATGGAAAAGTCTTTTGCCATCTTTTGTCTTATTCCTGAACCTGAGGTTTATTCCAGGCATCAAACAGAAGCTGTTCCAGTCCTCTATGATCTTTGAAGTTTGAAGTAGGTACCTGGGGCTCCCTGAACTTGGGCTTCTTCTGAAGTAGATTTCTAGTGGTGAGTCGTGAGGAGGCCTGACCCAGCCATAAGCTCTAGTGACATTCGCTGCTCCTCCCATATAATGGGCCTCTTGATGTCTTCTCAAGATGAACATTTCACTGCTTTCTGTACCTGAATGGATGAGCCATGACAAATCATATTTAAGATGATGATACCCTGGTCATCGGAGATTCAAGACCATTGCTAACTAGGAAATTGGACTCTGGTGCGGGTAAAACAAATTTTAAGCAACACAGATTATAAATGAGGGTTCCTGTTTCTTCTTTGTTATCTAGATAATTAAATGAACAGATCATACCCTACCTTGAATGTTTTGGTAAGTTAGGCTTTCATTGGCTCTCCTAGTATGATGATGAACCTCTAGGTACATAAGGCTATGTGAAAATGGAGGGAGACTTTATTTAAAGTTTATGAAACAATTTCCAAGCAACAACTCTGAATCAGAAAGTACCAATATTATCCTCATTTCATAGATGAGTAAACTGAGGATCAGAGAGGTTCTGATTTTCTCAGGGTCATGATACAATGGAATGAATCCTGGACTTGTTTGTAATCAAAGAGCCTGCATTCGAATCCTGACTCTTCTACGTAAAACCTGCATGATCTTGGGCAAGTCGGACCTCAGTTTCCTCATCTCTAATATGAGAGGTGGGCCTTGATGATGCCCAAGGTACCTTCCAACTTTAAATCTATAATTGACTCTAAGAGCTTATGATTTAGGTAGCTCAAACATCTGCTAAGTGTCAGAACTAGAATTCAAATCCAGGTCTCCTGATTCCAAATCTACTGCTCTTCCCATGATTGTGCCACATGTATACTGTCATAGGACAGAATCCTTGTTTTTTTTCCTGAATCTCTTCTGTCACTCTCTTCTGTTCTTCTGAGACACTAGAAACAGAGTTGGAGTTTGCTGGTAAAAATGTTTAACAACCAGATCTTGGGTGGGGTGGTGGTGGTAGAACGTACCATGACACACTTATAAATTTCATCTGTAGTATTAACACTTTCTTCATCACTTTTTTAAGTCTAGACAATCAACAATTAAGCCTTGATTTATAGCATTTGCCAGTTTTTGAGGTATGAGTACTCAACGCTGAAAATTTAACAATTAGCCTTCATGAG
This sequence comes from Pseudochirops corinnae, assembly GCA_028646515.1. Lineage (NCBI taxonomy): Eukaryota > Metazoa > Chordata > Mammalia > Diprotodontia > Pseudocheiridae > Pseudochirops > Pseudochirops corinnae. The sequence continues at coordinate 106,892,060 of CM053585.1, read as the reverse complement.
TCAATTTAAACTAGCTTTAGTATACCCCTGAGATAGAAAGACCAGTTAGGAAGTTATAATAATCTGGATGAGAGGAGCTAAAGTCCTGGACTAATGTGATGGTTCTGTGAGTGGAGAGAAGGGGATGGGTGTAGATTGATAATGCTGAGGTCAAAGTGGCAACCCTTGGCAACAAAAAATGTGAGGGAAGGTGAGAGAGAGAGAGAGAGAGTCAAGTATGACTCTGAGGTTGTTATCCTGGGTAATTGGGAGGGAAAAAGTTTGTAACAGGAGCAGATTTAGGGAAAAGAAGAAAAGTTCTACTTTGAATATGTTGAGTTTCATATGCCTATGAGATATACAGCAGGAAGTTGGTGATATGGAACTAGGGTTCAGGAGAGATGTTAGGACCAGATGTCAGCTGTGTAGAGATGAAAATTGAATGCTGGGGAGCAACTGAGATCCCTTGGTGAGATATAAGTAAAGGTCTGAAAACAGAGATGTGAGAGACACCCACATTTTAGGGGCAAGAAATTGATGATGAACCTTCAAAGGAGGCTGAGGAAGAGAGGTCAGTCAGGTAGGAGAAGAATCTCAAGAGAAAATCATGGAAGCCAAAGGAAAGGAGGGTCCAGGAGAAGATGGTTGACAGCATCAAAAGCTGCATAGAAGTCAAGTAGGATGAGGACTGAAAAAAGGCTGTTAGATTTAGATGCTAATGCAGTCAAGCCTCAGTATTTGTGCAGTTAACTTTCCCGACTTCAAGCATCTGTGTGATTTTGTTAGCTTCTTCATTTTCACTTTTGCTCTGGCAACCATGCACCTTCATGGCTATGTGCAATAGAAAAACAAAATGATTGTGCCACTCACAGCTTCCAAGCTTGAAGGGTGACTTGGTATAATAATCGACCAGCTGGTTAGAGACTTCAAGGCTGCCGATTTCATCATTAATTGCAGCTCAAGGTTAAACATCAATTCTCCTCTGCTCTGCTCCCAATGGTCTGAGATCTTAAGGATCTCAAATGGTGTGTGAAGCGGATGGGATGACAGATTATTTCAAGCTTGTGTGCTCTTCACAATCGATCCACCAACAGTGAAGGACAGAGTATCAGAGGTGATGTCAAGACTTCCAGTCTTGACGTCTTCCAACAGTAGCAACTAAATTCCCAGCAACCTCTCCCTTGATTTTCAGGGGGTGGTCGAGATAGAGAGGTTTGTAGCAGTGTAGTCTCTAACACAACACCCTCATGCTGCCTTTTGCCACAGTGAAAGGTAAGATTCAAGTTAAAAAATGCTTTAGTTTTAAGAATTTTATTTACCAGATATAACACAACCCTTGAATCAGGAGGACTTGAGTTCAAATCCGGCCTCAAACATTTACTAGCTGTGTGACCCTGAGCAAATCACTTTACCTTGTTGGCCTCAAGTTTCCTCATCTGCAAAATGAGCTGGAGAAGAAAAAGACAAGCCACTCCAGTATCTTTGCCAAGAAAACCCCAAATGGAGTCACAAAGAGCCAGGCATGATGGAAAAATGGTTCAAAGCATAGTTATACAGAATGCTTTACCGATTTAAGAAAAACATTCATTCTCTCAAAAGTTTTGTGAGGGAGATAGTGCAGTAATTGTAATTTCCATATTGCTGGTGAGGAAACTGAGATATAGATAGAATAAGTCAGTGGTTCTCAACCTTCCTAATGCAGCTACCCTTTAATACAGTTCCTCATGTTGTGGTGACCCCCAGCCATAAAATTATTTTCATTGCTACTTCATAACTGTAATTTTGCTACTGTTATGAATCATAATGTAAATATCTGATATGTAGGATGTATTTTCATTGTTACAAATTGAACATAACACATGGGTTGAGAACCGCTGGAATAAGTGATCTGGCCAAGTTCAAGAGAAATGAGGAGTTCTGAGAATAGCTGCTTTAGTGCAATAGAGTATTGGAAAAAACTCAATTTGGATCCTGGAGAATTGTCTTCAATCCAGATTCTCTATGATGTTGAACTTGATCTCTATCTATACTTTATCTCCCTGGGTCTCAGTTCTTCATCCATAAGATGAGAGAGTTGGACAAGAATATAGGACCTGGATTTGGGTTCCAGAACTCACAATCTGTGTGACCCACTGGGCCTCAGTTTCTTCATCTGTAAAATAGGAGGGGTTAGGTTAGATAATCTCTTATGGGTTTTAAATACCATGATCCTAGGATCCTGGACCCACTCCTAAAGCTCTCAGTTAGACCTCCCCCCCCCCAATCTGTTGATTGAAGACAAACCCCTTTATGATAGTAATTCCATACCTTTTCTGTGTTTCATGTGCTAGGTCCCCCAAGGGCACTCAGTGAATACCTAATGAATAGGAACAAAGGCTTGCACTGTGGAATAACTGAAAGATCCACTGCCTGGGAGGTAGGAAGTCTGGGAGTTTTAGTTCCAGCTTTGCTAGTAAGTAACTGAATGACCTTGGGGGAAGGGAAGAAACATTTATTGAGTGCCTACCATGGGCCAGGCACTGGACCAAGTGCTTTACAAATATGATCCACAGTCCTGGGATACAGGTGCTACTGTTGTCCCTATTTCACAGCTGAGGAAACTGAGACAAACAGAAGTGAAGTGACTTGCCCAGGGTCACACAACTAGTATCTGAGGTCGGATTTTAACTCAGCTCTTTCTGACTCCAAGCCCAGTGTTCTACCCATTGAACCAAATAACTGCTTCCAGGGGCTAGGCATGACATTTTTATTTCTCTGGACATCAGCTGATTTCTCTATGAAAATGACAGGTTTGAATTCTCAGAACTCTGATGTTCTGCTTTATCTTTAAAAACCTTTGCTTCTTTCCTAGCTCTGCTCTATAACATAAAACCAAAGAATCTGGGGAGTAGAAAGAGTGTTAAAGATCATCTGGTCCAATCTTCTTATGTGGATGAGGAGAGTAGTTCTGAGAACAACAACAACTTGCCTCAAGTTACACAATGAATTTGTAGCTAAATTAGAATGAGAAGCATGCTCTTCTCATTACCAGCCCAGTGGATGTGGAGCACAAAGCAAGGGCTTTCCAGAGAAGATATTTTGCAGAGAGAGATGTTTCAGGGAAATAGATTTCAGCTAAATGGAAAGAGCAGCTTCCCAAATATTAGAGCAGACACAAGTGGAGGGGGCTGCTTTGGAAGGTGGGACATTTCCCATTACTGGAGATCTTTAGGCGAGAGGTGGCTAAATGTCTGATTGTCTGGGATATTGCTGAGGGGATTCCTTCTTGGGTATGCCTTGTTCTGAAGAGCCTCTGAGCTCCCTTCCAAATCAGATTTTAGGAGTGTGTAGGTAGAGAGGCTTACAATTAAAAGGACATAAGCAATCCTTACAGTACAGAGGCAAAGAGACTTAGAGCAAGAGTTCTTGGACTTTTTCTGTGTCATGCCTCAATTTGTTAACTGGTAAAACCTATGAACCCCTTTTCAGAATCAATACGTAAAATGAAATATGTAGGATTACAAAGGAAACAAAACACATTGAAATACAGTTATCTAAATATTTTCAAAACCAAGTTCACAGACCCCAGGTTAAGAACCTGAGACCTAGAGGGCACTAATTGAATAATTGGGTGGTTTTTAGCAGACAAGGGGATCTGAATCTTCCTGCCAGTGCTTTAGTGCCTTTCATTTTCCCTGATTGCTGTGCCAGCTGAGCCCACAACCTAGCTTTTGTCTAGAACCATTTGGGCTCAATCCGATTGACGTGCCCTTGGCATTCCCAGCCACCCACGTCTTAACTCTGACACCCATGGTGCATCACAGGAAGCCCCTCAGCACCTAATCACAGTGGAATCTTGCTGCCCTACTTGGAGATCCCCAGGAAAGTCTTTCCGTTCCATTTGAGGTTGCCCGGATACCCACTAGGGCTGTTGCCCTGGGTGTTTGTGCCAGCAGCCCACACACTCAGCCTCTCTCTTTTCTTTAAATGGCATTAATGTATTTTGCAGACACACCATTTCTGGAACAGGATTGTAACAATAAGGTCTCTCTCCAGGGAGCTCTATACAGTTTAGAGATGATTAACACCCAACCTGACCCCTGACCATTCTTGTAAGCTTAGAAGATGGACAGTTTCTATTAACCCAATTTCTAGGTGAAGAGACTGAGGCACAAGAAGTTTGATAATAGAGGGAATTTCATGATGAAAATCTAGACTGTTTGTTTCAATGCCCATTTCAACATTCTATCCAAAAGGAGGTAACAGTTCTTTCACCAGCATCTGATGCTCAGTTTTCAGTGGGGATATGAATATGGTATTGTGAAGTGGGTGTTAAACCTAGAGTCAAGGACTTTGGTTCAAACCTTGGCTCTTACACTTATTAGCTGAGTGACTCTGATTGTGTCCCCCACTCCAGCTTTATATAGACTCACAATCTGGGTTTTTTGCACTTTCTTCCAAATTAACAAATTTACTTCAGTCCAGCGGAGGTGATCAGAATGGTGAGTAGTCTTGTTTAACTTGGAGAAAAGAAGATTTTGGGGGGCGGGATTCTGATCTCACTTTTAAATATCTGAAGGAAACAGGCAAGAGGTAGAAAGGCTGCCAGAGGTCAGCTGGTTCAATGCCCACTCGAAACATGAACAAACGCATCTCTCCGTCTACCCCTCTCCTCATTTCCCTTGTGTGACTTCAGAGGAAAGAACTGGATCCAATAGTGCAAGTTATGGGGATAGCAATTTGAACTCACTATAAGGAAAAAATTCTTGAATATAGATGCCAGGAAATGGAATGGATTGCCTTGTAAAGTAGTAAGTTCTTCATCCCTGGAGGTGTTCAAGTAGAAACTGCACAATTGTTTGTCAGGGCTCCTGTACAAGGGATTACTGGAATTGGTGAGAGATAGATGACTTTTAAGGTTTTTCTATAGTTGTATGATTTTATGATTCCTTAGGGCACTGGTCATTTCCCTGCTGAAATAATAGTAATAATAATAATAATAATAATAATAATAATAATAATAATAACAACAACAACAACAACGACAACATCTAGCATTCATGTAGCTCTTTAAGGTTTGCAGAGTGGTCTACAAATATTCTCTCATTTGATCTTCACAAAAACACTGAGAGGAAGGTACTATTATTATCCCCATTTTATAGATGGGAAAAATAAATGAGGCAAACCAGAAGTGAAGTGAATTGCCCTTGTTCATACTCCCAGTAAGTGTTGCAGGCTACATTTGAACTCACATCTTCCTGACTTGCGGCACTCTATCTACTATGGCACTTATCTCTCTCATAATGATATTGCTTATCCTAAAGGTGGCTGCATTTGATTGGCTGGGACATAATGTAATTTTTTTTACCGTGTTGGATAAGAAAGAATATACTTGGGGATATATTGTATAGCTTATTATACAGATCCCTGGGAGCTAGCTGGATCTGACCACAAGTTAACCACTAATCTTACAGTATTAACTCGGATAACTTTGTGTTAACCCAGGAAGGAATGGGAGGAGTCCAGCACCTTGTATAAATAGATACCACATGTTATTACATATTTGTCTTTGAGTAAATATCAGATTGCAGAGTATCCTAGGGATGATAATTTATATTTATTAGTGCTTTAAATTTTGTTGAGCACTTTACATTCATTATCTCACTTAGTTATTATAACAGTTCCATGAGGTAGGTAGTACAGATATTGGATGTTTTTTTAAAAAGATAACAGAAATGGCATTGCCACCAACCATAATAATTTAACATGGATGTTAAGCTGATAGAAATTAATCGTGACAACAAAAAAACCAGAAGAGCCTAGGAAATGCCTAAGTCAGTAAACATTTGACTTGCTTGCCAGTTGGAGAGAGATGGCTGCCAAAGGCAACATTGCGTTAGAATATAAACTTGTCGAGAAAATCTTACAAAAAAGAAGATGATGGATGATTATGAACAGCGTTGTTTCATAAAGCAGAGAGCCATGGAGGGTCAAACCTCATAAAAGTGGGCAGGCTGTCCAAGTAAGAAAAATCATCCCCAGGGCATCCAAGGATTGCATGGAAAGAGGACTATGAACAGAAGAAAAAAATGGAAAATATTTACAAAAACTATTTCAACAAAAAGGTTTTTTTTCCCATTAAAGACAGTGGAACCACCATACTTGGACCCTATCATCCAAATCCCTTACATGCTGATAGAGGAGGTATAGGAATGGCAGCAGCAAGAAAAAGATAAGAAAAGAAATTGATTGGATTAGGTATATATAGAAATTATATATTCTATGTGCCTTCAGTTCTGAGGCATTGAGGAACTAGTCATTCAGGATTCCTTGGAAGATGTAACCACAGAAATAATTCTGTTTAATTACCATCTGATAATAAATATTACATTAGTCATAAAACAGGGAGGTGTGTGCTTGCCGGGAATATTTGCTGCTGTGATGGTGGAGATCTAGCACAGAGTCCAAGTTGAGGATGAATAATCTGTGGATGGTAAAGATCTCCAGATGTTCCTTTTCTGTGGGTGACACTGTGTAGGTTGCTTTAAGCCCCCAAACACTGTAGAATTCCTGAAGGAGATCTGCAATCAGGAGCTTGGACTGTCTGTTCCCACAGGAAAGGCCAAATGGATGAAGAATGTCTGTTGTCTCAGTTTCAACATGCATCTGATTTGATACCATATATAGAATTTGTCCAATAAATAGTGTCTTGGACAAGCAGGACAGATGAATGATGAGCTGGACCCAGAGCTGATGAAGAGGGGAATAGGTTACATTGCTTTTAGGACATCATGAAGTGCTTTTACTGATCCCAAACTTTCTGTCACAGCAAGAGCCCAATTTTTAATACAGACATCTTAATAGGCGTCCTGTGTAAAAGTAAGACCTGGAATACCACTACTACTGAAGAACTAAGGATATGCATCATACCGATGGCAATGAAAAGATGCCCAAAGGTTGATGTCAGATGGTTATCACATATACCTAATGAAAAACTCTGAAGAATAAAGATAAAGGATAAAGAGAGAAGGGTTGGTCATATGTTGAGAGTGAGGGAATAAAAGCTGGCATACTTCATTGGTACCCTCATGATAGAAAGTAATGAAGGCTTCTAAGACTTTGGTTGGACTACCTATGGCAAACTTTCAGAAGGACATGGTCAGATGTCATATAGGACAGACAGATATGGGATGTGATCTGCATTATTGAAAGGAATTCTGAAAATTCCTGAACTCAGAGGTCCATTTGAATATTTATTTAGTGTTTTAAAGATGAGCGAATGGAAGCCCTGGGACCTTCTGTGACTTTCTTAGGACCAGATGACTAGTAAATGCCAGATGCAGGATTTGAATGCAGGTCTTCTTACCCAGAGTCTGGTGTGCTTTCTGCCACACGGTAGTAGTTGCCCATTTAATTTGTCTTCCAATTTTCCATAAAGACAATGAATGAAATCTGGAATGAGATATTGCTACCAGAGCAGGTTTTTTCTGGGATCCTCCACCCCACTCCCACCCCATTTCTTCCTCCCTTCCCCCACCATTGTCCACAGAAGGAACATCCATTCTCACCCTTCACCCCAGGATGGAGACAGCCCATCTGCACAGCCCTTGGAATGAATTCTTCTGGTGATTTTGTTTATTGTTTTTTCTGTTCCCATTTTGGGGGGAGGGGTTAAAAGGCAAGAGTGCATATGTGTGTGTTTGGGGGAAGGGAGAATGGATGCTAAACATGAAGCTTCCCTTGCCCTGGAGAAGGAGAAAAATCCATACGGTCTGTTTACTTTTCATCTTGACTGACAGGTCCTTGCCTGCAGCCTTCTTCTCTTCCAGCCTTAATGTGTCTCCTGGCAGGTTTCCTTGTTTTGAGTGATTGTTAAAGGAAAGAACAGTCAGGTTTAAGAAAAAGAGGAGCTTTCCCTTTCTTCTCCTCATCTTTCCCCGCAACTCCTCCAGTGCAGACAGTAAACCTTTGGAGAAGATTCTTTTTGACCTTTGAAACCTCCCCATTCAAGTTACGTGTTCTATAGGAATAGCCTCCAGGAACTCTGTACGTTCTGTGGCTGGAGGTAAACACAGGGAATCTTATTGCTCATCCCTATGTAGGGAACGTGTAGCTCGGAGACATCTGGAAGGCACAGGAATGGGGAAAATGCTCTTAGGATCATAGCTGGAAGAAACCTTGTAAAACATTTTATGCAGATCTGACCATGTCACTTCTTCCTCCTCTCAAACTTTCTATGACTCTCTAGTGCTTTTGAATAAAATACAGACTTCTCAACCTGGAATTTACAACCTCCACAATTAGGCTCCCCCATGCCTTGCTATTCTTTATTCATATTACTCCACTTCAGGCATTTCAGTGCTAGTTATACTGGCCTGTTAAGTATTCCCCATACATGGAGGAATTTTGTCTCCTCATCTTACAGCCTGTAGTTCTCCACAAAGCTTGACTTAGGTTGAGCTCCTAAAAGGGCTTTTCTGGCTTTTCTTAATTATTTATGCCCCTTCCTCATTATTTTGTACTTATCTTGTATATATTTTCTACTACTTACTTATCTGTGTACATGGTGTATCACACTCTCCAGAATGAAAACTCTTTGGAAGCAGAGACTTTTCTTTTTCTTTTTGTATCCCCCGTATCTAAGCATACAGTACCTGCACACAAGACATTCTTAATAAATGTGTATTGAGTTGGGTTGACTCTCCATCCTCAACACCTTTGCACAAGTGGACCTCATTTCGGGAATGTACATCCTTCTCTCCTTCGCCTTGCAAAATTCCTCCCTTCCTTCTAAGTCAAGGACCATCTCCTACTTGAGCCCTCTCCCAAAGCACTCCCTTTCTTAGGAAATCACTTTGAATATGCACTTAATCTTTACTTATCTAGTTAGTATACATGCTGTAACCCCTTAGGCAAATGGAAACTCTCTGAGCATATTTCATTGTTGTCTTTGGAGCTCTAGTACCTAGCCCAGTGTCTAGCATAGGTGAGACCCTCCATAAGTGTTTGCTGAATTGAATTGGATCTAGAAAGGAAAAATAAAAACTCCTCATTTTACAAGTGAGGACACTGAAGACCCGAGAAATGATGTGTCTTGGCAAAGGTCACAAAGTAGTAACAGAGCCAGGATTTGAACTCGAGCTTTCTGATCTCAGATCTTCTGGAACAGGACCAAGTAATGGTAGTCCCTTCCAGAAGGAAGAACAGTGATGAAGGTGACTGAGTTCAGGACCTGCTTTAAAGTAGTATTTACAGAAATATCTGTTATCCAAGTCACGTTCATAAATCCCCCTTGCTTTGGGGTATAACCTCAGAATCTCCATATTGGAAGGGATGTCTGTGGGGATGGGTGGCCTGGAAAATAGAAGACTGGATGAGGGAGGGTCAGGCTCACTTTCTTCAGATATTTCAAGGTCTTTGATAGGAAAGAGGGGTTTGACTTCTCTTTGGCCCCAGTGGGGACCTCAAAGTGAGGCCAATAGCTAGAAGTTACAGGGTGGCAGAATTCAACTTAACGAAATGAACATATTCTAATGAACAGAGCTGTGTATAAATGGAATGGTGATAAGGAGATGGTAAATTCCCTATTATTGGGATTTTTCAATTAGCAAATGGATGACTGGTGATGATAATAGCTAACACTTCAAGATTTGCAAAGCATTTTGCAAATATTATCTCATTTTATCCTTACGAACCCCCTGGGAGGTTGGTGATGAGGAAAGTGAGGCAGACAGAGGTTAAGTGACTTGTCCAGGGTCACACAGCTAGGAAGTGTCTGAGGCTGGATTTGAACCCAAATGTTGCTGACTCCAGGTCTAGCCCTTTCTCTGCTGTTACCTTCCACCGAGCTGCTGTGAGAAAGAACTTTTTCTTCATTCCGGAAGTGGCCTTGATGGCTTCTGAGATTTTTTTCCCCTGACTTTGAGATTCTGTGATGTTGTGCAGAACTGTAATCTCTGCTCCTAAATTTCCTCTAGTCTCTGTTTGAATGCCAGCACCTCAACCCCCAGCAACTGGGTGCTCACAAGTTCCTGAGGCATGTCATTTCACTTTCAGATAACTCACTTCTCCTCTTCCTTTCCTCCTTTTTAAAATGACTGGCAAGAGAGGGAAGGCAAACATAGAAGGTCATTTCTCACTGGGTCTTAGCTCCTTCCTCTGTAAAACGAGGGGTTTGATGACTTCTAAGCTTCCTTACAATGCTAACGCCTAAATCCGTAAGTGTCAGGAATGCTGGGCCGTTGGAGCAGGAGCAGCAAAGTGCCTTCATGTGGTTATACATAATCTGGCCCCTCGGTGGGCACCTGGGCAGTTTGCCTGGCTTCACAGGATTATAGATCAAGAAAGGGATCCCGAACTCTGTTCATTCCTCCATTCTCTCGGCGACCTTCATTTTGTTGATGAGGAAAATGAAGATGAGGGATTTCAGTGACTTGACCAAACTCACTCAGATAATGTGGCATAGCTAGCATTCGAACCCAGGTTCTCTGACTTAATTCCTTCCAATGCACCACTTGACTCATTTGCTCTTTCTCTCTTCTGGCCTTCTGGTGCCTCTAACTAGGGGAGCATTGGGGTTCACAGCTTTGCTATTGAGTACTGCCCTGCTTTTCACAGGAAGTGATCTATCTGATGGTGAGATAGATCCAGACTCTGCAGCCTTGGAGGGGGACTCAGCTTTCTAGTTTTGGGCAACACATTCTGGCTCTGAGACAAGTGACAATGCTCTGGTACTGGACTCTGTTTTTCCAGGGAGATAAATGGGATGAATTTTGAGCTTGTAAGCTTTGGATCACACAGGAGGGTGAGGAAGGCTTGATGCCACTATTTCTGTTGTGGAATTGATGAGAAGAAGCATAAGTGAGAGGGAAAGAACACTCAAGGAACAAAAAGAAGGGAGAAGGGAGTCAGGAAACTTGGGTTCCATTTGCATTTTAAATAATCAGAAAAAAGATAGGGGATTCACAAAGACAGTGAATGGATCTACCATGAGCCCTTTTCTCTGTCTACTCAACGAGTGGGTAAACTTGAAGGAGTGGCAGTAAAAAAAAGGGTGAATTGACCCTATTGGCAATTATGAGTTCAGATAATTCCTGAAGAGGGTTTAAAGAAGAGTACAGTCAAGTGCCCAGAGATTCCAGTGCAGCCTAAACCATTTTAAAATGTAATTGGGAAATATTTTACAAAATAAGGAAAAATACAGTAGAGCATAGACAATGTTAATAGATGGTTTTCTAAGTCCAGGCTACTACCAAGGCTTACTGTGTTAGGTGTCAGGGATATGAGGTATGGCAAGGCTGGCCCCAAGCATTCTTGGGCACTACCATCCTCTTGGTTGCTGAAGTCTTCTGTCTGTCTCCAGGTGTTACCATCCACTTGGAGCTGAATCTTCCCACGTAAGCGAGCTCCCTCAATTACTCTCCTTGGGAACAAGAGATTGTCTTCTTTTCTGCACTTCACACAATTCCTGGCACATACTCAGCACTTAATGAATGCTTTTTCTTTCATTCTTTCATACCTGTTTCTCCCAGCAGAATGTAAGCCTCCTTGAGGGAATTTATTATGTCTGGTTTTACATCCTCAGTATCCATTACAGTGCCTGGTACACAGCAGGCTGTTAAATTCTTATTAGATTGAACTGATTTGAGTGAAAGAAGGACTGAGGCACTTCCCTTGGCCTTTTCTTCCTGAATACTGGGTGTGAAAACCTTTGCCAGACTCCTCAGCATAATGACCACTCAGAGCACTGGAAGCCAGTCCCAATCAAAACTAGGAGTTTGATAGAGTGTCCCCAAAGTCTTAGTGCAGGCTCAAACTTTAAACACAAGTTAAAACTACACTAGGACTTTTAGGACATCCTCTATAAATGGAATAGTATTTATGTCAGAGAAGACAATATGTCGAGAAAGAGGCAGAAGAAATTTCTGCCCCAAATTCTTGGTAGGACAAGACGATCTGAGATATCGTAGGATTGAGAATTGGAAAGGGTTGTAGAGATGATCTCCTCCAACATCTACCTTTTACATATGATGAAGCAGACTCAGAGGGGAGAACTGGCTCTCTAACATCACATAGCTTATACGTGACAGGAGAAAGATTTCAATCTAAGGCTTGACTCCAAGCCTAGTGTTCTTACTAATGAATGCATTGTTCTGCCTCAGTGGTGCCTGAATCAGACCTATTGCCTTGCTTAACTCAACTGTACAGAAGTGAAACTGAATCAGTGTGACTGGTGCCTCAGTTTCCTCTGCTGCTCTTTTCTAGGAAATGAGGTCTTCAGATCTCCTTTTTGACTTGTACTGCCTTAAGCTTCACCATGGAGTTGGGGAAGTGGGAGCAGCTTCTAATGTGTGTCCCCATTTCCTGCTCCTTCCCTTCCCCCTACCTCCCCTTCCCCTTTCCTCCCCCCCCCCCTCCTGCCCACTGCTTTCTCCTTTCATTCAGTATTATGGAATTTAGAACTGGAAGGAAACCTTAAATATCAGTCGTTCTGATATTTTATTTTAAAAAAGGAGAAACAAAAGCAGGGACGGTAGTGAAAACAGCCAAATGGCAAAGCAACATCTGTCAGACTGAGTCTGAGGTTGGCAGGTGCCAGCTGAGAGCATCACCAGCCCTGGGGCCTCAGAGGCTGAGCTGACCCTCCTCACACATGCTTTGGCCTTTCAGGAAACAAGTAGTAAATAGTATACAAGGGAGCTGGGGCCAACTTTATACTGAGAGTAGGGAAATGAAGTGTCAAGAACTTTGCACTGAGACAGCTTGAAGTGGGTTCCAGTCCTGGCCTTGCTACTCCCTCGCAATGTTCGAGAAAATCACTTCCCATCTATAAAATGAGGGGATTGTGAGGGTCTCTATGGTCCCTTCCAGAGCACCAATCTGTGACGCCATTGGTGTGTCCTGTAAGTCCATCAGCACCCAGCGACCCCATACCCCACTGTACTTGTCAGCTATAAGACTGGGCAAGCCACTTAACCTTTGCCTGCCTCATTTTCCTCACCTGGAAAATAGGGATCATAAGAGCATCTACTTCCCGGGGTTGTTGGTAGGATCAAATAATACAGTATTTGTAAAGTGCTTAGTGTAGTGCCAGGTGTAAGATAGCTGCTTAATAAGTGCTTTTTTCCTCCCTCCCTTCCTTCCTTCTTTCCCTCCTTCCTTCCTTCCTTCCCTCCTTACTTCTTTCCTTCCTTCCTTCTTTCTTTTCTTCCTTCCTTCCTTCCTTCCTTCCTTCCTTCCTTCCTTCCTTCCCTCCTTCCTTCTTTCCTTCCTTCCTTCTTTCTTTTCTTCCTTCCTTCTTTCCTTCCTTCCTTCCTTCCTTCCTTCCTTCCTTCCTTCCTTCCTTCCAATTTAGGTAATGCATTTACTTTAGAGATGATCTCCTCCAACATCTGCATTTTAACATATGGAGAAACAGACTCAGATGGGAGAATTGGCTCTCTACCAATCACATAGCTTATACATGCTTTTACATACTGCATTTACTGCACGTTTACTTAAGGCAGAGGAAACAGATGATGACACATCAGAGTGCTCACTCAAAACATGAAAGCCTCTCTGTCAAATACCATTGAAATATGAGCCAATATCATTATAATTAGTGTTGTAGGAAACTGATCAGGGACTCAGTTGAGTCCCCCAGTCCACTTGATGAATTTACAGAAATAGAAAAAAATGAGCAGTAAGCAATGAAGCAGTCTGCTTCAGACTTAGAGTAGGCTAATTTATAGGTTGGAAGAATATAATCCTTGTAGACTTTGGGAGATCCATTTACATGTTAAAAAATCAGAAAAAAGGATAGGGCCACCTTGTACTAATGTTGCCTTGGTACTCAGAGAGTGCGCTGTGGGGGAAAGAGGACCACCCTCCCAGTTGGAAGAGCTTGATTGAAGTCCAAGGCCTCATAAGCACTTAGTAACTCTTGCTTTGGGGATTGACTGAGAAAATGGACATGAGACTCTCATAACCTTCAAATGCTATAGAAGTGAGCTATCTTGTTCTCCTGATTATCACTCAAGCCCCCTCTCAGGACCCCTTCAACTCTTTTTTTTAAATTTTTGCTTTGTAGAGAGGGAAGGCAGGGCAATTGGGCTTAAGTGACTTGCCCAAGGTCACATGGCTAGTAAGTGTTAAGTGTCTGAGGCCGCATTTGAACTCAGGTCCTCCTGACTCCAGGGCCAGTGTTCTATTCACTGTGCCACCTAGCTGCCCCACCACTTCACCTCTTCACCAGCAGCTGGGGACTTTCCTTTATGCTTCCCCCTCCCCCACTTGGGGAGAATATATGCAGGATACACTTTTAAATTTAATTTGCCTTATTAACATTTTCTCAAGTCCAGGCAAGCAACAAAATAATAAATCAAGCCCATGTTTATAGTATTTGCTGATTTCTGAGGTGTGAATGTTGTTGTTCAGTTGGTTCAGTAGTATCTGACTCTTCATGACCCCATTTGGGGTTTTTCTGATTTGTCATTTCCTTCTCCAGCTTATTTTACGGATGAGGAAACTGAAGCAAACAGGTTTAAGTGACTTGCTCAGGGCTACACAGCTAGTAAGTGTCTGAGGCTAGATTTGAACTCAGGTTTTTCTGACTCCAGGCCTGGCATCCTATTCACTGTGCCACCTAGCTGCTCTGAGTTGTAAATATTCACACTGAAAATTCAAGTCAGTTCTCCTGAGCTGGTCAAAGCTGGTTCCAGCACACCCTTATCCTCACACCAGTTTCCTAACTTCCCTTGATATTTCATCTTCATTAGAATGCAAACTCCTTGAGCGCAGGAACCATCATATTTCATGTATTTGTGCTTATCAGTGCCTGGTACCTAGTAGACACTTAATAAATGCTCTATTCTATTGTTAACTAAAATACTCAGCTGCTGCTAAAGCCTTACATCTTGATAGACGTATCTTATCATACTGTGTCAATGGCCCTAGGTTCTCAAAGGCTCTACTGATGGAACCCAAGCTCTGATAAATTCTACCAGTCAGGAAAAGCATTGAACATGGAATGGTAATGGACCTGGCATCTGTCAGGGAGAAATACCTGGAAGAGTATAGACCTAGCATCTATCATGGTCTGCCAGCTTAGAAAAGTGTCCTGTGCTCAGTGTCTGAGGGTTTCAGCCTCAGTAAATCAAAGAAACCATCAGCAGAAATGATGTAGGGATGGAGATCTGCTTTCTGGATGGACTACACTAATGAAGTCAGCAATTTTTGAAGGACAAAATCATGTAATTGTAGATCTAGAGCTGGGGATGGATGACTCCATTGAGGACCATCTAGTTCAAACCTTCATTTCATAGATGAGGATATAACTTGCCCTAAATCATACAAATAAATGTCAGAGGCAGAATTTGAACACAGATCTTCTGGCTCCAGAATCAGAGTTCTTTCCACTGTAAAAACACTTAAATATAGCCTAAAAGGCACGATAATCATCTTCATCTTTGACATCCTTAAGCACTGCCTAACATCCAGAAAAATAGAAAACACCCACTGAAGCTAGAACTCACTTTGAAATTGCATCTTTCTTTATTGAATGTACAAGGTCAAATTATTCACACCTCAAGGAGTTAGGATGTTTTCCTGGTATTTTATTTTATATTAAATATTTTTCCTCTTACTTTATTATTTCTTCAGTTATATATAAAACTTTTTTAGCATTCATTTTAAAATAATGTTGAATTTCAAATCTCTCCCTCCCTCCTTCCCTTTGCCCCTCCTTGAGAAGGCAAGCAATTTGATATAGATTATTCAGATACATTGAATATTGAGTGAAATGTTTTGGGCTAGTATTTGGTATTGGCTATGACAAATGCAACAATGTCCCCCCCCCCCCAATTCTCTTTAGAAGCTCTTCTTCTGAATTATAGCCCTACATTGCTGAATTCTGGCTACAAACAGAACATTAGTGGAGATTATTTGGGGTTGATATAGTACTTTAGTAACAGCTGCTTAAAATAATTGTATTACTTCATCTTCAATGGGGTAATGGAAGAACCTTTGATTTAGAGATGAGTTCAATTCAGTAAACATATGGTAAGCATCTACTTGTACCAGACAATATGCTAAGTGCTGAACAAGGAGATCATAGTCTAGCTCCTTTATTTTACAGATGGGAGAACTAAGGTCTGGAGAAGTGGTGATTTATCCCAGAAGTAGAAATGAGATTTTGAACCCATGTTTTCTGGTTCCAAATCTGGGTCCCTTTTACATTTCTTAGGTGAATAAGGACTCACCAACTATAATCCATCCAGTGAGATGGAAGACCACTGGGTCTTACCATCTGCTCTGTCACAGTATCTTCCAGATCCCTAGGCATTATCATTTGACCTGCCAATGTGACCTAAAGAGTCCTGGGCCTTTTCATCTCTGCTGTTTATGTAGGATCACTAGGCCTTTCCATTTGCCCTTTATCTTTATGGGTTGCCTCCCTCATTTAGAACATAAACTCCTTGAGAGAGCCTCACTTCTCTATTTATATACTGCAGCACTTAGCACAATGCTTGGTGCAAAATAGGTATTTGGCAAATGCCTTTTTATTCATTATTTCAAATTATTGAGGATAACTTTATACTGAGAGGCAGTTAGATTATCAAAAACCCTACATTGGGAAAGCTAGGAGAAGTGCATTTTAAGTCCGGTCTTCTACTCACTCACTACTTGTCCAGGAGCAAGTCTCTTATTATCTCTTGGCCTTAATCTTCTCATCTGCAAAATGAAGGAGATATGCTAGTGGGCATCTATAATCTCTTGTAGAGTAACCATTCTGTCACTCCACTGGTGTTTCCTATAAGCCCATCAGCACCTGGCAACATCATAACCCACTTTGTAATTGTATAAGCACGGAGCGGTTGACAACATTTATTGAGCTCCAGCCTTCTGCAGAACACCTCAAAGTGTGCTCTGTGGCAAAGGAAATAAAAGAAAGCAAAGAAACAAAATATGTTCCCCTGCCCTCAGGGGACTTGCCCTCTAAATAGTGGGGACACACAAACAGTAGGAAAAACAATTAAAAGCAAATGCAAATAGTGCAAACTATAAAAGCAAGCCACAGCGCGGCAGAGGGCTGGCAAAAATGGCTGGACCCTGAGGCAGGAAGAACTGAATTCAAATTCTGTTTCTAATGTTTTGTGGCCATCAGCAAATCACTTGAACTCTCTGACTCAGGTGACTCCATCTGACTTATCTACTAAGTTATACACAGGTTGTGATCAGCATTGAAGGAGGGCTGGAAGATGCCGGCCGGAAAGTGCAGAGCAGATATCATGTCAAAAGAACGATTAGAACTAGATAGGGTTTAATCAGGAGCTTGTGAGCAGGCACCATGAGGGACAGCAGAGCCAGGTGGGCATCAGACATGGGTTCATATTCCAACTCCTCCACCTAATAACTTCACTGACTTTAGGAAAGCGACTTACCTTCCTGGTCCTCTATTTACTTCTCTGTAAGACCAAGGATTATAGGATATGATTTCCCAATATGATTTCCCACCTCTAAATGTAGGATTTTGAGGTCCATTCTCTACCCCTATGGGTAGTAGCTATTTGAGGTACAGTAGGGAGGAGGCAGGTAGGTGGCACCATAGTGCACGGAGTGCTGGGTCTTGAGTCAGGAAGACCTAAGTTCAAATTCCGCTTCAGATACTCAAGTCACTTAAAGTCTATTTTCCTTAATGCACTGGAGAAGGAAATAGCAAACCACTCCAGAAACTCTACTAAGAAAACCAAAGAGTCGGACACAATTGAATAGCAACAGGAACAACACCAACATAAATGAAGAATGCAGCAGAAGATTAAAAATCGTAACATTTAGAAACCAATGAATGTCTGAATATGTCCAGTGAACACCTGCTGACTGAGTCAACCAGTGATTTTCAGTAAGAGTCTAAGAATGTTAGGAATGTGTTTTAACCAGTTTTTAAGCACCAACTATGTACTCGACTGTGTTTTGTTTTTGTTTTTGTACTCAGTGACTAAAACAGTATCTGGTATAACGTGTTTAAAAAATGACTGTTGGATCAATGAAGACACTGATGATACAAATATGAAATACTATGTTGACTGCCCTCAAGGAGCTTGTGACATGACAAAGGAGGACTAGATGAATTCAGAGATCAGAAGGCAGCACAGTGGAGAGATTGCTGGACCAGAGTCAGGAAGACCAATTTTCTTTACTTTATACACTTGACCTCAGGTACTTAGTAGCTGTATAATCCTGGGTGAGTCACTCAACCTTCTTTGCCTCAGTTTCCTTATCTGTCAAATGAGCTGGAGAAGGAAATGGCAAACCACTCTAGGATCTTTGCCAAGAAAATCCCAAACGGAGTCAGAAAGAGTTGGACAAGACTGAACAACAACAAAGAACAAATATAAATAGACAAAGACATACAACTACACACATACACACATCCAAGAAACCGCAGTGCAAGGGAGACTGGGTGTACAAAGGAGAGGTCAGGGCAAAAGGCTATGAAAAATCTGAGGAGCAAAAAGAGAAACACATTTATAGCTTGGGTGAGGGGCTGGGGGAAGTAGCACTTGCCTTGAAGGAAAGAGGGAAAACTTGGATTTCAGCATGGATGGAGAGAGCCTATGCTAGGAGAGAACATGATCCAAGCACATGGAGCTGGTAGAAAGGAAGATTTGGAAGGAGACGAAAGGGAGGGAGATAAGACAGATGATGGAAAGCATTGAATGCCAGGGTCAGGGGTTTTAAACTTTAAATGGTAGGCAGCAGGAAGCCTCTAAATGTTATTGAATATAATAGTACTGGAATGACCGTATTACATACATATCCATTTCCCAAGCCCAGCCTAGAAAGTTTTCTCCCTCTTAGTCCTGGCTTTCCATGTCTCCACAGCACTATGTTTCTCTTAATTCCACTTATGTGTGCTTAAATGGCAAATATTGCCCTTTAATGTATTGCCATATACTTTTAGAGAAGCTAAATAGTACCGTTTGTGTAGATTGGAGATATTTGCCAATTTGAGCCATGAGGCTTTGTAGGATTTCTCTTCTCGTGTGCTTCTCCCCAAGTCTGGCATACCTGAAGGACTTCCCTGCCTCTGGTCTCTTTCCTTCTCATAACCTGTTTATGAGGCAGACATTTTATTGCCCATGTAGTAATCAGGGAACTGGTGCACAGAGTGGCTTCCTTGAAGACTGGACATGGAAAGCAGGAATCCTGGCCACCAGACAACCAGACCTCATCTATATTTGTGCCAACTGATTCTGAACTGAGAACCTTCAAGAACCTCTCTCCCCTCCTCCCCCTGCCCATTCCCAAGAACCTTATCCATAGCCTAGTCTTGATAATAGCCTTGGAGCTAGTCCCTGTAAACTTCTCAGCTGATTTGCCATTATCCAGAATCCATTTTGAGCCAAGACAAATGTCAATATTTAGGAACCAGCATCCCTTTCTACTCTGTTTCATGTGAGTCATAATCCAACTGGGCATCTGTATGCCTCTGGAGGCTCTTTGTCCATGCTGATGATAACTAAGCCATGTGCTCACTGTCAACCATTTTAGGTTCTTTGTAGTGAGGGCCAGAGCTCTGACTTCCCACTGATGGGAAAGGGCAATGAGTATGTGAAATTGGCCTGGTTTAGGGAGCCAGATAATTGTTGCTGCCAAGAGGTGAGGTTTGGAGCACTTGGCATGGCATATGTTGTCCAAACCTCTCTGCTATTAATTATTATTTCAATACTTCAGGAAGTCATGCTTTGATAGGTGTGGATGCTCCCTCCTCTGATGTAGAGAGACAGCCCTTCCGGGGTTTAGGAGATAGTCTTCATGAGTGGTTATAATTGGGAAAAAAGGACCGTTGGCTAAACTTCTATTGATAAACCTCCCCAAACTTAGGCCAGTACTCAGACCAGAGACCCATAAGCTATCCCTAGTTCAATGTATTAAGACTTCCCAGCTTGGTTGAGCCTGCTAGAGATTGCGTTCTGATCCAGACCAGAGACCTTGAGGTGTCAGGCTTACCTTCACCTCACAATGGGCCACTTGATGCTGTTAGTGGAGGCCTCTGTCTAAGTGTAAGAAACTGGGTATGTATTTGGCATCTCAATTCTGAAGAGTAAGAAATAGCTTATATGTCATTGTGCCCTGAGCATAAATGGAAATTAAGATAAAAGGTACCTGGTTGAGAGTGGAGGGTTGGTTCAGATAATGGGGGGATAACTACACAAGTGAAGGACCTAGGGAGCAGAGTTTTCTTCCTGTATTACTTGGTCCTTTTGCTTTAGAGTTACCTGAAAGAACAGTGGGACAATTCTACCTAAGGGGAAGTCCTTTCTTCCTCTGAATCCTTCTAGTCTTGGGATAGCCCTGAGAATCCAGGTAGAAGGATGGAATGGTCCCAGAATCTCACTGTTGGAAGGGTCCTCAGAGGCCTTCCAATCCAATGAATAGCCAAACAAGAGTTCCCTCTAGTAAAGTCACCAATTAGTCATTCAGTCTTTGCTTGGATTCCTCCAATAGCAGGGGAACTCATGACCTCCTGAGGCAATCCACTCCACTTTGGGGTAGCTTTAATTGTCAGGAAATTTTTCCTTAGGTCAAGCATAAATTTGCTTTTTTGAAATTGCCATCATTTTTCTTAGCCTTCTCCCCCACCCCCCTGCCCAGCCTTTGCTGGGTACACACACACACACACACACACACACACAAAAATTAATCCTTTATCCATGTCCTAGTCTTTTAATTACGTGAAGATATCATGTCCTGTCTTTCTTTTCTTCTCTAGATTAAACATCTCAATTCCTTCAAGTATCATCTTGATTGGTCTGCTCTAGATGCTCTCCAATTTAACAGCATCCTGAAAATGCAGCTCTCACAACCAAACACAGTGCTCTGAATATGTCCTGACTCAGGCATAGTACAGTGGAACTATCACCTCCCTTCTCCAGGATATTATGCATTTCTTAATGATGCTTAAATTCATATGAACTTGGCTGACATAATATATTGACATAGAGGCAGTGTGGTATGGGAGGTAGTGCAGGATTGGGAGTCAGGAAAACTTGGGTTCAGATCCCATCTCTGATACTTAAGAGCTCTGTGACCCTGGGCAAGGCATTCTAACTCCCTGCTAGGTTAATAGATGGACTTGTGATCTGCATTGGTGGATTCCCATACCAGGAATTCCCCCCAGGAACTTTTTTCTGTTTTCACCCAAAGGGGGAAAAACAAGCCAAAAGAAATGGGTGGTAATTTCAAAAAGGCAAATTTATGCTTGACTTAAGAATACACTTCCTAATAGTTAAGGCTACCCTAAAGTGGAGTGGGTTGCCTCAGGAGGTCATGACTTCCCCTTCTCTAGGAGAAATCCAAAGGCTGAATGACTAATTGGTGAGTTTGTTAGAGGGAATTCTCTTTCAGCTATTGATTGCTTTCCAAGGTATTCTTAACCCTGATTACAAATCACAAATTGTGTATTCCTGTTTCACGTTGGTGACTCATACTGAGTTTGAAGTCCATTAAACTCCACAGATCTTTTTCAGACCAACTGCTATGAAGCCACAGCTCCCCTATATTATTTATGAAGTTGATTTTATACACACACACACACACACACACACACACACACATATACACACAAACATTTTTAAATGCCTATTATGTGCTGGTTACCTTGCTATGTGTTAAGGATACAAACACAACCACCATCAACAAAAACCCAGTCCCACGAGAGACTGCCAGGCTTTGTTACAATCAAAGTAAACTGCATTTATAGAATTCGCTTGGTCTACTAGTCTGGTAGCCCTGTGAACAAAGGAAATGTGGTCAGTCTAGACAATCCATTCTTGAGGAATCCATATTGGCCCATTGTTCCTTTTCTAGCTGTTTACTAGCTTTTTTTTTTTTAAACAATATGTTCTGAATTTTGAAAGGAATCAAAAGATATTTCCTGGCACATGGTAAGCACTTAATAATTGCTTTCTTGATTGATCCTCACTGGCTTATACAGAATTTGCTTATGGCAAATTCCATTTTCTTTCCTTTCTTGAAAATCAGTACATCTGTCCTTCTCCAGGTTGTAATGTCTTTTCAATTTTCATTGAGTCATGATTTTTTAGAATTCATTCCTATTTCTTTCAGTACCCTGGATGTATTTCATCTGGGACCTGGATTCATTAAGGACTGTGAGGTGATTTCTTACTATTTTTTTTCTCATCTTGGGTATTGACACCCTATTTAGTAGCTTTTTTTGAAATGCTATGATCTTTGGTAGAAAAAACAGTAGCAAAATAGGAGACAGGCAGAGATATGGAGAGAGGCACTGAGAGAGGAGGGGGAAAAGGGAAGGAGGGAGGGAGGGAGAGAGAGAGAAAGAGAGAGAGAGAGAGAGAGAGAGAGAGAGAGAGAGAGAGAGAGAGAGAGAGAGAGAGGAGGGGGGAGAGAGAGAGAGAGAAAGCAAAAGCGAAAGCTCTAGAAGATGACTAAAATTCTCCAGGCTTCATTCAAATTTGTGATCTCTTTCTCAAATTCCTCTTCTGCTTTCTCTTTCTGAGCAGGTGACTTGTCACATTCACCAGTTACAATAATTTGTCATATTCTATTTCTGTTGATCTACATCCAAATACTCTACACCACACATTTCCACTGTGTAACTTGGGTTTCCTTACACAAGAATATTTTCTTAGTATATAATCCTATCCTTCTATTTTCTTTTCCCTATCCTTTTCCTTTTTAATAAAGTATTCCTTTCCAGAACTGTAGTCTAGTAATGGGTCCTACCCTTGTCAAATCTCAGTGATACCTGTCAAGCTTCTTTCTTTCTACCTATACTTTGTGCCTTTGTGGATAGCTATCTGAGGCCATGCATTTTATTTCTGGTTCCTTTCACCGTAGTTTGCCTCCTGTGAATTTCTGGGCATCTTTATTACTAATCTTCCTATATTACAGTTACTTTCTTATAGTATCTATATTGGTGGAACTGGTGGAATTTTCTATTTTAATTTAAAGTTCTTTTGATTATATTTATAAGATTTGAGATTAATTTGTTCTTATCCTTATTCTTTGACTGTGTGTGTGTGTGCACATGTGCGCATGCCACACATACTCTACCTCTAGCCAGTAGCTTTTAATTCCTCTACTTTAATCTGCATTTCAGAAATATAAATTTTTTTCTCAGATACCATATTTTTAACCAACTGTTCTCTTCTCAGATCTGCCTTTCTCTTTGATAAGTCTATTCCTTTTACTGGCAACAGTTATGAAAATACCACCTGTGCTCCTATAGTATTCAGTTTCTCGCCCAAGAATGAATGAGAATCTTTCCCTTTCTTATCCAGAACTGGGGAATGACATGGTGTGGTAGAAAGAGCCCTGCACTGGGAGTCACAAAAAGACAGAATATTAGAAGGCTAGTGTTAGAAGAGAACTTGGAAATCATCTAGGCGTGTCTTGGGGTTTTGTCCTAGGTCTTTTTTTTTCTGTTCAAAGCTTTTAATCAATGGCTTGGATGAAAGGAATGAGTGACATGTTTATCAAGGTTGTGGCTGACATGAAGCTGGAAGGGATAGCTAACATGTTAGATAGCAGAATCAGGATCCAAAAAGATCTCAACATGCTCGAATGATGGGCCAAATTTGACTTCAATAAGTCAGGGGAATCATGATGTCATTGGTGTGGGTTCACCTTCCAAGGCTGCAGTCTTCCTGCAATCCATTGCTATTAAAGGCTAAATCTAATATGATGAAAATTTATAGGGATAAGTGTAAAATCCTGTATTTAGCTTTAAAAAAAGATTCAACTTTATAAGTATTCTATAGGGGCCATATGGCTAGACAACAATTAATGTGGAAAAAAAAAAAATCCCTGGAGGGTAGAATCGGGTTAGCTCATCATGAGTCAACAACGGGATGTGGTGGCCAAAAAAGCCAGTACAAACATATACTTCACTAACAGAAGCAGAGTTCCTGGAGGATGGAAGGCAATTGCCCCTTTGTTTTCTGCTCTTGTCAGATCACAGCTGGAACTTGGTTTCTAGTTCTGAGCAGTACATTTTAGAAGGAAACTTCATGAGCATGAATGCATGGTGAGGGATGTCAAATCGATGCCATTTGAGGATTGGTTGAAGGGCCTGGGGCTATTTGGTCTGGAGGAAAATCAGGGAGAACATGAAGGCAATCTTCCAGCAGAATGTTATCATGGAGGAGAGGCATTAGATCTGCTTGATCCCTGAGGACAGAACTTGGACTGCTGGGTTGGAGATATAAAGAGGAAGATTTCAGATTCCCATAAGGAAAAATCTCTTAATAATAGAATTGTCCAAAGATAGGGTGAGTTTTGCCTCATAAGGTAGAGAGTTCCCCATTACTGGAGATATTCAAGTGCAGGCTTGATGGTTATTTGTCAAGGGTGTTATAGAGCTGATTTCCCATTTGTGTAGGAGTTGGACTGGGTCATTTGTAAGGTTTCTTCCAACTCTTAATATTGAGACTTTGATATTATTCAACCTTCACCTTTCATTGCTCTGCTCTTAACTGCTACTACCCAACTTTGTGATCTTAGACAAATCACCTGCTCTCTGGACCTCAGTTTTATCTTATTTGTAAAATCAGATATTTAAAGGCATTATTTTCTATAGTACCTTCTAATTCTAATCATCTATGTAGTACAGATTTCAAGATCTTTAAGGAAAGTTACTTTGTAACTTCTAAAACAGTGTTTTTCTGAATTTTTCAATCACATCTGTGAACTTACTGAGGCTGTTCTGCAAAGTTTGGGTTGGTAAAGAGTTTCTGTCTTTCAAAATTCTTAGTAACCATTTATTGGTATAGCCCAGAAGTGGGGAACTGCAGCCTCGAGGCCACATGTGGCCATCTAGATCCTCAAGTATGGCCCTTTAAAGTTCAGCCAAAGGGCCACATTTGAAGACCTCAGGGGCCACCTGTGGTCTTGAGATCACAGGATCCCTACCCCTGTATAGCCAGTTGACAATACATATCTCACCCAATCATATTTTTATACAGAATGGTGGACTTGGAATCTAGAAGACCTGGGTCTGAATCTTGTATCTTACACATCTGTGTGACCATGAGCAAATCATTTAGCCACTCTGAGAATCAGGCAACTTTCTAAGACTCTTAAGTTACAAACAAGTTGCCATAGGTATTGGTGGCATCAGTTCTCTGAGAGTTCTTACACCAACAAAGACACATGTCCTCAACATATATATATATATATATATGTATTAGATATATGACTCTTGGCAAGTCACTTAACCTTTGTTTGCCTCAGTGCAGGTAATAATAGCACTGATCTCCAAGGGTTGTTGTGAAGACCAAATGATATAGTTTTAAAGTGAATATCATAGTGCTTCACGCATAGTGGGCACTATGTAAATGCTATCATTATCATCATTATTATTTTATTACTACTATTACTGTTATTACAGAGCCAATTGTAACCCAAAGAGGTTGAATGATTTGTTCAGACACCCAATAAATGGCAGAATTAGGATGTGAAACTAGCTCTTCTAATTCCAGAGCCAGTGCTCTTTCCACTACACCTTGTACCACGTGGATTGAGAAAGCATGGCTGAGTTTGAACAAATAGGCATTCGACATCTTTAATCAATGTCATCATCTTCTCTCAGTGTCTGACCTGAATTCTAACTTTCCACCCATATCTGTCAATGGCACCTTTATCCTCCTATTTGCATGATTTTAAAACTTCAGCATCATCTTGGACTCTTTTCTTTCCTTTATCCCCACACATAAGATCATCTTTCAGATTTTCCTTGGCAATATCCTTCATCTGCCACCTCTTTTCCACTCATACTGCCAGCATCTTCTTTTGGCCCCTTATCACCTCTTGACTGGATTATTTATTTCAATAACCTCCTAACTGATCTCTCTGCCTCTATTCTTGACCTCTAAGGTCTTTTCCTTGCAATTGTGGTCTAAATTTTTGACCTCATGATCTCCCTTCTTCATGTCATCTTTCAAAAAATTGGCAAAAGAATCTTCCTGATCAATAGATAGCTCCCCAGTGCCTAAAGGATTAACTGTAAACTTATAAACTTGGCCTTTAAGGCACTTGACAATCTGTCTCTAATTTCTCTTTCCAGCCTTCCACCCTCCCCACGTGACCCTTTCTACCCCTACTTATATGTTCCATTCAAACTGGGCTGCCTGCCTTTCTTGGATTTCATGTTGTCCTCTCATGCTCCATTCATTCATGTAGCTTCTCCACATATGCCTTGAATATGCTCCCCCTGTATCTCTTAGCCAATTGAATACTTTTCTTCTTTCACAGCACAACTGAGATCCTACCTCTTTCCTCCTTGATCCCTCCAGATAAAAGGGATCTCTCCCTGCTGATAGCATCAGGTCTGGATCCTTTCTTTTGCCCCATTCTACTCTATTTCAAATCATACTCATTTATACATAGATCATCCCCTTTCTAAATACTGCAAGTTTAAGGTCAGGGACTATATTATTGTTCCTTTTTCTATCTCCTTTAATGCTGAGTACCATGCACTGACAACAGAAGCTATTTAGTAAAAGTCTTTTCAACTAAAGTGAATAGTGATGCTCCTTGGGATTTCTAATAGTATCTGTATCTTCTGCTGATGCCCGAGGAAGGACCAAAAACTGTGGGCATCAATTAAACTAATAGACCTAGCATTCAGAATGTAATTCAAGTTGAAAGTTTGTGTTGTCTCTCCAATTCAGTGGCAGCATCTTACCAACTCAGAGCTCCTCAGATGATTGGTTTTCAATTCCTGGCCACTAATGCCTCCATACAGCCCATGTGCTCATCATCGCTGTCATTATCTTCCTCAGTGTAGCCTAGAGATTCAGAGCTGGAAGAGATTGTAGAAACCTCTCATCCATCTCTCTTAGTCCGAGGATGATCACATTGGGGCCCACAAAAGTGAAATGATTTGTCCAGGCTCAAGTGAATAGCTGGGCCAAGACTCATATCCAGGCTTTCAGATTCCAAATCATGTTTTCTTTCCATGATGTCATACTGCCTTCCAACATTTCTTGTCTTCTCAACTAAATCATAATTGGTTTGAAAACTGACTATTTATTACATGTGTTATGTATGGCCCTCTTTCTCAGCATTACTCCTTAGTTGCATTTCATAGCTTTTGGTCCAACTAATACTTAATAACTATTAGTGCTTTTCAACAATTTTGAAATACTTCACAAACCTCCATAAGCACTTTTCAGTGATGATGGAAGGAGGAGTGGTGGCAGAGAGGGACCAATTCTTCCTCATTTTACACATCCAAAATATAGACATGCAGAGCCAGGAAGTTTGCCCAAGGTTACCCAGCGGGACAGAGCTAAGAACAGAACCCAGACCTCCTGAATCATTGCCAGTGACCCTAGCTGCTGCAAGGAATATTGTACAAATTGTTGTGTCTTACAACTAAAGAATTTGTATTTAGCTACAAGGAAATCATCAAACACGAGAAGAGGCTGTCAATGCTTGGCCAGTCTTCATGGCTCTTCTGATCTTTAAGAAACCTCTCAGGACCTATTAACAGACAGACTTATTTATTAAAGCCAAAAAGTTGTTCTTTTCTCCCTTCCTCCCCTTCCCACTCTAGGGGATCGAAACTCAGAATTGATGTATTTTTTTCTTGTTTCTTAGCACTAGCTCACACTTGTATAGCGCTTCACAGTTTACAGAGCTTTTGGGATGGTAAAGAGAAGGCAAAAACCTGGGGAGGTATAGACATTATCACCTTCATTTTGCAGGTGAGGTAACTGAGGCTGAGAGGTCTTCAGTGATTTGGCCAGAGTCACATGTGGATTTTAGAGCTGATTTGAACCCAAGTCCTCTGGCTAGAGTTCCATTGTTCTTTTTGCCACACCATACTGCTTCTGACAACCAATGTGACCAAGCCTAGGGTCACCAAGCTAAAGATTCCAAAAGGGAAAATAGCTCCAGGGAAGTCATCCTGCTGGGAGAGACCTTCAGCAGTTGGTTAACGGGCTTCATTCCTTGGAGGCTATGAACAGGGAGTTGGGGATAGAGGATACTTTCAGCTTCTTTTTACACAAGATTTCATGGAGGTTGTGGCAAACATGGCCTTATTCACTATGTGGCTCAGGGTTTTCTGACTAGTTGCACACCATGGGGTTTCAATGACGTTATGGAGCCACCATAATGGGCTGGGTTTTCCATTTTGCTTTTGGTTCCAGCTCTTACTCCAATGGACTTCCATGAAGATCACTCCAGATAATGGATTTGACCTTCTCTTCTCCCCATCTCTGTCTTTCCCTCATCCCAATTCTGCTTGATATGCCTGACAGAATGGAAACAGACATGAAGGAAGTTGGTTTAAGTCCTTTGGGGAAGAGGGTGACCTAGTTGTTATTGGTTTATCTGGTGTTACATTTTAAAGCCATTGAACCGTAGAGATCAGGTAGTCCCACTCTGGTTTTTAAGGCAGGGCAATTGAGGGCCAGAGAGAAAGGAATTAATGTGACCAAGTTCACACAACCATGTAGGTAAGACTCTAGCTCTAGGTAAGGGATGGGGATCCTGTGGGCCTCTAGGTCCTCAACTGTGGCCCTTTGACAAGTCCAAGTTTTACAGAATAAATCCTTTTCTTAAGGGGATTTGTTCTGTGAAGTTTGGATTCAAAGGGCTCCACTGGAGGACCTAGAGGGCCAGATTTGGCCTTGAGGCTGAAGTTTCCCTATCCTTGCTTTAGGTATAAGGACATAAAATTGCCCAACAACCTTGGTTTCTATGGTACTCACTCCAAGCATTGATATTGAGATGCAGTTTCCCATATTGTATAGAGTGCTAGACCTGAAGGAAGCAAGATTCCACTTCTTGTACATATTTGTTGTGGAACTCACAGGCAAGTTGCTAAACTTTTCTGAAATGATTTCCTTAGCTGTAAAATAGTAATAATAGTACTTGTATTGCCTATCTCATAGATTTGTTGTGAGACTCAAGAGATAATGCAGTTTAAAGAGCTTTGCAAAATTCAAAGTGCTAGAGAAATGATAGATACTATTATGGTATCTATCTTCTTATCTTTCCAGTGGAGCTCAGAGAGAAAAGTTCCTATGGACAAGTTGTGTTTATGCTATTATGCTTCAACATTTTGTGTTCTGTGGACAATTGTGCAGGTGGATAAAATTATGACTTTTTGTAATTGAATGAAAGTATTGGGGTGTAAGCTTATATGCACTCACTGAAAGCATCTTTGGGACAATTCCAGTAGCAGACAGAATGACAAGCATAATATGTAGTTCATCCTGTTTGCATGTGGTTTTGATTTCTTCCAACAGCTTTTTGTTCTACATAGTTCAGATATTCTGAGTATTTGGTATGGAGACATCTATTAAAAAGGCTGTTCTTAAATTTTTATGGAATGATGTTATGTCTGATTTACTGTAGGCAATGTTTTTATCTGTGATAATAATAATAATAATAATAATAATCACTAACAGTCATATAATACCTATGTGCCAGGTACTGTGCTAAATGCTTTCTAATTATCTCATATTACTTTGTGTTAACACTCTGATTCCAATATTGTGTATTTTTGAATTGTCAAGTATATTTTTGAGTCTATATTTAGAATATAGAGATTTATTGTCTGTTAGCTTATGAAGGAAAGCTATCATCTGATGTATAATTCTAGCCACCTGATTGTATGTTTTTTCTTTTGAAAATTTTAATTTTTTATTCCCCCCCCAAGAACATGTAAAAACAACTTTTAACATTTGTTTGTAAAATTTTGAGTTCCAAATTCTTTTCTTTCAGCTTCCCCTTTCCCACCTTGAAAAAGCAATTTGATATAGATTATATGTGTATAGTCATATAAAACATTTCCATATTAGCCATGTTACAAAAGAAAACACAGACTCCTCCCCCTCAAAAAAACCACCCCAAGAAAACTAAAGTAAAAAAGAATGCTTTGATTTGCATTTAGATTCCATCATTTCGTTCCCTGGAGGTGGATAGCATTTTTCATTTTATGTCCTTTGGAAAAGTCTTGGATCCTTGTATTGTTGGGAATAGCTAAGTCAATTCACACTTGATCAGCATACAATATTGTTGTTACTGTGTACAATGTTCTCCTGGTTCTCACTTCACTTTGCATCAGTTCATATAAGTCTTTCTAGGTTTTTCTGAAAGCATCCTTCTTGTCATTTCACAATACATACACAATAGTGTTCCATCACAATCATATACCACAACTTGTTCAGCCATTCCCCAATTGATGAGCATCCCCTCAATTTCCAATTTTTTGCTACCTTAAAAAAAGCTACTATAAGTATTTTTGTACATATAAATCTTTTTCCTTTTTCTTCAGTCTCTTTCAGGCAGACTTGATCGTGGTATTAGTGAGTCACAGGTTACATCTGCATAGTTTTATGGCCCTTTGGGCACAAGTTCCAAATGACTATCCAGAATGGTTGGATCAGTTTACAACTCCACTAACAGTATATTAGTGTCTGTTTTTCCATATTCCCCCAAACATTTGTTATTTCCTTTTTCTGTCATATTAGCCAACCTGACAGGTATGAGGTGGTACTTCAGAGTTGTTTGATAACTTTAATTTCTTCATCTGAAAACTGCCTGTTCATATACTTTGGCTATTTATCAATATTGTATTCTTGTATTCTTGACTCAGTTCTCCATATATCTGAGAAATGAAGTCTTTATCAGGCAAACTTGATATAAAAACTTCCCCCTAGTTTATGGCTTTCCTCCTGATCTGGGCTGTAACTAGTTTTGTATGTGTAAACCCTTTTCTAGTTTGATCCATCCATCCTATATCCTGTAATGCTCTCTGCGTCTTATTTGGTCATACATTCTTCCCTTATCTACAGATCTGACAGGTTAAAATATTCCATACTTCCCTAACTTTGCTTATGATCTCACCCTTTCTGTCTAAATTATGTACCCATTTTGACTTTACCTTGGTATATGGTGTGAGATGTTGTTCTATATCTAGTTTCTGCCCAACTGCTTTCCAGTTTTCCCTGTAATTTTTGTCAAATAGTGAATTGTTGTTCCAAAAACTTGGATCTTTTGTTTATCAAACACTAGGTAACTATGGTCATTTACTACTAATTATGTATCTAATCTATTATGTATATCTAATTTATTCTACCAATCCACCACTCTATTCTTAGCTGGTACCAGGTCATTTTGATGATGATTGCTTTGTAGGGCACTTTGAGATCTGGTACTGTTAGGCCACCTTCCTTCACATTTGTTTTTCATTGATTCCCTTGATATTCTTGACCTTTTGTTCTTCCAAATGAATTTTATTATTTTTTTCTAACTCCATAAAATAATTTTTTGGTAGTTTGGTGTGACACTGAATAAGTAAATTAATTTAGGTAGAATTGTTATTTTTATTATATTGGCTCATAAGCAATTTGATATTTCTCTAATTGTTTAGATCTGACTTTATTTGTGTGAAAAGTATTTTGTAACTGTGTTCATATAGTTTCTGAGTTTGTCTTGGAGGGTAGACTCCCTGATTGTATCTTTCTAGGTATTTGGTAGGTACTGATTTTTTTTTTTTGGGTAACTTGAAGCAATATGTTAGACAGTTTCTACCATTTCCTTGCATAAATAATCCACATCATTCATTATCTAGGTATTTAAGGCTACATTGTTCAGTTGTTTCAATCTTATCTGATTCTCTGTGATCCTGTTTTGGGGTTTTCTTGGAAAAGATACTAGAGTAGTTTGCCATTTCTTTTCCCAGATCATTTTCTAAATGAGGAATTGAGACAAAATGGGCTAAATGACTTGCCTAGGGTCTCACAGTAAGTATCTAGATAGGCCAGATTTGAATTCATAAAGAGAAGTCTTTCTGGTTCCACCTAGCTGCTCTGTTGAATGAATGAATGTAAGATTGACTAAAGGAGACAAGATGGGAAGACTGAGAGTAATTGTCAGAAAAAAAGTCCTCTGTTTTCATGGTGTCCTGACAGAGGACATTCTAGGAGTTTGGGACAGGCCCCTCTCCTGAGAAAGGGTGACCTATGGAAAGTTTTGACAACATAATTCCCCTGGGGTCAGCTTGTTCCAGCAGGGACATTCATGTGACTGTCCTGCTGACTTCAGCCTGAGCCTACTGTGAGCCTTGAAGGGCTGCCCTGGGCTAGCTCTAGGCTTAGCCCATCCTTTCATCAAGCCTAATTCCTCAATGTGCACCCATGGTGAAAAGCCAAGGTACAACTGTTCTCCCTACCCCACTCCATCCCCTCCTCCACCCTCCCCACCAAACCAAACCTAAAACCTTAGTCCCTGACACATTCCTCAGAGGCCTGAATAGCTGATCCTTTTTCCAGTTCATTGGATTCCTGCAACACTTAACCCCTTCCCTGCCCCCTTCTAGGAGGGCTGATTTGGATCCTCACTGGCCTTTCTCATTGCCACTGGATGATTGTTGGGGGATAGGAAGCTGGGTGCAGCTTGGGTAGAGTGGTTGAGGATGGAAAACAAGAGCCCTGATGGCAGAAAAATCTGTTTGCCTTGGCAGCCCAACCTCAGACCCAGAGCCAAGGTTCAATCTATCTTAATGATTGACTTTCTTGAAGCGCTGGGCTTTCTGTTCTCCTTGGCTCTGTGTGGGGGTTAAGGTGTTTATTGGGAAAGCAAAGGGCTGAAGCTGTTACTTTCCCTAAGTCTGAGGCCCCTGTTCCTTCTGCCTCAAAAGCTAAAGTCCAGTCCCCTTCCAGGAAGACCATAACACAAGAGGCTTTGTTTTCAGGTCCCACCACACTTCCATTATTAAGGCAGTAGGGAGCAGGCTCACTGAATCTCCACCCATCCACCCTGAGAGGGTCCCGGTAGGAGCTTTCCATTAGGGCAGATATTCACCTCGAAGGGATGCTGTCCAGGGAGAGTTACCCCCCACCCTTCTCCACCTTAGTGCTTCATACACAGGTATCTAGGGTCAAGCTTGGAGGCTTCAGTCAGGACAGGGGGGAATTGCTGTCCAGGGAGGGCTCCTCCCACACCCTTGCACCCCTACACAGCATTGCTCCACCCCTGCTCCAGACACAGGTGTCCAGGTCAAGCTTGGGGGCTTGCATCAGGGCAGACATCCAGAGAAATGGCTGCTCCACCCGGTTTGCCTGCATAACTCTGGCCCTCCTACTCCTACGCAGTTCCCCCTGTACACAGGTGTCTGGGGGCTGCAAAACAGCTGGGCTCCAATTAAATAATCTGTCCCATCTGAGCCGCCCAGGAGCCTTTTCTGCATTTGAAGTGTCTGGTGAACAAGGTGAGAAGTGAAACACTGCTTCCAATCCCCCAGTCTGTTGGTCATTCCTGCCTATGTCTCTTTAGTAAATCAGACAACTTAGGAAAGTACATGAATTTGTGGTTTGTGGTTGCGGGGCGGGGAAGGCCTTAGCTATTGCAACAAATAGGGAATCCAGGGCCTGGCTAAATAAATTAATAAGTCCCCCCCACTCCGTCCCCTCCCCCCCCCCTACTGCTCCAGCTGTGAATAGCAATAGAGCAGTCTCCTAAGCTGTGTCTTTGTTCACTGTCCTTGTTTGCGCCTTATTGCCTCAAAGCCAGCTCCCCAGCACGTCCTGAGCCCTGGGCTGTAATTTCACAGGGAGGCTGCCTGCCCTCACAGCCAGCCCAGGGTCTTTACGAAGTGCTGCTAGCCAAATTGGATTTGCACACTTGGATGGGGGAACTGGCATTTCCCCCACCAGGGCTGCATCCCGAGGTCTCCTGTGGGGTTGACCTTGCCCACCCAAGAGACTCCTCGAACCTAGCCCAGGGAGATGGGATTCTTGCCTGCCCAGTTCTCTTGAAAACTTTATCACACCCTGGGATTTGGGTTAGGGAGCTCCAAAATGGAATAAGGGAGGGACTTGGGGGGGGAGGCTAAGCATGACCATTTCTAGCCCCCAGGCCCCTTTAAGACTGACAGATCTGACAATAAGGGGTCTGTCCCAAGCAGCTTGGTCACATGCCATGTCTTAATGAGAGCTTTGCACTTTCCATCCCTGGCAGTAGGACAACTCCCATGCCCTTATAATCCTCTGTGGAGGGGGCTTTGGCCCTCTTGAAAAAAGTAATGGAATTGGGTATCAGACTGAATGTCGTGGATGGCTGGCCACAAAGACCGTTTTATCAAGGCCCGTTGGAGAAACTACATCCAGGTCAATTGTCTGATTGGTCCTCAGTTCCACATAGGCATACCAGTTATCCCTGTTGCTCTCTTGTCCAGGAAAATCATGGAATATTGAAAAAAAAAAAGCCCTGGATTCTAATCTTGTCTTTATCATTAGCATGCTATATTACCCTGAGCAAGACACTTGTTGCCCCCATGCCCAATTTCTGCATCTGCAAAGTGAGAGGGTTTAAGTCAAACATCTCTAAGATCCCTTTCTGGTTTATGGTTCTAAGTCTTATCTTGCCTAACTGGACCAAAGGTTTCTCAAGGATAGGGAGCTTATAGTCGTCTCCTCCTCATCCTCTTCTTCCTTCTCCTCTTCTACCTTCTATCACCTCTCCAATACTATGTTAGTGTTTAGTCTTTAACCAATTTGCTAAATATGAGGTGCAACTTCAGGGTTATTTTGATTTTGATTTCTCATATTAGTTATTTGGAGCATTCTTTCATATGATTATCAATAATTTACAATTCTTCTGAGAATTGTATTTGACTTAAACCACCCATTCTAGACTGGAAGGTGTTTGGAGTTTGGTATTCTATGTCTTTGTTTTTGTGGATATGTCCTAGCTTTCCCACGAGACTATGCCCTTTAAGGAAAGAGACTGTATCTATTAAAACTTTGTATTCCTCACTATACTTAGAACAATGCCTTGCAACATAGTAGGTTCTTTACCAATGTTAATTGAGTGAGTGACTGTTTTGCAGGTGAGAAAACAGGCTAAAACAGGTTGTTAGTTTTCTAAAGTCAGATATTTAGGTCATATTAGAATCAGGACTAGGACCTACATCTCCTGATGCTTGGATTCCAATCTCATCTCCAGTTGGGAGAAGTTTCAATCCAGTCTTCTTTCAGAGTCTGGGCCTCTTTCCACAATATTCATGCATGCCACATACAACACTAGTGTTCCCAAAACATTATTGTTTTGAAATAATGTTATAAGAAAGCCCTCTTGTAATAATTGCAAAGTTAAAAAGGAGAGAATAGGAGTAGAGGAATGGAGAAGAGAGGGAGAGGAGGAGGAAAAGATTGTAGGATAAGAATGGAGGAAGTGAAAGTGAAAGGGGGAAGAGGGGAATGAAGAAGAAGAAAAGGAGAGGAGGAGAAAGGGAATGGAGGAAAAAGCTTGCTGGAGGGGAAAGAAGTAGAGAAGATAAGAGGACACTGTAGGGAAGGTGGGGTACAATAGGGTTGGGATTCCATCAAGTTTCTCATTTCCCTCTGCCCTCTCCAACATTGTGTGCTTTGTCCTATTGTTTTACTTAAAACAGTGTTTTCAAGAATATATTTTTGACATTAGGTATGGTGCCTATAGGGACTGTTGAGGAAAAGGTGTGACCTGTTGAGGTCTGAAGTCAGAAGGATAGATGGCGGATGGCTGAGGCCATGATTAGCAGATGACAACCTGTGGCTCATAGTCCCATTATCCCATATTGTTTTTATGTAGAGCTTGAGATGCTTCCAAAAGCTTTCTTTTATTTTTCCGTTCCTCACAACTGGGGAAAGATGTAGGAGAAATAGCTGTTTGTTTAGAGCTATATAATTGGGAAGGATTGTAATGATTATTTGTTGTCTGAAGGGCCCTGGAGGGCCTCATGCTGCTTGTTCCCAGTGCCTGAAATTCCATGTTTGAGACTCGTTCCTTGGTAACTTGGGGTGTTTGAGGTCTATTAAAACACAGAGATAACAGGTGAGGGGCTGTTGTCTTTGTCTTTATCATTAGCATGCTATATTACCCTGAGCAAGACACTTGTTGCCCCCATCCCCAATTTCTGTATCTGCAAAGTGAGAGGGTTTAAGTCAAACATCTCTAAGATCCCTTTCTGGTTTATGATTCTAAGTCTTATCTTGCCTAACTGGACCATAGTCTAGTGATAAAGACATAGATCCAATGATAAAGACAATAAAGACAAACCTTATATATGTTTCACCTTTAGCTTCAGAGATTCTTTTATCAGATACATTCATGCAGCTTCTTCTTCTCCCTAGTTGTCTGATGTAGAAAAGTAGACACTGGATAATGGTTGGGGGGAAGGATGATAGAAGGATAATAGAATCATGGATTCAGCACTTGGATAGATCTTAGAGATTATTTAATACAATGCCTGATTAGATTCCTAATAGGAATTGAAATTTACAAATGAGGAAACTAAGTCCCAGATTTAAGAAAAGAGCTCAGAAAGAAGTGGCAGAAAGCAACAATAAAAATAATAAAGATAATAGCTAACATTTACACAGTACCTACTGTGTGCCAGGCACTGTCCTTGATAAGCACTATGCTTATCTTCATTTAACAGTTGAGGAAACTGAGGCAAACATAGGTTAAGTGACTTGTCCAAGGGCATAGAGCGAGTGTTTGATGCTGGGTGATGAAACTTTGCCAACTTCAAAGTTATAATTGGGGCTAGACCCACTTCCAAACCTGTGAAGATTAAGCAAGTATTCTTATAATCCCCATTTTGCAGATAGAGAAGATGAGACATAAAGAGCAAAGGATTCAGAAGTTCCCTGTCCTCCCACTTACTCTCTGCAAATTGCTTAACTTCTCTGGGCCTTAGTTTGATCTGTGAAACAAAGGGTTTTGGACTAGATGACCTCGAAGGTTCTTTCAGTTTGAAACTTAAGATCTTGGGAGAGCAGAATGGAACTTAGCCAGGTTCACACAGCTAGTTACCATCAGAACCAGCTCTTAGAGCTCAGGCCTTTTGACTCCATGCTTTTCCCATTATGCCTTCTTGTTCTCTCCCTTCACATTTCCTCCCCTTGTGAAATGGTCGACAAGGCCAAGTTCTGCAGTCCCATGAACCAAAGCCTCTTCCAACATGGCTAAGAGGCCAGCCAAAAGTGAGGGGGTGTAATCTATTGCAAGTTGCCCAGACATCAGATTCTAGTTCATACTCCTCTTCACTTTAAGCCCCCCACCTTTGCCCAGCACCAGTCCCCTCCCCATGTTGCATTGGTTGAGGGCATAGTCACATCCACAAGGCAGAAGACAATCAACCTAGGATACCTAATTGCTTCTCTAAACATGTTCCCAATCTGCATCCCTAAAATAAACCCCTGTACGATGGAAAGATGTTAGTAATTTCTGGCCATATGTACTTCCCCCTTTTGCTTTCCCCCTCCTACCCAAAAGAAAAATGGGTAGAGCCAAATGGCAAGAAACAAAGATTTTTAACGCACACCACATTTTCATCATTTATCCCCCCTGCCCTCGCCACCCCTCTCCCACGTAAACTACATTCCTCTACATGGTCATGGCAAAGGAACATTAATTTCTGATTTGGGTTGTGATTAACTTATAAAAGCAACTCAATCAAAAGGGCGAAATAGTTTCCACTGGAGTAAGATCATGAGAAAGGCAGCATGGCGCGGTCGGGAAGAAGAGTGGACTTGGAGTCAGAATAATTAATACCTGTGTTCAGATCCCAACTTTGCTGTTTATTGCCACTGTGACCATCTCTGGATCTTAGCTTCTTGGTCCATAATGTGAGGATGCTGGCCTAAATGTCTAAGGTCCTTCCATGCTCTTAATTCTATTGTACGTTAAACTGCATGTCACTGTTAGAAGGAGGGAGGCCGCTGTTACATTTGGCATGTTAACCTAGGTAAAGACTCCCCCTCTCCAAAACAAACAGCCTGGGATACTAGTTTTTATCAGGTCTGGTCCACTGGCTGGGGAAGGCTTATTTCCTGACTGGTAGGCCTTTGAGAAGCAATCTGAAATTATCTTCCCCAAAGAAATTAACCATCACTTGAGAATTTTGGGGGGAGGGGAACTGGGGTAAGGAGTGTAAGGGTCCTTTTTGGTGCCTCTTTCAAACCTGAAGATCTAGGATATTTAGATATTGAGATATGTTTGAAATCTTGGTATGGTTTAGCCATTTAAGATAATTGAATGGTCTTATTATAATGGGGATATTTAGCCTGGAGAAGGGAAAGCCAAGCAAGGGTCTATTAACAGCCTCAAGGATTTAAAGGTCTGTCTTGTAGAAGAGGTTTGGGGTGGGGGGTGGAGGGAGAGAGAGAGACAGAGACACACACAGAGACACAGAGACAGACAGAGACAGAGACAGAGAGACAGAGAAAGATATAGAGAGACATAGAGAGAAAGAAATAGAGGCACAGAACAGAGAGACAGAGAGGAAGAAACTTGACATTGAGGCATAGTGATAATGATGATGATAACTCACATTTGTATAGAACATTAAGGCTTACAAAGCATTTTTGTCATAAAAGAGGAAGTACAATTGTCATTATTTTAATTTTCCAGATAAGAAAACGGAGGCTGAGAAGCTAAGTGACTTGTTTTTGTACATACAGCTAATGTCCAACCAGAATTTGAACAGGGACCCCAGACTCTAAGACCAGGGCTCTTTCCATGATACCACAGCTACCTTTCAGAACCCAAATTTTGTCCCCAGCTCAGACCATTTGTAGTGCTTAGTGTCTGAAACTCTGTCGTTGTTATTCAGTCATTTCAGTCACGTCCAACTCTTCATGAACTAACTCCTTTGGAGTTTTTTTATTGGCAAAGATCCTGGATTGGTTTTCCATTTCCTTCTCCAGCTCATTTTACAGATGAGAAAACTGAAGCAAACAGGGGTTAAGTGACTTGCCCAAGGTCACGTAGCTAGTAAGTATCTAAAGCCAGATTTGAACTCAGGAAGATAAGTCTTCCTGACTCCAGGTCCAGCACTCTACAGTCTTCAAAACAAAACAAAAACATGTTAGTGGCCATCATAAGTGTGCTGAATTCATTCAGGGAATGGCAGTTTCAGAAATATTAAGGTGGGGCTTGAATCAGGTAGGCTCTCTGGATAAAGAACCCCCCCCCCCCACCCCCATTTAGTACTGTTAGAAGGAAGTAAGAAAATACCTTGGCAAGTGCCTGGTGCATCATGGGTAGCCAGATATATCTGGATTTGATTTAAAGATAAAATTATGACATGAAGAAAACTCTGGTTTCTTAAAGGCTATTCCAGCAGAAAGGAGCAAGCATTTTTAAAAGTGCCTACTGTGTGCCAGGTACAGTGCGCTAAGTGCTTTACAATTATTTTCTCATATTACTATCTCATATTATCATTATTATCTCATTTGATCTTCAAAACAACCCTGAGAGGGAGGTGGTATCATTATTTCCCTTCTAGAGTTGAGGAAACTGAGATGAACAGAAGTTAAGTGACTTGCCCAAGGTCACACAGCTAGGAAGTATCAGAGGCTAGATTTGAACTGTGATCTTCCTTATGTCCGGCCCAATGCTCAACCCACTGTGTCATCTAGCTGTCAGAAGACAAGCTCCAAAAGCTTTGAGTATGGTCTTGAATTTTGTGTTGGACATTTGAGAACCAGCCTAGCTCAAGTTCAGAGAGGCCTGTTTCCAGACAGTTGAAAAGCAGGTGATGAATTACTCTGGATTCAAGAACCCCCTCAAGGTCGTCTGCTGAGGGATGGAGGGTCTGAGATCTGCATCTGGGGAGGGAGGGGCCACTGATAAAATCCTGGATGTGATGAAGTCTTGAAATTTGGAAACCTTCGCAAACAAACTCTTGCTCAACAATGGGAAAAGAGTACCATGGCAGGCGGAGGGGGATGGAGGGGGAGGAGCAAGGAAGAGAATCAGAAACACTGACTTAAGCTGGGAAAATCCTCTTTCAACTCTACACTCTCACTAGACAACTTTCATTAGTCAAACGTTCACTCATAGTTCCCATTTCAGTACCAGGGGAAAGAACAGCAGAGTAACAGCACAGGTGATAACAGCTCTAACCTCCGGGTGACACTTTCTTTATCTGTCAGCCCTTTCATTCCTTCTGCATTGCAGGTGTTTGGCTATACACTAATCACTGTGTTAGGCCCTACAGTTACACTTAAAAAGGGAAAAGTCCCTCCTCTCAGGAGGCTTAACATTCACATCAAAGGACCAATTTACACAAATAGGCATATATGAGATATATGCAGCTTATATATCTTACGTAAGAGAACCTCATAGGGAAGACTGTGGTGAAGTGTGCTGCATGTGGTTGGGAACTGGGAAAAGCCTCCTAAAGAAAGGAGTATTTGAATTGAATTTTAAGTAAGTCAGAGGTCCTAAGAGGGAGAAGACAAGAAGGGAACAAACATTTATGAATTACCTGCTATGTTCTGGGTACCATGCTAAGTGCTTTTTGAGTATTATCTCATTTGATCCTCACAATGGATCCTGGTGGCTAGGTGTTATTACAACTCCCATTTTACAGTGGAGGAAACTGAGGCAGGCAGAAATTAAGTGACTTTTCCGGGATCACACAGCCAACAAGTGTCAGAGGGCAGATTTGAACTTGAGACTTGCCAACTCTATACACTACATCACTTAGCTGTCTAAGAGCTGGAGATGAAGAGGGTATTGCATTCCAAGTAAGGGAGACCCCTGCCACAACAAATGGGAGATCCATTCGGTTGTCATAAATCCAGGGGTGGGAATGATTGATGGCGGGAAGGGGAGAAGAGAGGAGCATAGTAAGCAACACCATATTATGCATCAATGTCTGTGGCATTTGTCCACTTGTTCAGTTTATCTTGGTGGGCTCAGGTATGGATAGTAAAATATCCTTCCATTGCAGTCATAAATTTTGATTTCTGGTTTATAAGAAAAATTCTATTCTTAAATAGTTTCTTTTAATTTTTCTCCTTCCTCCCTTTTCTCTCCTTTTCTTCTCTCCTCCCTCCCCCACCACTACAGCACTGAGGATGAAAATAAAAGAAGTGAAAAAAGAAAATGGAGACAAAAAGATTATCCCCAAGAAGAAGAAGCCATTGAAACTGGGACCTATCAAGAAGAAGGAGCTGAAGAAACTCATCTTGTACTTAAAGAATGGGGCAGACTGCCCTTGTCACCAGCTGGATAATCTCAACAATCATTTCCTCATCATGGGGCGGAAAGTGAAG
This sequence comes from Pseudochirops corinnae, assembly GCA_028646515.1. Taxonomy (NCBI): domain Eukaryota; kingdom Metazoa; phylum Chordata; class Mammalia; order Diprotodontia; family Pseudocheiridae; genus Pseudochirops; species Pseudochirops corinnae. The sequence continues at coordinate 106,851,012 of CM053585.1, read as the reverse complement.
GCCCAGTACTTGCTGACGGCCATCCATAAGTGGGACAAGAAAAACAAAGAATTCAAAAACTTCTTGAAGAAAATGAAAAACCATGAATGTCCCACATTTCAGTCAGTTTTTAAATAATTCCCTCCCAAAGGGTGGATTTGAGAAGGGGGAGGGTGGGCTGGGGCAAGGGGGGGGGGAGAACACAGCCCTGGAACCTTGGCGGTTCACACATATGGCTCCTTCTGTTAGTAATGGATGTTGTGTCCATGTTGATTGTGTGTATGTGTGTATGAATTTGTGTGTGTGTCTGTGTGTGTTTTCTCTAACTCCCTTCAAAGCTTCCAATTCTTTATTTTCCCCCTCACCTCCCTCCCTGCAATCTCTTCTTTTCCATCTTCACCCCAACTTCAGAGACAAGTCAATATTGAAAATAAAGACATGGGTCTAGGAGGGATCAGTGACACTGGAGAGCCATTTTAAGACTTGCAACGTTCAAAGCACCCCAGTCACTTGCTAAAGCCAGGTACTGATCAAATTCCACCAAGAGGTATGACTGTTTAGGCAAAAGTCTACCAAGGAGAAGGCTGGTGGTGGTGGTGATGGACAAAAAGAAAAGAGAGGTAAAGGCAGATCATTTTGTGAATTAGGCAGTGAAAAACCCTGCAGATGCCACATTCTACCACTTTGCTTATTCAGCTGATAAATTATTCATGAATTCATCAGCAAAAATCTACCCTGCACCATTTCTAGTTAGTCAATAAATCAAGTTGCACCTAATTATAAGTTAGTTTCCTTTTCTATGTTTCTGTATTTTTTTAAACTTCAAACCAATAAAGTAATATTCACGGAGAGGAAAATCTATAAAGTACAGTTTGCAGCCCCCCCCAAAGAGAGTAACAATGCAACATCAACGCATGCCCTCCCCAAAATGCCTCGCTGTAATTTCTTTAGTCACCTTTCCAAAGAATTCCCTTCTTTCTGCAAGCAATGCCATCTGCAGCTGCTCTCAGATGCCTTCTTAGTAATGCTTCATGATCAACCAGGGTGCATGGGCGAAGGTCAGATTTTCCTGTGTTTCCTGTCAAGCGAAGGCAATACTGTGGGCATGAAGATGCTGACATTAAACAGATGACTTTTTTTTTTCAGTGACAGCACTTTCAGACAGACCCTGAAGGCAATACTTAGTGGTTCCAAAGAAACTTGTTTAAAGGGGGAAGGGAGTTAGAAAACTGTTTTAAAACAGCTTTGCAAATAAGTACTCACCCAGCATAAATCACAGGTTAGCCTGGGTAAGGAGCACAGGGCTCTGATTTCACTAACTTTCCTGTTTATGTACCTCCTAGGGAGAAGGAGATCTGGCAATTTTGTTGTTGTTGTTGCATTAGTTTCCAAGGTTTAAAAAAAATAAAAACATTTCCCCCTCCTCTCCCTGTCCCACATATATTTTGTGGTTCAATGCAGAGGAGAGATGAAGACTGACCAAAATTCTTGGATTGTTTTAAGGACTTTTTCCATAGGAGGGGCACTCTCTCTAGGAAGTATTGGCTGGTTTTGCATTCAGCAGTAATAGTAATAGTACTAATAATAGCATTCATATGGCGTTTTAAGTTTGGCAAAGAGCATTATATATAATTTTATTTGATTCAGAATGCTGATGAAAAGAGGTGGTTGCCTCGTAATGTAGTCTTTATGTTCTGGGTCCATCTTTCTCTCTCCTTTTTACTCTGGCCTCAAAAAAGCAAATTGAGAAACAATCCACTTTAAATTTGGTTATTTGAAGTTAAGCTGGAAGCTGGTTACTTGGAATTAAGATCCACTGAGTGACTCAGTAGACGACCAAACTAACCTGCCTGTCTCATCCCTCTTTACTTCTCAAGGCTCTTGTTTCTGCTTAGGGAATCTTCAGCTGTTCCTAGACACACAAGAAGAGTACCACTCACCATGCCAACGGTTTTCCCCTCAATCCCCTCAAAAGATTTCCTAAAGCCTAAGTGTTTGATAAATTCTGTTCATTCTTCACTTTAAAAAGAAACTTCCTTTTCCTGGAACCTTCTAGAAAGATATTTTTCCCCCCTTGTGTTTTCTTTGTAGTCCAGCTTAGGATGGTTAGTCACCAGACTTTAAAAAGTGAAATCAGTTATGACTTCTGGAGCTCCAAAGATCTGTAGGTATTGAACTCTCTTCTAGGGAGATGCCTGTGTCTCCTCCAGCCTGTGGTAGAGTTGGGAAGCCAGGCATTGGTTACTCAGGCTGGAGACAGAAACAACTAAAAGTAATTGGAACCTTTATAAGAATTTTGTTTCAATCCTCCACCTGCCCTTTGGGTTGTCCACTTAAAAGTTGTCAGCCATCATAATATAATTAATGAATGACAGTGTCTTTTGAATACTTGGCTCCCCTGTCCTGATAAAATGTTGGGGAGGACAAGGTAAGGTTGATTTGATTTGTGTGTAATATTTCAGATGAGGTTTTTTGTGTTTGTTTTTGTTGATTTTTTTACACATGTATGTACATTAGCTGATTAGAATTTTTAAAAACTTTTCTGTTGTAAAACTGAATTTAAAAGCAAGTCCATGATTTACATGGAGATAGATTTTAGATTTGATAATTGATCGTCAACTCAAGCATTTTTGATCTGTCTGCCGCTTTTGATCAAGTTGATAGCACCCAGGAAGATGTTTGTACAATGTGACAGAACCGTCTTTCCATAATTATCTAAAAAAATTCTGATATAATGGTTAACACTAGTAGGAGAAAGAAGTTTATGGAAGAATGAGAGGCTACTTCCTGTGGATCTCCATTAAGTGAGGATTCTAAGACATTGACATTTAGGAAGAGATAAGTAGTAAAAAAAAAAAACAGGTGGTTTTCTATTTCTTATTATTTTCTTTAGTCTATGAATGGCATCTGCTAGTGTGACCTCACTCTTCAAATTCCTGGACCTTGGGCTTTTCCTATGCATGTTACAAAGACTTTTAGTTTTATATATAGCACCAACCCTGCCTGTGCCTCTGCAAGCAGTTTCCAGAAAAGATGGAGACTTTGTAAAAAGTTTTCTCCTCCAAGGGCAGCCTTTCCATTTGAGATACTGGCATTTTCTGAAATGAGAGCAAACTCAAACCAAACTTTTGAACAGAACCATTGGTTGTATCCCTGAACATTACCACTTGGAGATGCCCAGGATAAGATACCTATGACAAGTTGACTTCAACACAAAAAGTTACAGTAACTAAGATTTTAAAAGACAACACAATCAATCCCCATTTCCCTGCAATCATCAAGCCATGTTCTGGTAATAGGCAGGACTGAGTGGAAGCTTATAAATATGTCAGAGTCAGCACCAGAAGAAGGTGGTCTATGTGGTACAATGAAAAAATTGTTGGTTTCTTTAATGGTACCTTGGTTTTCTCTTTTGGTACCATGGGGAGCTCTCCCCTGCCCTGAGGCAGAAACCATCTTGAATGTTTGACTGACCTCCCCCTTCTTCCCCCAGCTCATGCTAAAATCTTAGTTTTTGTTTATTTCTGCAAATTGCAAATTTTCTACCTTCATAAAAACCCAAACAGCAACAAACAAAAACCCAAACCTGCAAACCTACCAAAACAGATCCCCTCCCCTCCAGGACTCCAAATAGCCAGAACAGTGTCCTCTACCATCTCTGTAGGAGTTCTGAGCTTCCTTTGGTTACCGTCATCCTCATTATCTGAGTACCTGTTTGCCAAGCACACTTCCAGCAACTTGTAGCAGGAAAAGACCAGCAGCACCCACCCACCATCTGCCAGCCAATGTATGGAACAAGGTGATGAAGAAATTATGTGTCCCTCTGGAGCCCTCAAATTTCCTTCTCTTTTATACTCCATGTCTTATATGAAAGCTTTGAATACTGTGAAAATGTTTTCCATTCCATCTCATTTCAGTGTTGTTATTTTTTCAATCTGCATTATTTTACCAGAAGTTTGGATGTTATCACTTATGTTAATAGCAAGTCCAATATTTGTTCATCTTATTCTCATGCTTTTTCTGCCATGTATCAATATTCACTTAACTAAAATTGCTCAATTAATCAAAGGCAATGTCATTTATTTTTTACCTACCAACTCCCCCTCCCCCCAAAACTCTGCATTCCATTTTTGTAAAGATGCTGATTTCTGCTCTCAGCTTGATGGCTTTCCAATGTGGCTTGGGGACTAGGTGGGTTTGAATGAACATTTGGGATCCACCACAGGATGGATGAACACCCTGTGTATTTAGACCATCTGCTGCTATTAATAACTTCCAGAAGTACTCCTGACTGCCCCTGTGTTTCAGTTCAGACAGGGAACATCAAATCTGTGCTCTGCAAGTAAACATTATCCAGACCTGCTAGACTTTCTTTTCCATATTTTTGACTTTAGAGTCTGCCTTCTCCCTCTTGATTATAATCTTTCCAAGAGTTTCCTTTGATTTACCCTGTCCCCAGAATCACAGAATTGAAAGGAACCTCTGAGGCCATCCCATCCAACCCATTTCAGAAAAAGAACTCCCCCTCTACAAATATACCCACCAAGTGGTTATCCAGCCTCTTATTAAAGAGGTCCAGTGAGGAGGAACCCATTCCCCTTTGAGGTAGCCCATTCACATTTTGGACAGCTTTAATCATGCTGTTTTTCTTCCTTCTGTCAAACCTAATTTTGCCTCTGTCCAGCGTCTGCCTATTCTTCCCTATTCTGTCCTATGAGGTCAAGCTCAACAAGTAGAATCCTGCCCTTCAAGTACTGAAAGATACTTATTTCCTCCCATAATTCTTCTCTTCTCCAGGCAAAAATTCCCAGTTCCTTCAACTGATCCATATATATCACGGATTCAAGGTCCTAGGTCAGATGCTCTCTAACTTATCAATTGCACTTCCTAAGCAATGGCACTCAGGCCTGGGTTCAATCCATTATGAAAGGTCTTCTTACCAGGGCAAAGTTCAGAAAATCCTCCTTGCTTCTGGAAGCAATTCCTCTCTTAATGATGTTTAAAGTCACATTAACATTTTTGGCTACCATAGTATTAAAAAATATAAAAAGGACTAGGATGGTCTAAACCTTGTGTTTATTGTCATCTCGACTCCTCACCTCCCAAGTTGGTGGAGGCTGTATTGAAGGGAAGTCTTTCCTCTGGAATGAAGGAGGTAAGGGTCCATTGTATTCTGGCCTGTGGTCACATGACTTACTTCCTTCACCATGGTCAGTCCAGGGTGGTATCCATGCAAGGCCAATAGCATAGTTGGAAAGCTGATAAATTTGGTCAGTCATGTGTTTGTTCAATAGGGAACAAATCACTGAATTAAAGTCATGGGATATTAGATCTGGAAGAGACATGAGAAATTATAGCATCTGTTTATTTTACAGAGGACACTGAGGCCCATACAGGAGAAAGTTGCATAATCATTTAGTAACAGAAATAGAGTCAAGACCCTGGCCTTATTACTTATAACCCTGTAGTTACAGAAAGCCTACTCTTGTTTGTACAGATCTGTCCCATGTTAGACCTTGCTCTAAACTATAGAAGTCTCTACTGTTGCAGTCAATTCTTCAAAATAATAGCGGCAACATATTTGTGGGTACAGTTCCTGGTTTAATAGAACAATCTCAAATTCCAAACCCCTCGCATTTAACATAGTAAAAAATAGCACAAAATGACATTCTACAAATATTCCCCCAGTGACCCAGAAGACAGCTCACATGCCTCAGTCTAGTCTAGTGCCCTTTCTACTTGACCAAACTGCTTCTGTGTACATTTTTCTGCAGACTGATTGGTGAGTTGGATGGTAGTTTTGCAGCCCAGTAAATTAAAACATTCCATTTTCCTTTTAACTTCCCTCTATTCAGCATCTCCCTCTGCCTTGTGTTGGAATGGAGGTAAGCCTGGGGTCTGAAAGGCAGGGTCCACAATGTGTAAGCTCCCAGAGGTCCTGCAAAGCCTCCAGGGGCTCTGAGTGTGAAACAATTAGTGACAGGTGATATTATGAGCTATGTCCAGGCAGGCATAGCTAAGTGCAGAAAGCCTCATCTCTAGAAACCTGGGCACCAAATGAGCCATTTTGGATCACCGAAATTCACAACGGGCAATGAAGTGGCAACTAGAGTGCCAGGCCCGGAGTCACTAAGACCTGAGTTCAAATTGGCCTCAGACACTAGTTGTGTGATCTTGGTCAAGTCACTTAACCCTGTTTGCCTCAGTTTCCCCATCTACAAAATGAGCTGGAGAAGAAAATGGGAAACCACTCCAGTATCTTTGCCAAGAAAACCCCAAATGGGGTCACAAAGAGTCAAGCACCACTGAAATGATTCAACAACAATAATACCTCAGTAGACAAGATTCTCCATTTTACACAGAAAAGCACAAAATAATATAATAAAAATACCCCTATAACATAATTGTAGAATCTGTCTTGGAACCCATGCAAGGGAGTTTGTTCATGGTATTCCCAAATCACTTTGTTCTATATATTGTGGTCTTGCCCTTAAGGGAGTCCCATGGCATTGAGTACGGAGGATGCCATTACAGAGAGGAAATATGATCATGACAGGGGTCTTAAGACCATGGCATATGAGTATCAGCTGAATTATCTTGGAGAAGAGAAGTACTTCCTTCAAGTACTTTAAGGGGTGTCCGTGGAAGAAGGATTAGTCTCATTCTGCTTGGCTGTAAATGATAGATCCAGGAGCAATGGGTTAAAATGCAGATGGCCACACATGAAATGGGCTGCCTCTAGAGGTAATAACTTCTCATTCTTGAGAGACCTTTGAGCAAAGTCTGGATTCCCACTTGTTGAGAGTGTTGCAGAGGGGATGAATTCCTATTCAGGTTGTGGGGTGGATTATATGATCTTCTGAGGTCTTATCTAATCTTGGAATTCTGTGTTTCTGCCTCCTATTTACTATTTCTGTAAGAAAAAAAGAAAATATTTACCCAAATATAAAAGGTTATATAAAATTTGGAGTTGGGAGAGAAAGGGATTATTTTTTGCCTTTCCCCCTCATTCATAATTTACTTTCTTTAGCATTATTCATACTAGCATAGTGATTTTCTTTATTATTTAAAATATGTGCATATATTATATATACATACATATTTAAAATTAATTTATGGGATTATTGGTGGAAGAGAGATGAGAAGTCAACTAGATTAACCTCCTAACTTTACAAAGGAGGAGGCTAAGGCCCAGAAAAAGATAATAGTTTTCTTAAGGTCACAGAAGTAGTAAATAGCAAGACCATGATTCCAAATCAGGCCTTCTGATTCCAAATCTAGCACTCTTTTCGCTAAACTATACTGTCCCCCTAATGAGTTGTAGTGGTTGTTAAAAGCAGCAAAAGTAAATACAAACTCAAGCTTTATGGCTGGACTCTAACTTTTTCCCAGAAATAGGGTAAGGATCACAAGATCATACACATCAGATTGGAAGGGAACCTAGAGATCCAACCACCTCATTTTGTAAAAAGAAGGAACTGAGGTGCAGAGAGGTTAAAGTGATTTGCTCCAGGTCACACGATGGAAGAATGTTGCAAAGACTTGAGAATGATACCACCTCTTTTGTTGCTATGATCAAAAGCTTTGAACCTTTACTGTAACACATATGACTTTGATACATTCATTCATTCAAGACATTTACTAGTTTCCTATTGTATGTAAAGCACTATGTTAAATGCTGAAGAAAATACAAAATTTAGATGGGACATGGTCTCCATTGTCATAGAATTCATTCTAGAAGGAGGAATAAGACATATAAATAGACAACTATTGTAACCCAGGACTTTAGACTGTGATGGACTGGATAAAATCTTTGGGAGTGCATGAAGAAGGTTAGCACCCTTAGCCCATTTCTCTTATCTGTAGTTTATTCTATGAAAGTCTCTAAATACAGCTTGTGTGTAGATTCCTACATAGGTGGTTGACAGTTGATCCCCAGGTCCCTTAAAAGAACTCTAGGTAACAAATGTATACAGGATATAAAGAAAGACTTTGTTCAGACCACTCAGATTCCAAAATGTTCAAAGGACTAATGGGAGCCCATATATGGATGAAGAAGACACCTAACTCAAAAGACTCACAGGAGCTATCACTATCAAGCCAAACATGAATAAGAATGAGTCCTCTGTGTGTGTGTGTGTGTGTGTGTGTGTGTGTGTGTGTGTGTGTGTGTGTGTGTGCAACTCAAGCTCTCTTTTTGCTGGTGATTAAAAGGAAAACACATTGTAAAACTGTTAGGGTAAAGAACAAATCATTGAAATAATAGAAAAAATGTCATTAAAGATAATGACAATAACTCTAATCCATAGAAAGAAGGAAAAAGCACAAATTATTAAAAAAAAAACATATAATTTTAGGTTTAGAGTTGGAAAGGACCCTAGAAGACTTTGAGTCCAACCTCATTTTATAGATGAAGAAACTGAGGCAGAGGGAGGTTAAAAGACTTGTTCAAAGTTACACAGTAGGCAAGTGGCAAAACTGAGGTTTGATCCCAGGTTATTTTGCTCCAAATCTACCCTACCTTTCCAGTGCCCCATGATACCATACCCTCAGGAAGAGCTGAACTTGGGGTTGCTGGTGGGGCAACAGAGTGATGGATGAATCCCTAGTTCCCTAGAGCATCCCACATAATCCCATATTTGTAAAACTGTCTATAAATTAGACTTCCCTTAGAAAACATGCATACTTGGATACCACTATCTAGGCCAGTGGTTCTCAACTTGTGGGTCATGACTCCTTTGGGGGTTGAACAACCCTTTCACAGGGGTTGCCAAAGACCATTGGAAAACACATATTTCCTATGGTCTTAGGAACCGAGACACCACTTCTCTATCCATCTCCTGGTGGGTCTGCCCACATGCAGATACACCTAGATACACCCACATACGAGTATTAAAGGGCTGCAGCATTAGGAAGGTTGAGAACCACCGATCTATGCTAATGTATTTGAATTGGACATGCACTATCCAAATAACTGTAATATCAGGAGGTATCAAGGTCTTATTGTCTCCCCTCCCACCCTCTATTTCTTGGTGTGATGGGGAAATTAGAGCCCAGCCCTTATGAACATGAGCAGTGTGCTCAGCCTGATGACATTCAGAATATGCACTTCAGTCATCTATGACTATCTCCTATTGCTGACTGCCTGGGAAAGAAAGGGCCTCTTTACCTGGTTGGTGAAGTGAAACTGAGCATGCATATGAACAACTCCTATGAGAGGGCAATTCAAGCTCTCCTTTTACAGGAGGCAGCCAAAGGAAGACATTCTGTAAGATAGTGTTTGTTGAGTCAAAGAATAAATAATAGAAATAATAGAAAACATCATTAAAAATAATGACTATAATGAGAAAACATTCCAAAATATTTGGTATGCTGTTAAAATAATTAAGGAAAATTTATATCTCTAAATCCTTTAATGAAAAAGAGAATGAACATCAATAAATTGGACATGCATTTAAAAATACAAGAAAAGAAAAAATTTAAAGACTTCAATTAAATATCAAGATATAAATCCTGAAAATTAAATTTCTATGATTTGTTGCTAAGCCCACTCATTCTTTAGGATTAGATTCTTTAGTTTCCAATTAATTTTTAATCTCTCTTTCCTCCTTTATTTCATGTAATTTTTATTGCATCATGATCTGAAAAGGATACATTTAATATTTCTGTTTTCTGCATTGGATTGTAAAGGGTTTATGCTATAATACATGGTCAATTTTTGTATAGATGCCATGTACCACTGAGAAAAAGGTACATTCTTTTCTATCTCCATTCAAGTTTCTCCATAAGTCTATTATATCTAACTTTTCTAAAATTTTATTCACTTCCTTAACTTCTTTCTTGTTCATTTTGTTGTTAGATTTTTCTAGTTCAGAGAGGGGGAGGTTAAGGTTCCCCACTAGTATAGTTTTCCTGTTTATTTCTTTCTGTAACTCACTTAACTTCTCCTCTAAGAATTTGCATGCTATACCACTTGGTGCATATATGTTTAGTGTTGATATTACTTCATTATCTATGGTACTGTTTGGCAATATGTATTTTCCTTCCTTGTCTCTTTAAATTAAATCTATTTTTTTGCTTTTGCTTTGTCTGAGATCAGAATTGCTGTCCCTGCTTTTTTTTTTTTACTTCAAGTGAAGCATAATATATTCTGCTCCAGCCTTTTCCTTTTACTCTATGTGTGTCTCTTTGCTTCAAGTGTGTTTTTTGTAAACAATATATTTCAGGATTCTGTTTTTTAATCCATTCTGCTATCCACTTGCATTTTATGGGAGAGTTCATTCCATTCACATTCATAGTTTTGATTACTAACTGTATATTTCTCTCCATCCTATTCCCCCTTCCTCACATTTATACATTTTTTTCCTCTCTCTCCCTTCACCCTGTCCCTCCTCACCAGGGTTTTGCTTCTGACCACCACTTCCCTCAATCTGCCCTTTCTTGTATCAACCTCTCCCCCTTTTTTCCCCCTCTTTCTCTTCCTACTGCCCTGTATGGTAAGATGGATTTCTTTACCTGAGTGTATATGTTATTCCTTCTTTGAGCCAAATCTGATGAGAGTAAGGTTCAAACAATGCTCACTCACTCTCTTCTTTCCCTCTCCTGTAATAGGTCTTTTATGGCTTTTCGTGTGATATAATTTACCCTATTCTGCCTTCCCCCTTCCTCTTCTCCCAGTATAATCCTTTTTATAACCTTTTAATTAGTTATTTTTTTTTATCATTACATCCAAGTCAACTTATACCCATATCTTCTGTCTATGTATACTCCTTCTAACTTCCCTAATAGACATATAGTTCTTAGTAGTTACAAGTATCATCTTCCCATGTAGAGATGTAAACAGTTTAACCTTATTGAATAACATTTGTTTTTCCTGTTTACCTTTTTATGCTTCCCTTGAGTCTTGTATTTGAAGATCAAATTTTCTGTTCAGCCCTGGTCTTTTCATCAGGAAAGTTTGAAAGTCCCCTATTTCACTGAATGTTCTTCTTTTCCCAGGAAAGATTATACTCATTTTTGTTGGGTAGTTGATTATTGGTTGTAATCCAAGCTCCTTTGCCTTCCAGAATATCATATTCCAAGCCCTCTCATCCTTTAATGCAGAAGGTGCTAAATCCTGTGTAAACCTGACTGTCATTCTTTAATATTTGAATTGTGTCTTTCTAGATGCTTGCAGTATTTTCTCTTTGATCTGATAGTTCTAGAATTTAGCTACTATATTCCTTGGGATTTTCATTTTGGGATCTCTTTCAGGAAATGATTGGTGAATTCTTTCAATAACTATTTTACCCTCTGGTTCTAGTATATCAGAGAGCATTTTCTAGATAATTTCTTGAAAGATGCTGTCCAGGTTCTTTTTTTTGATCATAGCTTTAAGATAGCCCAAAAATTCTTAAATTATCTTTCCTGGATCTATTGTCCAGGTCAGTTGTTTATCCAATGAGATATTTTACATTTTCTTCTATTTTTTCATGCTTTTGGTTTTGTTTGATTCTTGATGTCTCACAGAGTTATTAACTTCCACTTGCCTAATTCTAATTTTTAAGAAATTATTTTCTTCAGTTAGCTTTTGTATCTTTTTCTCCATTTAGCCAATTATACTTTAAAAGGAGTTGTTTTCTTTAGTCATTTTTTGTGTTTCCTTTTCCAAGCTATTGACTCTTTTTTCATAATTCTCTTGCATAACTCTCATTTCTTTTCCTAAATTTTCTTTGACCCCCTCTTACTTGATTTTTAAAATCCTTTTTGAGATCTTCCAAGAGAACTTTTTGGGTTTGAGACCAAGTTATATTCCCCTTTGAGGTTTCACGTGTAAGCATTTTGACATTTTTGTCCTGTTCTGAGTTTGTGTTTTGATCTCCCCTGTTGCCACAGTAGTTTTCTATGGTTAGGGCTCTTCACTGTTTTTTGCACATTTTAAAAAATTGAGCTCTGCTCTTGGGGTACAGCTTCTTTCACTGGGGGCAAGAAGCCTGGTCATTGGCTTTCTGTGGATGGGCCTCTGAGTCTGGCAGCTGGTCCACTGAGCTAGGGTGGCCCAACCTAGTTATGGCTATTGTGCCCTAGGTTCTGGGGCTGGTGGTTTGCCTGCTTTGCTGGGACTAGAGGCCTCACAATTGGACTACTGTGCCACTGGACTGCTGAGTTAGGACTGTGGGGCTTCAGTTGCTGATCTCTGCTGTGGAAAAGTCTCCTACTAGCTTATCCTAACACCAACTGCACTAGGCTCTGCTCTCTTTTTATCTAAGTGAGACAGACCTTTCCTGAAGTCATTCTAAGTTATATTGGACTGGAAAATTGTTTCTCTCTGTCTTTTTGTGGATTCTATCACTCCAGAATTCTTTTAGAGGCTTGATTTAACATTCTTTCTGTGGAAAACTGGGGAAATGCCAGGCAACTTCCTGGTTTCTTTCTACCATCTTGGCTCCATCTTCTCCCAGGTTTATATATGTATACATATATACATATATCTATATCTATATCTATATACACACATGTGTATATATGTATGTATATATGTGTATATATGCACACACATATAAACAAAATGAAACCAAGCAACTCCTGGTTTTATTTACCA
>CM053585.1:106811807-106837953 GCA_028646515.1 Pseudochirops corinnae | reverse complement strand
GGGATTTTCAGTTTGTTCTTTTTCTAGCTTTTTCAATTGCATGCCCAATTCATTGACCTGAATTTTCTCTAATTTTTTCATGTATACATTCAGGGATATAAACTTCCCCTAAGAACTGCCTTTGCTGCATCCCACAAGTTTTGGTATGATGTCTCATTATTGTCATTGTCTTGAATGAAGTTACTGATTGTTTCTGTAATTTCTTGTTTGACCCACTCCTTCTTTAGGATTAAATTATTTAGTTTCCTAATGCTCTTTCTATTATACCACCAGCTCAGTTCACCAAATGAGTCAATATGTAGAACCAAAATATAGACCATAAAAGGTAACTTTCCCGCAAAGATCATTTTTGCCAAGAAGTACATCCGAAGCCACCTTAGACTGACTTCTGAAGCAGGAATCTGTAATTGAAAGAATGTGTATTTTGATTTTAAAATCACTTCCATGCCAAATCAACTACTCTCCAGCCTCCATCTCTGACCCAAATTCCAGTTCCCAACCCTGTGATCCGAAGAGCAGAAAGCTGGGCATTCACCTTATCTTGCTCAGTCTCAGGTCCACTGAATTTCTTGGCTTTCTCCATGCCATTTCACTACTCATACCCTCCCCACCACTCTCCAATAAAACTTGAAGAAAAACAATCTCATTAATGCTACCATTTCTAGAAAGGATACCTCAAATGAGGTAGTATGTGTAAAGATTTTAGCACAGTGCCTGGTACATGGAGGATGTTTAATCAACACTTGTCCCCTCCTTGCCCCTTCTGCTGGGAGGAGAGGATGGAATATGTACACGGGTAAGTGTAATACAAGAGCAACTAGGCTGCTGGGCCTGAACTGAGGAAGACTCAGCTTCCCGAGTTCGAGTCTGGTCTCAGACACTTACTAGTTGTGTGACCTGGGCAAGTCATTTAACCTGATTTTCCTCAGTTTTACCATCTGCAAAATGGGCTGGAGAAGGAAATGACAAACCACTCCAGTATCTTTGTCAAGAAAACCCTAAATGGGGTCATGAAGAGTTGGATACAACTCAGAAATGACTCAACGACAACAGTAACAAGTATAATAAAAGATGGAGTTTGACAAGACAAAGGAGAGGTCCAAGCAAGTTGCTCTAGGAAATTTTAAGGAGCAGAAAGAAACTTTAAAGTTGAGTTGATCAGGAAAGGGAAAAGTCACCAGAGCTGAGCCTGGAGAGAAAACACCACCAAAAAGGAGAGATGAAGAGGCAGTGTGTCATTTCCTCAGGCTTCCCATTGGTGGTTTCTTTTCCCTTTCAAGGTGCCTGTGGGGTCTATTTTAACCTCATTTTACTTAAGTTAAATGTGTGTGAGCAGGATTAGATAGATACAGATAGTAGTTTGTCCCTTAGGCCCCCACATGGCCCAGAATTAGTCCTCTGTGTATAAATAGTAGCGTATTAATTCTCAGATTTTTTCCAGTCCCCAACTGCTTTAGTAAGGTCAAAAGATTCCCTAGGGCCCTTGAATACCTACTTTCTTGGTCTCAACAAGATCTAAGAGAGGAAAAAGAGATCTCACTGGAATACTTTAGAGGACTGGCTCTTCTTTTCATCAAACAAAGAACATCATGGTACCAGTTTTGGCACTATCTGCATGACTGGGGCAAATCAATTAAACTCAGTCGACCTCAGGTTCTCAACATGTAAAATTAGGGGTTGAACTTAGTAACCTCTAAATTCTCTTCCAGATCTTTTTCTACTCGTTGATAGTCTCTGGATTCAAAGATAACAGGCCTAATTCTCTTCCACATGACATCTCTTCAAATATTTGAAGATAACTGTCACATTACCCCTAAGTTTTCTCTTCTCTTGGCTGAAAATCTCCCAATCCTTCCAACTAATCTTCAATTTGTATGGTAATGCAATTCAAACTATATGGAGCAAATGCTACAGTCAGTCTTTTGTAATTCAATATTTCAGTAGATTTTTTTTCTATTTCTCCAATGTGGTTACTCACAAAATAAGAGTCTCAGGGCTGGAAGAAACTCAAAGTCTAGCCAGTTCACTGTAAAAGAATCTTTTCTACAACATGGCTGACAGCTACGTCTTACAGATTTTCCTTGAAATCCTCCACTAAGATGGAACTGTCTACTTCCCCAGGCAGTCCATTCTACTCTCCAATCGCTCTATTTGTTAGGAAGTTTTTCCTTATTTTAAGCTTCAATTTGTTTCTTTTCAGTTTCTATCCATTATTCCTAGTTCTTTCTGGGACCAAGTGGAACAAGCTTAATTCCTTGCCTACGTGAAACTCTTCAAATGTCTGAAGAAAATTGCCATGTAGTCCCTGAGTATTCTCTTCTCCAAACTAACATCTCACTATTCTAGTCGATCTAATAATGGGATGCTGAGGTTCTTCACCATTCTGAGTCATCTTCCTTTGGATGCTTTCCAATAATGTGTAACCCAGACTCAACACAATACTCCAGATGTGGTTTGACTAGGGCAGAGTGCTGAGGGAGTCTGACTCTCCTAGTATGACACACCATGCCTCTCGTGTAGCTTAAGATTTCATTAGCATTCTAAACAACCATTTCAATCACATTGTTGACTTAGACTGTACCAAAACCTCCAGCTAGGTGGCACAACATATAGATTGCTGGATTTGGAGTTAGGAAGATCTGAGCTCAAATCTTACCTCAAACATTTACTAGCTGGGTGACATCACTTAACCTTCCTGTGCCTTGGTTTCCCCATCTGTAAAATGGAGATAATAATGGCACCTATCTCCCAAGGTTATTATGAGTTTAGAATGAGATAGTATTTGTAAAGAACTTTACAAACATTAAGACACTATATAAATGCAAATTATTGTGCATATATGTGTGTGTTTTTTTCAGATGAACAGATGTTTGTTTACACTTTTCTCATCTTGTATGGGTAAAATTGATTTTTTGAAGCCAAGTATAAGATTTTACATATATGCCTATTGGGTTCCATCTAGATGGTCACTTATTATTTCCTTACTTAAGTATCAATTTCTTGTTCATCATTTTTCTTCTCTTATTTCTAGTCAAAAGATCATTCTTTATGGCAGAGAAAACAGAAGCAAAATAAAGTTGAACAGGTCTAACATCTTTGGGTCATTAATTTTCATCATCCTATCCATCCTGAGCATCAATCTGCTCTTCTCTGACCCTCCTTTTCCCATTAGTTGCCAAATTATAAGATTCTGAGACATATATTAGAGGACAGTTAGGCTTTTGCCCACATTAAAAAATGATACTTGTTAATCTTCTAAAGCAATATTACCCTTGGTTTCTATAACTCTCTGCTTGGTGGAGAAATCAAATGTTTGTTGGATACAATAGTTTCTAGATATCTTTGGTCTTTTTAATCTCTTGGTTGTGAGATGATCTACACTGGTTAAATTTTATTAGGAAATGAAATAGTCATAGTCTCTGCCAATGTCTTCTTTGAGAGGAGGGGGGGCATGGTGGATGGCAGGCTGGACTTCACATCACTATAACCTAGGATGAAATCTTGTCTCTGATATTTATTAGTAGTATGACCCTGGGCAAGACACTAAGATTCCCTGAACCTCAATTTCCTCATTTGTAAAATAAGGGAAATGTACCCATCAGATGGCCTTCGAAGTGCCTTCCAAATCTAGATTTATGATTCATTGCTAATTCTTCATCAAGAACACATTTAAATACGCTGGATTAGAGTTGCCTTCATTTTTGTTATTTCTTTTAATTTACCGTCAATTATCATTGCTTGGTTGGTGGTCTGGCTGCGTATAGATAACTGATTTGGAAATAACTCTCAGTGGTCTTTGGTCAGAATTTTTTGTGTGGGTGCTGTCACTTGATACTTGTCATCAAGTACCCAACACCTCTGGACTCTTCATGAGGTATTTATAATCTATGAGCGTGATTTATAAATTTCTCCATTATTTTCTATATTCAACTAACCTATAACCATGCTTATTTCTTATTTCAAAACTAATTTCTGACATTTTTCCATCCCCTCCCATGATGACTTTTACACTGAAGTTACCAAGTATTAGAATATGTTTTTGTCTAATTTGGAAGAGTATAACAAGGTCTTCATAGAATTTCTCTATCTCATCTTCTGCAACAGATGTTAGCATACAAGCTCCATTTGACTTCAAGGAGTCTTTTTGCAAATGTTTATTTATGTGATGGGTGAAAGATGAAATGACTGAGGAAACAAAGGTTTGAGCTTCTGAGCATATTGATTTATTAAGCAACGCATGCCAATTGCATAACAAATTGGGACCAGGTCTCCTGAGCTTTGGCACTGAACCCTGAATGCAGAAGATATTTTTATGCATTAAAAGCAATTGATCAAATGAGACCAAATAGTTAGAAGAAAACAATTAATGGGGGTACAACCAGGATGCAAAATTAGGTCATCTAATTTCTAATTGGAGGAAAGATTAGGAACTTTCTAAGGTGGGAGGGGGATAAGTGAGTTTTGAGAGTTGGGAGTGGGGAGAGCAAACAGGGGCAATTCTCTGAAATTCCTTGAAAAAAAGTGGTGTCCCACTTGCACCAAGTGTCTGTATTTAATCAAAGAAACAATAACTTATTAACCAGAACAAAATCAGTTTCATATAAGACATAGGGGTTGCTTGAGATGTATAACTGTGAGGAAAATCCTTGCATCAATCTTTGGATCTGACTGTGTTTCTGGTCAATATAACCTAGGGTCCTTAGTTAAAGGGTCTTTAAGCAGTAGGTAGAGGTGGTCCAACTTCCCAGCCATGCAGGGATCAGTTCAAACAATGCAATAACATTTTCTCATAATTTCCATAATCAAATAAAGTTTTCCTTTGCACAACAGAAATTAGACTAGACCCATAATTGAATAGAAAGGGAACTGAACTAGTTCCAGACTTGAGTCACAAGATGCAGTCAGTGTGGTTCACTTAATTCTCACAATTCTCTCACTTATCATGATCACGGCAATAAGAACTAACCATGTATCTCATGATATGATGCTTTTTGGATGTGCAATATAAACCATCTCTGCCAATTCATCTTTTTGCCTCTACAAGGAGAACTAGTCTCCATTAGTTTCAATTTCCTTTTGTCTTCTTGTTCCATTTATATCCAGAACGTCAAGATTTTTATTTTCATTTCCTCCAGTCATATGTCCATCCATTGGTTACTAGACCATCTCACACTGAGAGTACCAATAGCTAAGTTAATGCTTATAGACAACCTAAAAATCTTCATACACCTGGGAAAGTTGTAATCGAAATCACTGGCTTAAGCGGTATTTTCTCCTTTTGATAAATGGTATGTCTGTATCAAAGAAAGGATATCTATCTTTAACATATTCTATTATCTGCTAGCTAATGAGTATGAAATAAAAAAGATGGTGGCTATGTCTTGCTGTTGCCATAACCATGGAAGCAAGCTTATTGGTCTGTGGGGCAAGAAAGCAGAAGCACCAGCCTCTCTCTGGCAATTTAAAACAAAATCAGGGTTAGCCCAAGTTTTTCAGTTGGTGTTTCTAAATTGAATCTTATATTGAAGAACTGACTATTAATGAGTGAGAGAGCTAAGGAACCTTTTGATAATGGAACAGAGTCACTCTGAAGAGTCTTGTTGCCTGGGCTGTTTCCCCTGTGAGTTCTTCCATCCTGTGTGTGACCCTGAGGAGGGTTTTGAGCAGCAGCCTTGACTAGGAGCTGCTGGAATACAGGCAGAAGACTATAAGATCTTAAGGAATGTCATCTACCAGTGAGTGAGGTAATGATGATGCTGGGCCACAGATCAGAGGGAAGAACCAGGAGCAGCTGTTGTCCAGTTGTCCTGTCTTGTCCAGTTCTTCATAAGCCCATGGGGTTTTCTTGGCAAAGATACTGGAGTGGTTTGCTATTTCCTTATCCGGCTCATTTGACAGATGTGGAAACTGAGGCAAACAGGGTTAAGTGACTTGCCCAGGGTCACACAGCTAGTAAGCATCTGAGGGCAGATTTGAACTCAGATCTTCCTGATTTCAGCCCCAGCACTCTATCTACTGTCCCAGCTAGCTGCCCCCTAGGAGTAGTGGGTAAAAATTATAGTGAGTTAGATATTGGCTTGGTGTACGGCAAACTTTTCCAATGGTCAGAGCCATGCAAAAGTGGAAAGGTGACATGTATAGACTTTATCTTAAAAAGAACACTTGGGGTATCAGTGCTCCTGAGTTGGCAATGTGTATAGACTTCTTTGTTACTGTGATGGATTTGGCTTACTAGTGTTTGAATACATGTCTTGGTTTCATCTTCAAGGAAGAGAGTCTGTTATATCTTGAGATTCAAACCTGGGGATAAGCTTTCATATTCATATGCAGCTGCTGTGGGTATTGCATTTGCAGAATATCATGCCCCTCTTGTCCTCAAAGACTTATAGAGATTCCCTCCCACTCATTGCCTATAAAATATAGATGAGTGATATTGGCATTCAAGGCCCTCCACTATCTGGCTCTAATTCACCTGCCTAGCAGAGTGAAGGTATCAGAATCCCCATCCCCTGAGGTCTTAAAGTGAAGTTCAGGTTACTGCTCCTGGGATGTCATAAAGGAAATTCCTATTCAGGTGCAGTCGGACCAGATGGCCTCTGATGTCCCTTCCAGCTCTCAAGTTTTATGATTTTATGATCCTCGACCTTCAAGGATCACACAGTGTGGTTGGAGAGATAAAATAAAGATACATGAGACAACAGCAAATAATGTGACAGTGCCTAATTAAGTGTGAAACTGAGATCCAGACCATCAGGGCTACAGACATGTAAGAGTGAAAGAGATAAGGGCTGAAGCAATCAGGGAAGATTTCATGGAGTAAGTAAGGGTGTGAGTTAGACACTGAAGGTCAGATAGGAGAGATCATTCCAGAAGAGAGGATAAACATCATCCAAAGCGAGGGAAGGAAGAAAAGGGAGGAACTGGTGGACATGGGGAGGAAAGGCATGGGATATGATGAAGACAGTGAGGGGACTAGCCTAGCTTGGTCAAAAATACAAGATGGAAAATATTGGGAGGTAAGAAGTTGGTGGCAGCATGGGGCTTGATAAGAAATGATCAAAAGCCAAGCAAAGGAAAACTCAAGTAGAATTGACCTGATCAACCAACGGTTTATTTAAGAGGCTCCATGCTAAGTGTTGCCAAAGAGTTTCTGGCCCCAAGAAAAACCTAACTCCTATGGAGAGTGCTCAGAATTTCCTTCAGTACTGAGGCTGACAGCAGGTTTCCTGTTTGATCTCTAACATTCCTTGTAGAGAGTGTATGTGGAAGGCGTGAACAGTCAAGAGATGTGTATGGAAGCAAATCTCAGCAGCAAGAGCAGTTTTCCTATAAGCCTGACTGTCAAACCTCATCTGAACCATGAAGAGCTAGTAGCAGACATCCCTACTCCCTCACCTCCTAGCTCCCTCCAATTTCTTGGTCCCTTAAATATTCCTCCTTTGAAACGGAAGTTATTTTGGGAGAGGCAGAGAGGAAGGAAGGCTTAAGAAGAGGTTTGGAATCCGTTGCAGGCATGTCCTGGGAGATTTACAGTGGTCTACCTGTGTGAGTACTCACATCGCTCCAACTCACATACCCCTGGCATGAGGCCCTTCTGCCCTTTCACATGCCAATGTCTGCCTTTCCTGCCTCTTCACTGGTGCTGGCTGTGCCCTGAGCATCCCAAAGATGCTGCGTGGAAGGCAGATCAGAAAGAGAGGAAACAGTGAGAGGGGGCCCAGGGTTTTCCCTAATAGAACCCAGGCCCACAATCAGAGGAGGTAGGGATGGGCAAAGGAGCCACATTCTGGCTCCTTCAAACTCAGAATCTATGTGAAGCCAGGTTTAATCTAATTCAACCAACTTTTATGAAGTACCTACTGCACTAGATAGGAGGTACAAGGACCATTACCAAGAAGCTGAAAATATAACAGGAAAAGACGCCAACGAAAACGACTCTAATACAAGGGAGATAAGTACGAAGGAGAGAGCCAGGTCAAGTGCCAGGAGAAATGTGAAGAGAAGGAGATTGCTTTCAGCTCGATTTGGAGAGGGAGGAATCGGGGAAGTTTAATAGAAGAGGTAGTGCCAAAGCTGAGCCTTGAAGGGGGAGAGAGAATGTAATAGAGGAAGACAGTACACAGGATGTCACCAGCAGAGGCACAGAGATAAAATGAGGCATAACAGAAGTGGATCTCCAAGCATTGCTCAATTGAGCAAGAAAGGAGAGAACAGGAAGGTTAATACTTTACCATCAGAGCTCACCTTACATCTAAGATAAAGATAGAGATAGAGACAGAGACAGGAGATAGATGTAGATATAGATATATATACACACATATATATATATATACACAAACATATACATACATATACATACATATAGTTGTATCTCATAAAATGCATAAATGTGTATATAAAATATTAATTTATTATTTACATATTATACATGATATGCTATATAACAATTTCTATATAATAAGGTAATTATAGAAATATAGATATGTCTTGTATGTACCTAACTATTTATGCTATTTCTCTTCATTATAATGTAAACTCCTTGAAGACAGGAGCTAATTTTTTTCCTTCCTTTGTATCTCCAGTACGTAATACAGTGTCTTGCACACAGTAAGCACTTAATATTTATTGAATGACTGACTGACTAGATATAAGGCTAGGCAGGTGAATTAGAGCCAGATAGTGGAGGGCCTTGAATGCCAATATCACTCATCTATATTTTATAGGCAATGAGTGGGAGGGAATCCCTATAAGTCTTTGAGGACAAGAGGGGCATGATATTCTGCGAATGCAATACCCACAGCAGCTGCTATGAATATGAAGGCATATCCCCAGGTTTGAATCTCAAGATATAACGGACTCTCTTCCTTGAAGATGAAACCAAGACATGTATTCAAACACTAGTAAGCCAAATCCATCACAGCAACAAAGAAGTCTATACACATTGCCAACTCAGGAGCACTGATACCCCAAGTGTTCTTTTTAAGATAAAGTCTATACATGTCACCAACACAGGAAACACAAACATCCCCAAACCTTCCCTCTTTTAGGCCTCCTCACAAAACAAGTTCCCTTAAGCAAAATCACTCCCTCTCTCAGCCAGCTGCTCAGCTCTGCCTCTGCTCTTTCTCTCTTCCAGCTCTATCTCACTCCCATTTTCTGCTCCACCCCTGCATACACCACCTGTTTGGCAAGCTCCTCCCACCACAGACTCATGACTCAGGCTCAAAGCTGCTCTATTATTGGGCAAGAAAGATCTTCCTATTCCATTAACAATACATTAACAATGTGCATGATCAGAGGGTTACCTTATATTCACTCAGGAGAGCCTTGAAAGAAATCATAGGAAAGCCAACCTGAGACTGCTTGATTTGCCTTGGTAAAGGAGAGAACACTTTATGGACTGTATTTGTCATAGCCTCAGATCTTTTTTAGCACCAGCAGGGCCTGCCTTCTTTCTCCTATACAATCGACTCCTTGAATCACTGTCCAGACACCAGTCACTAGAACAGTGAGCCCTCCCTCAAAAACTAAGAGGCCCAGAGCTCCCTGATTTTCCATTCCCTAAGAAGGGCATTGGCTGTTGGCAGCTTATTCCCTCAGCATCCATTCGACATGTGTCCCTTCTGAACTCTGCAGTCCCTTGAGTGATTTCTGCATCTCCAGCACTGGCTGATTTGAACTCAGCTGCTTGAGCCTTGGATGTTGAATAACTAACTCTAAAGGGATAAAGAATCAAGAAATTTAAATTGGTTTGCTCAGCAAAATCATGGAAGATCAAAGCCTAAGGAAAAGAAAAACAAGGGCACTCAGTCTATCATATAGCGCAGTGGCAAGAGCACATAATCGGTCATAAGCGTTTATTAAGTTCCTACTGTGTGCCAGGTATTGAGCCAGGAGCTGAGGGTGCACATACAGAGAATAAAAAACCTTGCTCTCAAGTTCACATTCTAACAGAGGAGGCAAATGTGCATATGTGCAAGTATATGCAGAATAAATAAAGTCATTAAGGAAAAAGGGGACTAGCATTTGGGAAAATCAAGGAAGGAAGGAAATAATCACTAATTAAGCCTTTACACTGTGCTGGGTCCTGTGCTAAGCACTTTACAAATATTGCCTCATTTGATCTTCATAGCTTCCTTGGAGCAGGGGTGGGGAAGCTGTGGCCACATGTGGCCTTATAGGTCCTTGGGTACAGCCTTTTGACTGACTCCAAGTTTTATAGAACAAATCCTTTTATTAAGGGGATTTGTTCTGTGAAGTCTGGATTCAATCAAAGGGCCACAGGTGAGGACCTAGAGGGC
The DNA here is from genome assembly GCA_028646515.1 of Pseudochirops corinnae. NCBI lineage: Eukaryota > Metazoa > Chordata > Mammalia > Diprotodontia > Pseudocheiridae > Pseudochirops > Pseudochirops corinnae. The sequence goes on along the minus strand of CM053585.1, from coordinate 106,827,652 downwards.
TACATGTGGCCTCAAGGCCACAGGTTCCCTACCCCTGTTGGAAGTAAGTGCTATTATGATCCCTTTTTTATAAATAAGGAAACTGAGGAAGACAGAGGTTAAGTGACTTGCCCAGGGTCACCCAGCTAGTAAGTGACCGGGGCCAGATTTAAACTCAGGTCCTTCTTGCTCCAGGCCCTGTACTCTATTCACTGTGCCCCCTAAAGGTCTCCAGACAGCCATTGTACAGAAAGTGATGTTTGAGTTTTCCATGGACAATGAAAGGGTTACTGAGGTGTAGGTGAGTTGGGTGTGTATTCCAGGTTGGGGAACAGCCAGGGCAAAGGCACAGAGATGGGAGATGGAGTTCCATATGTGAAAAACATAGAAAAAAGTCACTTTGACCAGACCACAGGGTACAAGAAATGGAGTAAAGTATAATGAGCACTAAACTATGAGTCAAAAGATCTGAGTTCTAAGACTGGCTCTGTCATTCACTGACCTGCTGACTTTGAATAAGTCTCTTCCCCTCCAGAAATTGTCTCCTTAACCACAAAACAAGAGGCAAGGACTAGATGATATCCAAGGGTTCTTCTGGCCCTGAGATTCTGTGGTTCCAATTTGTGAATATCAACACTTCTTGGCTCCTTCATTCCTCTCTTAGCACTGATATCTTCACCTGCTTCCTGAAGCAGGTGAAGAACATATGTAGGTTGGCCAACTAAGGAGAGAGACAGGTCTTATGCAACTCTGATCATTTCCCTCCAATGTAGCAGCTTGCACATGGCTTCGATGCTTTCCAAGGCAGCTGTATATATTCACAAAGGCAAGGAAAGGATATATAGAAAATTAGTCTTGGGTCACATCCCGGAGTTTAAAAAAAGATTCCAATTTTAAACAATCCTGGAATAGGTCGAAGTTACAGGGAGTCCAATTTTGGCCCAAAGTGAATAGGAACTTTCTAACAACAAGAAATGATGGATACTGCACCAGCCAAAATGGATAATCAATTTCCCCTGACCTCCTTGTTGGCCTCCTCTCCCACCAGCTTTCCCTGAATTCTCCCACCTTTATGTCTTTGTATGCACTACCTCTTAGACTAGAACAGGTTCTATCCACCTCTCTGCCTATTGAAATTATCTTCCTTCAGTGCCCAATACAGGACCCACCTCTTCCAGGAAGTCTGCCCTGAGCCCAACTAGAAATGGCCACTCCCTTCCCAGGCTCTAATTCCTCCAGTATGTCCTTCACAGCCACCACTGAAAAGCAATATCCCTGTGAAGCATTCCTGTCTCCGTAGATGGTTAACTATCACCTATGCCAGACTGGCCTCAAGAGCCCTGAAATAGTAGTGCCCTTCCCATCACCAACCCTGCTGCAATCTTGTCCCTCAACAGCCATTGTGAAAAGGCAATGTGGAGAAACAGCCAGAACTTTGCTTCTGCAGGTGAGGCAGCCCCTGCCTCCTCAGTCACCACAGCTACTGAAGACCCAGAAAAGAAAGTTCCCAACACCAAAGAGCTCATTTGAAGAGCAGAAATGCATATGACTTTATCAACTGAAATTATATTTAAAAGTCTGTATGTCCATTTTCTTTGCTGCAGCACCCTAAGGACCACTGAGTCTTTCCATATGGCATATGCTGAAGCCTTCTACATGTAACGTAGAAAGTAAGAATTAGAATACGTGCTTAATCTTTTACATTAATGCTCAGATTCTAATATTCCCAGTGCTCACTGAAGTGCTTTGCACGGAGTAAGTGCTTAATAAATGCTGTTTCAGTCATTTATTCATTTTCTAATTTTCTGTTAGAACAATCCTATGCACTTACCACATTCTAATTGCATTTTAACTATTTTGAACATATCTCTACTAAATTGATCCTTGAGGATATGGGGGCAGTTTCACTAGTTACTCTACTCCTAAGTGGAATTGTTCCTGATCCCTCTAGTTGTTACTCTCTCTCTCTCTCTGTCTCTTTCTCTCTCTCTCCTCTCTGTGTCTCTCTGTCTCTCTTCTCTCTTTTCTCTCTCTCTATCCTCTGTCTCTGTCTCTGTCTGTCTCTCCTCTCTGTCTTGCTCTTGCTCTCTCCATCTCTCCCCCCTTCTCTCTTTCTTTTTCTCGCTTTCTTCTTCTCTCTCTCCTTCCCTCCCCTTCCTCTAAGATTAGCATGAATACATTTATCTGTGTATATCATTTACCTCCTCACTAGAATCTAAGTTCCTTGAGACCACGGATTTTTTTAAAATTTTGTCTTTGTATTCCTGGTTCCTAACAGAGTCCCAGGGACATAGTATCTGCTTAATGAATGCTTTTTTGATTGGATGATACCAAAATGGATTTCATTTTTATAACTCCATTATCAAGAACTGTTTAATAAAATGTTTAATTGAATTGGACAATAGAGAAGATTTGCTTGAGAGACTGTAAGCTCACTTTCACTGAAGGTGTTCAACCAGAGGCTAGATTACTCTGTGTCAGGGATACATTGGGGAAGAGTTTAGACTGGAACATGCCTTTTAACTCTGCTGTTCTGTTATTTGATGATAAGGCACAATAGCACTTTTCTGAGCCTACCTAGTAAAAGCTTCAGGCATACAATGGCTCTTGTTAAAAATTTGTTTGCCATTTTGGCTATGTCTGTGCTCCCACCCTATCTTGCTCTTTATTCAAGTGCTGAAATAGCAGAAGACATGTCTGGACTGCTATTTAAAGACTAATCCAAAGATCCTGTCATTAAATGGTCTAAACTCCACAGAAGAACAGTATGCCTTATTAGAGGCTACTCAGTGAATGTGAAGTATCTTCAGGTGTCAATGTGAAATGGTTCTGTGGGAGCAGAGAGGGCTCATTGTAACAGCAACCACACTGGCATAACCAGGATGACTGCTAGCATAGGTTCTTAGATCTGCTTTACTAGGAAAGATAGCTGTTTAAGGGGTCAACAATCTTTTCTAATCACATTCACTAGTTCAGGGGAAAAGTCAATACCCTGAACTTCAGAGAAAATGCAAGCAGAGAAATAGATACCAACAGACAGGGCTTCTGTCTGAGAAATTAGTACAGATAAACTGACAGATCCAACTGTCTGACCAAAGCAGTACATACATACTTACTAGAAAGAGAAGCACCTACATCTGGGTTTTTCAAAGGGTGGGGGGAGCTCCTTAATGGCTACCCAGATGGTCAAATCACAAGAACACTCTTCAAATGAGTGAGCACAAAAGCAAAATACTAACCTCAGAGCGTATATACCCTTTTTAGAGCCAGAGGGCATCACAATCCTCTTGACTCAGTGCCTAATTAGAAATTAGCAAAAGACTTGAAAGCCTTCCCATAAGCAAGCCTCCCCTAAATAAGCTTTCGTTAATGGGCTCCACATGAGTTCTATTAATGGGCAGGGAAGATCTTCCTTTCCCCATTACCAATACACTCATTCAGTCTAAAGAATGGGAAGTCTTAAGGAGATGTTAAAAGCCTCAATTTCACTTATTAGGAATGTATATCTCCCCTTAAGGGGTCCTCATGAAAAAGGGTTCATCAACCACCAAATGCAATTGGACTCCAAGCATGGAGACTATTTCCCAAATCCAGCGTAGTTTCCTTTAGTTTGTTCTCCTCTTCAAAGATTAATCAGGAACCTAGAGAAACCGTAGGACCTTTCTCAGCAATGAAAAAAAATGCTGTCAAATTCCCAAGATTTTAGCCCTTCATTTAATCTCATCTTTTGCTTGGGGTACATGAAATGATAAATAATGACAGAGAAGGCAAAGATGCTCAGCATTTACTTGATTTCTATTTTTTGCTAAGGAGAATGACCTCTACACTGGAAATAAAAATGACTAAAAGGGAGCTGATACCCAAGATAAATAAGGAAATAGTAAGACAGCACCTAGCTGATCTTGATAAATTTAATTTATTTCACACAAAGAAACTACATCCTTGAGTTCTGAAAGAACAATTTTGGTTCCTAAGCCACTGTCAATGATAAGGATCATGGAAAACAGAAGAGGAATCACAAACTCAAAAAAAAAAAAGGATACATTGTCCTGTTATTCAAAAAAGAAAAAAACAACAATATCTACAAACTATAGATCAGTGAGCTTGACTTCATTTCTAGGAATTTTCTAGAATATATCATTAGACAAGCAGTCAAATATCTAGAAAGGAAGATTGCAATTACAAGGGTTCATCAAGAAAAGATCATGCCAGACCAACCTCATTTCCTTTTTTTACAGGATTACTAAACAAGTAGATGAGGGAAATGTTGTGAATATAGTTTATTCCAATTTTAGTGAACTTTTGATAATTATCCCAAACTATTCCTGTGAAGAAGACAGAAAGGTACAAGTTAGATAATAATATAATCAGATAGATTCCGAATTGGTTAGATGGCCAGACTCAAAGAATGGTTGTTGATGCCATGTTAGCATGGGAAGAGATGGAGTACCCCAGGGATCTGTGATTGGCCCTATTCTGGTTAACGTTTTTGTCAATGACTTAGATAAAGGCATCATCAGATGATACCCTCATCAGATTTGAAGATGACACAAAGTTGGTAGCTAACAATGAATGACAGAGTCAGGATCCAAAGGGATTTTGATGGACTAGAAAAACTGGCAGAATTTAAACTGAAATTCAGTAGGGCTGAATGTCAAGTCTTATACTTGGGTACAAAAAATCAATCTAACAAGTATTAAATGGAAAGAGGGGACATAATTAAACTACAGTTGTTCTAAAAAAAACAAAAGACATGCAGATTTTAATTATGTGAAAATCCAATATGAGTCAGCAGTATGATGTAGTAACCAAAAAATCTAATGCAACCTTAGGTTGAATAAGAAGGGCATAGCTGCTAGGGATAGGGAGGTGATAGCCTCGCAGCTCTCATCAGGACTCATCTGGAATAGTCTGTCTGGGCACCATGATTTAAGGCCACTAATAATAAGTTTGAGAGTGTCAAAAGGAACCCAACTAAGATAGTGAAGGGTCTTGAGTTATGTGAGGGTGAACCTATGGAAGAGAAGACTCAAGGAGAACAGGATAGCTTCCTTCAAGTATTTGAAGGACTGTTATGTGAGGGGGCTCTTTGGGGTATAACCAGTAGCAATGGATGGAAATTATAGTTATCCTGATAGCTGGAAGATCTTCTTCCCAATTCCAGAGGAGAGAGTTGCCCTGCCAGGAAGTATAAGTAGAAAAAACATCAGACAGGGACTCAGAAGATCTTGGATTTATCCCTTACTCTGACCTTCTGATCCTGTTATCTGGGTAACTTAACCTCTTTGGGTCTCAGATTGCACATCTGTAAAATGGATACTGTTATGACAAAGGGTCAATGTGAGACCACCAAGAATGTGTGGGCAAACTTTGAAATACCATATAAATGTCAGTTGTTGTCATGATAAAGCCTGATCTGTTCATATGAACATGGCTAATGAAGGGGCAGGGGCATCTGGGACTCAAACCTAGTCACCCTGAATCCAACTCTGGAATTCTTTTAACTATAACACACTGCTTCTGATACAGACCAGGATCCAGTAACTCCTAGTTACTTTGAGGGGATAAAAATAGAAGTCAGGTTTTAACAAGTTTCATAGGGGTTAGAGAATTTAATGTTTAATATATAAACTTAAATAATTGTATCTAGATAAAGAGCCTCAATCAGATAGAAGCTGGGTATTTCTGTGTAGGGAGTACTGACTCAGAAACTAATCGACAGTCAAACAATAAATTGGAAAATGACAAATATAGCTTTTATGCAAACCAGCAGCAAGAGGAAGGAAGATGTAAAGTAATTCAAGAGAATATTCAGGCAGCTAACTAAGAGTGTTAAGAATGGAATTTAACACCTTTTTTTTGTGATTGACTTAGAAGTAGTCAAGGTTTTCTCTCAACGTAGAGAAGATTAAAGGCTAACCCCTAAGCTGAAACTGAGGAAATAGCCTTTGGTATAAAATTGTCTTGAAACTTTGAAGTTGCAGGAGCTGGAGTCATGTTTGTGCTTAGAAAGCACTTCTGCTGAGTAATAGAAGGTTTAGGGAAAATTAGGTGTTCCGATGAAGTCAGAAGGAATACCAGGATCAGATTAAAGAGTGTTTAAGAGTGGTTGTCAATTATTTTTTTTAAAAACAAGGTTACTTAATTGTACCAAGAGAGTTAAATTTCACAAAATTTCAGAGTTAAAAGTGGCCATCTAGTCTTGACTTGATAACTTCCAGGGAATGGGGACCCATCACCTCCAAAGACAGCCCATTTACCTTTTTGCAGCCTTATTAGTGTAAAGGGTACAAGACTCTGCTTTACCTTGGCTGAGATAGCCAGGTACCCAGAGTGCAACATCCGCACAAACCACCAGGTGGTGATCCAAGCTTAAGCTACATCACCTCCCTACTACAGAACAGAGCTGGGCTGGACCTGGAAACTCCGGATCCCTTTGCAAATCCTTTCACACATGTATCAACAGGACCTGCCTTTTCCCTTTCAGTTCTTTAGCCTAGGTTTCTCACCAGTCTAAGAATAGGATTTAATCCCATATAAATCCATAATTTGCTTGGATCACATTCCAGTTTCCACACTATTTCAATCTCTTTCTCAACTTCAAACGTCCTAAAAAGATTAGTGACTTATATATACAGTCAGGAGTATGCTGGAGCAAGCATGTTAAATTAAGCTTTTATATTTAGTTGTTAAATTAAAAATGGATAGTTTTCAGTGTAAGCATTTGCACCTTGGAAAATGACAAATGCTACAAATCAGGCCTCGATTCATTGTTTGTTTTTTATTGCCTAGACAAGAAAAAATGGAGAAAATATTCATAATGCAGATGAAATTTAAAAGCGTGTCATATATACTTGGAGGGGGGTGGAGAGCTATTAACAAATATTTACTATTATGCCCCCATGAAATCAAAACTGAAAAGTAAAACTTTAAAAACTCTCTGTGATTTTAGTAAGTTATCACCATGGATGAAACTTTCAAACTCCAACCATTCTCAATCTGTACTCTTCGTTTTAATATTATCACTAAGACTGAGTATACCAAAGGCCTTTCTACCAACTGTGCTTGGTCCTAGAGTCACAGGTGTGTGGGTTTAAGAAAGAGAAAGAGGTGGTAGGATGGTGTCACCATTATTCTATTCAGTCCATCTCACTGGGTGGCCAGAAATGATCACCTAATTTAACCCCTAAGGAATTAAAAAAGGGGAGACATTTAAAGGATGTCATCAGGAAAAACGTATAACTGGAAAAGAAGATGGATGGGTCATATGGTAAGAGTAAGGGATAACTGGTAGGTAGTGGTGTACTCCATCGACTTTGTGGTGTCAAAGCTCAAGGAAGGTTTCCACAACGCTAGGTTATCATGAACAATAGGAGAATATGGGTAAGAGTTACATAGGTTGGAGAGGAATAGATAGTATTCAATCTGTACCACACACACACATACACCCAGATATGTATACACACACGCACACACATATATACATACACACACACACATATCAGTGAGGTCATAGATCCATTGAAGTAAGATCACATTATCTCTCTTGGCAGCCATATTATATCATATTGTTAACTAATACAAATCTTGAACTTCACTAAAACTCCCAGATCTTTTTCAGATGAATTTCTATCAGCCATGCCTCTACCAAATTGTACCTATGCAATTGATATTTTGAACATAAGAATAAAACTGTATTTTGTTCCTATTGTGACGGGTAAAAAAAATGAAATGACTGAGCTAACAAAGGGTCAATCTTCTGAGCCTATCAACTTATTAAGCAATGTATGCTAATGGCATAATAAATCAGGACCAGGCCTCCTCAACCTAGGCTCTGGACCTTGCATACAGTGAGAGACAGATTTTTATAAATTAAAAACTATTTAATCAAATAAGGTCAATTAATTAAAAGGGAAACAATTAACCAGGTGTAATGGCAATTAATTTAAATTTGAAGACCCCTTTTTGTTATGTCAAGTAAGCAGGTACTAAGCCCTTAGTCAAACCTCTGTGAAAGAAACAGAAGGTGTGAACTCTTTTTCCTATTGCTGACACAACAGGAAGGGGTTGACTGAAACAGGAAACCAAGACTGTGTGTGTATATAAGAAAAACCCCAGAGAGAGACAGTCAGAATTTTCTCCTGACAAGATCCTGGTGGAAGAAGCTGCACTGCTGGAGAGAAAGAGAGAATTTCTCTCAGTGAACATCTAGAAGCTGGGCTGCTACTGCTGGACTAAGAACTGAGTCAGAATTTTCTTTGGACAAGAAACATGGAGACTGAAGCTGCTGCCACTAAGAAGGCTGAAGAGGAAAGCCCCCCCTAGGCTGGAGAAAATTATTTTGATTTTGAAAACCTGGGAGGAATTGAGATTTCTTCTGGGTCCTAGGGCCAGCCGAACTGCCGGAGGACTGAAGAAGCATGGCTGTGGTGCAGGTATTCTGCCTGTCTGTTTTGGTGTTGTTTTGCCAGACTCATCTGCTGGTAAATGACAGTACTGTTGTTGCAAAGGTCCTGGAACCTTGCTGTTGGCTTAGCAGCCCTGAAGAAGAATTTTCTTGTTGTATGGTTATAGAAATCCTGGAAGAGGGTCTTGCTAATGTTGTCAGGGGTCCTGAAACTGTTCTGCAGGCAGAGATTGAATTGATGAGGATACTGGCAATGAATATGGTGGCTTTGTTAAACTCTGTCTCCCTAGGAATAGAGATGGCTGAGAACTTGCCTAGGGTCAAGATGAAGAAAAGCTCTCTCCTTGGGTATTGAATGCTGTGATGAAATTGAAGTTTACTAGAGACCTAGACGTGGAGGGTTTGTGTATTTTCTAACTATTGTATTTAGTGATTAACTATACCCTAACTGATTGCTAGATAAGTGACTGATTAAGTTAACCTAGTTGCCCCATGAGTGGAAGACTGACTATTGTATTTTAAAGATGATTGAATTATTGAGTTAATAAATGATTGTTCTTTTGTTCTTTGTTCTAAATATTGTGACCACTTTGGTGAAAACTATTGTGGCCATTTTAATGATAAGCTGTTGTGAGCACCATATTGTGATTTTCTGAGACTGTTTTGCTTTGATTTGTTATGGAATAGAGTGTTCACTATACTGTGTAATCGGAATCTTAAAAGCTATTCATAGTAGCATTCTTCTGGAAAGCTGCTCATGTATGGCATTACACTAGGACACAATACTGGGCAATTTGACTTCCAATTAGAGGCAAGATTAGAAGCTTTATAACTTGGCAGGGGGAGAGTGAACAAGTACAATTCCCTGAATTCAGAAAAAGAAATGTCTCACTCCCCCAACTGTTTGTAAACAGTCAAAGGAACATTGAAACAATAAGTGACTGACCAGCATGGGGCCAGTTTTCAGAAAAGATATATGGGTTGCTTGAAATGTACAATTGTGAGAAAATGCCTTTCACAAATTTTTAGGTATGATGTGGTTTCTGGTCAGCAAAATTTAGGTCCTTAGTTAAGGGTCTCTAAGCAGCAAGTAGAGATGATCCAGTTTTCAAGCTATACAAGGCTAGTTTCAAATATTACAACAAAGTTTTCTCCCAGTTCCCACAATTGAATAAAGTTTTCTAACAAAACAGAATCTGGACTAAACTAGTATTTGGCAATTGAGTCAAAACGGAGGAGGATGAGAGGCAATGAGGAGATGAGTATGATATCTGAATTGTGAACCTAGGTGACTGGGAGGATGTAGTCAGGCTGAGAGGGAAATCCCAGTCTTGAGGGCTGATTTATGGGTAAACTTAAGGTCCAGAGTTCCCACGTACAAGGGTTCAGGGATTCAACTTTCCATAGAGAAGATTTCTTGATGCAATATGTCCATTGAAGGAAGAAGAGGATCATCCTTCTGGTTCTTTAATAGCATCCTACTTGTAGAGAAAAGCCAGTGGAGAATTGGACATTGCAGAAAAAAAAGCTAGAAAAGCAACTGGAGAATTATGAATCTCTTATGCATAAATTAATGTATTACAGTTATCCAATTACCAATTTTGCTTTTGTTTGTCTTTCTTTTCTAGGTTTGGATTACAAAGGCTAATACTCCAGATGCCTGTTTCTTTTTGTTACACTCCTCTTAGGGAGTTTACCTACAATTCAACAGCTCTGCCTTACTGATATTTGGACTATGATTTTGTGGTCCACATTACTAGGTCTCCCATAGTTTTGGTTAACTGAGTCAAAGATCAGAGAGTATTTTTCCATTTTTTCTATTAAAATATAACTCTTCAAATAGTAAAAGCAGGATTTGCTCATCACTATATTCATTTAAAAAACAAACAAACAAACAAACATACTTAGGGCAACTTCTAGAGAAAGGCCAGAACAAGAACAAATAATACTGAGTTGATTCAAGAAAAGTTGAAAGACAATAAATGAGCACCTAAATGGTCTTGATGAGTTTAAGACAGTAGATCCAGATCAGTGAAACTGGCCTCTTCTTGTATAAGACATTCCATTTATCATCTCTACACCTTTGAGCAAGATGTGTCTCTCTGTCTACAAAGTCATACTCAACTCCTCACTCTCTCTGGTCCTTCCCCATTTTGACTCCGTTGCCAAGTACTCTCATTTCTACCTTTATAACATCTCTCTTATACATCCCCACCCCCTCCCATCTCTTTTCTCACACAACTACCAACCTGATATAGGCCCTTATCACTTCACATCTGGACTATTGTGATAGCTTTCTGGTTGGTCTCCCTGCCTCAAGTATCTCTACACTGCACTTCATCTTCCACTCAGCTGTGAAATTCATCTTGCAACTGTTCACTTGCTATACCCCCATTAAAATGTGAGATCCTTGAGGGCAGGAGCTGTTTTTCAACCTTTCTTTGTATCACCAGCACTTAGCACAGCTTCTGGAACACAGTAAATTCTTAATACTTGTTGATTTTGATTGAGTCCTCTTTCTATTGCATACTTTCCTTGGTAAGCTCATCTAACTCCTATGCCTCCAATGATTACATCTATGGAGATGGCCCTAAAATATAAATATCAATTCCAAATACTCCTTAATGTTCTAATCTCACATTTCTAACCATTTGATAGCTGCCTCATGCTGTACCTATACCTCAAGCTCAACATGTTTAAACTGAATTCATCTTCCTATCTAAGTCTGCCTTTACTCCTCATTTCTTACCAGCTACACTGCATTTGGACTTGTCTAGACCTGGCCACCACACACACACACACACACACACACACACACACACACACACACCTTTTACCTTCTTTTTGTATATTGTCTTCCTCCATTAGATTACAAATTCCTTGAGGGCAAGAAGTATCTTTGTTTATATATGTATTATGTGTTATGTTAGCTTCCAGGATGTACCATAAAGCTGGTCAATAAGCATTTATCCAGAGCCTACTGCTGGGAACTGCAAGGAAGGCAAAAAACATGTTCCCTGCGCTTAAGAAACTGGTGATCTAATTGGGGAGCACTTAGCAAATCTTTGTCAAATTAAATAGGAAGACACCAAGATATTCTCAAGACACCAAGATATCAGTTCTTATGCAAACAATCCTTGAAAGGAAAAGCCTTTCCCTGGCCTCTCCATTTACCTCCTTTCCAATTCATCCTTGGTTTGGGGGAAAGCAAGAGAGGGCATGTAACCATTCTGAACCTGAATATGAAGATATTATTTACCTATTAAAATATTCTTCCCTTTTCCAACCATATATCTGTGTGAAGTCAGATTACCTTCATATACTTCAACCAAAACAACATGTCACAATAGATTGCATGCAGAAATAAATATGAGAATTCAGCTGTTTTCTATTAATCAGACATTTAAAGACATTTACAAAAATGTGTAAAATAAAACTGCTCTTCTGACTAAATTTTTAAAGTTATTTTTATAAAAATGTTATTTATGTTAATGTGAAATAGTTTATTATTATATTTAAACAATTTAGTAAATAAATATTTAAAATTTCTTTAGTCTTATTTTCTAACAGCATAAATATAATTCACATAAATAAAAGCTCTTTGGGGGTCCTCAATAAATTTCTTTTTTTGCTTTTTGGAGGGAGGAAGTAGGGTAGTTGGAGTTAAGTGAATTGCCCAAGGTCATGTGGCTAGTTTGTGTGGGGGGGGAGGGTATGTGCTTTAAGTGTCTGAGGCTGAATTTGAACTCAAGTCTTCCTGATTCTAGGGCCAGTGCTCTATTCACTGAACCACCTAGCCACCCCCTCAATAAATTTTAAGAGTATAAAGGGGACCTGGGACCAAAAAGCTTCAGAACCATTGTCCTATCTACCTTAGCCAATATGATGGCAGGCTTTGTGTCAGCAGAGTCCCTCAGCTGAGTTACTGAGCATACACTTGATTTATCTATTTGACTCCCAAGATGATATTACTTGGTAAATCTTCAAATGATAAAGAAATGTGGGTTGTTGTTACATCATGTAGTTGAGGATGGGAGTGCCATAGAAGGTAATAACATAGTTGTACCTAATCATATCAAAAACAACCCATTGACTCAGTGGAGAAAAAAATACCTCATAAACTGGTTGTTGGCTTACGGTTACAATCTCTCCACTCAGACTCCTCCTTGTATTTCCCATTGCCACCATCCTAGTCTGAGCCCTCATTATCTTATCTTCCTTACTAGTCTCTGTCACCTCCACTTCAATCTTCATACGACTAAAAGGATTGTGTCCTTATCCACAAATTTAGTCACATCACTTTGCTTAAAATCCTTTCATAACTTGTTGACCTGGTGTTTGAAGTCCTTTACATTCTGACATTCCTTGCTTTTCCAATATTTATCTAACTCTACTCCCTTCAAAATACACAACATGTCAGCCAAACTGGACTATTTTCCATCCTCCAAACATATCCCCTACTTCCGACCCTTTCCTGTCTTTGTTCAGGCCGTTGTCTTCCCCCAGAGTGACCTGTGCCATTATGGCCATCTATTGGAAGCATATCTATCCATTGTTGAGCTTCCTAGGTTGCTTCATCAGCCCTTCCATAGCACTAAAACATGTACAGCTTCAATGACTTGGAGTTTTCTTCACAGTGTGGTTGTTGGTGCCAATATGTTATCTCCAAGCTGAGCAGCTTCTGTATCCATTTCCTCATTGGTAGGCAGTAGGTGGCTCCAAAGGAATTCAAGTGGTTCCCTCTGCTCCTCTTGTATAAGACAGGAACAAGCTTGAGGAATCATGTAAACCTGAAAGCACCAAATAAATGTTAGCTGCTGTGATTATTATGTAATGCTCTTAGTACCTACTTTGCATATAGTAGGTGTTCAATAAATGGCTGTTAAATTGAATTCGTTTATTTTTTTAAAAATACACTAAACCAAAGCCAAAGACTGGGAACTTATAGTGATTGATCTTGGCCCTAGAGAAGAGATGAGTAAATGCACACCTGCATTGTCCTCTCTATGGAAGGATGTAGGTGTGGTGAGAGATAGCTATGAGTGCAGAATATCGCACACACTGTCCAATGTAGTTGCAGCATTGGTTGGTTTTGCTTAAGTGGTTTTGTTTTTGTTACACAGGAAGGGGGAATGGCATATCTAAAAATTACTTTAATATAAAAAAAAGTTATCAATAATATGTTGGGAGATTTTAAGGAGATGGTACAGGAGGAGACATGAACAAAGACAAGGAGGTAGGAAAGATCATGGTATGAATGGGGGACTCATCTGGATGAATCTGTACTGGAATTGCTATGAGACTATTGCATATATGAGTCAAGTAAATGTAGTGTTTTGATTATTGTTAACTGATTTGGAGGAGAGAGCATCAGGAGAAAGGTAAGATTCACGCTAAATTAAAATGGGCACAATGAACTATATTATCTCAATCCATATCAAATGCTATAATATTGTTTTTTCATTTTATTTTATTTTCAGATCTATGTTCTCTACCTCTCAGTTCCCACCACCATCACCACTACTGATAAGACAAGAAAAACAAAACTACTGTGATAAACATGTATAGTCAAGCCAAACAAATTTTGCTTTAACTATGTCTCAATCTGTACTCTGACTCCTCCACCTATCAAAAAGTGGATAGTATTTTTCTTCTCGAGTCCTCTAGAATTGTGATTGGTCAAAGTTTCTAAGTCTTTCAAAGTTAATTATTTTATAATATTGCTGTTATTCCATAAATTTTTCTCCTGGTTCTATTCACTTCATACAAGCCCTCCCAGCTTTTGCTGCAACTTTACCCTCCATTTCTTATAGCAAAATAGTGCCTGATCACATTTAGATGCTATAACTTGTTCAACTATCCCCCATTTGTTGGGTATCCCTCAGTTTCCAATTCTTTGACACCTCAAACAGAAGTGCACTAAATATTCTTGTATGCATAGGATTTTTACTATTTCTTTGATCTCTTTAGAGGTAGATCTAGTAGTGATAGCAATGAGTCAGAATATACGCAAGTTAATACCTTTTTGATCAGAGTTCCAAATTGTTTTATAGAGTGGTTAGACTATGTTCAAAGTTCCACCAATGGTTCATTATTTGTTTTCCCAGTATCTGTTATACGTTCAGTATCTGTTCTCCCAGAGCCGCTCCAGTGCTTGTCATTTTCATTTTTGTCAATTTTGCCACTCTGAAGAATTTGAGGTAGGAACTCAGAGTTGTTTTAATTTGCATTTCTCTAATTGTTACTGATTTAGAGCATTTTTCCATTCAATTATTGATAGCTTGGATTCCTTCCTCTGAAACAGGCCACTTAAAATCCTTCTGCATTAGTTCATACATCTTCCTCAACATTTGCCTTCCTCAATATCTTCTACTTTTTCTTGTAAAAAGGAAAATCTACATGAATACTATCATTTGCAAAAAGACAAATGTTTGCACAAATAAAATAATACTTTCCATAAACAAAACAAATGCAGCTAAAATGAAAAAGCAAAGCAGGCACATAGGAAAAAAATCTTTGCAAGCAAGGTCTTATTTCTAAGAAATGTAGGGAACTGATTCAAATTTAAAAGAATAAGAGCCATTCCACAACTGATTTATGTTGAGGAAGGGAAATGGTGAGAAAGATGTATGAACTGATGCAGAAGGAAAAAGCAAAACCAAGAAAGAATATGCATCATTACACAGATGAAGTGGTACAGTGGAAAAAGCACTGGTCCTGGAATTAGAAGACCAAGATACAAATCCTATATATGAGGCTTACTACTTAGGTGACTTAGGGAAAATTATATAACAACTTTGCACCTAATTTTCCTGACCTATAAAATGGATGGCATCTGAGGTCCCTTTCAGAGCTAGATCTATGATCCTCTGATGTTATGTGAAGCCTTGTTAGGTAGTATATTAGAGTAATTGATCCTAAGAGCACAGTATTTAAAGACAACAGAATTGAGAGAAGGGAGAAAAAAACCTAATGCTTTTTCCAAATGGCTGTTAAAATATCCTCCTTTCCTTTGTATTGTAACATCATGAACTAGAAGAATAGATGAGTAAGTGATTTATCAGTCCCAGTTGCCATGACTAATACTTCTATATAACTATTTAAATATTGGGAATTTGGAGTAGGAGAGCATAGTCTTAAAGTTGTTCAATGAAGATCTTATTCATTGCCAAGTATTATTAATAGGGTCAACTAGATGGCACAGTGGATATAGTGCCAGGCCTGGAGTCAGGAAGACTTATCCTTCCAAGTTCAAATCTGGTCTCAGCCTAGGAAGACTGTCTACCTAAAGAAAGTACCATTGTATCCTTGGTTTATGGGAAGTTGTATCAGCAAGCACCCTAGCATACCTAGGGCGGCTACTAGCACAGGTTCTTAGATTTGCTTTTCTAAAGGAAAGCAACTCAAAATGGGTTAACAATCTTACTTTAATCAAGCATATATCATTTACCTAGTTCAG
>CM053585.1:106793922-106811307 GCA_028646515.1 Pseudochirops corinnae | reverse complement strand
TTTGGCCACATGTGCCAACTTCATCATGACTGGGTTGGCTTTGACTTTCTGGTTTTGGGACTCAGTCTTCTGGTATTTAAATGAATGCACTATCTATATTTCTTATGTAGAGAGCCTGTTCCATTTTGTGATTAATAACTATATCAGCATATTTATAGTTACTGTAGGCATTGTGAATACTGCATTGCTGATACAGAGGATTGTGGAGCCAAAGAGCTAAAACACAAACTCTACCCTGGCTTGGCAGGAGAAGAGAATTTGGGATGTTCATAGGCAATGTAGGTTAGAGATAAGACTGAAATACCTGCTTATCAGTCCCATATAGTGTTTCATATTAAAAATATTTGTTATAGTTCATATTTTTATATTATATATAGCTATATATACTGTTTATAAATTTTGTCTTTTAAACTGCTCTTTCATGGTAGAGAAAATGTCTATACCTTATATTATTTCGTATGTTATACTTTTCAATAATGGAATCCTGTTGGGGTATACTCCTGTACAGGAGTCATAACTAAACTCTTTGAATCAGATTTTCCCTGGCAGTAGGAGTGGAAGTATAGTGAACCAGAGTATGCAAGAAAAAGTCTGACCTTCTCCTTTAGATGTTAGGTTCCTCCAGAATTGAATCTGGGTACACTTGAGTCAAGAGCTGGGACCCTTTGTAGGAGTGGAGAGTTCCCCTACCTGACCACTGGTGACAGTAGGGAGAGTGCTAGATGTGAAATCCAGAGACCCAGGCTCAAATCACAGTTACAACGTTTATGGTAACAACACTATGTGAACCCAGACAAGCCACAATCTCTCTGGGACTCATTTGTCCCCTTTTAAAGTGGAAAGAAAAAGTAGAACTTGATGAGCTCTAAATCTATTCTTTAGCATAGCACCTTAAAGAAAGTCTGATTGACCATCCCTTTTATTTATGTGTGTATATAAGAAAAATGGGGCTGAAAGGTCTTGCATTGATCACAGGGGCTTACAGTAATTATACTCTGGAATGGGTAACCTTGGTACTCTATCAGTGACATTCTGGGAATTGTATATGATGCTTAAACTTTTAAAACAAAACTAGACCCATTTGGGGAGGCAAGAGGGTTATAATCTGCCACAAATCCCTCAAAATGACAAATGGAAAAACCGTGTTCCATATCTGGTATGGTTTAAAGTTCCATATACTGCCACTTTCCTACATTTTGTTAATAAGATCTTGGCAGAATTGCTAGACCAGAAATTTGTTGCTTCCGTGAATGCCATTCTGATCTCCTAGAAACCTGCAGAATATGTATAGCATGTACCAATGCTACATCAGTATCCATTAGCCCATGGGCTTTATGGTAGGAGTGTGAATTTCACCATATGTCCTTATCTTTCCTAAGATTTATGGTAGGGCCAGAGGGATTACAGATGGACCCCACATATGTGGGTTGTACCTACAAGTAGAATAGATAAAACCAAGATGTGAGATTGTCTCTGCTATGAGGTTATTCTCAAACTCCCCTCCTCCTTCCCCCACTCCCCTTTTAGCAGGGATGGTGTCTACTTATCTTGCAAAGAATGATGCCATCTATTCAATTATTTCATTCCAAGCTCTCAAATTCTCCTGTTAGTTGGGTTTGCTGAAGAAGAGACATGGGTCTTTCCTATGTCAGCGAGGCTTCATGATCCTATATAGCCAGTCCAAAGTTGAATGACTGATCCCAGTCCGTGGAGCAGTACCAAGTATAGCCATAACAAATAAGAGTCTAGGCTTAGGCTTGGTGGGTGGGAACACTGACATGGATCCTGAGGTCACCTTTTCAATCGTTGGCATCCTAGAGGATATACACAGTAACAGTCTCATGGGTAAAAATCTTCAGGGAAGCCTTTTAATGCATGCACTTCTCTTTCCCAGATCTCCCATCATAAATTGTCCCTATCTAGCCACTTCTGGGCTATGCTGGGTCACAAACTTACAATCCAGTGTCCTCTGTTCCAAGTAGTAGCACATCCTGGGGGAATCCCCTTACAAAAGTGAAAAACTTTTCTGCCTTTCCTTGGTATTTGGAGACATACCTACCCACAACAGCATGTTACTACTTGCAGATTCAATAATGTATATGGAAGCTTCTGGGAGGTATAATGGATCTTGGAGCAACTCTAGGTTTGTAAACACTCAGGCAAAAATGAGGCTCTTTTATTTGTACTTAGTAAGTTGATCTGAGTGTTTCATTTGCCAGTAAAGTGATCGTCCTAAGGTGTAGGTGTTCACTTTTTGGGATCCTTCCTGGTTGAAAGAGATTACTTTGATAGCATTGGTCTTGAAGTTAGGAAGAGCTCCATTTCAATTCTACACCTGATACTATGTGACTGTGAACAAATTACATGCCCCCTGAGTCTTAGTTTCTATATAAAATGAGAAAAATTATATCCATAGTACTTACCTCATAGGGTTGTTGTGAGTATTAACTAAGATAATATATAAGTATATATAGTGCTTTGTAAATATAAATATAAATGTATAAATGTTATTTATTGCATTCCATATTGCATGTGGAATTTATCAGAAGTTAGTGTACCATAAGAACACAGAATGTTTGAGCTGGAAGAAATGTTAGAGCCTTTCCTTAAAACATAGAACATTTCATCTCTTTCAAGTATTTAATTGAGTTAATGTATGTAAAGTGCTTTCTAAGTTCTAAATTGTTATATAAACATGAATGATTATTATTACGACTGCTAAGAAAATTTTGTTGCCCTCTGTGGAATTTTCTAGTTCATGGAACACAACCCTAGCACCAAGTTAAATGGGAGAAAAGGTAAAATATATTATGCTAATGCAAAGAGACCTGTGTTTGAATCTAGGATGTGACATTCTCTGGGTGACCTTAGGAAAATCACAACCTCTTTGACCGTGTTTCTTATAACATTGAGATAATAAATAGTGTACTTCCTGTCTCACAATTTTGGTATGAGAAATGTGTCATGAAAACCTTAAAACGATAGAATTGTCAATGATCATTTATGTATTTTTGGTCTGGACCTACGATTTCAGCAGCGTGGGGTGTTTGTGTTGTCCCACGGTGGAATTTCCTTCCACTGCTGGAGACCTGTGATTTTTAGTTCCATTTAGTTAGGCACAGAGAGTTAAGTGACTTGCTCGCCATCGCAGGGATTACCTGCAAAAGATATTGCTCAGCATTATTGCCATTGCCCATTTTGCAGAACTTGTAAGTATTAGAGCCAAAATTCAAAGGTCTTCCTGACTCCGTGGCTGACCCGTTTTTCTACACCAGGATATCTTAACCTAGAGTCCACGAACTTTTAGAAAAAGATATTTTGATAACTATTTCAATAAATTTTTGTAATCCTCTGTATTTTGTTTTGTGCATTTAAAACATTATTCTGAGAACAGGTCTGTAGGACTCACCGGACTGCCAAAGGAAGTCTGTGAGACTCAGAAAAAGTTAAGAATCTCTGCATCATACCATAATGCTTCTCTTTTATTATAATGTGAGCTTTCTTGAGCTGTTGAAAGATCAGAAGTGACTGCTTTAATTTAACCAACTGCAGGGGTCAGGGCCCTTTAAATAGAATGTGGAAACAGGGACAAGGTGTGAATGATCCTTAGATAATACTTTGTTTTTGTCAACATGTCTCAATGGTATTTAGCCTTTACTTTTTATTTCTTTTAGACTGAGTCTCTCTAATCTTGCTTAGGCTGGAAGTAAAGTGGCCAGTGCTGAGCCTCATCTCATTACTGATCGTCACAGAAGTTTTAACTAGCTCCACTTCTAACCTAGGCTAGTTTGCACCTCCTTAATGATGCTAGGGCCATCAGCTCCCAACTTTAGTGTGGATAGCCAATAGATACTCCAATAGAGCTTAGAACTTCCTAGCTCAAGGAATCCACCAGCCTTGGACGCCTTGAAGCAGGAATTACAGATGTGTGCCATCATACCTGGCTTCCTTAGCCTTTACTCTCACCATGATAAAGGAATGGAAGCATTAAGGTTTGGAGGTGGGTGGGTTGGGAGTGTGGGATGCTTTTAGCAATTTGGGCCCTGAATGGGTAATGTCAACAGGAGTGGACATGGGGTAGTGGACCTGAGCAGCTCAATGTAAATTATTGCTGAGTACCTGAGATATATTGACAAGAGACATGGGATAAAATCTTAGCCCCAACATTTAATAGTTAAATGAAGTAGGTATCAAGGTAGCAGGGATAATAATGAATACCTTCAATAACTAACTCACAGGGTTGTTTTGAGTTTCAGTTTCTTCATCTCTAAAAGGGGGGAATATTCTCTGATAAAGCTTTCATTTCTTAAATGTATAGGAAACTAAGTCATACTTATACGACTATGATTAATTCCCCAGTTGATAAATGATTAAAGGATAAGAATAGGCAGTTTTCAGTTCTAGTTCAAATCCCAGCTCTGCCACTTACTACCTGTAAAACCTTAGGTAATACTAATACTCATAAAGATATGTTAGCTATTTATTTATATTTATATAATATATATTTTATATATTATATATATTAATTTATATTTATATAATATACATAATAGAATATTTATAGAGTGCTTATTATGTGTAACATGGGAGGTGCTGTGCTATTATCTCATTTGATTGCCACAACAATCTTGGGAGGTAGGTACTATCATCTCCATTTTACAGATGAGGAAACTGAGGCAAGCAGAATTTAAATGACTGGCCCAGGGTCACACAGCTACTAAGTGTTTGAGATTGGATTTGAATTCAGGTCTTCCTGATTCCAGGTCCAGCACTCTATCTACTATCTACTATATCACATAGTTGCCCCAGCAAGTAACATAAGCTTAATGGGCCAGTGTCATAATTTTGTAAAATAGGTTAGTTTAAATGGCCTCTCAGCTCTGAATCTGTTGATCCTCACTAGATGTTCTTCTTGGGTTTTTATGACTGAATTTCCTCACCAGAAGCCTGCAGAAGCCTGATGACAAGTCTTTACAAATTTAATTTAGCTAGCTCCCAGTTGACAGCCATGTAAAACCCACAGAACTTGGTCGCTGTTGGCACAGACTTCAAATTTTGGGGGTCATATTCAGTCCAGGATGAAGTTGTGGAGGCTAATTAAATGACTGAAAAAGAAAACCACCTCAAAGACTAAGAAAGACCCAGGCTATTAATGTCCACCTTGGGTCAGCTGTTCTATTTTTATATGAGTCTACATTAGAAAGAGGTTTTTCCTCTCCATGGCTACCCACTTATTGCTGGACCATAAAGATACTCCCCAGAGAAGACTAGTAGGCTGAAGACTTTGAATACTAGGGCATGTGCCGCCTCCTGGATACCCAGAGCCTTCTAGTGTGGTAAACCATAATGGTTAGCCCTTCCTTTGCAGTGCCCCATGCTCCAAACCCTTTCTTGATACCTCTTCCTTCATCATAGTTAATTTATTCTACTTCAGCACCCTGCAGGGATAAATTCCCAAATCCTATTCAAATTGGTGGGTTGGGCTTGGTGTCTAGTATTGTTGCTCTGGAGCCATCACTAATGTTTTCCTTCGATTATCATACCACAGTCTCAATTAATTTTTTAGCAAAAGTATTCATTAAGGTGGTATAGTAAGAGAAGTTGGTCCAAATTATTCCTCCTTCTCAAATCTTGTGGCATGATCGTCTACAAATATATACAGGGTATAGGGAAAAATTAAACTTAACATAATGATAATGAAGCACTCATGTAACAAACATTTGAGGTCATAGGGTAAACTCACAACTCCTTGTTACAGGAAATTCTTTCTTGCATCCCAAGCTGGCATTTTTCTCTGTTGCAAGGAGGTCATTGTCCTTAAAGCTGTATCATCCCCTCAGGTAGCTATCCTATACCTTCCCATGTCCCTGTTTGCCAATATTTGTCTTCCACCTGACTAGGGATGCATTGTGTGATAATGGTCCAGTTTCTCAAAAATGGTCAATGGGGAAAGGCAGTGTAACATCCTCTCTGGCTTCATAAACACTCCCTTTCTGCCTTACTACAATTGGTATGGTCTCTGGAGCCTAGAATTCTCCATAACTTTACTACTCTGCTGTTGAACTGAGTCAACTGCTGAATTTCTTCATTCTCTAAAACCCCTAAGGGTGTGGTTAACCTATTTGGTTAGCCAATCACACTGCTCCCTTCTTGACTTAATTAAAGAAGAGTTTAATCCTCATAATGAGATCACAATACACAAACCATTTTGATCACACCCTTAAAACTTCATCATGTGTATCACCCTTACTTACACTTAACAGTATGTGATTGCAACAATTTGGAGTAGGCACAGGGCCCCCTTCTTTATAAGACATAGCTTCTTGTATGTTCTGTTTTACCCAACCCCATGCTGAGGCTAAAGGCTAGGCTATTCAGGGGGTAAATCTTGCCAGCCTCCACAGTGAGCGTCAGTCTCAGGGTGAAAAGCAGGAGTTTGTTTGCAGTTCTGGTCTGTGAACACACAAAATTTGATGATAGGTAGCCATACCTGGTCACAGTAAACTAATGTTTTAAAACTTTTAGGGAAGCTTATCTCTTATTCTACCTGAGGAGGGTTTAATCTGGCCTAGCTATAAAGTCACAGGTCAGCAACAGGAAGATATGTGAACAACAAAAGAAGATCTTGATGAATCTATTGACTTTGGTCTCTTCTTTACCTACAAGATTTAGAACATAAAGGGACCTTAAATATCGTCTAGGCTCCCCCCTCATCCCTGGAAACTATGGCTTGAAGGCAGGATTCAAAATTATTAAAAATCATATAGACTGTATGCGGAAGAGTAAGGATTTAAAACAAGATTTTCTAAGTCTGTATCTAATTTTCATCCAGCTATGTATTGGTACATTCTTGCACTACCTGAGTTGCTCATTTGAGTCTGGGACTAGACATGCCTCCCTGTTCATCTTGATGAGTTGTAACTACTATTACGAGCAGTGGTCGATTTCTAGGGCTTTGCTAATGTAACACTAGCATAAATAGCTTCTTCCACACAGGCTATAGATATTGCTACTGGATCTTTAAGCTGGGAAATCTTGATAGTCCTGTAATTTTACTGTCATTATAGAGGAACTATGAAATTTATTTTTGCTTTTTTTCTTTTTGGAGGGGAGAAGGCAGGACAATTGGGGTTAAGTGATCACATAGCTAGTAAGTGTTAAGTATCTGAGGCTGGATTTGAACTCAGGTCCTCCTGACTCCAGGGTCGGTGCTGTATTCACTGCTCCACCTAGCTGCCCCTCAATTTTTTTTTTCAATAAATAGAGAACAACTCTTTAAGTACATGTAGCAGCAACCACACTAGCATACCCAGGCTAGCTGCTAGCACAGGTTCTTAGATCTGCTTTACTAGGAAAGATAGCTGTTTAAGGGGTCAACAATCTTTTTAAAAATTACATTCACTAGTTCAGGGGAAAAGTCAGCACCCTGAACTTCAGAGAAAATACAAAGAAAATACAGAGAAAATACAAGGAGAGAACTAAAGACCAACAGACAGGGTTTTGAATGCCTGAATCAACTATACACTTTATATACACCCCTGGATCAAGAGAGCCTTTACATCTGAGCAGTCGGGGAACCTCTGAACACATAACCATTCAGAATCTCTACCAGGGAAACACAAGAACCTTCTCATAAGTGAGCCCCCAAAGCAAAATACCAACTCAGTGCTTATATATACATTTCTCAGAGCCAGAAGGCATCACAACCCTCTTGATTCAGTGCCTAATTAGAAATGAGCAAAAGGTGTGAAAGCCTTCCTACAAGCAAGCCTACCCTAAGCAAGCTTCCTTTAATGGGCTCCATGTGAGGTCTATTAATGGGTGGGGAAGATCTTAAATTCCATTAACATTACAGCACAGAAAAAAAAAAAAAGGACTAAAGGAGCTTCTTTCCTGAAAGACTGAGTTATATCTTATTAAGATAAAATTATGAAGAAAATTTATGAAGAGATTTCTTGAGAAAAGATCTTAATGGCCATTCTGAAAGAGCTGAATTGTTGAACTGTGATCTGTTGAGAAATTGGCAGTTACAGGTGACAGTTACAAGTGACCTTGACTGTGATTTTTCCCATACTGATTGATACATTGTTCAAAGATTTAAATATGCCTTTGTATTATTTCATTGTTTAAAAAATGCATAAGTAGTAGTTAATAATGTTTGTTTAAACCTATGAAAACAGGGAGTTTGATCACTCTCTCTCTGTCTCTCTCAGTCTCTATGTCTTTCTCTCTCCCTCCACTCCCCCCTCTTTTTGTTAATATCTTTCTTCATACATAGGGAAAGATATGAACAAACCTTATTGGAAAAGAAGTTTCTATGGTTTATTTAATATCTAATGAACTGAGGTGGCAGCTTAGAGATGTTTGATAAATTCATGATAGAGATTGTACTTTTCTGTTAATTTACATAGAAATATCAAAGCATGCTCCTTGATTTCCTTAGAACCTAGGATTATTAATGAAGTAATAAGTCATATAACAGTTAGAGGTATTATACTACCTAGACCACACACGAAGTTATCTCTTCCGCATTTCCTCAGTAAACTCTAGTAAAATAAGTATCTCACAGACTCATAGCATAAGGATGGACCTTAGAGGTCATATGGACTGTGTCTTTCTAAAATGGTGACATGTCTGGAGTTCAGTCCACGTGAAGATTGGTAGAAGGAACTAGAGGTGTTTAGTATGTAGATGAGAAGATAGAGCATGAACTCCGTTAATAAGTAATTGAAAGGTTTGTTGTGTTTGTCCTTCATTTTTGAAGAGGACCCTGGCATCAGGGAGATGATGATATGACTTGCAGTTGACTTTGATTTGAGTGAGTGAGGGCTGTGCAAGGTCACCAGCCTCACTTTCTCCTCCAGAGCCATCTGGATCCAGGGACCTGATACTCATCAGGATGATGGAGATGGCCTAGGATGCAATGGGAGACCCTGGCCTTTTTAGGCTAATAAGGCCTTTTCAGGGTCTCACTTTGAATGAGGTAATGCCCATTAACTGATACTGGCTATTTTTAGTGAAGATTGTTTTTCAATATGGATTGAATTATATGGCTTTAAGGTTCCTTCCAGCTCTAAGATTCTGTGATGCTATGGTTGAGAAACTCTTGGAGGGATTTCAGTAGCATCATGGTTAAATGGCTGTGTTTCAGGGCATGTAGGACTCATTTTGTGTGGAGCTGGCTCCGTTTAAACATGTGAGCAGCAACTGCTACCATCTGTTTCAGCCTCTGGGTATCTGTTTAGTAACATCACCAAGATTAGCTCTGACCAGGATCCTTGGGTAGATATGAATTTTGGATGCTCAAACCAATTACAACCACAAAGAAAGGCAGCTGAGTGGAGAAAACACTGCAGTGGGGATTTGGAGACCTTATTCTAGTCTTGGAGCTGACAGTAAATATCTGTGATCTTAGGCAATTCACTTCCTACCTCTGTGCCTCAGTTTCCTCATCTGTAAAATGTAGTAGTTTGACTAGCTGATCACTAATCACTTATAATAGTAACTGACACTTATGCAATATAGTAAAAGCTATTCAGTTTTTCATATACATGATCACTTTTTATCCTTTAAAGAATCCTATGAGGGAGGAAGTCCAGGTATTATTCTCTCCATTTTGGAGATGAGTAAGCACAGTGAGACTTATAAAGGTTAAATGGTTTACTTGGAAGCTACATAGCTAGTAAGTACCAGGGGGAGATTTGTAGCCAGGTCGTCCTGACTTCAAATCTAGCATTCTATCTACTATGGCAGTAAGAAACAAGGATTCCTACCTGTATACTTGCCAATGAAACTTCAAAACATTCAAAGATACGAGGAGCTTCTTTGCCTCATATACGCACACGTGTACTGCTCCATCCATCCATTCATCATTAAGTTTTTATTAAGTCCCTAAAATGTGTCAGGGTCTATGTTAGGTCATAGGGATACAGAGACAAATATAAAGTCAGCTGCTTGTCCTCAAGGAACTTATATTCTATCTGTGAAGACAGTATGTTTGTGTGTTTGTCTGTGTATGTATGTATATACATATATACACATGTTTACACACATATATTTTATATAGCTGTTTAGTCAATTAGTCATGGCTGACTCTTGGTGATGCCATTTGGAGTTTTCTTGGTAAAGATATTGGAATGATTTCTCAGTTCATTTTATAGATGAGGAAACTGAGGTAAACAGATTTAAATGACTTGCCTAGGGTCACATGGTTAGTTAGTGTCTGAGGACATATTTGAACTCAGGTTCTCCTGACTCTAGGGCCAGCCCTCTATCCACTGCATCGCCTAGCTGCCCCCTTCAAGTGGATCCTGGATAATGAATTGCTTGGCTGAAAGGTTGTACTAGTATCAGCCATGTTTCTATTGCACCAAAAGTTTTACAGAGTACTCTCCCAATAACCTTTTTAGGTCAGCATTACACAAATATTATTATCCCAATTTTAAGAGATATTAAAATTAAGAGTGAGAGCAGGGAATTTTCTTATATTTGATCATAAATCTTGTAAGAGAAGGATCTGGGATTTGGACCCAGATCTACCGATTTTGAATTCAGCATTATTTAGGATACAGCATTCTCTACAGATGCTTAAGTTCTCACTCATCTACAGATGCTTAAGTTCTTCTTATCCCCCTATCTGGAAAACAGCACTCTTCTAATAGGTATTTTAGGCAGGGACTTACTATAAAGCAATACAGGTAAACAATTTAAGGATGAGAGTAGGGAATAATAACATACAAAAATTAAAAGTGTAAATTGTAGAGGTTTAAATGAGTTAATCTTGGGTCCCTGTGCTAACTAAACAGTAGAGAGGAGCATGGAACTGAAGATGAATTAGAAAAGAACATTATAGTCCTGTATGAGCTGAATTAGGCATGTTAAGGGTCAGAATGAGCTGAGGTTACTGATAAATGCTAAGACAACAAAAACTTTTTTGGGTTATGGTGGAGCAAGAGGAAGATCAAAGAAGGGTTAGGATCCCTGTCGAAGATGAGTGGAATGACAGTAATGAATGTTGATGGAGAGGAAGAAAAACTACTCGACTCTTATTATGTTTCTGCCCTTTTTCTTTTGAGGGGAGAAGGCAGAGCAATTGGGGTTAAGTGACTTGCCCAAGGTCACACAGCCAGTAAGTGTTAAGTGTCAGAGGCCAGATTTGAACTCAGGTTCTCCTGACTCCAGGGCCAGTGCTCTATTCACTGCACCACCTAGCCACTGCTCTTTTGACTAACAAAAATGATCTTCAGATGAATAAGGATAGACTAAATTCATTACCACATAATTGATCCTGAAGATTAAAGAGTGGATGGTAAAAGAATACCTAGTTTTCCTCAATAAGTTTAGTTCACCTGGCCTTAATGAAATACATCTAGGAAAGGCCTGGCAAAAGTGATTATTAAACTGATGTCAGTAATAATTTAAAATATTTTGAATAGGAGAATCCCATTAAACAAAAATAGATGAATGTTATATTTTTTTTAAAAGGGAAAAGGGTGACTTCTTCGAAGATTAGCAGTAACTTCACTTGAGTTTCAGGCAAAATTCTAGAACATGCTTTGAAGGTGATGGTTTATGAGCACTTAGAAAGGGAAGTAATGATTCCCATGAGCTAGAATGGGTTTAATAAAAGGTAGTTTCCTTTCCTTTTTTTTTTTTTATGACAAGATTACTAGACTGATAGAAGAAGAGATTCTTATAGATGCAGCATTGGTGAATTCAGTGAAGTGTTTTTCTATTGCCTTATAGACATCCTTATAGACAACGTGGAGAGATGTGGGCTAGGTGATAGCCTAATTCACACTTGGTTGAAATACTGGACTCAAAGAATATTCAGTAAGGGGTTAATGTCAACTTGGAAGAAATTCTCTTGGGGCAGTACCCTAGGGAGCTGTCCTTGGTCCTGTGATCTTCACCATGTTTATCAATTACTTGGATAAAGACAGTGATGTTTATCTTTATCCAGTTTCTAGATGTTAGTTAGTTGGAAGTGATAGTAAGTATGTTAAGTGAGAGTCACAATCTGAAAAAAAAAAAAGATCAATTTATGAACCATACCTAAGATAAAATTTAATAGGGATAAATGTAAAGTCCTATCTTTAAGGTAGAATACCACCTACAAAAATAGCAAGTGGGAGGGAAGAAGAAAACAAGCATATGCCTACTAGGTACAAGACACAGTGTGTTAAGTGATTTACAAATATTTCCTCTTTTAATCCTCACAGCAATCCTATGCGATATGTATTGTTAAAATATTTATTTTATAGTTGAGAAAACTGAGACAAATTGAGGTTAAGTGACTTGCTCAGGATTACACAGCCAGTAAATGTCTAAGACTGGATTTGAACTCAGGTCCTCCTGATTCTAGGCCCAGCACTCTACTTCACTACCTAGCTGACATTCCAAATCATGTCTTATGGCTTCACATTCCATGGTCTTTTCATTATACTTCATGACTTCTTCAGCTGATACTATTTTCTCAATTCATGTTGACTCCAAGAAAATGGAATGAATATGAAGCAAATACTCTCACATAACTCCCACGCCCAGTTTGTGGGAGTGAAATTGATTTTTTCTTTCTACTTATAGCTTTAAGTGACATCCAGTTTTATAAACTGATACTATGAGTCTAAATTTTCACTCTGACCAACTCCCACCCCAGGCATTGCCAGGTTCCCAGGAGGGGCTCTCTTCTTGTATTCCATTTCTGTTCTAGTTCTAAAGTCTTTGTCCCCTCATGGCCTGTGTCTAGCGTTTCTTCTTTCACTGGCCAGACTGAGCCACTAGTCACACCATAGCATCAATAAATACTGGACACCTTTTCTGCTCACAGATAGTAGTTTCAATGACTTTAGTTTTCTGATGCATAATTCAGGCTTGACCTCTGCCACTCTCCATCTTTGGACAGATTCCTATAAACTACACCGCCCCCCCCCCCCCCAATATATAATAATATCAACATGTTATTTTATTCTCACTTGTCTTTAAGAGTGGAGTCAATACTCTGTAATGCATTGAGAAATAACTGGCATAATGAAGGAAAAGGAGGAAGAGAGATTCTTTTTTTTAAAGTGTAGGAGAAGACTTAGGTACAACTCACCAGATGTTATTAAGGTGGAGAATGGTAAAAATGCTGGACTTGAAGTCTTAGAGAGACCTGAATTTAAATCTTATCTCTAACATTCATTAGAAATGTGAAACTAGGTAAGCCAAGTCACTCTCTGAGCCTCAGTTTCCTCATTTGTAAAATAGAGATACAGTAACTGTATTACGTATCTGACAAGGCTGTTGTGAGGTTCTGAGGAAGTAATATATGCTGAGCATTTGGCAAACCTTGCAGCACTACACAAATGTCAGTGATTGTAATTATAATTTAATTAATTGGTTCTGCAAAAGTGAAATGTTCAGTGAAATGTTCCAGGGGGCACTTAGTTCTGTAGAAACAGCATTATAAATGGGAGATCAGTCCAGAGGTGCCCCAAATTTTGGTTTTATAAGTACAAAATTGATCTTTACAGACACTTGTAGACATAAGCTTATTTTTCACTGGAGTATTTTTCACTGGTCTGGAGAAACAGCCTGACATATTGGAATGAGAACTAGATTTATAGTCAGGAAAGACATGGGTTTGAATCCTAGCTCTGTTGTTTACTAATTGTATGACTTTGGGCAAGTCATATAACCCCTCAGAGCCTTAGTTTCCTCATTTGTAAAATGGGAATGGGAATGAAATTTATAGTGAATACCTCATAAAGCTGTGGTGAGGAGTTTCAAACTGTGCATAACTATGTAAATGAAATTATTATTATCTATGATTTCACTCTGTACACTAATGCAGGTCATAAGTCTTTTGTATCTTAGTAGATTGCTGTGACTGAAAATTTCATTACTCCAATGGCCAACTTAACAATGAATCTCTCAGAAATGAGCTGTGTAATGATGGTCCATCCCAGACCTGTCCTTGAGAATTTTCCAGCACGGTTGAATCTGCCCAAGTTTTTTGGCCTGTATTGGCAGATCCTCAAAATCCCAAGGTCACCTCATCTCCACACCAGAATGAGGGAATAGAAAGGGATTTTAATAACAGATATGCTTGATTATAACAATAATTATGAAGAAAATAACAAAACATATACTGATTTTGAATAAATAAGGGCTTTAGTGAGGGGCACTTAACTCTACTGTTAATGCTAGCTTGAGTTGACACTATCTGTTGGTCACTTCAAATGGTCAGGAGGCAGAGAAGAGAGAGGTTTGGGCTGGACCTGTAGATTGGGGAGAGCTAAAAAGAACTCTAAGAGAGAGAAGGTAGGGAGAGGGAAGAACAAAACCAATAGCAGAGTCACGGGAAATATATGGTTAGATGGCAGAATAGATGATTATCTGGTAAAGAAGACTGAGAAGTAGCAGTAAGACAGGAAGGAAGAGAACCAGGAGAAAGCAGTGCCAGAAAAGTCAAGGGGAGAAAGTAACCATTAGAAAGTGGTCAGTTCCATCAAAAACTGAAGAAAGGTCAAGAAGGATGAGGAATGAGAAAAGATTGTTGAATTTGGCAAGGGAAAGATGACTGGTAACATTGGGGAAAGCAGTTTCAGATAAGTGACAGAATCAGAAGCTAAACTGAAAGGAATTGAAGATTGAGGTAAGCAGAGGCAACAACAATTATATTTTCCCTAAGAGATGACAGAAAAGGAGATCCAAGGTCATAAATAGCTTTACTTAGATAAAATTATTTTTTTATCTTCATTTTTAAAGAATTATGGAATTATTTAAGTATTTTACTTCCTCTTGTTAATCTGGAGCAATTTATATTTTTGTAAATATTCAAACATTTCACTAAGATTGTCAAATTTATTGGCATACAATTGGGCAAAATAACTTCTAATTATTGTTCTAATTTCCTTTTCATTGGTGGTGAATTCCCCCTTTGCACTTTTGATGCTGGTAATTTTATTTTCTTTTTTCTTTTAATCAAATTGACCAAAAGTTTATCTATTTTATTGTTTTTTGCCCACATAAAACCAGCTCTTAGTTTTATTTATTAGTTCAATAGTTTTTTTAATTTCAATTTTATTAATCTCTCCTTTGGTTTTCAGTATTTCTAATTTGCTATTTAATTGGGTATTTTTAATTTGTTATTTTTTTTAGTTTTTTTAGTTGCATGCCCAATTCATTGATCTCTTCTTTCTCTATTTTATTCATGTAAGCATTCAGAGATATAAAACTTCCACTAAGAACCACTTTTGCTACATCCCATAAGTTTTGGTATGTTGTCTCATTATTATCATTCTCTTAGATGAAGTTGTTGATTGTTTCTATGATTTGTTGTTTGACCCACTCATTCTTTACAATTAATTATTTAGTTTCCAACTAATTTTTAGTCTATTTTTCCATGGCCATTTATTACATATAATTTTTATTGCAAAATGATCTGAAAAGGATGCATTTAATATTTCTGTCTTTCTGCATTGGATTATGAGGTTCCTGTGCCCTAGTACATGGTCAGTTTTTGTGTAGCTGCCATGTACTGCTGAGAAGAAGGTATATTCCTTTCTATCCTCATTCAGTTTTCTCCAGAGGTCTATCATATCTAACTTTTCTAAAATTGTATTCAGCTCCTTAACTTCTTTCTTGTTTATTTTGTGGTTAGATTTATCTAGTTCAGAGAGGGAGAGGTTAAGGTCCCCCACTATTATAGTTTTGCTCTCTATTTGTGCTGTAAGAAATGATGAGCAGATGGACTTCAGAGAAACCTGGAAAGACTTATATGAACTAATGTTGAGTGAAGTGAGCAGAACCAGGAGAACATTGTATACAGTAGCAGCCACATTGTACAATGATTGACTTTGATAGACTTAGCTTTTCTCAGCAATGCAAGTACCTAAAAAAACTCCAAAAGACTCATGATGGAAAATTCCATTCACATTCAGAGAAAGAAATACGGAGTCTGAATGCAGATCAAAGCATACTATTTGCTCCCTTTTTTGTTGTTTTGTTTTTTTCTTTCTCATGGTTTCTCCAATTCATTCTAATTTTTCTATACAACATGACTAATGTGAAAATATGCTTAATGATATTTATGTAGAGACTATATCAGATTGCATATCATCTTGGGGAAGTGAGAGGGGAGGGAGGCAGAGAAAATTTAAAACTTATGGAAGTGAATGTTGAAAGCTAAAAATAAAAAAAAATTAATTTAATTTTTTTTGAACCAAGGTCTTTTTTTTTCTTCCAATTTATTTATTTATTTTTAGTTTTCAACATTCATTTCCACAAGATTTTGAGTTACCTATTTTTCTCTACATCTTTCCACTACCCCCACAGAAAAGTAGAGAGTCTACATTTTGTTCTCTCTTATGTCCTCCCTCATCCTCCCCCCCAACATTCTAGTAGGGTAAGATAGATTTCTATATCCCAGTGCTTGTATGTCTTATTTCCCAGTTGTATGTAAAAAGCAATTAAAAAAAAAAACACATTTGTTTTCAAAACTTTTTGAGTTCCAGATTTTTTTCCCCTTCTTCCCTCCTCACTTACCCCCACTGGGAAGATAAGCAATTCACTATAGGCTGTACATGTGTAGTTACACAAAACATTTCCATAGTAGTTATATTGTGAAAGACTAACTATAATTCCCTCCATCTTATACTTCCCTCCACTTATTCTATTTTCTCCTTTGACCCTGTCCCTTTTGACCCTTTTGTTTGCTTCTAACTACTCTTTCCCCTAATCTGCCTTCCCTTCTGTCATACCCACTCTTATCTCCACCCTGGCTATTTCCTGTAGGGTAAGATACCCAATTGAGTGTATATGTTATTCCCTCCTTAAGCCAAATTCAATGAGAGTAAGGTTGACTCATTCCCTTTCACCTTCCTGCTCTTCCCCTCCATTGTAACAGTTTTCTCTTGCCTCTTTTATATGAGATAATTTACCCTAATCTATCTCTCCCTTTCTCCTTCTCCCAACATATTCGTCTCTCACCTCTTAAGTTTATTTTTTTAGATATCATCCCTTCATATTCAACTCATCCTGTGTCCTCTGTCTATGTATATATACACATGCACTCACATACATATTTATACACACATACACCCTCCTATATATACATATAAATGTATGTATACATATATGTATATATTTGTATACACACACACACTCTGGTTTTTTCATCAAGAATGCTTTAAAATCCTCTATTTCATTGAATGACCATATTTTTTCCCTGAAACATTGTGCTCAGTTTTGCTGGGTAGGTTATTCTTGGTTTTAATCCTAGCTCCTTTGACCTCTGTAATATCACATTCCAAGCCCTTCGATCCTTTAATGTTGAAGCTGCTAGGTCTTGTGTTATCCTGATTGTGTTTCCACAATACTCAAATTGTTTCTTTCTGACTG
>CM053585.1:106773661-106793422 GCA_028646515.1 Pseudochirops corinnae | reverse complement strand
GTGAGCTCCAGTATGGAGCAGGAACTATCTGGACAACTGAACAAATACCTGGGAGCTGTCTGCCTCTGAATCCAGGTGACTATTTGGTGGATTCAGGTAGGAGCTGAGACCATGGAAGGGGATCCAGGGAACCTGAGAGATCACCCTGAGTCAACCTGAAAGAAGACTTTACTTGGATACTGTATACTGACTGAGGAATTGTAAATTTACTAGTGACCTAGGGATGGAGGGTCTGTGTATTTTCTGATCATTGAATAGTGAATGATGAAGGATGAATGAATGACTAAATGATTTTCTTTAGTAATTGATTACTGAATAAGTGACTGATTGAGTTAACTTAGTGTGCCCCATGAGTGGAAGATTTTGACTATTGTACTTTGAGATGACTGAATGACTGAGTAAGGAGGCAAGTCTCCTGAAGGATGATTGAATGATTGAGTTACTAAATGATTATTCTTTGTTCAAAACTTTGTGGCCACTTTGGTGGAAACTATGTGACCATTTTAATGATAAGCTGTTGTGAATACTACATTTTGATTTTCTGTGATAAGTTGTAATATTGTAAATGCTGTACATTGATTTTCTGTGAATGTTTTGCTCCAATTTGTTATTGAATAAATAGAGAGCTCACTATACTATGTAGTCAGAACCTTGGAAGCTGTTCACAGTAGCAGTCCTCTGGAAAGCTGCTTGTGCATGACTTTACACCAGCTTTTGCTATTGAAAAGAATGTTTCCGTGAACTTTTTTGGGGGGGCTTTTCTTATATATCAATATATCAATATCAATATCTATCTATCTATCTATCTATCTATCTATCTATCTATCTCTCTATCAATTAATAACCTTCCTGTGAAACAGTCCCATTATTGGAATCTCTGAGTCAAAGTACATGAACAATTTAGTAACATTTCTTGCATAATTCTAAATTCTTTTCCAGAAAGGAGGATTAATACGAAGTTCAATCAGCAGTAAATTGCAATACCTGTCTACTCATAGACCCTGAAATAGAGTTTTCTATCTGTTACCATCTGGGTGAATATGAGCCAATACCTCAGGCTTGTTTTAATTTTCTCATTTCCATGATTACTATTGATTTTGAGTGTTTTCTCAGGTGTTTGTTAATAATTTATATTTTTTCTTCTGAAAGGGAGCAGCTAGATGGCACAGTGGATAGAGCTCCAGGCTTGTAGTCAGGAAAATTCAACTTTGTGAGTTCAAATCTGGCTTCAGACACTTACTAGCTCTGTGACCCTGGTGCAGATTCTGCAAGT
Organism: Pseudochirops corinnae; assembly: GCA_028646515.1. Classification (NCBI taxonomy): domain Eukaryota; kingdom Metazoa; phylum Chordata; class Mammalia; order Diprotodontia; family Pseudocheiridae; genus Pseudochirops; species Pseudochirops corinnae. Next base: position 106,792,149 of record CM053585.1, on the reverse strand, counting down.
CATTTAACCCTGTTTTTCTCAGTTTCCTCATTTGTAAAATGAGCTAGAGAAGGAAATGGCAAACCACTCTAGTATCTTTATCATTAAAACCCAAAGGCATGAATATGACTGAAAAAAACAACTCGGATTCTTTTGAAAAGAATAAAATTGTTTGTGTCCTTTGGCCATTTGTCTATTGATATAATAGGTCTGTAATGTTTTCCTATCCTTCCTCCCAATGGCTATCAAAATAATCTTCCTAAGACACAGATCAGACCACGTCACTAACCTCTCCCCATCCTCTGCCCCTTCAAAGAAACAACCCCCCCCCAAATCTTTCAATGGCTCTCTATTGCTTCTAGAATAAAATCCAGATTCCTCCTCCTAGCATTTAAGGCTTTTCACAATTTGCCTTTAGTATACTCTTCCAGATTTATTTAACCCACCCCCTCCCATAGTTCCTTATGTTCTTGCCAGATTAGACCTCTAATTATTTCTACATCTCTATATTCCATTTTCAAACTCCATAATCCATATAATCTTTCCACCCCCCACCACCTCCCCACCATGTTTGGCATGTATGTGTTCTTTTCTCTCTTCTGCCTTTCATATATATATATATATATATTTTTTTTTTTCCCCTTCAAAGCCCCTTTCAGGTATGAATTCTTCCCTGATCCTGCCAAGTGTTAATGCTCTCTCCCTCCTCAAAGATCACAGGGTACTTTGTCTTTCCCCTTTGGCCACAGTTATGCTGCCTTATATAACAGTTATTTGTGTGTGTTTCACAGCTTGATAGAGATAAACACTCTGAGATGACAAGAACTATTTCCCCCCTTGTATCCCCAGAGCTTTGTGCATAATAGGAACTTAATAAATGTTTATTGAATTGAATTGAATGAAGGCATTCTATTACCTTCTTATTCTGTTTCAAATCCTCATCTTTGGAAGTAAGAAGTACTTAGCTCAATAGCACATCACCATCCTGGGGGATTGCCTTCCTCAGTTTTATAGTGGGAAAGGCCTTCTCAATTTTATCCTGTGCCTGGAGACTCACATTTCATGGGATTGAAGGAGGTATGGTTACATCCAATGGTAGCCAATGATATAGAACAGTCCCTTTGACTCCTCATCTGGGAATTTAAAGAAAAAACTGGGGCCCAGTGCAAAGATGATTAAGTGTGTTTAAGTTGATGATCTTGAGGTGATGATCTTGGTTCTGAGGTTCAGGGAAAAGCATGCTCCCATTTTTGTACACATACCCACTTTTATGGAGTTGGTCATTCATTTTTTTCTGAAGAAGGCTATATTTTTTATTGGTATAGGCATCTTCAATAAGGAAACTCCCTCTTTCAATGCCAATTAGCACTTCCTCTGCAATTTTTAATCTTAGAAAGTTGTCTGGTGGTATTGAAGTGCTAAGCAATTGGTCCAGCCAGTATATTAGAGCTGGGACTTGAACCAACAGCTTCTAGGCTGGACTTGATTCTAAGCGATAGTGGAGAATTAATAGTGAAAGTAGAAATGATGGAAACCCTGGGAAGAAGTGAGCACTTCAGATTAGAATTTGTGGGCACTGAGTTATTCAATAGACTTTGGGAGGAAAGATTTCAGAGTTCAAAGAAAGCATAATCCCATGCTTTATACTTTTGTAGAGAAAGTCAACCTAGAAGGAGATGGGATAGTTTCAAGAATGAAATTCTTATGATAGAAATACAGATATTTCTGAAAAGACAGAAGGGAGCTATCCAAAGGGACAGGTTTGGATGCACAGGGAACTCATTGACTTCCCTGACCTTTTGGCTATTCTCCTCCTTTGGTGTCCATGACAGTGTTGCCCCCTGCTGCTCCTCCTTGGGAGATTATTCCTGACCATTTCTTCTCAGTCTCCCTTGCAAGTCCTCTATTCTGCTCATCCTCCCTAAGGGTTAGTTTCCTCTACTGCTCTGTCCTTAGCCTTCTTTGGTTCTCTCCCTACTCTTTATCCATTGTTGACTTCATCTGTTCCAAAGGTTCAAATGATCATTTCTTTGCAAATAATTCTCACGTCTATCTATTTGGTCCCAATTTCTCCTGAACTCCCTTCTTGTATCTCTAACTGAGTTGATGGGTGTTTCTGTCTAGATATCTTGCAGGAAGTTCAAATGCAACATGTCTAAAACAAATTGCATCATCTTTTTCTCAAATCCACATTTCCTTCTAACTGCCCCCCTAGTACCACCAGTTCCCTAGTCACTCGGGTTGAAAACATCAGTTTTTGTTCTTTCTCCTTCAACCCACATGTGTAATTAGTTGACAAGTCCTATGCAAATTGACAAGTTCTATCTCTAGAACATCTTGAAATTATCTTTCTACTACCACCACCCAAGATCAGACTCATCACCTTTCATTATCACTCGGGCTATTGTAATAGCTTTTTAAAATTTTTTAAAAAATTTTTACTTTTTGCAGGGCACAATTGGGGTTAAGTGACTTGCTCAAGGTTACATGGCTAGTAAGTATTAAGTATTAAGTATCTGAGGCTGGATTTGAACTCAGGTACTCTGACTCCAAGGTCAGTGCTCTATTCACTGTGCCATTTAGCTGCCCGTATTATAATAGCTTCTTAAATGGCCTCCTCACCTCCAGTTTCTCCGCTTTACAATCCATCCATCACATAGGTGGCAAAATAATCTTTCTGATTCAAAGGTCAGGTCACGTGACTCCCCTGCTCATGCACCTTCAAAACTCCTAATTGTCTACACATAAAATTTAGATTCCTCAGACTGGCATTTAAGCCTCCACAATCTGAATCTAACCTTCATTTTCTGCTTTATGTCATTTACTCATCTATATTAGCAAGTACCCTAGCATACACAGGATGGCCTTCTAGCACAGGTTCTTTGAGCTGCTTTTCTAAAGGAATGACAACTTCAAAGGGTTCAATGATCTTACTTCAATTAAACATACATAAGTCATTAACTAGTTCAGGAGAAAGGTCAGCACCCTGAATGTGGAGAAAATACAAGCAGAGAAACATAGAGAAATTAGCACAGATATCCAACAGACAGGGTTCCAATTGTTTGAACAAAGTAATACAACCACCTGCATATACCACCAGACCAGGAGAGCATCAACATCTGAGTAATTGGGGGACTCTTAACAAATGGCTACTCAGAGTCCCATCCAGGGAAACAAAAGGTCCTTCTCATGAGTGAGCCCCCAAAGCAAAATGTCAACCTCTTAGAATATATAACAAAGACTTCACCTGTCATTGACTGAGAGCCAGATGGCACAAAACCTACATGACTCAGTGTAGCTGTGAATTAGCAGGGTTAAAAAAAGATCAATTCTTCAGATGTTTACAATTTATTTTGTGCCTGGGAAACTGAACTCCAAAAAAGAAACAACAAAAATCTCACCTTACTTGGGCTTGCATCACCTTTACACACTCTAGATTCCAACCAGACTGGACTGCTAGCTGTTCCCTTGAACATGACCTAATGTCTCTCACTTCTACAGACCTACCTCCTCATACACACATTCAATGTAGATTCATTCAAGTATAACACTCACCTAGAGTGACAGCTCCCCTGACCTGTGAGCACAATGGGCCCCCAACTTCTTCCTCCAGTTGGAGCCTGTGGCAGAGCTGAGAGGAACTGAGCAAATCAGCTCTAGGGGTTTGCATCCTGGCACCCTCATTTGCATCTATTACTCTGCCTGGTTTCTACTTTGTGGAATAAGATGACCCTCATGGCATGATCTCATCACTTCTAATCTCACCACTATTCTGCTTACTCAAACCCAGATTGATACCACCTGCCTCAGTCTCTTCTCCCCTCTGACTGGAAGACCAGAGAGCTAAATATCAAACTCCTCCCAATGCCTTCCTTTATTGAGGGCAGAAACCAGACTCAACTCATTCTACTTTTCATCTGCTGCCCATCTTAGTTTCAACCCTATCAAACGTGGTAATCCCACACTGGAAATTCCCTGTTTTCCTCTCATTTTACTTCTCCACCTCTTTATATGTTGTCTCCTCCCTTTAGATTGTAAACTCCTTGAAGTCAGGGACTGTCTCTCTTTTTATTAATTGTACCCCCAGTGCTTAGTACAATGCCTGGCACATAGTAGGTCCTTAGCAAGTGTTTATTGGATTGGATGGCATTGGAACCTAGCTCTTTCATCCAAATTGTAGGAGCTGTACAGGCTTCTGGTTCATTGACCTCTTACTTTTTCTTAACCACTTTTTCCCAAAATTCTGATCTCTGAATGTGCTTGTACTCTGCCTCATGTTTGAAGAGTGACTCTATGAGGTTTCCTGTGGGAACAGGGGCAGTATAGATGTCTCCAATTCCTCCAGTCTTGGCTAGAAGCTTTGTGATTGAAAGGTGGGAGTGGAGAGGCAAAATGTCCAGCCTCAGCTCTGGAAAACCAGATCCTCCTCACTAAGACAGATCTGGCCTACTGCTTCTTCCAGTTAGGAACAGAAATAAAAGAGAGACCTACCTGGGTTGAAAAGATAGTTTAAGTCCTTGCTCAACTCTTTTAAAAACAAATTTTATTTTATTTTTCTAGTTAACATTTATTTTTCAGGAAGCTAGGTGACACAGTGGATAGAGCACCAGAGCTAGAATCAGGAGGACTTGGGTTAAACTTCAGCCTCAGACACTTACTAGCTGGGTGACTCTGGGGAGGCCACTTAATTTTTGTTTACCTCAGTTTCCTCAACTGTAAAGTGGAGATAATAACCTACTTCTCAGGGTTGTTATGAGGGGGAAATATTTATATTATATTTAGTACATATATATTTATATGTAATTTACATAATCATTATATAATTAAACATCAATTATATAATCAATATTGATTGTTATATATAAATATATATTTATATGTATTCATATGTATATATTATATATATTTATATGTATATTATGTATATGTATATATATGTATGCACATATATATACATATGTATGTAATATTTATAAAGTACTTAGCACAGTTCCTAGAATGTAATAGGTAGTATATAAATGTTTATTTCCTTCTCGCCTTTTCTTCCCATTTGCACCCCCCACTCCCACAAAGAAAATGAAAAATCCTAAAAACAAATGTATATAGTCAAGGAAAATTAATTCCCACATTGTCCCTGACCCAAAAATGTGTGTCTTATTCTGATATTTGGTTTGTCACCTCTCTCTTCACTTTCTGGAATCATGTGTTATCACTGTATTGCACTCAGAGCTTCATCTTCCCAATGTGGCATTTTGGATGTGGGGTAGGAATTTGTCCATTAAGTTAGGCTCTATACAAGCATGACTGATCTCCTAAGATGGGAGAACTCTTTGTCCTCTACAGAGTTGACTGGAGTAACCTTCTCTGATTGGCTGTGAAACCAAAATAGACTGTATCTTTAAAACTGGCAACACTAATCCTGTCTCTCTTTATCTGCTGTGCTTGGTGGCTGGTGCTCTTTCTTGTGTTCATCCAGAGGCTGAAGATCCCAGTAGCTCTAAGGCCATGAGTTGAACTGATTGAGAAGGCAAAGACTTCTTTCCTCTGCTCCCACTCTTTTACCCTGGTTCCTAGAAATGGGCCTGTGAGTGTTTGTTTCTGTTTTGTCTTTTGTCCTCAACTTCAGGTGCTGGTAGCAATCCCTACTGGATGTGGGAATTCAAGCCATGGTGATGATCTTGTAGCTGGGATCGTAGGTGGGGTCGTGAAGCCAGTCAGCTATTTGCAGAAGTACTGAGGAGCCAGGGTGCCTGGGACTTGAGCCTGAGGCAGGGGAAAAGAGGGGGTTTGACTTGCAACTGGGCCTGTGCTCTGTACCAGTGGTATCTGAATCAAATAGAAAGGTTACCTATAGGCTGCATATTGACATAGAAAACCACAAATTTACATTTTCTCTGTTTTATTATATTTTTTTTATTTATTGTTAAATATTTCCCAATTATATTTTATTCTGGTTCAGACTTACTCAGAGTTTTGCTGGTTGCATCCCAATGATCAGAAGTTTGATACCTTTGCTCTAGAGGAACTGAGTTAAGCTATGAACCTGATCCCCTTCTTATCTCCAGAGATTGAGGTGATGAAAAGGTATGTATGTAGGGCAGATTATGCCTTTTGCATAGTGGGGTATATTCATACATTTGTAATTAGACTTTTGAAGCAAATACCTCTTGTAAAAGCTGATGTTACTGTTAGTGGTTAAATGGAGCTGGGTGTAGGGAGGGCTGAAGTCATTTTCAGAGATCCTAGAGAACCCTCCCCCCCATTCCCAATTCTCCTTAAGGGTAACAGATCCCTGGGGGAGGGATGAAATGTAACAAACCTGATCTTTCGGTGATGGGGGTTAGGGTAGTGTGTGTTACAGAAATAAGAAAGTAATGGCATTTCTAGCTAATTTTAAGCGGTAAAGACATTAATGAAGACCCGAAAAGAATTAAGCTTATGACCAAAAGATATCATCCTCAAATGTACATGTACTGTTGGCTACCACTTGCCAAAGGACAGACTCTGATAGCAAGGACCAGCAAATTTAAGCAACTTTCAAGTACAATTTTAACTAGGTATTTACAGTTTTTGTATTATACACAAATCCCCTTGTTTTACCTAACCTCCATATAAGATGAGACTCTACTACATATACATATATTGTGGTTGTTCAATTGTTCAGTCCTGTCCAACTATTTGTGACCCTGTGAACCATATCACACCAGTACTATCCATGGAGTTTTCTTGGCAAAGACAATAGAATGGTTTGCCATTTCCTTTTCCAGTACACACACACACACACACACACACACACACACACACACACACACATGCATGTCTATGTCTGTCTCTATCATCTATCTATCTATCTATAGATCTATCGGATATTCCCCATGCTTGGAATATATTCTTCCTTCATCTCTACCTTTTGATTTCCTTGTCTTCCAACATGTTTTGGATAGGATGCCACCTCCTCCATGAAGCTTCTTCTGATCATTGTAGCACCAACACAATATTCACAGAGCTGATGGTCACTGTAAATATGCCGGCATAGTGCTTAATTCAAAATATAACAGACTCTCTATATAGAAGACAGAAGCAAAAACATTTATTCAGACACCAGAAAACCAAATCCCCAAACCAGTAAGCTAATTCTGTCAGAGTAGCAAAGAAGTTAATAAACCATAACAGCACAGAGAGCCACAACATCCTTTAGCCTTCCCACAAACCAACATTTACTAACAAGCCTGTCTCCCTGGAGTGCATACTCTGTCTCCTGCTGTTTATGTGCTCTGACTCCCAGCTTCCTTGGGCTCTGCTCCACCCTTTAGCAAACTCCTCCCATCATAGGATCCATGTGATTAAATTCAGCCTATTAGGGGGCTGGGTATATCTTCAAAGCAGCAGGGAAGATCTTCAAATTCCCATTATTATTACATGCATTCATCTACCTTCTTATTTTTTTTGAGAAAACTTTCTTGGAGGAGAAAATTTGTCTTTATCTCTTCTTTGCCCCTATCATATATTACCTTGTATCACACTTATTTGAGATCACTCAGTATTCTTCCAGTTTGACTATAATTCTTGAAGGAAGGGGCTAGATCTATTTTTTTTAATGTGTGTTTCCAGTCCCCAGTACAATTATTTGTACATTCTAGGTGCTCAAAACATGTTTGCTGAGAGACTGAATTCGATGAGTAGTGATTAATAGATAAACATTTACCTGGAGAAATGTCTCTAGTGGAAGGACCTGACCTTTACTACTGTGCCACTTAACATTTTTATCAATGATTTCAACATAAAATTTACCAAGTGCTTCCCCTACAACAACTAGGTAATGAATATAAGCATAACACTATTGACCATCTTCTTCTAGATACTCTCTCCTGTGTGACCCTGCTCTCTTTTGGTTCCATTTTTGCCTGTATGACGGCTCCCTCTAATCCCCCTTTATTGGATCATCATCCATGTTATACCCCCTAATTGTGGGCTCATTCCAAGGCTCTCTCTTGTTGACCTTATCAGCTTCTAGTGACTTCATTACCATTTTTCTGCTGATGACTTCCAAGTCTACATTTCCAACCCAAGCTTTTCTCTGAAACTTCAGTTCCATATCACTAACTTACTCTTGAACATTTTCAAATGGTTACCTTAAAAGCATCTCAAGCACACCAAAAACTGTCCAAAACACAGAAAACACTATCTTTGTCTGAAAACCCAACCTTGTTCCTAAACTTCTATATTTCTGTCCACCATCCTTCCAATCATCCAGGTTTGTAAATTCAGTGATACCTACAATTCCTCACTCTCAGTATGGGTGGAGCCTTAGATGGGGTGGAAGAAAAGAAGTATAATGGATATATTTTGTTTTGGCAATGGTAAATTGTGATGGCCGACTATATGACTCTGAGCTTCAGGTACATATTTTTAACATTATAAGGAGACTCCTTTCTTTCTCCCCACAAGCTGACGTCCTCTATCATAATCCAGGAACCTATGGTAGGGATGCCAGGCTCAAAGTACTGTACCCTAAATAATTGCTTTTGATTATTCTTTTGGTCTTAGCTCTTCAATTAGGCTATATGTGGAGACATATTCTAACTCAGTTAGCATTTATTAAGTGCCTATGATTTATCAGATGCTATGCTATGCACTGAGAACACAAAACTAAAAAAAAAATACCATTTGTCCTCAAGTGGAGATACAACATATATACTTATAAGTAACATATAGGAAACATAGATATAGATATAGATATAGATAGATAGATAAATAGACAGATAGATAGATAGATAAATGTGTCCTCTTCTACCTACAGGACAAAAAAGCGAGTTTGAAGGTTTCATGAAGAAGTGCTTAAAGACTAATTGCATAGTTCCATGGAAAATGAATTCTTCCCTCCCTCCTCTTTTCTTATCTTGGGAGAAGATGGATGAAATATCCTATGAGCCTTGAGACCCAGTGATAGGAGAGTTTACAGCTCCTAGAGCTTTGGATGGGAGTGGGGGTCAGGGCAGCAGAGCAGAAGACATAGGAGAGAAGTTACCCAGAGAGTATAACTCCAGAGGGGCAGTGAAGCTTGACCAGAGGCTTCACTCACTAGAGGAAACTGGGCAGTGATTGGATTGGCAGGTGAGCTCCAAGTTCCATGAATGTTTCCCAACCGTTGAGTTCAAGTGGCAGGTATAGTGTTCTCTCCCTGTCTCACTTTCTCCTTCCTTCTCTTGGTTTATTTATAAGCATCTAAACCTCCCTCTGTACATTTTCTATTTCCCTATTCTTTGCTGCCAATATTAGTTTATAAACCTGACTTTAAAAAAATTGTTCCTCTTCATGCATGTCATTACTTGGACCATAGTGTACATGGGGTGTTGTTTAGTCATTTCAGTCATGTCCAACCCTTTGTGACCCCATTTGGGGTTTTCTTGGCAGAGACATGCTAGTGATTTGTCACTTCCTTCTCCAGGTCATTTTACAGATGAGGAAACTGAGACAAACAGGGTGAAGTGTCTGAGGCTGGAATCAAACTTGGGTCTTCCTGACTCCAGGCTAGTGCTCTCTCCATCCTCACTACCTAGATGGCTTATGCATGGGGTACTGCAAGGGTTACTTCTATTTCACAGAGTACATAAACTAGAAACCTGCAGCTCTGACTTTGGCTGTGTGTGTGTGTGTGTGTGTTTGAAAAAAGGACCTCCTGGTCTTTAGCTTCCTTTTATTTGTTGTCTTCAGCCATTAAAATGCAAGCTCCTTGAGGGTAAGAGATGTCTTCTTTTTTTTTTTTGCTTGCATTTGAATTCTTAGCACTTAGCCCAATTCCTGGCATATAGTAAAATGCTAACAAATGCTGGCTGCTGTGACTTGATGCAATATGTAATAGGGAGTCATTCTGGGTTTTTGAGTGAGAGTCACTGGATGAAAGTCACACAAAAGATGCCCCTTTTCTGCCCTACGTTAGGCCACCTTAATGAAAATCAGAGTTCAAAACTGGGAAAGAGGGGGAGCGTTTCAATGTAGCCTAAGAAGCACAGTGATGGGAAGAATAAAAAATTGATGTGGATCGTACATATTGTAAGAAGAAATCCACCAAATACACTTAAGGATGAAGTTGGAGCAGAAACCAAATGTTCCAGGAGAAAAGCAGCTGGAGCTGAGGGAGAGAGAGGCCAACACTGATCAGTAGCTAGACTCTGTAACTTGGAACAGTTGGTGATTCCAGGCTCCTTCAAAATATGGATGGTGACCTAAGATGTGACAAGATTAAAATTGCCTACACAGCTCTCAATGGGCAATGCTCAGTTTCCAACTCTGCTTCAGGCCTGCTGCACCAGGGATTTTATTGTGCCCTGAAAATGGAACTGTAGCTTTGGTTTCAATGAAATCATCACTTCTGCTCAAAGAGATGTCAGCTAAACCAGTCACCCGTGTTCATGAATCTATGGGACTGTAATACTTTTCATATGCCTTTAGCACCATATTTTCCAACCCCAGAATTTTAACCAGTCTGAAAAAAATGTTTACTACGGAATCATAGAATGTCAGAGTTGGAAAGAACCTCAGAGACTTTCTTATCCAGCCAGTCTCTGAAAAAGAGCACCCTCTACAGCTTCCTCACAAATGGTTATTCAGCCTTTGCTTGAAGGTCTGTAATGAGGCAGAACTCACTATTTTCCTGAGGCATCCCATTTCTACTCTGGAGCACTCTGAATCATTAGGAAGTTTTTCCTTTACATCAAGGCACCTTAATTTCGAATGTTCAGTTTAATCATTTTTCAGTAGTGTCTGACTCTTCATGACCCCATTTGGGGTTTTCTTGGCAAAAACACTGGAGTGCTTTGAAATTTCCTTCTTCAGCTCACTTGACAGTTGAAGAAACTGAGGCAAATAAGATAAAGTGACTTGTCCAGAGTAACACAGCTAGTAAGGGCCTGAGGCTGGAAGTGAACTCAGCAAAACAAGTCTTTCAGACTCTAGGTTCTATGTACTGCACCACCTAGCTGCTCTAGCTCTTATTCTCTGGCCTCTAACTTTTCAATACAGAAACATCCAAACAACAATCCACTCTTCTGTCTTCTCATTCCTCCATGTCCTTCTCCTCCAATATCAAGTTTTATCCATTCACCCTTCTTCTAGTCCCTCCCCTTAGAATGGAGTAATGAAGATGCAGAAGGTAGAACAGTCTTTGGTAGATATTTGAGATGACTGATTCGTCCTCCAACATAGTTTGGGCTGGGAGACTGTCCTTTAGGACATCATGGTGATAGAAGTTTCCCAAGAGGTCTCTGAGTAAGGACTTCTTCCACTGCTCTTAGATCTTTTCTGAAAATGTTTGTGAACCCCCAGACTCAATATAGCCACTGACCCTAGCTAACCACTGTTCTCAGATCCAATTCACAGATTTGAACAGGTGTGTTCTATACTCAAACACAATCACATCATCCATTTAAACCAAGAAAGGGCCACAATATCTAACTATCCATCTTGACCAGATAGAACCACAATAGCTACCTAATTGGAGGGCAGGATGACCAGAATGTTTAACCACCAAACCATAGAAGAGACCTCTCCCTTATTACCTAATCCCTTGACAAACCCCTCCTGCTTTTTTAATATTCATAATTTCTGTCATCTTTACCCTACAAAAATCCATCTTGCTTTCTCTGAAGTTGCTGGTTCCTCTTGGAACTTCATGAGAAGGTGTCAATCTCAATAAATGCCTATACTTGGATTAGAGGTGGTCTGACTCTGAATTCTTTCAGACAGTTCCATCATAACACATCATGAAACTGCAACAGTTTTTGGTGTTCCTGTGTGGGCAGAGTTGAAACCACAACAGTTTTTGGCATCCCTAGGTGGGCAAAGACTCCGACTCTCACCTTCCCCTCCATGTGGAGCAGAGTCTCTGATTTGGACCCCCTTTAATCCAAAGGCAAGCCTATCTTTTCACTTCTCTTAGCTAGGAGTCCTTCAAGGACCTAGGAAGGCTTGACTGGATCTCTTGGGTCCTTGTGGCCAGCAAATTTTCTCTAGACAGAGGATGCTCTGTTTGGGAATTTCATGGGGAGTTCTTTATGAACTCAATTCTTCATCCTTCAGTGGGATGCCACCAAGATGAATGTGGCTATAGCGGGGATTTCTTTAGGCTTTACTGACATTCAGTCCCAACTCCCATCCCACTGGACTGAGCTCTGTAAAATCTGGAAGACCAAGAAAAGTTGCCACTACCTGTGTTTTCTGTCTTTCTGTCTGCTCCATGTCTGTGTAAAGATCTCTGAGTCTGCCACCTTGTATGATTTAAAATACAGCCAGCCAGAAAAGAAAAAAAAACTGTACCTGGGCTGGAAAGATTGATGATCTCTTAAAGAAAGGTTGTTTGCAAAAAACAACTCTCTCTCTCTCTCTATTTCCTTAGACTTGGGCCAAGTTCTGGAGGTAGGGGAACAGACAGAAAAAAAGAGGAAGGGGAATCTTCTCCCCCTAGATCTATCTAAGAGAAAAAGGATCACTTCACTGATCAAAGGGAGGCAGGTTTCAAAGCTGCACTTGGAATAGGACTTGCACTTAAACCTTTCCTGGGTCACAGAAAGAGAACTGTATAATATCATTTGGAATATATATAGATCCAGGTAACTGAATTTGAGTGAAATATCTCACTAGAACTTTTGTGTTAGCCTATTTTATTATACTATTTTGCACTAAGATAAATTGGGAAAATGCATAGATCTGAAAAAGAGATGCCTCAGAAATGAAGCTTTGAGATTTCCAGTATGAGGGAGTGGGGCTACAGTGCCAACAGGACTATGGAAACTTTTCTTCCTACATTCCTTCCAGCTACACTCCTCCCCCACCTAGAATTAGAATGAATGACACCCCTTTCTCATTGTATTTGTTAATGGCACCTCATTTGGGCTTTAGACTAGAACCAGTTCTTTGTATGTTCAATGTGATATACCGGAAAGAGTTCTTGGCTCAGAGTCAGAAGAGAAGGATATGGGTCACTTACTAGCTGTATGACCTCAGCCAAGTTGTTTAAATTCTTTGACCCTCAGCATCCTGATCTGTGAAATGATGAGAACGACTATACCATCTACCTCAATGGATTGTTGAAGAGAAAACTTATCTACCTTGGTTTTCTATACATATGCTTGCTTGCTTGCTTGCTTTTCTATACATATTTCTATACAAATTCATTTGCAGGACAGAACCAGAAAATCTTTGGGGTTGAAGAAAACCATGGTGCTCTAGACCTATACAACTCTTCCAAGTAGAGTTTCTTTGGTAGATTTCTGTCCGCTTCCCAAAGAGTGGTTTTGAAGGCATAGAGTTCCCATAAGTGGTTAAACAGAAATTACAAGGAATTTCTAACCCTAAGTCAGGTGTCTGGGAGACACTTATGGGAAAACAGACTCTGGTTCAGTCCCTGACAGGGAGTTCAAAAGACAGATTAAACGCCTGAGGGCTTTGATTAGCTGACTAGCTGCTCAGTTTTCTGAAAGAGCTTTGCTGTTGAAGGCTAAGATTATGGAAACTGACAGATTTCCCTTGTAGAGAAAAAAAGCCATTTTCCCCTAGTTTGATGACTGAGTTGCAAACAGCTTGCTATCTTTTCTAAAAGACCAGAAGCTTAGCAGAAGCTGAAGCTCATTAGGTGGCAGCATCAAGAACAGAACAGGATAGAGAGATAGGGAGCAGTAACATCCGGGTGGAAGATACATTAAATAGTAGCCCCTAGAGGAAAGAAAACCCAGGGAGAACAGCAAGACGATACTACTGGAAGAGTTAATGAACTTGTGGCATAAAAGGCATGAGTTATCACATCATCTGTACACATTGTTCACATATTGTTTAAATTCTCTGACCCTCAGAATTCTGATCTGTAAAACAGGGACAATACTGATAGTATCTAGAACAAGTGTATATAAAGAGAATATAGTATGTGTACATTCTCTGTGAGTGTGCCCTTCACATGTGATTTCTCTGCCCACTGATGCCTGGATTTGTGGGAAAGTATATCATGGGTTGTGGGGGGAGATTATCTGTTTTTTTTTAACTATACTATTTTGGTAAATGCTTTTGCTTTGAATTAATTTGGTCCTCTGATTAATTTTCAAAAATGAAAACACTGGTAGAGGCCTATAAGCTATAGTTTGGAATGGATGTGGACCACCAAATACCTTGAACCTTCAAAAGAGGGTGCCTCTGGCTTCTATAACTTTATTTATCTGAAGAGAAGAGGCCCCATTTCCCTCCCAAATCTGGCTTGTATAAAACTTACACATCACTTATCACTGGAGGTACTATAGAGGTAAAGAAGTCTATTTTCTCCCTTCATTTTACAGAGGAAGAAAGTGAGGCCTAGAGAGGTTAAGCAATTTGCCCAGTCACACAGCTAAGTATCCAAGAAAGGATTTGAATTTAGGTCTTCTTGACTTCAAGTCTAACACTTTCCTCTAAACCACAGTATCTATAACCATCCTGATTTACTTTTTTCCCCACCTTATCTCTCACTTCCCACAATAAGAAATCTGGATTCAATGTGGAATTTTCAAATGGCACATTTGGACTCTTCTTTATTTTCCTTCATTTTAATGTTGGTCTGTGAATTTGTTAATGATTTCTGCTTATGGCCACAGCTGCATGTATGGGGGCCCTTCTTGTTCACTTGTTCACTCACCAGTCTTTGCTCACATCATTCTCCATCCTCGTATCATCAAATTTAAAATTGTCCAAGTCTTAAAGTAAAAATAAATATTTTATGGTGATTTTATGTAATTGCCTTTCAGAAGCAGAAAACACAAGATCTCACTTTCCTTATGGTTTCTACACCATAAAAGATCATCTTATTCAATGGAGCAAAAGGACAGATAATCTTCCACAAGGTGTATCCCAAGCATATGTTAGACACATATCAGAGTCCTAGAAAGATGCAACAGGATAGATAACTTTGTTAAACAACCCTCTGCTATTATCCATTGAGGCATGAAAGAGGGATATGAATGTTCACTAAAAGCAATTCCCATTGTCATGGATGATGAGATCGTCCAGATGTTCATGAGGATAACTCAACTGCATCAAGCCCCTGAACACTGTAGCTTCTCCTTAATGGGAACCACAATCACTTAAGAGTTTGGTCTAGCTATTCTCATGGGAAGAAACAAGTGCTAAAGAACGTGTTATCCAGATCATGTTGTGTAGTCAACGGGACAACCCATAAAGTTATTCCTTAAAGTTATTCTAGGAATTGATTACTCAACATCCTCAAAATAGTGTCACCTCCATCATAATCTGTTTCTCAGTATATACATATATATATGTATGTATGTATGTATGTATGTATGTATGTATGTATGTATGTAACTGAATTTGGTCTCTCCACACAGGGGAAAAAAGTGGACGAGAATGTGTATTATCAACACTGTAATATATGACTGTATAGACAACATATGTACCTCATATGTCAGCAGATGCATGCTGATATATATATATATATATATATATATAATATATTGTATAAATATATATCAGCAGACACATTGCTGATGTATAATGTATTATATAATTGAATAAATACATATTGGTGCATATCTGCTGATAGATGAGATCTATATGTTATCTGTATACAGATATTAAAAATGGAAAATGAAGGCAGAGCCAAGATGGTAGAGTAAAAGCAGGGATTTGCTTGGAAGGTCAACAGGAAAGGTCTATTGCACCAGGCTGTGAGAGGAGTGCTGACCAACTCTGGCTGGGCTAGCAAAGATTGTGCCCCCTAGCAAATCTGGAGCAGGTCTCAGGGCACTGAATCATTGGCAGCTGTGGTGGTTTCCAAACTTCTTAATGTACAAATGCCAAAGACAACTTAGATAGTCAGTAGGAAAGGTCTGTCTGGACCTGGGTAAGAAACACAGTCTGGTCCCATCACCAGGGTGGAGGGGGTGCGGGTGGCAGCAGTGACTGCTTCTGGAGCTCTTCATCCACAGATGGTGGACAGCAGCTGATCACAGGGGGATTTCAGGGATCTCTTTTCTGGTGCTGAGACAGGATTCTCTTGCTTTGCCCTGCTTGGATCTGGGTTGCAGTCCTGGGTGATGGTTCTGGGGTGAGGAGAGTGCTGGCATGGCAGAGCTTGTGATGGCAGTGGATGTGGAATGCTCCTCACAGTTCAAAGGCACAAAACAGTCCCTGTGGTCACTCACAGACCAGAGCACAAGCCAGGAAAAGAGAAAACACTTCTCCTTGGATCATACCACCTTGGAAGAATTGAAAATTTACAGATCCCTAGAAGTATCTCTGAAAACAGCTGCACCTTGGGAGAGTACACCCTCTATACTGGAAGCAGAGTCTTACCTTAACAAAGACTTAAAAGTCAAATAATTATCTAGGAAAATGAGCAAGTAGCATAAAAAACTCAGACCATAGAATCTTACTTTGGTGACAAAGAAGATCAAAACATACAACCAGAAAAAGACAACAAAGTCAAAATTCCTACATCAAAAGCCTCCGAGAAGAATATGAATTGGTTGCAGGTCATGGAAGAGATAAAAAAAAGGATTTTGAAGTAAAGAAAGGGAAGTAGAGGCAAAATTGAGGAGAGAAATGAGAGCGATTCAAGAAAATCATGAAAAACAAGTCAGTAGCCTGTTAAAGGAGACCCAAAATAGTACTGAAGAAAATAATACCTCAAAAATAGGCTAACCCAAATGGCAAAAGAAGTCTAAAAAGCCAATGAAGAGAAAAATGCCTCAAAAAGTAGAATTGGTCAAATGGGAAAAGAATTCCAAAAGCTCACTCCAAAAGCTTAAGGAAAATAATTCCTTAAAAATTAGAATGGAGCAAATGGAAGTTAATGAATCTATGAGAAATCAAGAAATTATAAAAGCAGAACCAAAAGAATGAAAAAATAGAAGACAATGTGAAATATCTCATTGGAAAACAAACTGACATGGAAAAGAGATCCAGGAGACTTTAAAATTTATTAGACTACCTGAAAGTAATGATCAAAAAAAGAACCTAGACATCATCTTTCAAGAAATTATCAGGGGGGCAGAGCCAAGATGGCAGAGTAGAAAAAGGACTTCTGTGTGGCTCTGGCTTCCACCTCCTCCAACACATGTAAAAAATGACTCTAAACAAACTTTAGAGCTACAGAACCCACAAAGTGACAGAGAGAAACAAATCTCCTGCTGAAGGAAGCCTGGCAGGTCAGCAGGAAGGGTCCATCACACTGATCTGGGAGCCCAGCTCAGCTCCACATGAGCCCACAGTTTTAGGTCCAGGGTGGCCCCAACTAGTTGCAACTGGAGCAGACTTTGGGAGAGTGGATCGCCAGCAGCTGTAGCAGCTCCCAGACTTCTCAATCCAAAAATGCCAAAGACATTGCAAAAGGTCAGTGTGGAACTTTGTTCAAAGAGGGGGAGCAGGGTCCAGCTGCTACACCTGGCATGAGAAGTGGAGGAGGCGTGGTGGCTGCAGCCGCTGCTGCATGGCTGCTTCCAGAGCTCCTGGCCTGCAGATTGTAGGGGGACCAAACAACCATTCAGAGGGTAATCACTCTTGCTTTGCCCTGCTTGGATCCAGATCACAGTCTTGGGTGGTAGTCCTGGGGTGTGTGACCAGTGAGCCAGAGCATGTGGGGTCTGTAGAGAGGGTGCCCATCTAATAGCTCTGGTAGCTGCAAAAACCCTAGTGATTTGGGACAAAGCTCTCTCCATTTTGGAAGTAGAGTTCTAACGTGGCAAAGAGCTCAAAAGTCAAGTAATTGGATGCAAATATGAGCAAGCAATGGAAGTACAAACAGACAATAGAATCCTTTTTTGGAGACAAAAAAGATCAAGGCATAGAGTGGGAGGAAGACATCAAAATCAGAACTTCTGCATCAAAAGCCTTCAAGAATAATATGAATTGGTTACAGGCCATGAAGGGGCTCAAGAAGGATTTGAAAACCAAATAAGAGAAGTGGAGGAAAAATTAGTAAGAGAAATGAGAATGATTCAAGAAAATCATGAAAAGCAAATCATCAGCCTGCTAAAGGAGTCCCCCCCAAAAAACTGAAGAAAATACCACCTTAAAAAATAGACTAACACAAATGACAAAAGAGGCCCAAAAAGCCAATGAGGAGAAGAATGCTTTAAAAAAGTCAAATCTGCCAGATGGAAAAGGAATTTAAACAACTCACTAAAGAGAATAACTCCTTCAGAATTAGATTGGAGCAATTGGAAGCTAATGACTTTATGAGAAATCAAGATAGTATAAAACAGATCCAAATAAATGAAAAAATAGAAGGCAATGTGAAATATCTCATTGGAAAATCCATTGACCTGGAAAATAGATCCAGGAGAGATAGTTTAAAAATTGTTGGTCTACCTGAAAACCATGATCAAAAAAAAAGAGCCTGGACACCATCTTTCAAGAAATTATCAAGCAAAATTGCCCTGATATTCTAGAGCCAGAGGGCAAAATAGAAATTGAAAGAATTCACTGAATACCTCTTGAAAAAGATCCCAAAAAGAAAACTCCTAGGAATATTA
>CM053585.1:106754026-106773161 GCA_028646515.1 Pseudochirops corinnae | reverse complement strand
GCTTGCCTTCTAAATGAGAGTGGGTGGGGAGGGAAGAAGGGAGAAAATGTGAAACTCAGTTTTAAAAACAAATGTTAAAAATTGTTTTTACATGCAACTGGGAAATAAGATATATAGGCAATGGGGTATAGAAATCTATCTTGTCCTACAGGAAAACAGAAGGAGAAGGAAATAAGAGAAGACGGGAGAGATAGAAGGGAGGGCAGACTGGGGGAAGGGTTAATCAAAGTGCATATCCTCTTGGGGTGGGGGGAAGGGATAGATGGGGAACAATTTGGAACTCAAAATCTTGTGGAAGTGAATGTTGAAAATTAAAAATAAATTAATTAATAACACTAAAAAAAGAAGAAAAAAATGGAAAATGGGTTCAACCTAAAATTAGTGGGAAGAAAGTAGATTGGATTACAAACTTGTTTTTAAGGACCTCAAGCTTCTCCCTGAATCAAAGGCAATTATTTCTTTAATAATTTCTTTAATCAGCATCTTTAATACTATCATTCTTTTATTTTTAATAATTTCTTTAATAGCATCCTTAATGTTATTATTCTTTTGGTGATCTATGACTATAAGTCATAGAAGACTGGGGACCAAGGTGGAGAATCACTCAAAAGGAATGAGTGAGTTGTGCATGGTGGGTGTGAGTCACTTGTAACACGTTAATAACAAGGAAGTAAGCTAGGAGTGCTGTGTGAAGGATTTCAAGGAAGGAAAGAGGAGATTGGGGGTGGGTGAGTGGGGGGCACTGGCCAGTAAGGGCACAGCACTTAGGAACATGTGCACTATACTCTGCCTACTACATATCCATGGGAACCTGCCAGAATTTCGTGATCATATATTAAAGGTGACTGTTTCCTAATTCTGAACATGCATAGTTATTCTGTGATTGTTTCCTACTGATTAACCATATGAAACCTTCCAATTGGCTGCTGAATATATTGTGTTCATTCTAGACCTCTTCTCACCTCTTGTGCTCCTCAAATGACCACATAGCCAAGGTTAACATGCTAAAAATAGCTTTCTCTACATCAAGAAAGTTGAATTAGAACATAAAAGAAAGATGATTAAATGGAACACTCAATGGGAGATAGAAACTAATTCCTATAGTGAAATAACAGCAGCCAGAGATTCGTCTGACTGCAGGGAGCAAGAACTGTTTCCTTCTTGGGATACTGGAGAGGGGCAGTTAATTGGTACCTTGCACTTTGTGTAGCCACTGGCAGGGAAATGGAATAGCATCCACAAGGAACTATCTTATTCTACAGAATATTCTCAATACCACATTAACAATGCAGTTACCAGTTCTCATTTTTCCTCTGGACAGAGGTGCTTGGAAGGAAACAAGTTGCTTTACATGTTTCTGTCTCAGGATGAAGAATCCTCTCAAACTCAATGTTTCTTTTCTATCTCCCCCTCCCCACATTCCTCTCCCTTAATTTTTTAATTAACGAGCATTCATTTTCTCTTCCTCCCACCTCTCTCTTTGTTTCTCTTTATCCTCTTCCCCTCTTTCATTCTTTTTCTCTCTTCCTCCTCCCCCTTTTCTTTCTTCCCCTCTCTCCTCTTTCTCCCATTCTTTCTCTTCCTTCTCTCCAATTTCTTTTCTCATTTCCCCTCTCTCCTCCCCTTTCCCCTCTCTGTCTCTTTGTCTTTTTGTACCTCTCCTCCTCTTCCTCCTCTTCCTTCTTCCCAGAATTATCCAGTTCTTCATGAAAGAATTCTAGTCATGCACATGCATGCACAGCCCTTGGAGTTTTCCTCAAATACCCACTGCTGTGCACCCTGGGATTGCTATGTCTTGAAAGGTGCGTTATAAATGTATGACAGGAAAAAGATGACTGGTTGATAGATAACTAGCGAATAGCTTGTTTGCTTCATTGGCAGCCTCATTATGTTAAGAGAATTTGAGGCAAGTCCCCAGCACAAAAACTTGTGGTGAGTTTTTTGGAGGACTCAGACACAAGTGGCACTGGGTGAGGTGCCATGGATAAGTGAGATTGGCATCCTCGGACAGAATGCCCTTCCCCCACCTATGAGATTGTAAATCCGTGAGATGAGTATTGGAGCAGGTTCACTTATATTCCTGTTATTTGCTGGTCTACACATATGGTTTGTATCCTAGAAATCCTCATTCTAGTATCCCATTGAGCAGTCTCCTGAGGCTCTCAAGATAACAGTCTCAAGCTCATCTTTAACCATCTCAATGATACACCCACAACTTAAGGAACTTTCTGTGCGAATAAAGAACCAGAGGAAGATAAAAGAAGTTTCTGGTTGGGCTTTCATTCCTGCTCTTCTGAATGATTAAGTTCAGGGGCTGAAGATGCAGGGATGCCCAGATATCTAAATATGGAATTGTATCACACTTTCAACTGCCTTTTCTTGGTCTGCCATGGAAAAATTGCTTCTGTCAGCTTTAATTTCCACTCTGCTGAGTAGCAGGAAAGGTAAGGGCTGTGCCTCTGAAATTGCGAAGGAGAGTAAGTATGTCCACCGTTCGACATGGGAAAATGTAGCATGTCTGATGGCAAAAAGGAGAATAAACTCTGATGCTACGTATCAGAAAGCTCAGTGCCTAGAAGAATAATATGGAAACTAACAGGAGGGGAGGGTAAAATGGCTCCATTTGAGTCCAGATACCGTGGCAGTTCCTTCTATATCTCCATAAAGAAGTCAGATGGTGGCCTCCTATGCAGTGAGCTGCTGTGTCTGGATCAGCCTCCAGCCTCATAAAACCATGGAGTCCCATGGTATATTGTATGAAACACCACTACAGTTGACTCCTATAGAGGAGTGTGGCTCAGCTCTCCTCTTGTCTTACCCGATATGATGTGAGAGAACACAGTGTCTGTCACATAATAGGTATTAAGAAATGTTTTTTTTGATTGATCAATTGATTGATTAGTTATATAGAAGGTGGCTCCAGTTTGAACTTGGGCTGAGAAACCTCATCCCTCACTACCCCCCCTCCCCAAGTCAAGTAAACTAGGTACATTTTGGTGATACCAATTTACCAGTTAGAGGTTCTAAGGGTTACAGGCCAATACTGAGGTTATCCTAGCCACAGCTAAAGTTACCCTAGCCACAGCTAAAGCTCAGTCAACAGGTCTTCATCAGGTCACAATAACTACAGTATCTTATTCCAGCAATAATCCTTCATAGCCTAAAGTTTCATGTTGATCCACAATCACTTGGTCCTACTTTATATGTGATCTTGTCTCCTATTCCCTGCCACCACAAACCTTCCAATCTAACCACACTGGGTTTTTCTGTACCGTCTCTGTACCTTTACTCATGTTCTTCCCAAGCTTGGGATTCTCTCCCCTGAACTCTTCATCAGTTCTGTTGTAGTCACTCTTTAAGGTTGGAGTCTATTCTCACCTTCTCCCTGAAGTGCGATTCAGTTCATAATCATTATTCCCCTTTCCAGGTGCCTGTAATAAATATTTAGTGGGGCACCTAGGTGGTGCAGGGATAGGCTGCCAGGCCTGGAGTCAGGAAAACTTATCTTCCTGAGTTCAAATATAGCCACAGGCACCACCTAGCCGTGTGACCTTGGGCAAGCCACTTTACCTTATTTGCCCCATTTCCTCATCCACAAAATGAACTGGAGAAGGAAATGGCAAACCAATTCAGTATTTTTTTCATGAAAACCCCAAATGAGATCACAAAGAGTTGGACAGGACTGAAAACAACTGAAATAATACTTAGTGTCCAATACAATTTATTTTCTCATTTACCACTTAGCATATTGCTAATGTGTGGGCCTTATCACTTAAAAATACTGTAAAGTTTTTGAAAGCAAGGAGTATATTATAGTTACTTTACATTCTCTCCACTTTCCAGTGCCTAGCACAATGCTAGGAGGCTAGGTTACCACAGGCAAAGAATTGGTTATTTAGTAGCTAGGTAGCTTGCTCCAAGTTTTTCAAGTGAGTGCCTTGGAAAGAGTAACACTTTAAACTATTACCAGTCACTTATACCCCAGTGAGAACAATTTGAAGTGGAAGGAAACAATATGGAATAGAGAACTTGAAGGTAGAAACTGACTTAATTCACACATTTTCCCAGGATGACAGAGCTTTCAGAACATTTTTTTTTTTTGAAGCACCAATCCAGGGGATGGAAAGGGAAAATTAAAGACTTATTAAATGCTATTTCATTTCCCCTTACATTTGGTATGTAAGATAGAGTACATACTCACCTTTGGGGGTAGAGAAGATACTTCAAACCATATCCCAATGTCATGTGGCTCAGTGGTGAACATCATCAAGTCATATTCATTGAAAGAGTTTAACTACATAGTATCATAAGATCTGGTAAGGAGAGAGACCTTACCTAGAGATCATCTAATCCAGCAGTTCTCAACCTGTAGGTTACATTCAATTTGTAACAATGAAAATACATCCAGCATATCAGATATTTACATTACAATTCATAACAGTAGCAAAATTACAGTTATGAAGTAGCAACGAAAATAATCTTATGGTTGGGGGTCACCACAACATGAGGAACTGTATTAAAGGGTCGCGGCATTAGGAAGGTTGAGAACCACTGATCTAATCGAACCTTCTCATTTTACAGATGAGGAGACTTCGGAGCTAAGCATGGGAAATGACTTGTCTAAAGTCCCACATCAGCTCTACTATAGCTCACTGAATGACTAAGGGATGTGTATCTACCCTTTTAACACTTACTAGTGGGTGATGCAGAGCATTGTCCAAATTCCCAGGTATGTTTCTGTTCTTCTGTCCTTTGTTAAATGGGGGGTGACTCTCAGATCAGCCTATTGTGGAGGGTAGTGGAAAAGAGAACTAGACCTGGAAAGACCCTAGTCTGAATTCAGTACCTGCCACTTACAGCTTTTGTCGCCTTGAATACATGGTGAAGCCTCTCTGATCCCTCAATTTTTTTCCTCTTTCAGATAATAAGGTCTGTAATATCTTCCTTTTAGGGTTGTTATGAGGATCAAAAGAGATAATGTATATGTATTGGGAGCCAAAAGGTGAACTGACCTTCCACTGCCTCCTTCCTGCAGTGTACAGGACCCTGGTCCACTTCCAATGGACCACAGAGTGTGTTCTGGCTCAGTACTCAAGGACTTGGGGCTTTTTCATGACACAAAGTAGTGCTGTGTAAGTTTAATAGGAAAGACTTTCTCTGTCTGTCTCTGTATCTTTGTCTCTTTCTCCCACTTTCCTGAACATGTGGTGATATGGTGATTCTCTGGGCTGCTGACAACTTGCTCACTAGAGCAAGGGAATATCCAGGTGAGCCCCAGTCAAGATCTTAAGACACCGGCTGCCTCTTCTGCTTTGTATTTCTTTGAGCATAAGTGACCCAACAGCAATCGTGTGAAATGGATGTTTCCAGCCTTAGACACAGCCTTGTAAGTTTAAGAGGTCAAGATCCCCTGGGTCTCTTACTTGGCTATGGCTCCACTGCTGGAGAGATCCTCACAAAAGTTATTCTAGAATTTCTGAAGACAGACAGATGTCACAGTAGATAAGAAAGCTGGACCTTGAGTTAGGAAGGCCTGAATTCAAATGTGACCTCAGATCCTAGCAGTATGAAGATAGGAAAGTCATTTAAATTGTCTGCCTCAGTTTCCTCATGTGAAAATGTAGATAGTAATAATGCCTGCCTCTCAGGGTGTGAGTATAAAATAAGGTATTATTTGTGAAGTCCTTTGCAAACCTTAATGAGCTTATAAATGCTGGCTATAATTGGTATTGTTATCATATCATCATTATTGGAGAAGGAAAGTACCTACACAAGATTGGGTACAACCCCTGACCTGGCTTGCCAAAAGTCATAAATTTTGAGGAAACTGTTTTGACAAGGAAGACTGAAGCAAAAATAAAATTTCTAATCAGTAGTTCCAATAAGTCTCCTCTCCTTTCCTCTCCTTCCCCTGCCCTCCCCTCCTCTCCTCTTAGTCCTTATCTGGGGATGCTCTGCCCAGGGGGATGGTACATTTTGATGGCCCAAAGCTGCCTTTTTTCCTTTGAGTTGACTAACTAGATTTTTTTTTTCTGAAAGACCAAGCCTTAAACCCAATTTACTCTGGAGCTCCTAGATTGTCTCCTAGATTCCCGTCCTCCTAGCACAGAGTGAATATCAATACTAAATAGTAACTGTTTCTCTTTTGACCAGGAAGCCTGAGGGTCTTCTCCTCCCAGTTTGATTTTTTTATCTTTTCTGATTAAAGGGGCCACCCCTTGATTAACTTCTTAAAGAAGTCTATTCATTGAATGGGCATTACCTCATTCAAAGTGAGAACCTGAAAAGATCTTAGCCTACCAGGGCCAGGGTCTCCCACTGCATTCTGGGCCATCTCCAGTCATCCTGATGAATATTTGGCCACTGAACCCAGATGACTCTGGAGGAGAAAGTGAGGTTGGTGACTTTGCACAACCCTCCGTCACTCAAATCAAAGTCAACTGCAAGTCACATCATCATTTCCCTTTGAGAACAAAGGACAAACACATACAACATAGTTTTAAGCACCAACTTAGAAGAATATGATAGCAGTTGTAAGTTACTGCTCATGTTTTAAGTTTTTGTCAACGTGGACTTGTGAGTCTTTCATGTTTTAAGTACTTCTTTTGTGTGGGAGAAATACATACTCAGCATACACTGTACATTGAATACCTTTCTATTCCCCCTGTTGGGGACACCCTAGACTTGAGCCAAACCTAAGCTTTAAGAATATGCCTTGGGTTTTGGGGGTACAGATATAAAAGGTTAAGGAGTTTGAGAAAGACCTCACCTCTTTCTCTTTAGGAATCAGCACACAGGTCCAGAGCTAGGGGTCCTCTGAGAAGGAAGGGGCCAATACCCAAGCTCCTCCTGGACCCTGTCTTTTATACATGCAGACTGTTTATAAATATTGAAGCCAGGGCAACAGCTTCCTGGGCCTACCTTTCTCCAACTGGCTAGCCTTTGCCACATTTTAAAATAAGTAAGAGATAAAGTGAGAATATAATCAATCTTTGGCCTACTATCTCACCTCTCCCATTTCCTGTCCAGATACCTACCCTGTTGTCTGGGCCTTGCCTATATTACCTTCCTTCTGTTCCCCTGATTCCCATCACACAATTTAGGGGGCGCAGTGGATAGTGAACAGCCCTAATAAAGGGCTGTATTTTCTGCCTCTTTGAAAGTGGGCTCTCCAGCCCTTCCCAATTTTTGCAGCGTGGGCGGCCTCTGTGCTGCCTACAGGTTCAGCCAGCCCCAGTGGTGAGTGTAAAGCAGTTGTGGAGAGTCTGTAGGCGGATGGGCTGGAGGGGAGGTGGGAGGGATGGAGACTGCATGTGCAAAGCAAGGAAACACTATGACAACAACAGCAGTGGTGTCAGGGAAGCAGACTGCTAAACTGTCTGCAAACTCTGGATCTAAGATATGTGTAAAAGGGAAGAAGATGGGGTCTCCCTCTGACTGCCACAGAACTCTGGTAAGTCACTTAACCCTTAACCCTTCCTCCTCTATACAGTGAGGGGGTTGGCAGTGGATGACCTCCATGGTCATTTGCAGCTCCAACAATCTGGATCTCTGATTTCCTAAGACATGGAGGCCACATTCTTGCCTCCTTCCTCTTTTCTTCCCCTCCTCCTCCTGGCCTCTTCCACTTCTCTCACTCCTCTCAACTTTACCCGAACCCTAACAAAGTCTCACAGAACCACAGAATATTAGACTGAAGTGTAGTAAATGAGGGGATTTGGAGGTAGGAAGCCCAGTGTTTGAATACTGTCACAGACACTAGTCATCTGCTCTGTAACCACGGCCAACCGTAAACCTTTCTCAGCCTCAGTTTCTTCATCTGTAAAAGGATAGATAAGAGCATTCATAGCCCTTGCCTTACAGAGATTTTGAGTCTCAAAGTCGATAACGTATGTAAAAACACTTTGGAAACATCTAAAGGCCTATATAAATATCAGTTATTATTAGAGCTGGAAGTTTGCTAAGAGATCATCTATTCCAGTTCCCTGATTTTACAAAGGAAGAGACAGAAATGAAAAGATTCAGGATCACAGGATTGAAAGCTGGGAGGGACCTTAGATACCAGCGAGTCCAACCCCCTTATTTTACAGATGAGGAAACTGAGGCCTCAGAGGCTGAAGCAGTCACGATGCAAAGCTCAAGTCTTGCTTTTCATTACACAGCCCACCTTGATCAGCTGGGACTAATTGGGAAAAAAGAAAAAAAGAAATCAGCAAAAACCCAGCCCCCTTCTGAAAGCACTCAAAGGCAGGGCACGTCTCAGGTCAGAAGAGTCGAGGAAACAGGCCGGCCTCCTGGGGATGCAGCCTCCAGCTGTGGCCGAGGCTTCGGTGATGGGTTCAGATAGGCTGTGGGAAGCGCAGAGCAATAGACTTATCCCTGGGGCATCGGGAAGGCCTAGCGGGGGATGTAGGCTGCGAGCAGCTTGCGCTCTGCGCGCTGCGGCTGCTATCTGCTTCTGAGTATGCAGAGCAAGTCAGCAGCGCCGCTGCTGGGGCGGGGAGAGCTCGGGAAAATACCGCGTCTGGTCCGCGGGGAGATCCGCTGGCTTGCGGCTGTGTACCTGACCTCCCCAGCCTGGGCCTTTCCCTCAGCTCCAAGGGAGGGAGGGAGGAATAAGGGTGGGTAACCCAGCTCTGTCAGGCTGCCAGCTTGTCCCCTCCTGGGCAGCCCTGGCCCGGCGCAAAAGCCTTGCGCTTTTGGAGGGAGAATCCAGATTCAGTCCCAGCCTGCCTTTGCCCACGGTGCTGCTGTTGGCCCCTATTTGGAGTAGGGCTTCCCAGAAGGGAGCCCTAGGGTCCTGGAGCTCAGACAGAGGGGGTCCTGCTGCAGCTGCAAATCCGAAAAGAGCGCTCTGATGTCACAAGGAATCAGGTGGAGAGGAGAGAAAGGGAAAGCAATTCTGACTCCATCCCTTCCAAAGGAATGCTAGCCCCAGGAGGCATCGAACCCAGCGGCCCCAGCCTGGCTGGCAGGGGGCATAATTGGGGGTTAGGAGGAGGCATGGAGTGCCAAGGACTGCCCTGTTTTTCTCTCGAGTTGCCGTGGATTCGGTGGCTCGGCTTCAGGCATGACAGGCAGAGTAATTATAAGAGGCAGCCTAGGCACGTTGCAGTGGTGCAAACAAAAGCCCAGATAACTGGAGCCTTTCCTCCCCCACCCTGCACCTGCTCGCATCTCTCCATGGCTGCCAGCTCACTGAGCCTTTTAGCAGACGTTTGCTCCCTCAAAATATTGGGGGGAGGATGTGGGTCTTGGGATTGTGAAGGGTACAGTTACTCCTCCCTTCCCATTCTCCCCAGAACAGCAGCTCTGAAATCAGACAATTTGGATTCAAAGCTCATCTCTGACTTTAGCACTTCTGTGACCTCGGGCAAGTGAATTAACCCTTCCTCGTCTCAGTTTCCTTACCTGTAAAATAAGGGGGTTGGACTAGATGGCCTCTGATGTCCTTTGCAGCTCTAGATCTATGCGCCCATCTGTGCTGGGAGGGCCATCAAATCCCTCTCCAACTCCTTCCCAGCCTGAAAGGTAACTGTTTAGAGAAATTCTGTAAGAGGAGTAGACATCAGTTCCAATCTAAGCTCTGTTGCTAGTCAGCTGTGTACACTGAGTACCTTTCAATTTGCCAAGTGACCTTGGGGGAGTCACTTTTCTTCTTTTAATCTCAATATTCCTTAAATGAAGAGCTTGGTCTAGATACTTTCCAAGAGCCCTCCGAGCTCTTGCATTTTGTGGTTCTAAGACATTAATCAAAAATTCCCATAATCCAACTTCAGCAAGTCAACATTAAAAAAGGGAAGAAGCATTTGATTCATGGCTTACTTAAAATCATAGGGCTGTGTGCTCGGAGTTCACATAATTTACAATTTAATTTCCTTTACTGACTTTAATGTAATCGGTGGTTTAGGGTTTTAAAAACTTTTTAAAGGGGATGATGGCTTTCCTTCCATCAATCATACCCTCTCGTGTGTGGTCCTGGGAGCTGGCAATCTACCTAAACCAGGTTATAGCTTGTTTTGCAGTTTATTGTCACCTATTAGACTGGACATTCTATGAGGGCAGGAACCATCTGTTACGCTTATGTCATATCTCCCTATGCACCTAGCACAATATATGGGTGTGCGGTAAATGTTCGTTTGATTTCTGATTTACAAGGGAGTTTCCTGAATCCTTTTTGGAAGCTGATAGTTGTTCCTGGGATAGGGAGACGGTATGGTGAGGGAGAATGTATTTTGACCTTTATATTGGGTCTGTCATTTTCTTTTGTGTAGGCAAAGGCTTGATGCAGGATAACCTGAAGGATTTCTGCTACTTTAATTTAAAACTTTCAGTGACTCTCCATTTTCTACTGAATGAAAGTTCAGACTACCTAGCCTGGCATTCAAGGCTCTCTACCCACCTTCTCAGACTTGTTTTCCATTACCCCTCTGCATATATTTCAGCCTTTAACCAAACAGTAGTAGTTACTGTTCCCTGATTTGGATGCTTTATCTTTTCTCCTCAGAAATTAAGTGACCCACCTGTGGTCACATGCCTAATAAGTTCCATACCTCTGGTATCATCCCATGTCTCCTGATACCAAATTCAATGTTCTTTGAGCTTCTCCACAATACCTTTTTCTGCTACCTCCCGTGCCCTTATCCCAGGCATCCTCCCTGTTCTCATTTAGGGATTGTTGCATTTTGTTCTTGTTTTAGTCAGCATTTTTATCAATGATTTGGACGAAGGCGTGTAAAATGAAGTTTGTATGATAGAATGAGGATCCAGGAAGATAGCAACAGGCTGGAAAGATGAGTTGAATCTGATGGGGAGGGGGTGGAGTTTCATAGGGATGAATTCATTGTCCTAAATTTGAGTTCAGAACTCAGATTGTTGTTGTTTGTCCTTGTTCTTGAAAAGGACTAATGACATTATGCTTTGACTTGCAAGTGCCAGATTGATTCTTTGGTGAAATTGAACTAGGCCATCTTTTGCCTCAATCACTGAATGAATGTTGCCTCGGACAGACTGAGACCTGGGAAAGATGTTAGATTAAAAGACCAAGGTCTTCTACTGCAGCTTGGGTTATAGGCAGTCCTCCTGACCTATATGTCTTGCCACTGGACTTTGATGACTCTGGAGAAGAGAGTGAAACTGATGACTTTGCATAGCCCTGACTCATTTAAGTCAGAATTCAGCTGTACAGGTGGAGGACTGAGGAGGCATGGATATACAGGAGTTGGTGTGGGGGAAAAAACCCCAGAATGTCATAGAGAGATTTTCTATTTGGAATATGGGTTGAATTCGATGTTCCAAGTTTGCTTGCAATTCAAAGATTCTGTGAGAAGTCCTCAAGACCTAAAGGATATTCTTTGAGGATGGAATTTCTGGCATTTTGAAAGTAATTGAGGGGCACATTTCTCACTGGGGAAGTTTGGTGTCTCTTAGTACTTATTGTAGGGATCTGCTTTACTCTGCCTACTTAGAAAGCTAATTTTATCAACATCCCAAGATGGTGCTTGCACTTCTGTACCTATGGCTCAGAAAATCAGTGAATTAAGGCACCCAATGACAATTCTGCTAGGTTGGAAATATATTCTCTAAATTTTCCTAGGCAATTAGGTAGGGACCTGAAGAGCTACCTCTTGGGATTCAGTGAACTAACCCAACTCACCTGGTTCTTGTGGTTTAATGTAGAGCAAAAGATATAGGGCCGAGAGTGGGGAGACTTACTAGCCCAGCCTCTGAAACTAACTGTGTAACCTTGGGCAAGTCAGTTTTCCTCTTGGACCTCAAATTCCATTTCCATAAAACAAGGAGTGGAGATAGGATATTTCTGGTTTTGATAGAACAAATTTGGCCTTATTTTTGTTCGGTTCCAGGCCACCATCTGAATTTCCCAGATATCTCCAGTTATGGCTTTACTTCAATGGTTTCAAATTCAAATTGAAATGAATCTCTGCAATCTTAGAAAATTACAAATGAGCATTATCTGTATTGCATTGTAATTTTATTTATTTTGTTAAGAATTTCCAAGTTACATTTTTATCTGGTTTGACTACACTCTGGACTTTTGCAGACATCTTGTGACCAGCTGTCCCGGGAGTTTAAAGCCTTTGCTTCCTCACTTCTTACCCCTCCTTTCTAATCACACTTTATGTGTTGTCTGCCTCTATTAGAATGCAAGCTCCTTGAGGGTAGGGACTGTCTTGCTTGCTTTTATTTGTATATTCCCAGCATATGCCTTATCACATACTTAGGACAGTGCTTTGCCCATAGCAAACATTCCGTAATTGTCCTATTCCATACCCACCCCCTTTTTCTATCTCTGTTTCTCTCTTCTTTTATCTCTCCTCATTTTCAGCTCTAAAAATCTATATTCCTCCAAGTCTGTGATATTAGCCATAGGTAGTGATAGTCTTCAGGAACAATGGCAGTATTTTTATAATATTAAAAGAGAGACCCAAAGTTCATACACATATACCAACAATTTCCCAATGAGCTCCCAAGCTACTGCTAGCAAGAAAAACTTTAAAACCCCAAATCCATAAACCAGAGGAAGGAAGCATGATGGAGAACATTTAAAAGAATATCAATGGAGGAAGAAACAAGGAATGATATTATGGGAGTACCCCACAGGCTACCTTTACGGAAAGAAATAGACTAGAAGTTTAGAAAAGATCAAATGCTAGGATGGAGGTGTTTGCTATATTGGGGACTCTACCAAAAAAAAAGATAGTTGAGAATTTCATTAATTGCTTTAACAATCATTTAATTTTTCAAAATGTAGAGGAAACAACAAAAGAAACCACAAGTCTGAACCTAATTCTATTCAACAAGAAGGAACTAGTTACCCAAATAGAAATGATGGGAACCTTGGGAAAAAGTGACCGCTCCATCTTGGAATTCATGCCAGAGAAGAAGTAGATTGGGAAGTTTGTCATGGAGCATAGATTTGAAGGGAGCATATTTCAAAGATTTCAGAGAAGGAATAGTAGTATCTTAGGACATAAAATTCTCTGGGAGAAGTTGGCTCACAAGTGATACAGATATTCCAAGAATGAAATACTTAAAACACATTAAAAAAATAGATCCTAATTGGGATGGAACAGGGCAATTGTTTAAAGTGATAGATGCTGATGGACCAAGGACTCTTTAAATAATTTAGATTTTTAAATGGCATATGAAAACAGAACCAAGAGATGGTAAAAGCAGGATGAATACAAGGACACCATGCTCCTTTAAAAAGAATGTTGGGAACGAACCATTTCAAAATGAGTAAATCCTGCCAATGAATATAAAGAACAACAAGGGGTTTTTTTGTTAAGGACAAGGAAGCTCAAAGAAAGCCTAACTGACTTATAGTGGTTGATATGAGGATAATGGATGATAGAGAGAAACCAACTAAGTTTTACATGAAAGAACCTACAAACTATAGATACATGAGCTTGATGTCAATTCCTAGCAAATTCTAGGACATATTATTAACATTAAGTATTTTGAGTATTTAGAGAAGGAAACAATGAGAACAAAGAGTCAGTATGGCTTAGTAAAAAACAAGTCATGGCAGACTAATCTCATTTCCTTCTTAAAAATAACTGACATTTATATAGTGCTTTGAAGTTTTCAAAGTGCTTTCCTGCATTCTCTCTTCTGAGCCTCACAACAATACTGTGAGGTTGCTATTACAAGTAATAGTATCCCCATTTTACAGATGAGGAAACTGAGGTTCAACAAGGTCCATGGTCACATAGCAATTAAGTGTCAGAGGACTGTACTAAATATGTAGATAAGAGTAATGTGAAAATCACATGAACAATCATTATTGAGGTCTTACTATGTTCTAGGAACTCTGGAGAGTCAAAGAAAGGCAAAAAACAAAGGTTCCTGATCTGAAGGAGCTCACATCCTAATTGGGGAGACAATATGAAAACAATTATGGACAAACAAGATTTATTTTTGTTTGTTTATTTTCAGTTTTCAACAGTTCCATAAGATTTCAAGTTCCAAATTTTCTCCCCCATATCTCCCTTGCCCCCCACCCCTCAAGACCCTGTGTAAATTGTTATAGGCTCTACATATATATTCATATTAAACTTATTTTC
Organism: Pseudochirops corinnae; assembly: GCA_028646515.1. Lineage (NCBI taxonomy): Eukaryota > Metazoa > Chordata > Mammalia > Diprotodontia > Pseudocheiridae > Pseudochirops > Pseudochirops corinnae. The sequence goes on along the minus strand of CM053585.1, from coordinate 106,759,074 downwards.
GCAATAGTCATGTTGTAAAGAAGAATTAGAACCAATGGAAGAAACCGTAAGAAAGAAGAAACAAAGAAAGAAACAACGAAAGAAGAGAGTAAATAATAGGTTTCAATATGCAATCAGATCCCATAGTTCTCTTTCTGGATGTGGCCAGCATTTGCCATCGTGAGTCTTTTGGAGTGAACAAACATGATTTGTGTAGGAAAAGTTGGAGATAATCTCAGAAGGAAGGCACTAACATTCAGGAGGAGCAGGAAGGGCTTTTCGAAAAAGATGGGACTTTAGCTGAGGCTTGAAGGAAGCTAAGGAAGCCAGGAGGCAGAGACAAAAGGAAAATATTCCAGATGTGGGAGACAATCAGTGAAAGTGTCCAGAGCTGAGAGGTGGAGTGTCTTGTTTAAGAAACATCAAGGAAGCCAGTGTCATTGGATCTCAAAATACATGGTGGTGGTGGGGAGTAAGGTATAAGAAGATTAGAAAAGTAAGAAGGGGTCAGATTGTAAAGGAATTTAAAAATTGTAAGTAGTAGATTTGGATTTCAGCAAGGCATTGGCAGTGTCACTAATGCTAGCCTTGTGGATAAGAGGAAGAGATAATGGAATTATACATTTAGGGATGCAAGAGTCCTTAGAGGCCATGTTGTTCAACCTTCTTAGTTTCTTGAAAAGAGGTTCAGAGGCTTGACCCAGAGTTATTCAGCTAGAAAGTACAAGGGGAGGGTGTGATATGAAGGCAGTTCTTCCTGATTCAAAGTCCAGCCCTCTACTAATTGTAGCATCTAACTTTTTGGTGGAGTTGGAAAGAATTGAATGACAAGACACAAAGTGGGGAGGTAGCATTTTGGAGAGAGATCTCTAGTGGGATGCCCTGAAATCTCTCCTTCATCACTTACTGTTCAAGAATTTTATTGATGTCTTGGACATAGGCATAGATGGCATATTCATGTAGTTTGTTTACAACACCAAATTTGGAGAGAAATGTACAATAGCTATGTAGAATAACAGCTAAAATTTTTAAAGATCTCAATAGACTAGAATGATAGACATAATTAAGAAAATGAAATTTCATATCATATGACCAGGAGAAGGCATCAGAAGAGTGAAGGGGAATGGGAACTATGCTATATTAAGATCTGGTGAAGAAACTGGGGTTATTTAGCCTGGAGAAGAAAAGATAGAAGGATCTCATAGATGTCTATAAATATTTGAAGATGTATTATAGGAAGAATGATTACCTATAGAGGGTAGAATGAGGAGCACTGGGTGACAGCTGCAGAAGCACATTTAGTCTTGAGGGAAGGAAATACTGCCTATCAGATAGAGCTTTCCAAAATGGAATGAGCTGCTATTCATTCTTTGTCCCCAGAAGTTTCTAAGTAGAAGCAAGATGACTATTTCTCAGTGATGATGTAGAGGAGAAAACTGGTGAGTATCGGTCTGGGGAAGGAAGATGTTCTTGGCATCAGAAAAAACCTAAATAAAGTCTTAGAGACAAGAAGGCCAGCAAAGGTGTGTTTCAGGGGAGTGGGCAGAGCAAGCCTGGCTAGAGCACAGGCTTATAGGTTTACCATTTTGGGACAGTTTTGTTTGATTGTTGTTTGCTCGTTTGAAAGAATGCAAACAAGGGGTAGAGATGGCATGCCCTGGCGAGGTTGCAAAGTGAGTGATTTAGCACATGATGGTTTTACTTTAACTGGAAATTGAAATATGTTTTATTAAGTTTTCAAAATTAAGGAGAGGCGGTGTCAGATCTGTAAGCAAAAATATCTGGGGGCTGCTCTGAAACCAGCCAGGGTTCTTAGCTATACTTCCCTTGTTTATAAGCAAAGCTCAAAGCCCCTGAGCCTTGTCTCTTCTTCTAAGCGTTCCCACCAGGAGCATGAAGGCATCTGTCTGGGGCATTCCCACCCGTGGCAAAATCTCCTGAAGGTCAGTATCTAACTGATGAATATTTCTCAGGAATTTAAGACTGTAGATCATGGTGTGAGACCTGAAAGGATGCTATATAGGTCAGGAAACTGAGGCCCATTCAGGTGAAATGATATCCCCAGGGTCACATGGGTAGGAAATAGCAGATCTAAGACTTGAACCCATATTCTCTAGCTATATGTATAGTCATTTTCAGTCATGCCCTACTCCTCTGACCCCATTTGGGTCAGTTACTGGAAAAATTACTGGAGTGCTTTGGCATTTCCTTCTCCAGCTCACTTTACAGATGAGGAAACTGAGGCAAAGAGTTAAGCAACTTTCCCAGGCTCACACAGATAGTATCTGAGGCCAGATTTTTTTGGTTGTTTTTTCCTTTTTAGAGGAGGAAGGCAGGGTAGTTGGGATTAAGTGGCTTGCCCAAGGTCACATGGCTAGTAAGTGTTAAGTGTTTGAGGTCAGATTTGAACTCAGGTCTTCCTGACTCCAGGGCCAGTGCTGTATTCACTGTATAGACAGTATAATTTTCACTGTCCTATACAACCTTTTGATTTGGGGTACCCTGGTTGGCATCTGTCTCCTCATGTAGGGCAATACCACTTGAGCAGGCCCTGTCTCCATCTCTGCTTCCATGTGTGAGATCTGTGTGTATTCCTTCTCTTTTCCCTTTCACACAGGCAAGCCTGAGGAGTGCATGCTGGTGCCCTTCTCTCACACAAGCAAGTGTGAGGAAGGAGCCATTAAAAAAACCCAGGCCTCTCAGTCTTGCTCCAGCTGCTAGAGGGGAGGAAACATGGGCATTCTCAGCTAAATGCCATAACTCAGCCATCTCCCCCTCACATTCAGCCTAGAACCTCATTTTCATCTTATTTTTTCATCATCACTTCAGCTTTGAAACTTTGTGTGTGGACTGCCTACCCTAGAATGCCTGTTTATATATGCAAACCACTTTGTTAAGCTCAAAGCTCTATTTAAGCTAGCAATGTATAGAGGGAGTGTCATATAGTATAATATATAGTGTGTTGGGCTTGATGTCAAGGAACTGCTACCTTGGCAAGGATTCATTGTTATTTAGTTGTTTTTCCATCATGTCTGACTCATCATGACCCCATTTTGGGGTTTTCTTGGCAAAAATAATAGAGTGTTTTGGCATTTCCTTCTCTAGCTCATTTTACGGATAAGGAACCAAGGCAAACAGTGTTAAATGACTGGTCCAGGTTCACACAGCTAGTAAGTGTCTGACTCCAGATCTGAACTCAGGAAGATGAGTTTTCATTACTCCAGGCTTGGCACTCTGTGCACTATGGTGTCACCTAGCTGCCCAACAATTCATTAACTGTCAGTCAAAACAAGATGGAAATATGAGTGGTGGCAGTGGTGGAAGATAATGAAGGAACTGTGTCCCATTCATCTTTACATACATCACGATACCTGCCTTCTCCCACCTCTGCACATTTGCACACTTTATTCCCTGCACATGTTGTGCACTTGGAATGGACAGCTCCCATATCTCTGCTTGTTGAAATCATTCATTTCTTTTAAGGCCCAGCTCAGGTGCCACCTTCTCCATGACACCTTCCTCAACTCTCACTGGCTTCTCTGATCTCTCCCATTTACTTAATCACTTTCTAAATCCTTTTATTTTTATTTCCGTAGACATTATCCCCCATGTTGGTTGTAAGATTCTAGAGAGACAAGAATATCTTCTTTCATATATTTTTTTAAATCTTTAGCACCTAAAACAGTGACTGTCACATAATATCCTGATGTTTGTTGCCTGCATACATTACTATGAAGTAGAAAGAAAAGTAACGTGATAGAGGGGAGGTGGGAGGGCACCAAAGCCAAGTTTCCTCCTAATTTCCAATTTTTCCCAGGGCCAGCCCTCTGTCAAGCAGTAACACTGTATGATCTGAAGGGCAAACTGGTGTGACCTCATAAAGGCAGAAGGAACCTAAAATATTTAGAAGCACTAATGCCTTTGTGAGAGCAGAACTAACCTTCTTTTGGATAGGAATTCAATTATTCAATAGGTCAGGAGCTCCTGGGGGTCTTAGCAGAAGGAACCAGGAGTGCTGAGCAAACTACCTGCTCTGGTACATAAGAAAGGAAGAGTAATCAATGCCTGGCAGTCAGGGAGGTGCCAGGCATTCCTGTCTGGGAGCTTTAGGGACCCAGGATTGCCCCTTCCACTACTATGGTAGATACAGGTACCAATGCTCTCTTCATAAACTTCAGATTCCTTCATGTGTTCCTGTGATCTGGGGCATTTTGTATGATGGTGACTGCATGTTCACTCAAAGTCAAACATGTGAGTAGGTAGCTGAAAACCAAGTGGGATTTTATTAAGAGTTATAGTGTCCAGGAATAGAGAGATGATAGCGCCATCATACCCTGGTCAAGCTTACAATGGAGTCACTATATTTAGTTGTAGAGGTCACATTTTAAAAGCAATGTTGACATACTAGAGAATGTCCAGAGGAGGGTAGCCAAAAGGTAAGAGGATTTCAGGGGTATACTAGAGCCAGCTTGAACTGACTCTAGGGAGCTGATTGCTAAATTTTCAATGTGAGCATTTATACCATGGAAATTGGTAAATGCTATTGTAACAGGGCTTGATTTATGGCTTTGTTGATTGTCTCTAGACAAGGAGGTCAGCAAACTATGGCCAGGGGACCAGATCTACCTGCAGCTAGTTTTTATATTCCCCACGATATAAGAATTATTTTTACATTTTAAATAAAGTTTTACTGTATTTTAAAATGTGAAAAGAATTTTAAGTTCACTGACCATACAAAAACTGGTTGTAGTCAGATTTGGTCCAAGGTTCATAATTTGCTGGTCCATGGTTTAGACTTAAGAAAATGATGGAGAAATTTGTTAATAATGCAAGCTAAACTTAAAAGTGTGTTATAATACTTTTTTTGGGGGGAGGAGAATCTGTGGTTAAGCAATTAACCAGCATGTCTCTGATTATAGACCATATCATGTGAAGATCATTTGGATAAATTAGGAATGAAGGACATGATGGTAGCCATCAATTATGTGAAGGATTATTTTGTAGAAAAGAGAATCTCTCTCTCTCTCTCTCTCTCTCTCTCTCTCTCTCTCTCTCTCTCTCTCTCTCTC
>CM053585.1:106732768-106753926 GCA_028646515.1 Pseudochirops corinnae | reverse complement strand
AGGATCAGGAAAAAGTGCAAAGAGACAGATTTCGACTTGATGTAAAGAAAGAATTCCTAACAATTAATCTTTTCAAAAAGGGAATGGACTTTCCTAGCAAGTAATGAACTCCTTGTCATTCAAGGTCTTTAAGCAAAAGTTAAGCATTTATTGGAGAGGTTGTAGAAGTGATTCTTCTTTAAGAAAGAGTAAGATGACCTTTGGGGTCTCTCCTCTGAGATTCTTGGATTCTATAATATGTGCTTGTAATGAAAGTTCAGCTGGTTTTTCTTCATCATGTCTAATCTAATTCAGTCTAGGTTTTGATTCAAGGCAGATGTGAGCATTTGTGTGTTTGTTTTGTTGTTCCTCCTTCACATATGCTCCTTGCAGCTACCATAAAGAAGCTAGACTAGGGAGCTTTCTTGAATTTAAGGTGATTTTGGCTTTAGCATAGGTTATCATCTTGCACACACACAAACACACACACGCATACACATCCACACATACATCTTATTTTTCTTTCCCTGTGAAGTATTGCTGTCTGTGGCTATAGGCTGTAGAGATAGACATCTCATTACCCTGAGGGTCCTTTGAGGCCAGCTGTCACATAGCATTACTCTGGCGGCCCTTCCCCTGCTCAGACAATACAATGCAAAACCTTTCCATCTAACCCATGTGACAACCTGGAACAGCTAGGGTTCTGGGCTTTTCCTCCTTAAACTGGTTTCCTATGGGATGAAAATTTAAAAACATACACAAAAAAGATTTTTCTGTATGTCTAGGACATGGGAGAAGAAAGTAGCCTGCATATCTTTTGGCAATATTGTTACATTAGCACACGGGTTCTTAGTCTAGGGTCCTCAAGGGGACTGTGGATAAATTTCAGGGACTTCATGAATTTAAATGACAAGAAAATTGCATCCTTATTTTCACTAACCTCCAACTGAAGTTTTCCTCCGATTATTTAAAACATTCTGAGAAAGGGTCCATAGGCTTCAAGAGATATTTGACGTAGCAAGGTTAAAAACCCCTGCCTTAAGCTGGGGAGTCCCTGGTCAACTAGATTAGACAACCCCCCCCCCCCCCCCCAATAATGAGATTAAGCTGAAGACAGCCATTGTTTGGAGGCATCTGATGGGCAATTCCTTTTAAGAGTGTGCAAGGATGCCTTGGCAAGAAGACTTGGGGAATGCCTGGTGATCAGCTGCCTGGGACTCAAGACAGATGCTTGTCAGAGAAATGTCACTCCCCATGGTCTACAGAGGCGAGCTGATAGATGAGCTCAGTCTTTCTCTCTGATGTTTTCATTTTACCCGGTTCAGAAGATGAATCTGCAAGTGGCTAAGTGGACCTGCATTCTGAGACTAGAGGAGGAGGCTGTTCTCACATATACTTTCCACTCCCCAGTGACAGAAAATGGCTGCCTCTGGGCAAGAGTCCAGGGGCATTGTAGGTTCTTGCACGTGACTTGAGAGGAGAGCTCTTGGGAGTGGATTTTCCCAGGCTGAGATGATAGCCAGGACATTTCCTGCAGAAACAGACATTGACAGGTTTATTCAGCCTGAGAGGAGAGTCCCAGCCTTGGCAATTGCCTTGGGAGTGAAATCAACAAGAGTTTAAGGGTTTGATTTTCTATTGAGAGAAGGGGATTTCCTCTTGCAGTGTGCTCCTTGGAGAAAGAAGAGGGCCATCTACCTGGTTCCTGAATAGCATCCTACTTGGAGAACAAAGCTAGTGAGTCACTAGGACGGTACAGTTCCAATGAAGAGAGGTTACTTGTTCTAATCCTTCCTCCCCCAACCCACTCCCTAGTTCTATTGACTTTTCCTCCAAAACATTTCATTCTTTTGTCTCATTTTCTGCTCACACACCCACTACTCTCTTTCAGTCCTTTATCACCTTTTGCTTGGGCTCTCAGCTTCTAGTCTCTTTCCTCTCCAAGACAATCCCCAAGCAGTTGCCAAAATCTAAAGTTGAAGTCTGAGTAAGTCACTCTCCTGCTCAAGAAATCTCAGTAGCTTCCTGTGGCCTCTAGAATAAACTATCCTCATCTTGTTATTTTAATATGTTTCACAGTTTGAGCCCATTCAGCCTTTTTAGGATCATTGTATAATACCACCCTTCATTTATTCTGTTTAACATCCAAACTTTCGTACTTGTTGTTTCCTTAACTTGGTACAGCATCTCCTGCCTCCCTTCATTTGCCCAGGCAGTCTCCCATATCTGGATTGTGCTTCTTCCTTATTTCCATGTCATAGAGCCTTTAACTTCCCTCAAAGCTAAGCTCCCATGCAGTCTCCTAGCAGAAGCCTCTCCTTATTCCAACAGCTTGTTAGTGCTTGCTTTTTCCTTCTCCTATTGCCATGTCAGTGCCTACTGACTTACATGCTATATCTCCCTAATAGAATGAACCCTACTGAGGGCAGTAACCATTTTTCATTTTGTTCTTGTATTCCCAGCATTCTAATGGGGGGGAGGAGGTATTCGAATTTAAGTTCTTTGAGTGTTGGAACTATCTTTTTGCTTGTATTTCCATTTCCAATGCTTGGCACACTGCCTAGGTCCTAGGACATGGTAAGTGATCTTTAAATATTTGTAACCTACCTAATTACTCAGCACCAGTTAAGTGTTTTGCACATAGTAGGTGTTAGTTTATCATATTGGGTTGGATTTGGCTATTGAGGAAATTCAGAGTGTGTTCTAATGGAGAATGACAGTGGTTTGGGGTTCAAGAGCATTTTGGCATGGGAGAGAATTGCTGGAACTGGAGACAGAAAATCTGGGCTTCATTTTTGACTCTACCACTCTCTAGAAGAGTGGCCTTGGACAAATGATGCCAAGCCTGTTTCCTTGTCTATAAAATGGATATACATAATACTTGTACTACCTACTGTCCAACATCGTTGTCAAGAATTGCCTTGTTAATTCTAATGTAAATATGGATTATTATTGAGAGTTTCACTTAAGTGGAATGAGAACTGATTAGAGACTAGAATAAGAATAATGAAAGTAATAATAATAACTAGCATTTCTATAACTTTAAGGTTTGCTAAGTACTTTGCAAACATTATCTCGTTTGATCCTCACAACAATTCCATGAAGTCATTGCTATCTTCATCTTACAGGTGAGGAAACATGATGCTTCTGGCTTATATAACATTTAGTATACCTTATATCATCTGATCCTATCTTACAACAGCTCTCCATGATTGTTAAATGGTCAGAATAAGTGACTTGCTCAGCGTTAAATAGCTAATTTAGTGTCTGAAGACAGATTTTAACTCAGGTCTTCCTGACTCCAAGTCCAGTACTCTATCTACTTCACCACCTTGTTTCAATACCAGCCCAGTTATTTGTGACTTTGGGCAAATCACTGCACTTCTATAGGGCCTTAGTTTCTTTCTGTGAAAAAATGGGGGCAATAATAAAACTTGTATTGTCCATCTTGCAGGATTACAGTGAGACAAGCACTCTGTAAAGTTCTATAAAAACTCCATCAATTCTTATTGTCATCATACTGATTTGTGGGAAGGGAGCAGAGGCAACATCTAACATTTATGTAGTGCTGAATTGGCACTAAAGAGGTTCGGAAGTTTCAGGGTTTGGATACTAAAGCATCAGCTCAATAAAACTCTGCAGTATTTACTTCCCCATGAACTTGACCCAATGTCATGCTCAGACCCATCCGCTGAGTCAGTCCAGACTGCTGGTGCTAGGGTAGCAGCTGCTGTTTTCTCCACTCTGAAAGGTGTCAGGAGGCAGGCATCTGAACATTTTACCCTTCACAGATTGTAGCAATGCCCTCTGTATAACTCCAGGGTTTAGCTTAAAGTGCTAAGAGCCCAAAGTTGGAAAGATCTGGGCACAGTAAAAGCCCCGAAATAGAACATATCAAGTTCATGAAAAGATGCCGTTATATCTTGGTCAACATCCTATGATGTTCGCGATAGTTGTTGTCAATAAACGATCATGGATTTAGGCTTGGAAAGGGTCATCTGCTCTCACCCCTTCATCTTGGTTGTAGAAATGGAGCCTCACAGAAGTGAAGGAACTTGCTCATGAAGAATAGAGTCAAGATTTGGATGCAGATCCTTGGATTCAATGTCTAGTGTTTTTTCCACCACAACATGCTATCTCTATAATGAAGGATCTGTGATCTGATTAATGTGAGTCCTGTTCGTGACCTCCATGGAGGATGGAGTGCAGAAGGGTGGTTTCCTAGGGGTCCTCTTCCAGAGCTCCTGACATTGTGGAGTATATCAGCTTCTAATTGGCTGTTTCTTTTCCCTACTACATCACACACACACGTGTGTGTGTGTGTATGTGTGTGTTTGTGTGTGTGTATGTATATATGTATATATATGTGTAAAATATATTTATATATTTACACACATTTATATCTGTATTCTATATACCAACTCTATGGGTTGTCCATCAAACTATGGATCCTAATCTGGATGATAGGCATTCTTTATCCACTTGGTGTTTCCTATGTGGATGGTTAAAGGTGTTCTCAGGGTCCATGGAATCAGCATGATATCATCTACAAAGAGAATAGCTGGAGAACCTCAACATTTACAGGGAATGCCTTTTGAACTTGAACTCTGAACTAAATATACTTCACAGAAGAGGCAAACATCCTTGGTGAGCATATATCTCCTTGTTTTATGCCTCCTTTGACAATAATCAGAGAGACATTAAATGAAGCTAATTCTTTTGTTATACCTTTCAAAGATTATTGTGTATATTGTTGGAGGAGAGCCTTATAAAAGAAACTTCTATAGTATCAAGTCAGAGCCTTCAGTCAACAAACAAGGGGCACAGGTGGGTTTTATAATCCCTGGATTTATATGCCAACTGTGACTCTAAAGCCATAGACTGCTGTAGAATATTGTTTGTGAAAGTTTGAGTGATAGTAATGCTCATTCAAATAATGCTTCATGGCTTATATAACATTTAGTATACCTTATATCATCTGATCCTATCTTACAACAGCTCTCCATGATTGTTAAATGGTCAGAATAAATAATTTATTTATGGGAAAATAGATGCTCAGAGAAGCCAATCTATTAACAAAAGCTGATTAAGCATCTTCTGTGTGTTCGTGTACTTTTCTTGGTGGTGTGGGGTGTACAGTATCAGCCACGGTCCCCGCCCTGGAGGAGCTTACGTTCTAGGTGGGGAGATGACATGATATACATGTAAACTGAAGTAAATAATTCAAAGTGCCAACTTCCAGTGTGGTACATTGGAAGGAGTTCTGACCTTGGAGTCAAGAAACCTGGGTTTAAATTCTTTTTGTTTCTTTTTTTAAAAAATTAATTAATTAATTATTTTAGTTTTCAACATTCATTTCCACAATATTTTGAGTTACAAATTTTCTCCACATCTCTTCCCTACCCCCCAGACCCAAGACGGTAAGCATTTCCCCAAATCTGTTCTTTCTTAAATCCCCCCCCCCCCCCCCCCAATTATCTCCTTTACTTTCTTGTAGGGCAAGATGGCTGGGTTTAAATTCTGATCCTGCTACTTATTGGATATGTGACTTGGGCAAGAAATTTCCCCTCTCTGAACCTCAGAGTTTTCTTCTCAACAAAATGAAGGAGTTGGACTAGTTGGTCCCTAAGATCTTTTTCTATCCTAAAATCCTATGAACTATAAATGCTGTAGGAATGTAGATATGAGAGATTGAAGAGGGATGAAGTGGTGGAGAAAGGGGTCTTAGAGGAAGTAGGAGTTGAAGGAAGGCCTTAAATGATGGCTAGAATTTGGATAGATAGGTGGAAGAGGAAGAACATTTCAGTGAGGGGAGTAAATGTGTTCAGTACAGTGAGGAAGTTAGACTGATTAGACTGTTCTGTGTGGAGAAAGTAAGAGAAACATTACCCCTTAATTACAATACAACATATGCAGAAAAGTAGGCATTTGGGGCAGAAGAAGAGTAGATGTATGACCAGAGAAATTTCTTCCACTATCAAGTTATCCTTCCTAAGAAGCAATCAGACATGCAGGCTAATTATTGGTGTCAATATGCAGGAGTAGTATTGGCTCTGGTCCAGGGGGAATATATGGGGAAGGGGAAATAGGGCTATGAAATGACTTGCCTCTTCTCTTGTGCAGAAAAGGAAGAACTATGCCATGGCATAGTGGTGAGAACTCTGGATCCCAAGTCAGAGAACCATGGTTCAAATCCTGAGTTACTCTAGGAAAATCTCCAAATTAAATTAGGTATAGCTCTTATCTAGTTTTCCCTAAATGCAGGTAAGAAGGCTCCCAATTCCCTTATAGGCACTAAATGTACAGTATTGGGCATGGGACAATCTTTCTTTCACCCTACAGAGAATGCAAAAGATACTTAGAACTCATAGGAACCCATGAACAAATACAGAAACATAAAATTCTCCAATAGCTAATCACTATTCTCTGGAAAGGAAATGAACTTGGGTTTGCTCTTTGGACAGTTCTCTGTCATTCTGGTCAATCCATCTCTCCCCATATAGACCTTTACATCTTTTCAAGACTTATAGCACCACCCGGTGGTTTAGGCTTGTCCAAGAAATTAAGCATCCATTGAAGCTTGTTGAACCTTCTTATGAGACCCACACCGTCCCATGAAGCCACTGACTTTGTTCTCCAAGTAGGACGTTGTATAGGAGCCATTCAGACTGCTCTCTGCTTTCTTCCAGAAGCATGCTGTATCAGGAACTCTTTCTAGAAGTTTTGGTGCCCACTTGAACTTGGGATTACTTAGAAGGAAACTCCCAAACTAATATTATTGCCCATGAAATCTTTCTCTTGCTAGAAGTCTGCATCATGGTGTGAGTGCATCTTGGGAATTCAGAATCCTTCTTCCTCTTATGAAGGAGGTTGTAATTCAAGGTCTTTGAACTTTGCTCTCAAGTAATGCACAGATCTTTGCTATAAATATGCATTATTGCTTCTTGGGAGAACAACTCCCAACTCTGTCTTCTCTATACCTCCCCTCCCCCAAAGTACAAAGAATAAGGGATTCTGAATCAAAAGAAGTTATGATTGGCTTGCTGATATAGGTCTCCAAACAATGGACCACACCCCATAACTGGGAAGCTCCCTGGTTTGAAAAGGGACTCTCTGGATTCAATCTCTCCCTTAAATTTTTAATGTTTTATATCGATTCTTTATTACATATTTCCCTCTCCCCTCCTCCCCCACTGCACTGTTCCAAACCTTCTCTTTTTTCCTTAAGCTACTTACTCCAACCTCCTAGTCTCAGCAGAGGAATTCCAATTTTAAGGAAAAAAGAAATTCCTTTTGAAGTCAAATGTATGTAATAACTCTTTAAAAAGTTAAAAGTGACACACAAATATGCTGTATTTTTCTTATTGTTCTTAGAACACAATTTTGTCTTTCCTAACCTCACTGAAGAAAGACAAAGCTTATCTTTTATAATGACTGTGCCTAATAAAGACCTCTTTTGCTTTCTTAAGAGTCCAAACAGAATCCAGGATGGAAGAAAGCTAATACATGTAGAAGGGACTGTCTTTTTTTACTTGTTCCAGAGCCCAAATCTTCTGTGCCCCAAGATACTGGTGTGGGTTCCCTGGAACCCACATGTATGTAAATATATTTATTTGTGTGTATCTAAATATATGTATATCTACATATATGTGTGTACATATGAATCCATCTTTAAGTGGGTGTGTATACATGTGTATATACACACATATGCATACCCCAACAGGAATACGGTTATGTTCTGTGGGCCTTTGGGTAGGGAAGCAACTGATATTCCATTGGAGAAACAAGGAAGGGATACTATTTTCTTCCTTCATGATTAAGGGAGGAGGGAGGAGAGGGGAGGCTTCATGTCATTGGAGGAGCCCATTGAGCTTTCCACTTCTGAAATGTTATAAAATACCGAAATTACTGGGCCCAGAACAATGAAGCACATTGATATTTTGAACCCTATTGGTTACCCTTGCTTGGCATTCCATATATTAGCTCTGAGACCTATCCATAAGAACCTGAACATCAAGACTATTTAAATGCAAATTGAGTTGAATATTCTTTCCCCCTCCCAAACTTTAAGACAATTAAGAACTTGTGACTCTGGATTAGAGTTGTATACTTGTAACAACTTGGTCCTCTCATGTGGCTCCCTGTACTTACTCTAGGTACTATGTCTATCTGTACACAACACACACACAGAGTTTTAAACAAAAAGTCCTATATTACTGAGGAATCAATACCGTTGAATGTCATTTGAATATGCTAGTGTCAAGGCACAAAGATTCTACAACTCTTGTATAAGTACCCTGAGCTTAGTTTCCCCACCTGTTTCAGATATGCTAGCATGACAGTCTATATTTTGTAGTTTTCCTGAAAGGGTTTCATGTTTTGGGAAGGACAGGAGAGATTTTCCACAGAAAAGAAAAGGATCCCTATTTCTTGGGGCTCAGGAGAGAGACCTGTTATGAAATCTTTGCTTCTCCTGCCCCATTCTCAGGAACCAGGCTCCATTCTTGTTGAGATAGGACAGATCCAGGAAGACCCAGACCTGGAAACTAGATAGCCCAGTGTGAAGCAGGGAAAATCAGATATATAAGGAATAATGAGAGTCCATAAAGGGTGTAAGAGGAATTATTGAGGTAAACATGAGACAGCAAATGGATGTCTTGTAACTTTGGGGTCCAGCCCAAGCACTAGGCAGTGGAACTAGAGGAAACAGCCATGGGACATGAAGTCCAGGGCGAGACTGGAGTCTCTGGGGGAATTTGAGGAAGAAACACAGGCTCTAGTTCCAGAGCAATTGGGGTAATGGTCAGGGAAAATGATGCCTTCTGGTCAGGGAAGCAAGGCAGGGATTCACAGATAGGAAGAGAAGAGACAGCTATTTTATAGATGAAGAAGTTGAGGCCCAGAGAGAAGTGACTCAAGTGAGATTGCTCAGCTCCTAAGTGGCAAAGGCCATGATTAGAATCATGTTTCAGTAAGCTTTCCATTCCGCCATGTTTGAGTCCTTTATATTGTGGAGAGGCAAAGCTTAGGAATAGCTATGCTTATGTGATGTCAAGATAATGAGTGACTTTAATGAACTTGTTTCTGTAGCCAAATAATTTGCAAAAGAAAAAAAATCAAACTCCCCAATAGTTAAACTACTTTTACAGAATTTGCTTGCTGTTTGAGTGTTCGAATTAATTGCTAATTAATTAATTGTTCTTTTTCATTCTATCGTTCTCTCTCTCCCTCTCCCTCCCCCTCCTTCTCTCTTTCTCCTGCCCCCTCTCTTTCTCCCTCTCTCCCCTTCTCCCCTCCTTCCCTTTTCTTCTCCCTTTCCTTCTCCCTCTCCTTCTCCCTCTCCCTCTCCTTCTCCTTCTCCTTCTCCTTCTCTCTCTCTCTCTCTCTCTCTCTCTCTCTCTCTCTCTCCTCTCCTGGCAGCCCCCCCCCCCGGCCCCCCCCCCCAGTCTTAAGAGATGAAGAAAAATATCCCTGTACCTACTGCTGATGCCTAGGAGAAGAAAGGCTGTGGGAACATTTTGGACCTTTCCATTTTTTCAGACGACCCCCTAAAAGCTAACCCATGAATTCCCTAAAGTTTGTTACTGTAGCCAAGAAGACAGGACCTATTTAGGTGTGGGGGCAGGAAGGAAGCAAGAACTTTCTATAACTCTGATGAGGACACCAGACCTTCTCTTGCTCTAGTCTAGCATATAAAAGTAGGAGGATCAATGACTTCTGACCCGGTCATTTATGTTGGCTCATTATCTTGTGTTTCAAGACACCCAGGTACCATTTCTTCGTGGCAGAGCCACGTGGGAGGGGCATATTATTTTGGGATGGTTTTCCCTGTATATCTGCATCTGTGTTTCCTTGTGTTATTTGTTTCCCTCGGGACCTCAACACTCTTTCAATACAACAGTTATTCTGTTAGTAAACATTTATTAAGTGCCTTCTATGTACCAGGAACTGTGCTAAGCCCTGAGGATATGAAGAAAGACTATCCCTGCCCTGAAGGATTTCACAATCTAATGGGAGAGATGACAGGCAAATGTTGTTCAGTTGTTTCAGTTGTATCTGTGAGAAGCACGTTTTTGGGGATCATAGGACTTCCCAGGCAGGGTCAGGGTTTCCTCTCTGCCTGCCCACTGCTTCCTTTGGGGCCTTTAGGAAGATCCACATGATGTACCCCTTAAAAATGGCAAACCCTTTCTCACTGAAAGAACTCAGAAACAGAGTATGCAGAGGAAGGTGTTTATTATGCTTCCAGCAAGGAAGTGGGTATGGTGCTCACTACGGACACACCCACACTGATGCCAAAGCAGGAGTGAGGTTGTATAGTTCTGTCCTTCTGGGTAGACTTAGGGTTAGTCAAATTCCTCAAAATTCCTCACTTTATTTCCCTACATTCCCTTAATATATGCAGATTACATGCAGATTACATAGGCTTGGTAGTGAGGGTACTTGATACCTGACCTGGCCTGACCTCTTCTAAGGTCAGAGCTGTGTGCTGCACCCCTACCTTTCTAGTTCCCTCTGGCCATTGTCATGTTTCCAGAAAGGCCAGGGTTTTAGTAAAGTAAGATAAGCAAGGGCTTCCCCACAGCTATTGATTACCTTCCAATAACTTTTATGGAAACAAAACAAGATACCATTATATCTCCTCTTATATATCCAATTCTCCAGGACCCCATTTTGGGCTTTTCTTGGCAAAGATACTGGAGTGGTTAGTTATTTCCTTCTCCAGCTCTTTTTGCAGATGAGGAAACTGAGGCAAGCAAGGTTAAGTGACTTGCCCAGGATCATTCAGCTAGTAAGTGTCTGATGACAGATTTGAACTCAAGAAGATGAGTCTTCCTGACTATGCCAGCACTCTATCCATTGCACCACCTAGTAAATAAGTTATATTCTGGATAAATAAGGAATAATCAACAGAAAGAAGACACTAAAATTAAGAGGGGTTGGGAAAGCCTTCTTATAAAAGGTGGGATTTTAGCTTGTACTTGGAAGCCAGGGAAGCCAGAAAGCAGAGATGAGGAGGGAGGGCATTCCAGGCATGGTGGACAGCCAGTGAAAATGCCAGGAGCTGGAAGATGGAGGGTCTTGTTCAAGGTATAGCAAAAAGGCTAAGGTCATTGGATTGAAGAGTATGCTTGGGGAAGTGCAAGGTATAAGAAGGCTAGAAAGATGGGGGCAAAGAAGAGGCTATAAAGGGCTTCCAGTAGCAAACATGGGACCTTGCAGTTGGTGATTAGGAGCAACTGGAAGTCACTGTGTGGGGTAGGGTGGGGTGACATGGTTCAATTTTGCACTTAAAACACATTCATTTAAATGCATGGCAGGAAAGATTTACCTTGAAGAATTTTGAGGTATATTCAAAGCAGAAAATTGTTTGTGGATTATATTTTCCTACCTATATTTTTACCACACTTAGTCCTGTGTGGAGAAACCACTTGGATTTCTTTGTTTCAAAATCCTAAGTGTTCAATTTGATTAGTAACTTTAAAAAAAAGGGAACATAATTTCACTTAGAACTAATCTTAGTCTAAGCTGAGATTTCCGTAAATCATGAATCTATAAAAGAAAACAGTCTGTATCAGAAAGCAAGTTGTAAAAGAATGTTTGTTGAGGAAACCATTGCATTTAAATTAATATGCAATTTCAAGTAGTGCCCAGCAGGTCACAATCCTTTTAGGATGAAGATGCCTGAAGCAAGTTAGGAGGTTATAAGAGAGAACTTCTCTCAAGTTTAAAAAAAATATGTCATACTCGAAAACAGCTAACACGCTCCACTGACAACTTCTAAATCATCCCCAATTTCTCCTCATGGTCTTCCCCCCATTCTGATTGCCCTGCCCTAGAAGCTCTCAAATAGAGCATCTTTCCTAAAATATGCAATTTGTTTTCTTATAATTACTGAAGTCATCTCTTTCCATAGCTTTATGGATGGATTAAAACCTCTGGAATTTTTTTTCCTCATGTTAATTTGTTTTTTCCAAATCATGCAAATGCTTATGTTTTGATTAGTTGTGAGAAAATTGATTTCTTGCTAAAGAAAGTAATGTAAGCAATGGCTTTGGGGTACCATACTTTAGGAAGAACATTGATAAATTTGGTAGCTTTCAGTGGAGGGCAACCAGAATGGTCTAGAACTTTGGGATTTTGCCATATCTGTTAAAGAAATGGAATATGTTTAACCTGGAGAAGAGAACTTGACTTATGTGAAGCATGATAACTGTCTTCGACTATTGGAAGGTCTGTCATGTGGAAGACAGAAAAGATTTACAGTTGTCCCATCCGCATTACAGGGCTTGGGGCATAGAAAAATGGAAAATGCACAAAAAGTTTTTTGGCCTTCCCTACATACCAGAGAAGAAGTCTAATTTTTTTTTTCCATTTTATTTTATGAGGTGTTTACAGTACCTTATTGTAAAATTTGAGTTGATGATATAACAGTACTATACATATTTTTTATGCATTTCTGAGTTTCTAAATTTTTTTCTGTGTTATTTCTTGACCTTTGCATGTTGTCTGTGGCTTCTGAAAAAAATCCCATTTAATTTTTTTATACCTACCCTTGATATATGGAAACAGTGATGGAGAAAGTTGTGACGTGGAAGGGATATCTGTAGTCCGATTGGCCCCAGAAGGTAGAAGTAACAATGGATAGAGGTGATAATGAGACAAATTTAGACTTGATAAAAGAATTCTAACATTCAGAACTATTTAATAGTTAAATGGGTTGTCTTTAGAGGTGCTGAGTTCTCCCTTTCTAGAGATCTTTAAGCAAAGAATGGAAAACCACTCATCAGGTTTGTGTGTGGAGTGAGAGTTAAGGTATATATTGGATTAGATGGCCTTTGATGGCCTTTCTAACTTGGAGATTCTGTGGTGGCCTAAATCCTTGAAGAATCAAAGCCAAGAATGTGCCCAGAAAGGGCTTTTGACTCTATGCAAAGGATTCAGGCTCGAGTGAAAGGAGCAGTGTAGTAAAACCTGAGGAGTGAAGTTGAGGTTAATTAATCAACATGAATAATAATAGTTATAATTTACATGGCCATTTAAGGTTTGCAAAACACTTTGCAGGTATTTTAGATTACAGAGATGATCTTGTTTTGGATCAAACCTTGATTGGTAACTGTTATAGAACAGTGAGAACGCTAGCAAATTATGCCTGTATTTTTATTTCCTTTAATAATTTCTTCTCTAGGACTATTTCATATTTTAATATTTATGCTTAGTTATTTTAAATAAAAAGTGTACCATTAAAAAAAAAAACTAATGGAATAGAACATATGCCTGTGAGCAACTGGGTTATTTGAATTCTGAAGCTGTAGTCAAGGCAAGACTGTCCACCTGATAGTGCTAGTCAGTCATTACAGGCGAAATATATAAGAGACTGATTGCTGAACTGAATTACACAAAGAATTGACAACAAACATCGCGTGTACCACCTCCAGACTTAAAAATAATTGTATCTGAACCATATCATTTCCCAGCTGCTGTGTAAAAATAACCAGGTCAGATACCAACAGGTGAAGCCTGAAGATCTCTTCCCACTTTTATGTTCCTGGCACATGGAGAAGATTCAGGTTTTGGTGTTTGTGAGTAAATGAAATGGTAGATGGTGGTGGTGTAAGTTTCTGGGGTGCTAGTGGGGCATACTTGGCTCTGATAGATGCAAATGCTGGTCAGTGGGCACATGTCCTTTGTGGGGCAATGTCCATGGGAGCAGCTTTCAGCCCTTCCTGCTGCAGCTAGAACAGCAAACACACACACACACACACACACACACACACACACACACACACACACACACACACACACACCCCTTTTCCTCTGCTGGCAAGATTGCTTGGCCTGTCCTTCAGTAAGTTCAGAGAAATAGTATCCCTAAGTTGGAACAGACCTTCTAAGAGATGGTTTCCTTGACACCATCATGAGAGACAAGGCTTCGTGGCCCTGTAGTGTGACCTGGTCTGGTGATTATTCTCTTCTGAATTAGGGCTTTCCTTCATTAGAAGCCTACCATTGTAAAGGTAAAATGATGGCATCTCCTTGCATTCACAGGGTCATTAAGAGAGCCAGGAGAAAAGAATCCTGGGAGGAGCAGTCAGCAGAGAAGCTATAAATCATGCAGGTTCAGGGGTGTCCTGAAAGTTGGAAAAAGATGAAAGCCCACCTCCAATCAAATCCTGTAAGACAGCTGTGGCATCACTATAAATACTTTGCCGAATGCATCTCTTTGCAGCATTTGTGTGCCTTGAGGAGCAGAGGTTGCCTTAAGGAGTTTGTGATAGGTTCAAAGCTTACCTCCTGAAGCTTAAAGCCTCCTTAATAGTTCTTTAGAAGCTTTTAAAAGGCAGGGTTGGATTCCCAAACTCCGGAGCTCAGATACTCTGTAATTCTGATATTAAGAAAAAAGAAGCCACATTCTGTCACCATTACTCTCCGAGACGCCTCCCCCTTTTCTGGACATATATACTATTTATTCAGGAGTGGAATTGGCTTTAAAGGTATTTTAACTCTGACAAATCGTTATTTTCTGAGGTTACCTGAGAACACCACCCCCAGCAGAGGGAAATTGATCAAAAAAGCTTGACAGAGTTATTATCCTATGACTTTGTGCTACTCTGCCCTCATATAACACCTTTCAGCCTAAGCACTCAAAACCTTTTGAAAACAAAATCTTTACCATCTTCATCTTTTTTTTTTCCTTGGAGAAAAAGAACAAGGCAAAGAGACAGAATTTTATCTTTTTTTTTCATTTGGTTAGATTTTTTTTTTCCTATAGTGCCTTTCTTCAGTGCTTTATATTGAATTCATTGCTCAATATACATTACCTTTGGTATGAGAGAAAGGGTTTTTTTTTTTTTAATAATAAATATTTATAGAGTCTTAAAATTGAAAATCTGTGAGAGTGAGTATCAAGGAATGGAAAATAAAAGTAGTGGGTAGAGGGTGAGCACCCAGAGAAAGGAAGGAAGAAAGGAAGGAAAAAAAGAGAAATCGGACAATTCAAATTTGAGGATTATAGGAAAATTTTAAAAGTAAAAAACTCTGGGGTTTTCACTTTGACTTTTCACTTCACTTCACAATTAATATTGTACAGCTCTTTCTTCAGTTCTTTTTCCAGATTAATATGTAATCAGATTAGTAATCCTTGTGAAAAAGAAGAAAAAAATTAGAATTAAGTAGAGCACGTGATGATATACATTTGAAATACAGTGATATGAATTTGGTGCCCACTAATAAGTTTGTTCCTTTACCTTTAGGTAGAATCATACCTATATGAACAAGATGAGGGAATTTATAATGTATACAAAGATCTACAATGGAGGAGAAATCGTCGTTAATTGATAATCAGTGTCACTGGCAGGAGATTATTATATCTTGCCCCTGTTCCTCATGCTATAGAAAAAAGTCCATGTTCTTCCATTCTCAGTAGGGATAGTTGTCTTTTTAAATACCGCAATGAGAACTCTATAACCTTGTTTAGAACATGTTGGTCAAAACCTGTTCAGGAGAAAAATGGTCATATCTCTTTATGAAACTGGGTTGTAAAATAGAAGGATAACACATAGGAGAGAAGGGCATCTAAATGATGAAGCTTAGAGTGAGTTCCATACATAGAGATTTTATGGGCCAACATTTTAAGAAGAGTTTGGAATTACAAATGGCAAAGACAGCGTGTAAGGGCTCAGAGCTATAGGTTAGATGAAAGATGGTCTTAATACAGAGAAATTTAGCTCAATTCAAAAAGCATTTATTAAACTTCAACGATGTGCCAGGCATCGTATGCTAAACCACTGGGGACACAAAGACAAAGTTCAAATAGCTCCTGCTCTCAAAGAGGGCAGCTGGGTGGTACAGTGGATAGAGGCTGAGTCTGCAGTAAGGAAGCTTCCTTTTCCTGAGCTCCAATCTGGCCTCAGACACTTACTAGCTATGTGACTCTGGGCAAGTCACTAAACCCATTTGCCTCAGTTTCCTTATCTTTCGTATGAGCTGGAGAAGGAAACGGCAAACCACTATCTTTGCCAAGAAAACTCAGATGGGGCCAAGAAAACTCAAATGGGGCCATGAAGAATCAGCCATGACTGAACAGTAACAGCAATGTCCTCAAAGGGACTGGGAAGAAACAATATACACACAAATAAGGAAACGTAAAATATGGGAGAATTTCGTGTGTGTGTGTGTGTGTGTGTGTATATACATATACATACATATATACTCATTTGAGAAGATATAAACAACTGGGGGAAATAGGAAAGGTCTGATGCAGGAGGTGGTGCTTGAACAGATCTTTGAATAGAGACAAGGGTTCTGAGGAGCAGAGATGGAGAACATTCTAGGTATGGGGTACAACATGTGTAAAGGTATGGAAATGGAATGATTTAAAAAAATTTTTAATACGAAAGATGATTTTTAAAAGGAACGATGAGTAGGTGAAGCATAAGACATATGTGGGGGCGAGGAATAATATGTATTCAATGGCTGGAGTCCGATTATCAAGGACTCTAAATATCCAATGGAAGAGTTCATTTTTTATCTTGGAGAAAATAAAGAACCACTATATTTGATAACTTTTTGACCTGAGTCTTTTGGGCCGTCTCCTATAGCATTTATTTGAATGCCGATGATGATCCAGTTTGGTTTACATGATACAACAGATTCAATGAGGCAAGTATGTATGCCACCTAGTGGAGCTGGTCCTTGCCAGAGGATCGCAGAGTGGTGCAGAGATCAGTGGAAGGAACTGAGGCCCTTAGCCAAGTGACTTACCCAAGGACTAGTCAGTGGCAAAGCCAGGATTAGAACCCTTGTTTCTCTGCCCTGCCTCCTCCTTCCTCCCCGACCCCTCTCCATTCCAGGGCTTTTTCTAGCACATCATACTATTTCTCTGCAGCTTCTGGGTGGGTGTTCGCTCACTCATTTTCACATACACATAGATTATGGTTGTCCTTTGTTTTCCAAAAATGATGCTTCTGATGGTGATTATGATTTGCATGTGTGGGCGTAGCTGAAAAGGCCAATTTGTGGGACCAACAGTATTTTCCACACTGTGTACACATAAAGATTACCCTTTGATTAGCATCTACAGCCATTATCTGGAGCGTCTGTTGCTATCCATGATGCCAGCTTAAAAAGGTTTATTTAAAAAAAGAAATGATTTGTTTCATTCCTTATAGCTATATGCCAGGCTGATCTATCTGCGTTTTCTTGACTGTCTGTTGTTTAAGTAAAAAGCCAACATTTCCTAGCACCTACTCTGTGCTCAATATTGTATGAAGAGATGGGGAGAAAAAACCCAGACTGGGACTCAGAAGACCTAAGTTTGAATTCTATGAACTAGATGTGTGACCTTGGCTAAGTCTTTGTACTTTTCTAAGCCCCAGGCTCCTTATCTGCAAAATGGGACTCAATGCTACTCTCCAACCACTACTTCTATGCCTCCAAAACCAGATTTTGTCTAAATCTACTCAAATTAGTGCTCACAAGCTCCCAATTCCTCTGAACTTCTTTCTCAAAAGATCAAACTGTTTTTACTATGAATTACATGACATGGCAGTGATAAAAAATGAATAATTTCCTTACAAAAAGAAAATCAGGGTAAAAATCATTAAAACACATTAATAGCAAACACTTAAAATGTCTGGAGTCCAGACCCAACCACCAGACTGCTCCCTACCCTTCTTCAAAGGGAGAGGAACTTGAGAGTCCAGCCCATCCCTGGTCCTTTAGGCCTGGAATTCCAGGATACAGTAATTCGTCCAGTGGATGATATGAAAGATGCTGTCTCTTGATATCTGGATCACCTTGTAATTCTTTTCAGAGATTGATGAGAGTTCAGGAATGTGCCTTTGTTGCTCCAGTAAGCAATGGGTACAGTCTCTGGGGCCTGGCTAAGTGTATCAAGTGCCAAGCTGGACATCAATATGAGTGATGGAGCCTCCAAACCAGCCTGATAGGATGCAACACAACTCCCCATCCTCTGTCTTCTCTCCTACCATTATCCCTAGTGTGTCTTCTCAAAATTTACCCCTCTCTTTTTTCACTAGAAAATTGTGCTGGGATCTTGGAAGATAGAAGGGAAGAAGTATTTATTAATCTCTTAAAATGTGCCAGGCACCATACTTTACAAATATTATTTCGTTTGATCCTTACAACAGCCCTGGGAAGTAGGTGTCAAATTATACCCATTTTATCACTGAGAAAACTGAGGG
The DNA here is from genome assembly GCA_028646515.1 of Pseudochirops corinnae. NCBI lineage: Eukaryota > Metazoa > Chordata > Mammalia > Diprotodontia > Pseudocheiridae > Pseudochirops > Pseudochirops corinnae. The sequence goes on along the minus strand of CM053585.1, from coordinate 106,735,741 downwards.
AGACAAAAGCTAAGTGACTTGTTCTGGGGTCAGACAGTAAATGTCTGGGACTGTACTCACACCCAGGTTTTCCTGACTCCAGGCCTAGTGTTTTATCCACCATAGGATGGCTTTGGGCTTTGACCTTATCTGGTTTGCTTTTAGACCTCCCTAGCACCCCTGGGAAACCCTGTCCCCAACAAACTCCCTTTTATGTGTCATCTTCTCCCCATTAGAACATAAACTTGTTGAGGACAGATACTTTTTAATTTGTATTCCCAGAGCTGAGCATAATGCCTGGCATATAGTAAGCACTTAATGATTTATCTGTCTGTCTATCTCTCTATCTCTCCATCTCTCCATCCATCCATCCATCCATCCATCCATCCATCCATCCATTCATCCATTCATCCCTCTCTCTGTGTGTGTCTATCTCTACTCACTCACCCCAAGAAATATCCCTACACTGCACATTTATTATTACCTCCTCAGAGACAGTCCCCTGTTTCCAAAGCTTTGCAGGAATACAGTAAATCTAAGCAGCTCCTTGGAAGGGTAATAATATATACATACACGAGTTGTCTACTAGGTTCGTTGTGAGGAAAATGCTTTGTAAACTGTAGAGAGCTGTAGAAATGTCAGCTGTGAGTATTTTGGGGCTGCTACAGGGGTACAAAGAAGAATAAGGCATGGGTCCTGCCCTCAGGGAGTTTACAATCTATTTAGAGGAAATGAAATCACATCCTATGAAATAAAAGCTGTGCAGGTCTCAAAGCTGGGAAGGATTTAGGCAGGCTTGGTCTTTACATGACTATTTTGGTCTAGGGTTTGATGCTACACTCTATCTGCCAGCTTCAACAAGGGTATATTAGTCTTTCCAATTCCATTTATTATCTCTTTGTTAATCAGCACATCATTGGACATTATGCTGCTCATGGAGCAAAATCTAGTGACAGCTTACAGTTCTATATTTACAATAAAGAGCTCAACCTCAGCAAAACATAATTGAGGAGGGTAAGCTGCAAAGAAATGCCTTTCCAGTTATCTGCTTTTCCTTTCCACTACAGTAGATAATAATGAGTGATATTAAATGTCCTGTCTTTACCTAGTAGAGACTGTGGTGTAGTTGATAGGACACCAGACTACGAATCAGGAGACATGAGGTTTTAGGCTTGTCTATGTCACTAATGAGCTGAGTGTCTTTGTAAAAGTTGCTTTCCTTCTCTGGAATCATTTCCTTTATTTCTTAAATGAGAAAGGCTGGACTAGAAAATGATTTCCAAGATCTCTTCTTTTCTCAGCTCTAAAAGCCTATAATGCTATGAAACAAATCCCGTGTATCTCTGCTGTCTCTGTGCCTCATGGAGCCATGCCTATTTTAATACACAACTCCTAAGGTCCATAAATAATCCATGTAATAATTAATGAAGGCTCACTGTGACTGGCAACCATGCCTGCACTCAGGATCCCCAGCTGTTCTGGCCACTGTTTATGCATTTATGTGTGTTTGAGACCACAGATTCAAGAGCTTCCTTTTTGGAATTTGGGCGAGAAGAGGAAACATTTCCATTCCTTGAATTTCCACAGCCAGGACAAATTGCTGTAGACAGCCACACTTGGTGGGAGTTTCCAAAGGCATCCTTTGGTCACCCAACACTTGTTCTCAGGAATCTTGCTAATATGCTCTGTTTTCTCTGTAGCCATTATAGGGGGTGTATAGCTGTGGTACTGAAAAATCATCCCATATTTCCCCAGTTTGCTTCATTTCATTTCATTTCCTGACCACCTTAATCTACCAAGCATATTCTCAATTCCTCATTTCTTGGTATTTCCTCGAGGTTTTCTCCTCTCCTCTCTTTTAGAAGCAAAATTTGGCATGAGCAAGTGATGGCTGAGAAAGCATTATAAGCCAGACAGTCTGGCCTTCTGCACCTCCTTGCCACATGTCAGCATGATCTACTGCATGGAACAAGGGGTTACCTGTGCAAAAGACAATGGTTTATACTGCCGATATTCAATTTGTGTTTTAATAAGGAAACCCAGCTTTTCTTTCATTACTCAGAACACGACCCTCTTCTCCTCTTCCTGCCCCCCAAAAGCTCCTCAGATGAAGAATACAGTAAAACCATTTAATCAAAATGAACTACTTCACCAGAGCACTGCCCACAGAATGGAATTTGGTGAAATGCATTTCATACCCCAATGAATTTAAATTGTATGGAGCTGATATTTAATACAAATGCAAGTGCCAGTGGAACCTGGGTACTTAATATGCATTCTCTAACTTTCAGAATTAAGCAACTGATCTATGGGACACAAAAGGATGATCCTTCTCTCAAAGAGAATACCTTATAACCAGGCAATTTAAAAGATACTGGCATAAACAACTGTTTGCAGTTCTCTCTCCTTTTCTAATCTCAGAAGATAAAAAGCCAATCCAAAAAGTGGCTCGTTTAGAAAAGTACTTCCTTTCTTTTGGGAACAATTGTGTCTTTCCTATGAGTTCAGGTTAACTTTGTTTTCTCCTTCCTTTTTGAGGGATGCCAGAGGGAGGGAGATAGAGACAGAGTATTGGGAAATCTGCTTTCCCTTACAGGTGGAAGTCAAAGAGACAGTTCTGCAGTCATCTGGAAGGCTATTTAGTTAGGGATGGTGTGTTTGTCCAGCATGTATTTGAAAAGAACTAAAACCCATGTTCCATTCTTTCATTTCTTCTTGGTTTTATAAGCAAATAAGAGCCACGAAATACAGGGCTTCTCATTTTCCAGAAGGGAAACAGAGGCCACGGGGAAAATGAAGGGACTTTCTCTGGCTATCAGGACTCGTTGATGCCCCAGCCCAAATTCGCAGACTGACATCCTTCCCACTGTACCACCACCCTAACTACCCCCCCCCCCCCCCCCCCCCCCCCCCCCCCGGCCCATCCCAAGTTGAATGATATTTCTATCAGGCTCAAAGTCATATTTCAATTTGCAGTGCAGTGTAGTGGAGAGA
>CM053585.1:106705469-106727295 GCA_028646515.1 Pseudochirops corinnae | reverse complement strand
TTGGGACTTAATTTTAGACACCTTGTTTTCTTCACTTCTGAACCTGCTAAGTTGTGTGACGGAAGCCAGAAATTCTCTTGGGATACTTACATAGGCGCGCACTGTCATTATGCTCAGCCTTACTCATATCCTTACTGGAGCATTTGGAGAGGTATAACTAACCTGGGGCAATGAGTGCAGTTGAATTGATGATCAGACCTCAATAAAACAGGCCTAATTGGGATACAACGACCCCCCCTGTTGCTGCTGATTGTGTGACCACCACTCTATGACCCAGGGAATCATGAGATACCAGGAGGACCATCTTCACTATGAGTGGCTTTAGTCCAAGAATTCTTAACCTGGGATCCATGAACTTATTGTTTTTTTTATAAATATAGCTCAGTATAATTGGTTTCCTTTGTAATATTATATATTTTGTTTTATGTATTTAAAGCATTAGTCTTAAAAGGGGAGAAGGAAAGGGAGTCAAATCATACAATGTTTGTAAAAAAAAAAAAGTACTTAGCAGAGTGCCTGGCATATAGTAGGCACTGTATAAATACTTATGCCTTCCCCCTTCCTTTCCCTTCTCTTGGATGCTGGCAACTTCAAGCTTCCTCCCATTTAATAGATTCTCGTTGATCCCTGGCTTCTTATCATAACTTAAAGAAAATAATTCATTCTCATTCATAGTAAAATGTCTGATACTGATGAAAAAATATTGCTCCTTCCAAATGAATCTGTATTTTTAAAGGAAATCAAAGAAGCCTTAAGTAGAATTTTAGTCATTATTTCAGTGGGTAGGGGAAAGTATTTTTTAATATCTCAGAGATTATAATACTGTGATTCTGCATAAGGCTAACATGCTCCTTTTCACTTCTGGGTCTGCAGAAGCCATTCAGAGCAACACTGGCAGCAACACTTGGGAATCTTATATTTGGAATAGAAATCCCCAGATCCAATCTTGAACAAGCCACTTAATTCAACTCAACAAACATTTATTAAGTATCTATTTTTTTCCTGACTGTGTGCAATGAAAGAAAGCCAAAGTTAATAAGAAGTTGTTCCTGTCCTCAAGGAGGTTCTGCCTTTCTGGCACTCAATGTCCTCATTCCTAAGATGAGAGGGTTGGACTGGAGGTCATCTCTCAGGTCCCTGTTAGCTTATGATTTACTATAGAGGCATGATGCTCAGTCATGGGCCTCACAATAAGGGGATTCATAGAATTTGACTTAGGCCTGGAGGGACACCACAAACATGATTAAAGGGTTGGAAAATGGAATCTAGGACAAGAGATAAAAAGGAACAATGATTATCTAACCCTGAGAGAAGAGCAGGCTGAAACATGATGTAATAAGTGGTCCAGGTTTATGAAGGGATGCTGTATGGAGAATGATGGCCAGATGTTTCCATCTCCACTAAGGACAGCAAAAGAGAAAATAGACAGAAATTGCAACAGATGGACTTAGATTAGGTATAAGGGAAATTTTTTTTCCAACAGCAAGAGTTGTTAAGAACTGAATATGATTACTGAAGAAAGTTGTGTAGTCTCCAAAAAGATCTTTAAGAACAGGAGAAAGATGTTTTCCTTTAATACATTAGATATATATCTTTCTGGAGACAGGAGGATGGATGAGATTACTGCAGTGAGAATCAGGGAGAAATGGAATTCATAATCTTAGAATTTTAGGACTGGGAGGGCCCTTAGTGATTACCTAGTCTAGGGCTTCAGAATATTTCTGAGCAGAAGCTACCTTCCCCCAATATCATAAGAGCATTGAAGGATGAGGGAAGAGAGGTATTGAGTTTGAGTGAGGGTGGGGTACTGCTATGCTAACTTCCTTGAAGAGAATACCGAGGGAGGGAGCAGAAGATGCAGGATACACAGTAGAAAGTGAGATCTATCTCTGGGATCTAGTTTTAACTCTTCCCCTCACCAATAGGGAAATTGTAGACATCCCATGGTCATATATCTGGTCAACAGATGAGCTTGAGCTAGAACACTTTCATTATGAAAACATGGCTGGGCAGCAAGTTGTCCAACAGTTCAGTTGAGTTCCCTCCATTGGAGGTTATCTAGTCTAACCTAATTTTGCAAATGAGGAAATTTAGCTTACCAACAGTAAATAAATTGGATCATCATTGCCATGAGTACCACCATCTTCCATCATCATCATCATCATCATCATCATCTCCAATATTTATACAAAGATGTATCAATTTCTTTAGAAATATCATCCCATTTGAACCTCACAACCATTCTATGAGTTAGTTCCTACTATCTCCATTTTTCAGATGAGGAACCTGGTGCCAAGAGAAGCTAAGTTACTTGTCCTTGGTGACACAGCTAGTAAGTGTCAGAGAGGTCATTTGAAACCCAGGTCTTCCTGACTCTAAGTCCAACACTATCTAGCTATGCCATGCCCAAGGTCACAGAAAAAGTAACAGAGACTAGAATTGAAACCAGGGGACAGGACTACAGAACTATATCAGATAGGACTTTTAGAGGCCCTCTAGTCTGATCCCTTCATTTTACAACTGAGTAAATTGATGCCCAAGGAGGATACATGATTCAACCAAGGTTACACAACTATTAATTATCCAAGGCAGGATTTGAACATAGGTGCTTTGACTACAGAGTCAGAGTTCTTTTCCCTGTATCTATAGGCCTTTTGCCTCTACACTTAATGCTTTTCCCATTACACTGTGTATTGTCTTAGTTCCCCAATTTGAATACTCAGGGGCAGAGAAAGAAATTATGATTTAGTCACGGTCTTACTGGGGATTTAGTGGAAATGATAAAAACTCATGAAATTGACAAGTTTTTATTGAGCACCAATTTATTACGTGCCTAGCATGGTGTCCCAACTCCAGCTTGCTTTCTAGGACCAAAGCAAAGGTCAATAAGCTCTTTTGCCCACAGTGTGTCCAGTGGGTTCAGTATTGTCTATAGGTGTTACCTGTGCTCCATGGAGTCCCTCTCTTCTTTTAAGATGTGGCTCCAGGCACCATCTTTGTTATGAAGCCTTTGCTGGTCTTCCATTCCAATTGCTAGTGCCCTCCCTCCTGAACTACCTTCAGTTGAACTATTGCACATTTTTGTATTTATTAATTTTATTGTTGTTTTACACACACATATGTATATATAATATTTACTTGTTTTTCCATTAGTGTGTAAGTTTCTTGTGAATAGGAATTGTTTCAAGCTTGGTACTGTACCTCCATTATCTAGCACAGTGTCTGATACCTAAAAGGCACTTAATAAATGCTTGTTGACTGACTGATGGGTTAGAAATCCTATGGAACATGATAATAAGGAGAGGGAGGTGAGAAGAGAGGCAATGAGGGTAAGAGAAGGAGGAAACTGAATATATCTGAGAACAACAGAGCTGGTAGAGACTTTAGTAATCATGTATCCCAATCCCCTTATTTTGCCTATGACATAACTGAGCTTTAGGGCAACCACTATGGACCAGCTCCGCTAGGAAAGTCATGCCAAAATGCCTTGTCCCAGTCACAGCATTTCTGAGATATTGTCCTGAGATATTGAAAACCTCCTAGGGGCATCTCTTGGCCTCTCACCAGCAATTTGGATTGAATTTGATGAAGTCACAGTTTTGCCACAGGTTTAGCAGGAATGAGGCAAGGATAAAGGGAAGGCCTGGGCAGTGGAAAATGACTCACTGACTGGCCTGCCTGTAGGTGAGTGAATAACTGAATGGAGATGAGTGGGACCGGCCATCATGGAAAACAAAGACTGAGCCAAAAGGGGTGTCCTGGAGAGCAGTACACAGAACAGAAAATGCTATCCAGACTTCTGACTGAACAAGGCAGAGAAACCTGGTAAGACCCTGGTTTGAGCCAAGGGAAAGGACTGCTCTGGGGGAATCTGAATCACATAGGTAATTATAGGGAATTGGCCACATGAAGTGCTAATTTTTTTTTTCTTTTTGGAGGGGGAAAGCCTGGGAAATTGGGGTTAAGTGACTTGCCCAAGGTCACATGACTAGAAAGTGTTAAGTATCTGAGGCTGGATTTGAACTCGGGTCCTCCTGACTCTAGGGCCAGTGCTCTATTCACTGCACCACCTAGCTGCACCAATGAAATGCTAAAATTAAAAAAAAAAATCTAAGGGGTGTGTGTGTGTGTGTGTGTGTGTGTTTGTGTATTTGTTTGCTTACATATGTACATGTGCATGTGTTTATACACAAAGAAGAAGGTGTAAAAACAGTCTGAGTTAGGGGCTAGGAGAATGTCAGCCTTAGCCTCAGCAGTGAGTTAAATCACTGGTGTAGAGCCCTACTTGGGTTTCCATATCCTTAGTCTTCATATATATAATCAATCAATCAGCAAACATGGGTGAAGCTTTCTTTTGTGCTCATCTCCTAGGTTTTATGTGCCATATGTGTGAGGAATTCAGGAATAGAGAAGACCTATTTTCCACCCTTAAAGCAGTCTTGGCCTAGTTGGGGAGACAAGGGGGACACACATGGAGAGATGACTAAAGGTAATCTGTGAGAAATGCTGAATAGATGGCAACCAGAGGAATCCAGAGGAAGGAAGGAAAAATCATTTTGACTAGCAGGGGTGGGCAGAGAAGGCTTTAACTGGGGCCTTGATGGAGAAGAAAAACAGTTTGGTGGAAGGTATTTTAGGGGTCAGAACACTATGAGCAGATGTAGGGAGGCAGGCAAATGCAGAGATTGTAAAGACTAGATATAAGGACAATTTTCCTAACAATTAGAATTTTTTCCTTGGGTTTAAAGTGGCCAAATCTCAATAGGCCATTTGACTGGAGAAGAGAAAGCAGTAGAGGCATGATCTCTGTCTTTCGAGGATTTAAAGGTAGAAGAATTAGTAGAAACAGTAGAAGAATTATCACTTAGTAAAGCATCAGAGGACAGGCCTGGGACTAATGGGTGGAAACTACAGGGAAGCAGATTTTTTCTCAATACTGGAAAGAATTTTGTAATAATTGAAGCTATTCAAAAGTATAGTGGACTACCTTAGAAGATGGTGAGTTTCACCAAAGTTGGATGGGATTCTTGGGAAATAGTGAGTTCTTTATCACCAGAGGCATTCTAATAAAGATGACCACTGGTGTGTGTGTGTGTGTGTGTGTGTGTGTGTGTGTACAGATGTTGTAGAAGGAATATTCCTACTCAGAATTAGAGGAAATGACCTATAACAGATTCTGTCTTCTCCAAGTCTGAGATTCTTTGGTTTAAACTACAGTAGGAAGAAATTAAATTAGACACTAGACATATTGCCCTCAATGAGTAAGTCATTAAACTTTGCAGTGGACAAGTGAAGGGATATAAAATCTTTCTGGAATCTTTAAAAATCAATCAGTCAGCAAATAATTGTGGAATGCCTATTCTGGTCTAGGTGCTGCAGGGATTTTTCGAAAAAGTATAAGACATGGTCTGTGTATCAAGAAACTTACAACGTAGGAGGGGGAGAAAGGGCATACACATGTAAAATGATGTTCAATATTGTAGTTGCATAGTGAATGTTCTATACAAAACAAGTTATGGTTATTCTGAGGAAGCAAGATTTGATTTGGGCCTAGATGGAAGAGTATGATTAGGAGAGGAGAAGGACAAAATTCGACTGGGGGGCTAGGAGGACATGAGCAAAGGAAGTGGGTAAAGGATGGTACGAAGGATGGTAAAGGAGACTGTAGCTTAATCTGTTTTTGAAGGATTCTGAATTCTAAATATGGGCCAGATTTTCTTGTTTTATTTGGTTTAGGTGCATGGAGTCAGGAGAATGGTTTTTTAAGCTATTAAATACTAATATTTGATTTGATTTTTTTTTTCTATTCAACAATATCATGGGGGCTTGCCAAAGGGAATTTTTTCCAGCTCTTTGACGAGATCTTCCATGTGGGCTGTGGACCCTTCATTATCCTTTTACTCAATAGACATTTGTTAAACATGTACAAAGTGTTGCTATGGGGGAATCAAAGTTTAAATAAAACATCTTGGAAAATGAACAAGCACTCCCTCCTTGAAAGATTCATGTCTTTTATGTTGTATCTCCTTCCTCACTGATCATAATATGCCCTCTAACTTAGAGGCCTTTAGACTAGAGGAAAAAAGACAGTAGAGACATGATTGCTATCTTTTGAGAATTTGAATGACTGTTGTGTAGAGGAAAAATCACACTTGCTTTGTTTGGGCTGAAGCCAAAGAAGAATTAGGACCAATGGATGGAAGCTACAAGTAAACAGATTTTTGACTTAATATCAGGAAATATTCCTGCCTGTTGGAGCTGTCCAATAGTTCAATGTGCCACTTTGGAAGACTGCTAGTGAGTTGCCCATCATTGCTGGTTGAATTGAAGCAGAGAATGGATGACTCCTTAACTTGATATATTGTAGAAAAAGAACTCATGTTTTGGGTAGAGAGATTGTGCTAAATGACCTCTGAGGTCTCTTCCTCCTCAGAGATTCTGTGATTGGGCTGTCTCAGGGAGGTAGTGAGGTCTTCATCCCTGGGAGTGTTCAATTTGATGCTAGATGGCCACTTGGTGGGGATGTTGTAGAGGCAAACACATGCTCACATAGAGGTTGGAGAAGATGGCCTGTGAGTGTCTGACCTTTCTTGTGGCACTGAGAAGGTGGGGCTTAAATTATAGCATGAAGGAATTAATGGAGACATTATGAATATTGCCCTTATAATGAGGGAAGCTGTATATACTCTTCTGGAGATACAGAGATATGGTCTCTCACTCCTCACTGACAGCATTTTTCTTCACCTGAAAGGTATACAAGACAGTGGGCTGCTTCTTAGGGACCTGTTATTACTGAAAAGACTCGACAGATTGCCATGAAGAAGGAGTGGAGTGTCCTTCTCTGTTCTCATTGCCCTCTCTTCCCCTCCTTTCAGCCCCCTCCTCAGAAGTGATGCTATTGACTGAACATACTCATTAATTAAGACACAATGAACATGCTGACAGGGTTCACATTGTTCTTTTAAGGGACCTTGGGTGCTGACAGGTTCCTAGAGGCATGTGCCTGGTTCTGCCTCTGTGCTCCCCATGCCTCTGGTCTGTGGCTGCTTCTCTGGAGTGCCTCTCCTCCCTGCTCTGCATTTTATTTGGTTGCATAAGATTTGGCAGTGGCAGCCTGAGCCAGTGAGGCTCAGCATGGAGCCTCAGAACTGCCTTGCTTCAGGATATAGCTTGAGAGTGGGCTCAGGCAGTGGGGCACCTTCGCTGAGTGGGGCACTGGGCAGCCTTGAGGATCAGCTGCCTGGCTTTTTCATTGACTAATCTGGGCCAGATGAATAAGCTTGTAGAAAGTCAGGAAAGGAGAATGGGGGGCGGGGAGGGGAGGTAGGTCAGTGTGTGTTCTATGTATTCTGGGGTCTGGGTTAAAGAGGAGACAGGAAATAACAACATGTCATATAAGTACCTCTGATGTCCTGTCCTCAGGGCTTTCTCTCCACTTTTCCTTTTTTTCTAAGAAAATGGAAAGAATTAAGGGATATGGTAGGTGTGAAGGGAGAGGAGTAGGGAAAAGAAGACAGTGGAAATTGATTGTTCTTTATCAGTATAATCCAGAGAGACAGCATAATGTGGTTGCATGATGGAAAAAAAGTGACCTTTAGAGTCAGGAAGACCTGGGCTCAAATCCTGCCTGCCTCTCTGTGTGTGTATCTGTATCTGTGTGTGTGCGTGTGTGTGTGTGTATATGTATATGTATATGTGTATGTATATGTATATGTATATGTATATGTATATGTATATGTATATGTATATGTATATCCATCTACATAGGTTTCAAGTTTTCAAAGTGTTCTACATATATTTTTATCTCATCTGAGGCTTACAACAACCCTATGACTTAGGTACCACAGATGATATGATTTCTCTTTAAAAGATGAGGAAATTGAGGTTAGAAAAATTAAATGATTAGTCCAGGTCTCTCTGTCTATAAGTGTTGGTGTTGGGATTTCTCCTCAAGTCTTCTTGACTCCCAGCCCAGCACTTTCCCCCCACACTGTGCCATATTGCCTTTCTGAAAACTCTCTGAGTTCTCTCTCACAGACCATATAGGGGAAAAAAAAGAGAGTTAGGATAGCTTTCTTCCCACTCAACCTCAACTGCCTGAAACTTTGGGCTTTAGGAATTCAATCTAATTCAACCAACATTTACAAAGCACCTGTTATGTATGAGATAGTTCTGGGGCAGTAAGATAGGTTTAAAATTAGACCTTGTCCTCAAGGAGTTTACACTCTGATAGGAGGATGATATAGGCACACAGAAAAATTTAGTACAAACCAGAAAGTGATTAAGTTCATGGAGGCCAGGCAGCAGAGCCTGAGGGGTACAAAGTAGGAGGGAATCAAATGAACCATCACAGAAGGCTTGGTAGTGGATCAGGGCCTTGGGAGGTAGTGTGGTAGAATGGGAGCAGTGGATCTGCCATTAGGGTTCAAATCTTTACCCCTTCTCTTCCTACCTGTGTGACCTTGGGAAAATCACTTCGGCTCATGGGGGCCTCAGCTTCCTGAATGGACTGGACTAGGTCTCCTCCAAGGTCCTGTCTGGGTTTAAATCTAGGTTCCTTCTATCCTGGAGAAAGGTGTGGAATGATGTGAACAGGCAGAAGTGTGGAGAAATCTGTCCTAGGCATGGAGAATGGTGGGTAGAAGAGGGCAGGAAGAAATTAGGGAAAGGCAAATAAATAGCGCTTTTTGTCTCCTGAAGATTATGAGTGGCTTTGAATGCCAAGCAAAAGATTTGTCTTCTATTCAGTGGGGAGATTGCGTTGGCAACAAATAGTAGGATGAAAAGTAGAACAGAGAAAGAGGAAAAGAGAGAAGAGGGAGACAAAGTAGGGCAGGAGTGGAAGGTAGGAGGGGTTACTCAGAAGTGGAGTAGCAGGATTAAAGGAAGTGAAAGAAAAGGCATACTGCCCCTTCCAAACATCAGCTGGACCTTTGGTGCTGGATTGCAAGATCTTACCATTTACTCTGTATGATTGAACCCAGCAGGATTCTAGCCAAGCTCTACTTTTTTGGATGTGAGGCCAACATCCTCATCTAGAGGGAGCAGGGAAAGGCTGAAGGCAAATCAGGATGGAGGGACATAGGCAGGAAAGCTGCCTCTTATGTCCTAGGAAGCAGCTTTTTTATTTGTTCCATCCCTTACTGACCACAGGTATGATCTCCCACTAAGGCAGTGGTTCTCAACTTTCCTAATGCCATGACCCTTTAATACTTGTATGTGGGAGTATCTGCATGTGGGTGGATCTGCCTGGAGACACAGAGAGGAGCAGTGTCTCAGTTCCTAAGACCATCAGAATTATGTGTTTTCCGATGGTCTTAGGCGACCCCATTTGACCCCCCAAAGGGGTCGTGACCCACAAGTTGAGAACCACTGCTCTAAGGGATGTTAGATATTCCGAGCAACCTGAAGGTGTTAAGGCCATTTGAAAATTCAGGGCCTTTTCAAACTGTCTTTTTATTTTTACATTTCTCAGGTCATATTGGTATAGGAAAAAGGCATGACTGGAGTCTAGGCAACATATAAGAATGGGCATGGAGGGTTAAGATGTTTCTTTTCCCTGGTCTTCCTTTTAGTTTCTGGAACATGGAACATGGGCAAATATGAAATGACCATGGTATCTGGGTACTTATAATGGTGAGAGAGAGAGAGACAGAGAGAGAGACAGAGACAGAGAGAGAGGGGAAGAAGAAGGAGGAGGAGGGGAGGAGGTGGAGGAGGAGGAGATTGAGAGAAGAGAAGAAAAAGGAGAGAGACAAAAAGAGAAAGAGAAGGAAGAGGAGGGAGAAGTTGAGAGAGGAGAGGAGAAGGAGAGAGAGAGAAATTTTGAGTCTCTAAATCAAAATGAAAAGGTTTCTGCTTGCTGCTATCACTTGTGTTTCTTAAAGCATGAGGGGCCTTGTAAATTCTGAAGAGTTATGACTATGTTAATAACCCCAAGACGAGGGGGTGGATAGAAGTTCCTTAAGGAAAAAAAATACAGGGTGCACAAACCCCTATACACCTGAATTTCATGTTAGCACCTCTTTGGTGCAGAGGAGGCAGTTGTAAGATTTTATTTAAAAAAAAAAAACCCAACATGTAACTTGCCTGGAGTCAGAAAAATCTACAGCACCTATGATGTCAGCTGAGTAGGATTTCTGAGGCCCCTGGGGATTGGGCCTTTTCCTATAAAGCAGTGCCAGGGGCTGCAGGTTATCCATCTGGGGCACAAGCCCAGAGGCAAAAGGGAGTGCCCAGGGAGAGTAGTGGTCACTCTACTCTCCTCCCCTAGAGTAGAATACCTTATAGGCATAAACTGACTTGTCTTCTTTAAATCCTTTTGGAAAATAGCAGGGAAGAAGGACAGAGAGTAGGATTCACTCATCCCCTTTTTGGTTAAGAACATTGATATACATATAAAGAATATAAATTAAATGAGGGGGAAAAAATCCAGGGGATAGAATCACAGGATCTCAGAGTTGGAAGGGGTTGCAGAAAGCATCTATTCCAATGCCTGAGCAATAATTTAAAAAATCACTCAAAAGAGGTCTTTATAGCATCTTTCCACCCATTGGACACTTTTCCCCTTCCAAAGCAGCCGACTTTACCTACTTTCATATTGTTCTAATCTTTGGGAGGTTTTCTTTGTTTGAGTGGAAATATCTGCAACTTCTACCCATTATTCCTATCTCTTTCTGATGAGATCAAGCAAAGCAAATCTCCACCCTCTTCCAAGTGGCCGCTCTGCAGTTCCTTGTAGATATCGATCACGTGACCCCTGAAATTTCTCATCTCCTCCAATCTTAATTTCCTCAGTGCTTTCTACTGATCATTGTAGTAAGGATGTGCTAGAGTTTTTTTAAACTGGTTCCCCAGAATTGAGTGTTAAATTTTTACAGTGAGTACTTATACCTTAGAAACTATCAAATGCTACAGATCAGGTCTTGATTTATTATTTTGCTGATTATCTAGCCTTGATAAAGTGATAGAGAAAATATTAATAAAAATAAAGTGTGTTTTGTGTGTGAAAACACACATGCACATATGTATATCCAGGCAGCTAGATGGCAAAGTGGATAGAGGGCTGGGCCTGGATTCAGGAAGACCTGAGCTTAAATCTAGACTCAAACACTTTCTAGCTATGTGATCTTGGGCAAGTCACTTAATGCTGTTTGACTTAGTTTCTTCATCTGTAAAATGAGTGGAGAAGGAAATGGCAAACCACTTCAGTATCTCTGCCAAGAAAACCCCAAATGGAGTCACGAAGGGTCAAATGCAACTGAAATGATTAAACAACAAAAATGTGTGTGTCTATGTATGTATATGTGTATGTGTGTATATAGATGATATATACATAATATAAACATTATATATGTATGTATATATGTGCAAACACACACACATATATGTGTGTATATGTATGCACACATATTTGGAAAATCTATTGTTAAATATTTATTGGTATACCACTGACCTGAGCTCAGATGTTGACTGTGGGTGTGGGGAAAAAAGGATGGATGCAAGTGGTGCAATGGAAGTAGATTTAGCAATTGATTAGACCACCTCAATTCTGAAATTAATGCTTCTTCTTCTTTTTTTTTTTTTATCAGACCTATTATTTCATTGGCATAGGGAGCTCCCAGAGAGGAAGTCCTTCTGCCAGTACAGATCAGCCCTTGGTCTGTCATTTACAATCTTAGAGAGCTGTCCAAGGTACTGAGAAATTAAATCACTCACTAGTCTTACACAACAGTATGTATTAGAAGTAGGACTTGATCCCAGAACTTTTTGCCTTGGAAACCAGTATACGATACAACATTACTTCTAATGCTTTTCTCAGTGTGCCTTAATTCTTGGGGGACCTATACCAATCAAAGTCCCAGATCCTGGAGGTACAAAAGAAATCCTTGAAGTAAGAAACAGAACCCTCTTTGCTTCTCCCAGTCATGGGTTCCATCTCCTTAGGATGTAGGGTCTTGCCTGTGAGGCCTATGAACAAACCCAGTAGAATATGAGCAAGGAAGAAACTCTTTCGCATACCTGGAAGAAACCCAGAGCCATCTTGGTTCTGCTCTCAAGTTAATATAGAACAAAGAAATAAACTTGGAAAAAAGTATAGAGGAGAGGAGGCAGGTTGCACAGAAGGGAGATATATGTGGAAACAGAAATAGAGGAATGGGTGATTTAATCCCCTGAATATAACAGAATACATCTAAGACAATTTCTCAATGGATTCAACTCATAGAACTTGTTTCTCCAAAAGGTTGCTTTGTGTATTTTGTTTAATGGCTCTTATTGATGAAAACTAAGAGAGTGGGGTTATAAAGTGTTGCGTGAGGGTTTCTCAGAACTGGGCATCCTTTAGCATATGTTTTCTGTAAAGGAAACATCAGCATAATTGAAAGAGGCTTCATCTTGATCTGGCTGAGACTAATTGCTATTCACTGACTGACTAAGTCCCCCATAAAAATATCTTTTGTTCTGGTGTGAAGAGGACTTTTGGTTCCTAAGGGCTATGCCAATGGGGCAAAATTTCTGGTAGCTAGTAGAGGAGCTTTGACTATATACATGTAAGAGATGATATGACTATCATTTGAAGACTCTATTATCTAATTCACCATTGGAGGGCTGACCATTGAAAAACTATTTCTTTTAGCTCTAGCCATCCATGAAGCTATTTTCTAAGTCATGGAAGGGTTGTAGTCTCCATTTGTCAAGAGTGTGCCCATGATAAGGAAATCAAAGATCATTGGAAGTAAGAAGAAGTGATTGATTCAGCAGGAGTTGCCAAACATTATAGTGATGAGATTGTTGTTTGTAAACTTTTCCAGGAGAAGAAAACACTTCACTGGGGTAAAGAGTTTTGGATACATTGCTAATTCAGTGATTTGCTGGTGGTGGCAATGATGGTGATGGTGGTAAATGTATAAATTCTTTTTATGGGCAACTAGTCCTAGTCCTTAGCAGTGTGTAGAAAACAAATCACTCCCTGACCTAGCTTCCCTCCAAGAGCTTATTTTCTTCAGGTTCTAAGTTCTGTGGAGCCAAGTAGTAAAGGACTGAGCCTTCCTGTGTGCTCAGGGACAGTTAGGAGGAAATGGCTGCATGGTTAGGCATAGACTAATTTCTTGATCTAGAGCATGTGAGTATACTAGAATAAGGATGGCATAGAATCATGGATTCCAAGTGTCTCTGCAGATTATAAGGAAGGATCTTTGGGTAGGTAGGAGCCAAGAGCCTTCCATGTCATTCTTTCTAGAGTTCAGTTTTCTTATCCATAAAATGAGAAGATAAGACTAGATGACTTCTAAGGTCCTTTGTAGCTCTGAAATGATGAGCCTTTGACCTCAGTTTCTCTGTCTATAGCAGTGGTTCTCAATCTTCCTAATGCCATGACCCTTTAATACTCATATGTGGGCGTATCTGCATGTGGGAGGACCCGCTTGGACACGGATAGAGGAGTGGTGTCTCAGTTCCTAAGACCATCGGAAATATGTGTTTTTTGATGGTCTTGGGTGACCCCTGTGACCCCTGTGAGAGGGTTGTTTGACCCCCCCAAGGGATCGTGACCCACAGGTTGAGAACCACTGGCCTATAGAATGAGAGTATTTTTTTCTTTCTTCCTTTTTCCATCCCTCTTTATTGACTTTTGTATAGATAAATTTGAGCTGGGCAGACAGAGAGGAAATGACATAGCTTACCCCAGTGAGTCCTGCCCATATCTCTACTACCAATTAAATAGTTTGGCTTTCTGAAGGCAAGGAAGAAATGGGCAAAAGAAGGTAAGAGAAGTGACAGGAGCAGAAAGAAGAGGGTGGATGGAGGTGTGTTCCAGGGTAGTATGAACCAACTGAAGAGTGAGGGAACTGAATTAAAGCTATCAAGAGAAGAATTGAGGGAGAGGACTATTCTTCCATGATTCCTCAATCAAGCAGTATACCACATTGAATAATAGTTGAGGTCTTTGAATTCTTTGGAAGAAAGATACTTGAGAGTTACAGATAAGGGTTGCAGTATAATATGGTACAGTACTTTAAAAAGAAGATAAATGGCCCAAGGGAGGGAACTAGGGGAAAAAAGTAACTATCAAAAAAGTTGAGAAAAGTTAAAAGGAAACGACAACCAAAAATATAGCCTGAAGAAGCCAAAACTTAGAATAGCACAGACAGAAATCTTTCTTACTAATAGAGTGCTTTGTAGGGAAATCTCATCCATCTCCCTGAAACTGAGGTGAATGGAGCAAGTAACTGCTGCATGTGGCAGAATGAGCAGAGAGGTAGATAGGCACAAAGCTGTTTTATGATCCTGCAGAACTTTTCTGCGGC
The DNA here is from genome assembly GCA_028646515.1 of Pseudochirops corinnae. Taxonomy (NCBI): domain Eukaryota; kingdom Metazoa; phylum Chordata; class Mammalia; order Diprotodontia; family Pseudocheiridae; genus Pseudochirops; species Pseudochirops corinnae. Next base: position 106,712,989 of record CM053585.1, on the reverse strand, counting down.
ATGGATCCTGGGAAAAGCAGATGACCTAGTGGCAAAGAGAGTGATGCCCTCTTTCCTGTCTTTTCCCACAGTTTCTGGGAAGCCCAGTCTGGTAAAATGGAAAGATTATAGGATGTTAGATTTTGAGCCAGAGGGGACTCTAGAGGTCATTTAGTCAAACTCTCTCATTTTAGAGATGAGGAAACAGACCCAGAGAGGTTCAAATGAGTTGTTCAAGGTCACACAGTAAGTGGGAGAGGCAGAATTTGAACCCAGGTCCTATGTTTCCAAATCTCTGAGTTTTCCACTGTACCATTTTGCCTTTAGAATGGGATTGGAATAAGGAGACCTTTTTCACATCATAGCTCTATTTGTTACAGGTCTTAATGGGGCCTTTAAAACTCCAACACTTAGCAGTGGCTTGCACATAACAAGACCTTAATAAATGCTTGTTGGTTGACTTGAGTATTTGGACTTCACAAGTTAGTGACCTTTTTTCCTTATCTGTAAAATGAAGATGTTGGACTCTAGGATCTTCCATCTGTAAAATCCTATGAGCTTAGAGATCCAGATTTGTCAGAAGAGAAATTTCTGAATTCTTGTTGGTTAAGACATTGAACTTGGAGTCAGGAAGATGTGAGCAAAAATCCTACCTCCAGCACTTATAAAAATGAGTCACTCTGGGTAAGTCATGTAACCTCTCTATGCTTCAGTTTCTTCATCTGTGATTGTGAATGTTGGAATTGGTCACCTTCAAGGTGTATTTTTGGCACTAAATCTATGATCCATTTGTGCTTAGAATTTTGTGTGCTTTTTCTTTTTCAAACTTCAGTCTCCCCCAGGAGTGTACTGATTTCCAAAGTAGTGTGAAAAGATGGAATTTAGGAGCCAAACCCTAGTTCAAACTTGATAGTTAGATTAAAATACTGTTTCATAAACAAATATGACCACAGAAAATTCGAGATTTGAGGTATAGTGGCTGAACCTGTATTTGCTCCAAGGGGGATCTCGGTATGAAAAATTACTCCCTTCCTCAAGATAAAGGGAGATGGAAATGGAGACAAAACAGAGGAAATTAGGCCAATTTTGACATTGAAACTTACTACTTATAAGTGCTTTTGATAATATGTAATTTGATCTCAGATATTTTAGAGGGAGAAATATCATTAGCATCAAAATTTGCTCTTGGAATCTCCCATTAGGCTTTATGGAACATCATGGCTCTGTGGAACACAATTTGGAAAATGCTGCTCTAGGATATACCCATTAGACAGTTCCCCCTAACAGTGTGACTTTCTCTATTCCCCGGCAAGAAAAGTAATGGTTATAACCATTGGCAGAATTTTCAGTAAGCCACATTTAACCTCATACATTTAAACCTCCTAAGTGTTACTTAGCTCATTCTGCACTGATTCCCAGTGCTGGTTTCACTTCAGTAGCTCAGGCCATCTGCAATTATCTCAAAATGATAATAATGTTAAACATGTATATAGTACTTTAAGATTTTCAAAGTGCTTTACAATTATTATCTCATTTTGTCCTCACAAAAACCCTGAAAAGTAGGTGCTAATTATTACCCCTGTCTTACAGGTAAGGAAATGGAGACAGAGTTTAGGGATTTGCTCAGGGTCTCAAGCCTACTATCTGAGGCAAGATTTGAACTCATGTTTTCTGACTCCATGTTTCACACTTTACTCGCTGTGTCACCTAGCTACCTCAATAGCTTACTGAAGTGGAAGAAATGCTAGATTTAGAGTCAGAATCCAGGCTTGAATCCCCAGCTTTGCTATTTGCTAACTGTATTGTGGCAGCTAGGTGGCATGGTGGATACAGCACCTGACCTGGAGTCAGGAGAACCTGTGATCAAATCCAGCCTCAGACACTTGGGCAAATCACTTAACCCCTGCTTACCTCAGTTCCTCATCTGTAAAATGAGCTGGAGAAGGAAATGGCAAATGACTTCAATATCTTTGCCAAGAATACCCCAAATGGGGGTCATGGAGAATCAGAAATGACTTAACAACAAAACACTTCTCTGGGCCTCAGTTTTTCCATGGATAAAACAAGGGAAATCTCTGAACTCTGTCCTTTGTAACTCCAAATCCATGACCATAAGCTCTCAAAATAAAATAAGTTTGAATTAACTTACATATATACCAGAAACCACATACCAATCCAAGAAAATATGCTACAATTTTGTTGGTGGTATTGCTTGAGATTCAGGGTTGTGACAATGTGTTTAAGACAGATGATCAAGTTTGGTGAGCCTGTTCTGCACCAGAGCAGAGGTGACATTCTGCTACTGGTAAGCTATGTCTAGAAGTCAACCTTTCCTCCTATCTTCTTATTGAAATTTTTCTTTTCCCTTACTGGACAGTCAATCATTAAAGGAATTCTTTGATTCTCCTATCCTGAAAACTATCTCTTGTATCTGAAATTTTCCTAAACCCTTTCTTTTTCTGCATTTCTAATTTGCCTCTATAATCTCCTACCTTGTACTTTACTTATTTATGGACATATTTTATTTCCTTTATTAAAGCCTAGATCCTAGAGGGCAGAGACTATTGCTTTTCATCTTTGTATCCACAGTACCTAACATAATGCCTTACACTAAGTAAGCCCTTAGTAAGTTTGTTAAACTGAATTCAAATAAGATAGGATGAAGACGACTCACTGATAGCCTGTTAGAGAAGGAGTTTTGTCTGCATGCTTCATTTTATTTCCTGCTATTACTGGGAAGATAAAGTCATTATGGAACCCTGTGACCACCACTCTCATGCCCAGTTCAGTTCATTCAGCATTTATTGTCACCTACCACATGCAAGGCACGTTGAGGGAGGGGAGATATACAAATGAATAAGCCATGTTTCCTATCTTCAAAGAGCTTACAGTTTAACCTAAGAGAGAAAATAAATTCCAAAATAACTTATGCAACAAATTCTATGGACAAAGACAAGCATGGGACTATGTCAGCACAGAAGAGAAAAGATTATTTCTGGTTATTTCATCGAAGAGGTAGCATTTAAGTTGAGACTATAAGGACTGACAATTGGTAGAATGTGGAGTGTTTTGATGGAAGGTCATTCCTGAAAGAAACAGTGGAAACAAAAATATAGAGTCAGGAAAGCAGGTGCTGTGTTGGAGGACATCTGGTTGATCCTGTTTGACTGGAGCATAAGGTGTGTGAAGGGGAGGAGCAGGAGATAAGGCTTGAAAGATACACAGAAGTTAGCAATGTCTTGTACAAGCAGATGCTTGTTGAATTGAATTGGAGCCAGATCATGGAGGGTTAGGTCAAGGAGTTGAGACTTCACTTCCCTGCTTAAAAGCTTCCAGTGACTCCACATGTCAAAACAATGTGACCAGAGCTATGCTTTAGGGAGATTACTCTGCAATGAATGAATAAAAAAAAATTAAATTTTTCCTATGTAGCAACCGTAGGACCAAGTGATGGGAGTACAGATAGAAAACAGGGACAATTCCTACTTTCAAGGAGTTCAGATTACAATAGTAGAAGACAACACACAAGAGTAGTGGTTCTCAACCTTCCTAATGCTCGACCCTTTAATACTCGTATGTGGGTGTATCTGCATGTGGGCGGACCCACCTGGAGACAGATAGAGGAGCGGTGTCTTGGTTCTTAAGACCATCAGAAATATGTATTTTCCAATGGTCTTAGGCGACCCCTATGAAAGGGTCATTCGGCCCCCAAAGAGGTTGTGACCTAAAGCTTGAGAACCACTGCACAAGAGGGTTTAACTGCCAGACAGTGTCTTGCTCATCTTAGGACTAAAGATCCAACTATGACTCAATAGTATTAGTGTGCAATGGAAACAGACAATAGGATCCCAGATTTAGAGTGGGAAGGGATCTTGGAGGTCATCATGGCCATTGTCCCCTGGTTCTCCTTTTACAGCTGAGTTAATTGAAGTCAAGAACAGTTAAGTGACTTCTTCAGGGTCACACAGCTAAAAAGTATTTGAGGCTTATACTTGAAGCCTCCTTTTCCTGATTCTAAGTTATATGTCTTTCTCGAATAATGAATGACAGCCTGGGAGCAGGAACAGAGAAAGGAGACGATATTGTGTGCTAGTAAATGTTAACAACTGATTCTCTGGGGAAAACCATGTACACAGGACATACTTTTAAGTTTAACTTGTAGTCTTAGCATTTTCTTGATCACCTTCTTAAGTCTAGATGAGTACCAAAACAGTAAAACAAGCCCTGATTTGCAGTGTTTGCCAATTTCTGAGGTGTAAATTCTCACACTGAAAATTTAACAATTGAGAGACCGTTACAGCTGGCTCCATTATGCCTCTGGGTTTACCTTCACTTGAAAGCAGATAAGATAGGTGCTTTGGAAAGCCCAAGGATTTGATTGTTACCCATGTTGCACAGTGGAAAAGGGGTCAGCATTTAGAGTCTATGGACTTGGGTTCAAATTCCTCCTCTGCTACTTATTTCCTATACTCATAAAATATGTTCAGTCATCTTACATTTGGCCTAGGTTGAGTATGGAGGCAAACAGATCTAAGAGGGAAGGGCCTCCCAGATGGGGAGAATAGGGAAGGGTGGAGGGACTGAAGGTCCTGGTAAGAGCAAAGAAAGAATTTGCTAGTGATGGAAAAGGCAAAGGGTTATGATTGGAGAGAGGGGAATTAAGGTCACTGAAAAGACTGCTATTTCTTTTTATTTTTTAGAATTTTCATTGGAAAAGTAAGATAAGGGATCATAAATTAAAAAATACCAACTATGCCAACAAATTGCTTAGTAGAGATTGAGGTAAGGAAACAGTAAGAGCAGTTGATGAAGTTATTTATGAGTGGAACAAAGGAGTCTCCTAGGAAAATCTTATCTACTGACATGGGACAGGTTACAGTGGTACCACTTTTCACAAAATTAAACACCCTGATTTTAAAGGAACCTCTGAAGTCAGGTAGTCCAACCTGTACCTGACCAAGCATACCTTCTACTACCTCTCCATGTTATCTCTTAATGATCACTTCTAATTAGGAATACCTTTAAGACATCCATTTAATAATATGCTTTGGGATTTTGCCAAGAATGAAAGTTAAATATAATTTTCAGGCTCTATTTTCTCTTTTCTTGAAAATTGGGACCTTTTTCACTCTCCAGTCCAATAACACCTCTCATATTCTCCATGACCTTTCAAAGACCACCAACAGTGGTACAGAAATCTCATCTTTCAATTGTTTTCAAGTTCAAAGATGTACTTCAATTAGTCTTGTTAACCTGAACTCATTGAAGATAGTCAGGTGTTACCATCTCTTCATTTATTGGAGTGTGGATATGTACACAAATCAGTTAAGAAATCACTGATCCTCAGAAGAGACTGTAGAGGTAATTTAGTTCACCTTGGTCTTGACTAAAACTCCACACTATCTCATCTTAATTTGAAGAACTCAAGTAAGGCGTTAGTGAGTGTCGCCTTATCCTGCAATAAGTGTCCACTATTCATTCACACTGATTGTTAGGAAGCTTTTTCTTACTTCAAAGCTAAATCTGAAACTTGCTCTGTTCTCTCAGTCACATAAGAACCTTTGACTACTTTTAGAGACAGGTACTGTGTCCAAACTGTTTTCTTTTCTCTAGACTGAGCATTTCCAGTTACTTCATTGTATCCTCTGCTGGGGGTGTAGTGGAGCCAAATGGCTAAAGAGGTAATTGTTAAATTTTCAGTGTGAGTATTTACGTGTTGGAAATCATTAAATGCTATAAATCAGGGTTTGATTTATTGTTTTGTTTATCACAGACGCAAGGAAGTGATGGAGAAAATGTTAACAATATAGGTTAAAATTTAAAAGCGTTTTGTGTTTTTTAGAGAGTCAGTTATTAAACATCTACCAGAATTCTCCTGCTTAGATGTCATTCTCTTGTGGCCCTAAATCATCCTAGAAACACTCCTCTGGTCACTCTTTGTCTTATCAATATCCTTCTTAAAATGTGAAACCCAGAACGAAATGCCATGCTCCAGGTATAGCCCAATCAGGTATAGGCAAAGCACAGAAGATATATTAGCTTCTATTATGCCAGTTTTTGTTGTTAGCTTCTATATCACAATATTGGCTGTATTGAGTTTTCCACCCACCAGAACTTTCATATCCTTTTCGGAGCTATTGTGTTGCCATGCTTCTACCATCTGGTATTTGTGAAATTGATTTTTTGAACCCAAGTATAGGACTTGGTATATAGCTTTATTAATTTTCATCTATTATATTCACAATGTTCTAGCCTGTTGAAATCTTTTTGAATGATTAATCTGTCATCCAATACATTAGCTAGTATAAATACTTTGCTCAGGCAAATAACTACCCTCTAATTCCCCAGTTTTATTAACCACTGAATGGATGAATTAAAAAAAAGTATTATATACTTAGTATTTCTGAATCCCTGTGCTATACACTGGGGCTACAATTCCAAAAAATATGATCTCTGTCCTCAGAGAGTTTATGTTCTAATAAAGAGATACAATGCATATGGAGTCATATTTTGAGTATTTTCAAATCACATTACAATGTATAACATCTTTAGTTAGTAAAATATAATGGCAAGAATAATGATTTTTCTAGTTCTGGCTTCTAAAATGTTATGTATGTGGAGGCAAACATACATGTATACATATATTTTGGTTAAGCATTTTAGTTGGATTCAGCCTGCATCTTCTTATGAGGTCATCACTAGGCTAATATCATTGTTTCAGTTTACAGATTGGCGCACCGAGATTAGGAGAAGAGAGATACTTCCACACATATCACTGAACAAGTTAGTGATAGTAATAAGGAACTCAAGAAAGAAAACTTGAAAGTCTTTGACAGTTGAGAGTTGGTGACTTTCCCCTCTATTCCAAATGATCCTCCTGGTGAACTCATTATATTCCTGTTTAAGGTCAGGGGGAGGGGTAGGAAGATATCATGGCTTCCATTTTATGTCCTAGTGAAACTTGGTGGTTCCCAATCAGCATATTGAAACTATGGCACTCCCTTTTTCAAAACAAGATGTAGAGGATAGAGAATTAGACTTGGAGGCAGACAGTCTTAGGCTTGGATCCCACCTCAAGATACATACAAGTAGGTGATCAAAGACAAGTCACCTAAATTCTGAGTTCCCTTACGTAAAATGGGGATGACCATAGTGCCTCAATCACAGGCTTATTGTGAGACTCCAATGAGAAAACATATGGAAAGTGCTTTGCAAGCCTCAAAGTGGTATATGATTGTAAGCTACTGCTTTTGCTGTTGTTATGGTTACTATTGTTGCTATTATTATTATTATTTATTTTTAATTTTTTAAAAATTTTATTTTAGTTCGCATCATTCATTTCCATGAGATTTTGAGTTACAGATTTTCTCCTCATTTTTCCCCTACCCACCACCCCAAAACAGCCATCCCAGTGTATCCCCCCTCCCCTAATCTGTTCTCTCCTATGTCTTCCCCCCTCACCCCTCTGACTTTTCGGTAGGGCAGGATGGATCTCCCAACCACAGTGCCTGTGTATCTCAAGTTCCAGTTGGATGTAGTTA
>CM053585.1:106643066-106704969 GCA_028646515.1 Pseudochirops corinnae | reverse complement strand
TATATATATATATATATATATATATGTATATATGCATATTTTTGGAGTGGGTGCAGGGGACTGGATACATCATTCCATTTGTGCTGGGGACTCCCAGTAACAAACATTAGCCTCTTATATCTCTTTCTAACTTGTAGTTTTACAGAACAGGCTAGGTATTGAGAAGTTCCCACAGTCATTATGGCACAGGATCATACATGTAGAGGGGGCCTCAGAGATCACAGACTTCAACCCACCCTTCTTCATTTTACAGATGAGCAAACCGAATCTCAGGGAGGTTTTGTACCTTGCCCAAGGTCACATAGTAAATGCCAGAGTTGGGATTGTAACCCATGTTCTCTGACTCCAGAATCATTGCTCTTTCCACTGTATCACATTATTTGTAGTCAGAGGCTGAATTTGAACCTTGGTTTTCCTGACTTTGAGGCGCTCTCTCTCTTTCTCTCTCTGTGTGTGTTTTGTTCTCTGTCACTTCTCTCTTCTTTTCTCTCTGTCTCTGTCTGTCACTTCTGTTTTCCACCTCCTCCTCTTCTATAGTCCTCCTCGTCCTCTTCTTCTTCTTCTTCTCCTTCTCCTTCTCCTTCTCCTTCTCTTCCTCCTCCTCCTCCTCCTCCTCCTCCTCCTCCTCCTCCTCCTCCTCCTCCTCCTCTTCTTTCTTCTTCTTCTTCTTCTCTCCCTCTCTCCTACACTGCCTGTGTATATATGTGTTTGTATACACATGTATGCAAACAATGTAGTAGCTAGGTGGTACAATGGATAGAGCCCTGGACCTAGAGTCAGGAAGATCTGAGTTCATATTCTGCTATAGACACTTACTAGCTGTGTGTCCCCGGGTAATTCACTTCACCTTTGTTTGCCTCAGTTTGGTCATCTGTAAAACAGGAATAATAATAGCACCTACCTCCCACAGTTGTTGTGATGATAATATAATATTGGTAAAATGTTTAGCAAACCTTAAAGCACCAGCTATATGAATGCTAAATATTGTTATGCACATTTATATAAATCTTGAACATATTCAGAAACTGAAATTGTTTTATATTATTTACTGTTAGAATTGAGGGGAAAGAGCTTAATGAATAGAAACTCTCTCGTGATCTAATGCAGATAGTTCTTTTAATAGACTTAGGGCTGCAAAGAACTTGCAGAGGACATTCTATAGCACGGTCTCCAGATCTCCCCTATTTTTAAATATCTCTAAGGAAGGAGTTTCAATAACAACTAGTAATAATAGCAAATATGTTCTATTGCTATAAGATTTACAAAGTGCCTTTCTTATTAGCAGTCTGTGAGGGAGGTAATAAAATTATTGTTAGCCCACTTTTACAAATGAGGAAATTAAGGACATCTGTTTCCTCAGTTTCCTCATCCACAAAATGGGAATGAACTTTATGATCTCCCAGGACCCTTCTTCCTTTAAAACTATGAGTCTATGATCTATGAATCCTCAGTTGCCCATTCTAGTGCTTAAGCATCTTCATTGAAAAGAAATTCTTCTAACTAAATTCTCCTTTTCTTTAGTGCAAACCAATTTCTCCCTCTATTAAAGAAAACCAAGAACAGCTAGTCACGACCCTTTGTCAAATAAGCCTTTTGTGCCCCTAGAGATATCTGCTAGATTTTTATTTCCAATTAACTTTCCTTTCTTCCCTATACACCCTGCAGTTTCGTTTTCCCTACTCTTCCTTGCCTACTCTCTAGGCAGCCTTCATCATCCAGCATTTCAGAGAAACTTCTTGGCTGAGGTCATTTCTCCATTATAGGGACCCTTAGGAGTGTCGATGCATTACAACTTTTTGCCTCCTAACTGCTTTCTCTATGAGGCACTTATGTGGCTTGGATGCTAAAAGAAGCAGAAAAGAAAGCTTGAGAAGAAATAGCATATTAGCATTTCAGCACCTAGCAGGGTTCAATTCCAGGACTGCTTCAGAGAGCTTGAGAAATGTAGAGTCACAAAGGAAGACTGAAAAGGTCGTTAGAGTCTAGCCCTTACCTGAAGCAAGAATTGCCTCTATAGTATTAATGCTTTGGGTAGGAGTTGGACTAGATGACCTCTGAGGTCTTTTCCTGCTCTTCAATCTCTTCAACTCCAACGGATGTTAATTAAGCCCCTCATATGTGCAAGACACAGCAGTGCTGGAAGCCTATGGAGATACAAACATAGTATAGATCAGTAGACTTCAGAAAAATTTGACAAAGTTTCTTATATGATTTGTTGTTGTTGAAAAGATGGAAAGATGGATGCAAGCTAGAAAAGAATAGAATTAGTTGAATTCAAGCCCAGTTCAATGGTCAAACTCAAAGAGCAGTTGTTGATAGGCTGATTTCCACTTGAAAGGAAGTATTTGGTGGAGACCCCCAAAGAACTGTGCTGGACCCTGGGCTTGTTGTCAGTGACTACAATGAAAGTGAAGGTGATATAACTGTCAAATATGCCAATGATGCAAATCTGGGAGGGACTGCTAACACAGTAGAAGAGTCAGGATCCAAAAAGATCTTTATGGAAAAGAGTATTAGACCAAGTTTAAGATGAAGTTTAATAAATATGAAGATAAAATCTGACAGTTGGGAATTGCTAAGCAGCAGTTCACCTGAAGAAGATCGAGGGAGAATGTTCTTATTTCAGGGGTCTTTTACCATTTAAAAATTGATATAGCTGGCATCTTTATTTCATACTTTTTAAGGTAGTATTCTGAGAAGGGTTCCATAGGTGTCACTAAACTGCCAAAGGAGTCCATGCTACTAAAAATGGTTAAGAACCCCTGATCTCGGGACTTGGGATTTTGGGTGAGTTATCACTGGAATGAGGCAGTCAGAGATATGATCCCTGTTCTCTGGTGAGGCATAATAATGACAACCATAACTAGAATTTATATGGTGCTTTAGGGTTTGCAAAGTGGTACTTGGCTAATATTAGGTCATTTGATCCTCACAACAACTTTGGAAGTTAGGTGCTATTATAATCCTTATTTTACAGATGAAGAAACTGAGGCAGACAAAGGTCAAGTGACTTGCCCAAGGTCATACAGTTAATAAGTGTCTGAGGCTTGATTAGATCTCACATCTTCCTGACTCCAGATCCAGCACTCTATCTCCCTTGTTATCTCACTCCCTGATTCAATGATACATGTCAGCAGAGAAAGTGGTGGTGAAACCATACTCATAGACTTGGAGACGTGGCAGGGACCTTGCAAATCATCTATGGTAGTAGGTGGTGTGGTGGATAGAATGCCAGGCCTGGAGTCAGGAAGACCTGAGTTCAAATCGGGATTCAGATACTTACTAGCTGTGTGACCTTTGATAAATTGCTTAACTCTGTTTACCTCAGTTTCCTCCTCTGTAAAAATGAGCTGGAGAAGGAAATGACAAACCTCTCCAGTATCTTGGCAAAGAAAATCCCAAATGGGGTCAGGGAGAGTTGGACAGGACTGAAAACGACTCAACAGCAAAAACAATACTCTACTCTCTTGTTTTATAAATGGGAAAAATTGGGCTCACAGAGCAAAGTGACTTTATCTGCTATCACATAGCTAGTAAACAGTGATGGGAGCCACGACTGGAATCCAGATTTCGATTTGCTATGCTTTGCTTACTTGGGAAGAATGCACAAAAATGAATAGTGGAAAATTGCCTGGACTCTGGATTCAATAGAAACAACATTTGGGATGTGAGAAGTAAGGGAAAGAAAAGAAAGAGAAAAGAAGAAGATGGCTGTTAGGGGGAAGCTACCATTACTCTCAGAGGCAGCTAAGTGGCACAGGATAGGGCCCTGAATCTGGAGGTGGGAAGGGCTGAGTTTGGATTTGGCTTTTGTCACTTACTAGCTTTGTGACTCTGGGTAAGTCATTTAACCTCTCCTTGTCTCATCTATAAAATGGGGATAATCATAGCACTTATTTGCAGGGTTATTATGGGTATCGAATGAGATAACATCTCTACAAAGCACTAGCTATATAAATTCTAGTTCTTGTTGCTAACTATTAGGTATGCAAGAGATGAAAGATGCAGGACTTTCAATGGAAATGTAAAATGGAAGGGGGCTGAGCCTTCTCACCGCAAAATAGAGACTGTTCTCCTCTATGGATAACTTTCCAGAATTTATAATGAATCTCAGAATGTTAGAGCCTGAAAGGACCCTTGGGAACATCTAGTCTGGCTCCAGCATTTTATAGATGAGGAGACTTGAGGGAGGGGACTAACTTTAGGTCATACAGATAGTAAGTGTCAGATCTGGGGCTCAGACCTAGGTTTTGGGCCTATACCTCTGTCTCTAGCTAGATTGCAAACTTCCTGAGGTTAGAGCCTATATGTTATACATCTCTTATATCTTCTAGGTGGCTAAAGTGGTGCACTGAATCTAGTGCTGGGCCTAGAGTCAGGAAAAGCTTAGTTCAAATCTGGTCTTGGATGCTTATTAGCTGTGTGACCCGGGGCAAGTCACTTAACCCTGTTTGCCCCAGTTTCCTCATCTGTAAAATGAACTGGGGAAGGAAATACAAGCCACTTCAGTATATTTGCCAAGAAAACCCCAAATGGGTTCATGAAGAGTTGGGCATGACTGAAAAATGACTGAAGAAGAAGAGCAATAGGGACCAAAATCTTCTACCTTATCTTGCATGATGCTAAGTACATAGGAGATGCTTAATAAACATATTACTATATAAAGATACATCCTGCCATGATGTACCTTTTGGTGCTACTATGAGGAATTGAATATTGGGTTGATAGAACAGCATGATGGTGTGACCCATTGTGATTACTCATACTCAGGAGTGTTAAATGATTAATATTCCGTTCTCTGGGGAGAAAAGTAGTCAGAAACATTTTAAAGTTTTATCTGCATTATTGACATGTTTCTTAAGTCTAGAAATCAACAAAACAATAAGTTAAAACCTGATTTATAGTTTGTCACTTTTTCGAGGTGTAAATGCTCACACAGGGAAATTTTACAGTTGGGTCCTGAGCCAGTTCAAACCGGCTCTAGCACACTCATGCCTAGAAAGACTAACATTCATGAATCAATGAAACCACTTTGTTGCCATTAAAGTAATGTTTGTAGAACTGACTTGAATGAGAACACTCTATGAACTCTAGATGTTGGAGTTTAGAGAAAAGAGAGGTCACTGTGTGCTGTCTGGCACATGGAGAAGACTTCAAAGATGAAAAGGCCTTGAAGGATGAAAAGAATTTAAATGAGGTGTTGGGAGGGAGAATTCTGGGTAGGGGGTGTAGCATGAAGAAAGTTACGGTGGAAGGATAAGAATGATTTTTGTAAGCGGTAGTGAAGAGACTAACCTAGTTCCTCTGTAACTGTAATAACTGGTACCAGCCCAGTGGAAATATGTGTGGCAATTTAAAAAATTCTGATCACTTCATTGAATCTATCATTTACATTAATCAGAACCTAACTGTTGTACATTAAGATTTGCCAAAAACTTTTCTCACTGTAACCCTGTGAGGAAAAAAAGTATTATCCCCATTTTATAGATGGGTTAGCCTTAGACTCTGAGAAATAAGTGACTTGCCAGTTGTCCCATAAATAATACATTTCTAAGGAGGAATAGGCCAATTGATAAGTTCCCAACATAACTGAGATGCTGAATAACTATAACTTTTTGCTTCTATGATGAATGGAGATAAGCGTGTCCTCAGTTAGGATGAGATACTATGTGGGGGACATCACCTTGCCAACAAAGGTTTGTATAGTCAGAGCTATGATTTTTCTGGTAGTAATGTATGGCTGTGAGAGTTGGACTATAAGGAAAGCAGAGCACTGCAGAATTGATGCTTCAGGATTATGGTGCTGGAGAGGACTTTTCAGAGTCCCTTGGGCAGCGAAGAGATCAAATTGGTCAATACTTAATTTAGGGTATTCACTGGAAGGTCAAATATTGAAGCTGAAGCTTAAATACTTTGGCTACATGAGAAGATAAGACTCATTGGAATAGACCCTGATGTTGGGAAAGATTGAAGGTAAAAAAAGAAAAGGGGAAGGCAGAGGATGAGATGGATGGAGAGTGTCATGGAAACAAGCTACAAGAACTTGGGCAGACTTTGAGAGATAGTGGAGGATGGAAGGTCCTGGCATACTATGGTCCAGGGAGTCACAAAGAGTTGGACATGACTGAATGACTGAACAACAACAAAAACAATGTGAGGGAAGACATAGACATCCCAGAAAACTAGCATAAGACCTGAGGTGGGTAGTAGGAGAAAGGTAAGGAAGGAACTAACTTTATCTTCCATTTGGTTGATTTACATTTCTTTTTTTTTTTTTGGTTAATTTATATCTCAATGAATTCCTCTTAATAGTGAGATGTTAAATTTCTTTTTTTCTACAATGCTGAAGGACTGCTAGTGTTTCCAGGACCCTCTAAATTTAAGCACTCTGGGACAAAACCCTGATTGCCTCACTCTAGTTACAACTGCCCCAGAATAGTTTAATGTTTTGGTTAATTTTATAAGTTGCCAAGACCCTGATCTGGGAAGAAAACATCTTGGCTTCCTTCCAGATCAGTATCACACCTAATCAAGATGATTAATTGGTGTTAATTAGACCATACACCAACAGGGTGAAGGGACTGCCAAAAATGTTATTCTCCCTCATGTTGCTGATAGATGTCCTCAAGGAACAAAATGTGTCTGGGTACCCTTACACAAATTATGCCAACAACCTCATACATCTGTGCCATGGCAGGGTCAAGACCTCCCTCAGGTTTGTTTATCAGAGGTTTGATTCTAAACCCCAGGGCTCAGGCAGGGCCATTTTTCTCTAGCATAGGCCCTTGTGGCACTTCAACAGAACGGGAGATTCTCTTACAGAGAATCTATAGCTGTACAATCACTATGGGGCAGCAAGGTGGTACAGTGGATAGAATGCTAGGCCTGAAGTCAGGGAGGCTGATCTGGCCTCAGACACTTTACTTTCTGTGTGACTGTGGACAAGTCACTTAACCCTTTGCCTCAGTTTCCTCATCTGTAAAATGAGTTAGAGGAGGAAATGGAAAACCATTCCAGTACCTTTGTGAAGAAAACTCCAAAGAGGGTCACAAAGAGTTGAAATGTTTAAATAACCAAAAACAATCACTTTAGGAAGGGGCTCTCTCCTTGGTTGGGATCCTACATTCACATTCAATGCATATGTCCAAGGTTGAAGCTATTAGGTGATTCAGGGGGCTTCTACTCTATCAAAAATGCCTTGAGCCTGCTGAATATCTGACTAACTCCTATCCAAGGTTATCTTTTTAAAGTAACCTAACGGAGGCAGTGTGTTGTGGGCATGTTAATCTTAACAGACCCCTTTCTGCCTCTGCACCTGGCACATGGTGGACAGATGTATAGGGAGATTTTTCTGGCTGGATTGTAAGCTTCTTGAGGGTAGGGTAAGGTAGGGTTTCATTTTTGTCTTTGTATTTCCAGACGTAGTTACCTGACACATAGTAGGTGTTTAGAAGATTCTTGTTTGATTTTTTGGCAGAAGCCAGGTAACCAATATACAATGAATCTCTAGATCTCTTATCAGGCCACTTATTTTCAGGTGCTTTGTGTTACTCCTCCTCTTTCTCAAAAAAAAAAAAATAAGGAAACAAATCAGTCCCCATCTTTTTATTGGAAGCAGAAACACTTGGAACATTTGTCTCTCTGAGCTTCATTCTTTCTCATGCGCCAAGCTGCAATAAATGCTGGTAAGTTTTCCATTGTCTTAATACAGAATTTAGAGCTGGAAGGGCCCTTTAGATATCATCTGGTCCAGCTCCCTTATTTAACAAATGAGGAAAATGAGCCCCAGAGACGAGAGATCAGTTGCTAGTAAGATCAGCTAATCTTGGTCAAGTCATTTTTCTCTAGTTCCATTTTCTTATCTGCAAAATAAATGGGTTAGGATGGATCAATACTTCTTTATCTTTTCAAATATAAGGATGTCCCCCATTTTTAACATCCAAACCTTCCTTGGCCATCCCATATGACAGTAGTTGGACTATTATCAGATGATTGAGAAAGCACATGATGATAACAAAAGTACTCTGAATTTAAGAATGTTTTAAAATGAATTTCTATTTTATTAAACAAAACTGTTTGTATGGTGGTAGAGATAGAACTGACTTCCTGGTAAGGAAGGTCTGGATTGTTGCTCTGGCTTTTGCCACCCAGGGCAAGTCACTTAACCTTATACTGCCTCAGGCAATTCTCCACCAAGATGAAATTCAGAGCAGATCTTGTTCCCACTGGTAGAAGTGCCTCACTAGGAGGGAACTGCCTGGAACAATGAAGTCACAGGTACAGTAAAACAAGCCCTAAACCCGGTTATTTACTTATGTTTTAATGGCAATAATATATATATATATATATATATATATAATATGTATGTTATACATTATATATTATATATATTACATGTTATATGTTATATATTATATATAAGATGTTATATATATATGAGATGTTATTTATTTAGTCTATAGAGGCTATCATAGACTCTCAAGACCATGTATTTTGAACTGAGGTGATGTTAGAGACTTGGGGTCTATCAACTTTTAAAATCCCCTTGGATAACTCTATTCCAATATAATTGGTCTCCTTAGGAATCCTTTGTAATTTTTTTAAAATATGAATTTAAAAACATTATTTTGAGAAGGGACACAAAGGTTTCACCAGACTGTCAAAGGGGTCTGTGGCACCAAAATGATGAAAACCCCCTAGATCTTATGTTCCAGTCTCCTAATTTTATTTCTTCAGAGAAGTTAAGACTTACTTAAGTCCACAAGCAGGAGAGCTGGAGGGTTCAAATTTAATTTCTTTAGCCAAGAATTCAATGCTCCATCCATTGGTCCATTGCTGACTGCAATTGCTTATTCACAGATTTGTGGGCTCCTTGCATTTATTCTGTGGCCTACAGGTTGGCGACCACTGTATTAAATTATCTCTAAGGTCCTTTTTGGTTGTAATGTTTTATGTCTTGTTCCAAAATAACAGATTTTTTACCCACATTCTTACACTATGTCAGGGAATTCCTACACCAAGAGAGGCCATCAGGGAAAGCTTTTGTTGATTAGAAACAACATCTACCCAGCTACACAGAAAGGTCACAGCAGCAGCTTATGGTGACTAATTGGCATCCTGGATAATGTTCCAAAATAGCTTTATTTCTAAAAGCCATTAAGTCCTGATAAGTGGGCATTTTCGCAGACAGAAAAACAAATAAGGAGAGACATTAACATTATCTTTCTATTGCATATGTGTCTAAATGTTCAAGGGAACCTGGTCTTGGGCTTTAACTGTGAGACACAGAAGGTTGCTGCCCCTCTTTCCTTCTCCCATTCCCCCCTCCTCCCAGCTTTGGAAAGATTGGCTTCAAAGCATCCTTCCAAACATCCAGCCTCCCCATTTGTCCCTCCAAGGACCACTCCATCTAAATCTTGTTATCACCTTGTGCTGCATTTTTCCCTCTTGGGTCTCCAGGGGCTGAAGCTGATTGGGACTGACAACCCCTGATTAGGCTGAGAATTCTTCAGGCTGGTCTGCAGAGAGTTCTGCCAAAAAGCCCCTCCTACCATTCCATGCAGTGCTCTTGGTTGTTAGGGAACAGCATGGAATACTTCAGCCCCATTTTGAATTCTAGACCAACTCCCAAAACAAACAGCCCTGCTGGGGGCTGGAAGGGTGGAACCCTGACAACTGAATTAAATTCCTTGTGCTCTAAATCTTTCCTGAAATGATTTTCTATGAATCATCTTGCTTCATAGAAGCTTGGCCCTGCCAGTGTCTGGAGCCTCCTAAGAGGTGTGAAGCTATGATATCCTGGAGCTATTCAAGCAAAGAGAGGAAAGCAGAGGGATGATGGCACCTCTTTTCTTTTATGAGAAAGTAGGGGACTGGACTCTCCCTAAAAGCACTCTCAGAATTTGCTAGAGACATTTAAATAAGGCTATTTATTCTGCTCTTCAAGGCTAGTGATGGGGGAGGGGAAAAAGATTACAGTTACCATGACAACAGCCACATCACATAATATGGCCCTTGTTCTTTGCTGGAATGAAAAGGCATCAACACCAAATTTACCAGGGGGGTATCTAGGTGGTTCTGTCCAAGCTGGTATGCTCTGGGCATACCAGAGGTTTCTGAAGAATTCATGATCATGACTAGATTGGGTTATGAGACTAATGTCCTATTCTTAACAGAGATTTCAATTCTGATCAGGATTCATTTTAGGGAAAGTAGGTGCTTTGATCACATCGCTCCCCTACTCAATAAACTCCGGTGGTTAACTGTTGACTCCAGGGGCAAATATAAAGTGCTATGTGTGGCATTTGAAGCCCTTCATAACCTCTCCCCCTCCTACCTTTCTTCTTCTTATACCTTGTTCCCCAATATGTACTCCAGACTAGTGCCACTGGCCACCTGGCTGTTCAACAAAAAAAGACATACCATCTCTTAGCTCTTTGTATTTTCTCTGCTGTACTCCCTCCTTGGAATGCTTTCCCTCCTCAACTCTGATTACACACCTCTCTGGCTTCCTATAAGCCCCAATAAAATCCCACCATCTACAGGAAGCCATCCCCGACCCTTCTTAATTCTAGTGCCTTTTTTCTTTTAATTATTGCCTATTTATCCAAAATATAGTTCACTTTGTATATATTTGTTTACATTATGTCTCTCCCATTAGACTACAAGGTACTTGAGGGCAGAGACTATCTTTTGTCTCTTTTTGTATCCCCAGCACTTAGCACAGTAAGTATTTATTGGTTGATTGGTGTGATTTGAGGGACAGCTTCACCACTCATTGTTGAGAGCTGAAATTACACTATGAAAAATGTATTCCTTTGGCTTAGGTTTTGTTACTTGTTAAATTGCAAGTACCCCTGCAAGAGGTATCATATTATGTTATAGGTAATTTGATTTGTACCTTAGAACTGATGAGTTTATCAAAACTTCTCCTGAAACCAAGTGTTTCTATGGAAGTGGAGATGATCCCTGAAACTGAGGCAAGGAAAAGCCCATTGAGAAAGGATGAAAGGTATTGTGAAGAGGTCTGGTAGCCTATTAAAGGGAAACTTTGCTATTTAACATTTTTTCATAGGATCAACTCTGCTTCTGAGATCTGTCTTCCTCCTCCCTTACTTTAATTTTGGTAGTCACAATATCTACTAAGCCACACAGACCAGGCTAGTTTTTTCCCCTCAAAACTTCCTATCAATGGTCACTCACATCCAACTTTGTTAGGTATAACAAATGTTTGGTTTCAGACCTGATTCAGATCAGTTACATGGTTCATAATGGAGATTGGAATGCAATCTAGATGCATCTAACAAAAAGTTTACTTTGCAGTAGTATGGAAAAGGATATCAGCAAAGATATAGTGTTGGTTCATTTGGACACCTCTCCTCTTGTCTCTGGGACACATTCTTCTAGGATATATTCCCAGCAGGTTGAGGGTGTATAGTCTCACTAGACAGAGGATATCTGTCAAGTCTGAATTACCTAGAGATTTCCTGAGCTAAGCTTTTTAAATTTTAGATGACTGATAAGCTATAGATATAAGGTTTGAACTTCCGTTCTCTGTACCAATTAAGTCTTGAGAATTATTTCATTAAGCCAAAACTAGCATTGCTTACCTTACCTTACCTTTCTTACTATGTTACTTTCCTCATCTTTATAGTATGTCAATCATCAAGCATTTATTAAGCACCTTCTATGTAACAGGAACTGTGCTAAGCTCTAGAGAGAGATACAAAGAAAGGCAAAAAAGGTCCTCTATTCTCAAGGAGCTCAATGTCTAATGGGGAAGCCATCAAGCAAACAGCTATGTATAAAAATTATAAATAGGATAAATTGGAGATAATCCGCAGAGGGAAGACAGTAGAATAAAGAGGGATAGGACAAAGGTTCTTGTAGGTGGGATTTCAGCTGAAACTTGAAGGAAGTCAGGGAAGCCAAGAGGTGGTGATGAGGAGGTAGAAAATTCCAGGTGTAAGAGAGCCAGTGAAAATTCCTTGAGTCAGGAGCAGTTTTTTGTTTGAGGAATAGTAAGAAAGTTAGTATCACTAAATTGTAGAGTATATCTGGGGAGGAGGACCAAGAGGAAAGTGTTAAGAAGACTGGAAAGGTGAGGTGGAGGGGACAGGGTTGTGAAGGGTAACTTCCTAGGACTTTCAGTCAGTCAATTTATCAATACTTATTTATTACAACATATAAGGCACTGTGCAAAGTGCAGGGGATACAAAGACAAAGCAAAAACAATACCTGCCTTCAAGGAGCTTGTATTCTAATGGAGAAGAGAGCATGTATATGTGATATGTGCATATATATATATATATATGTGATATGTATATGTGATATGGTATGTGTATGTGATTCACGCAGAGCAGATGTCAAGTAACCTTAGAGGGAAAAGCACTGGCCACTGGGGAGAATGAAAAACCTTCTAAAGGTGGCATTTGAGCTGAGTCTTGATGGAAGCCAGGGATTCTAAGAGACAGAGATGAAGAGGAATGAGTATTTTTAATACTGAGGTCAGCAAAGGCACAGAGATGGAATATGGAGTATTTTGTATGCGGAAGAGCTGGCAGATCATGAAAGCCATGCGTGAAATACATGGAGGAAAGTAAATGTGTAGGAAAATTGGAAAGGCAGAAAGCAGTCGGTTATAAGTCAAATAGAAGAGTTTACACATGATTCTTATAGTAATAGAGAGCCACTGGGCTTTATTAAGTAGGAGGGTGACATAGTCTGACCTATACTTTAGGACCAGATTCAATTTCTCTTGCCTCTAAGGACTAGCCTATTGCCTCAGATGTGAGAATATGTTTTATTGGTGTCTAATTCCTTATCCTTGTAGGCTATTAGAACTTAGGTGTTTATTTGAAAGGCTTTAGCACCTAATGAAGTTCCTGGCTCTGACCTTAATTTTTTTAGTGTAAACCTTGCCAAAGGCAAGCTAATCTTCTCTTTGAACATAAATTGGACTCGTAGATACTGGTGCACAACTTGTTTTTGATTTCTTAATTGAAGTGTAATGTGGAAAACTGGTTGGAAAGCATAGGGAAGAGTCAGTGGAGACCAATCTGGGTAATTAAAAGATGAAGAAGTAAAGCCAATAGAAAGGAAGCATGGATTGGAGTTGGATCAGTCTAGGGCATTGGTGTCCAACTAAAATGGAAATGGGGGCCACTAAACATAAATAAGGATCCTCGCAAGCCACATATTGATTTAGTTTTAAAATATAATATTATCTATGTTTTGTTTTATTTTTATTTGTTGAATATTTCCCAGTTACAGTTTAATCTGGTGCTGGCTACACTTGGAAGTGTTGTGCGTCACATGTGGTCCACTGGCCCCTTGTTTGGGGTTTGACGCTTTTACTGTAGAGAACAGGAAAAAAAAGTGGAAATTGAGAGCTCTCAAGCACAAAAAAATAGCGAGTATGGCACGTATCTAGTACAGCAAGGAGACAATTTGACTGTAATGCAGGATATGTTTGGAGAAAAGTCAGAGATAAAGTTGGATAGGTAGAGTTACAGTCAACTATGGATAGTCCTAAAAACCAGAATTTAAATTTTATATGGTGGTGTCTGAGGAATGGAGCCACTGATGATGTTTGAATGGGGACATGACACCATGATAGTGGCTTTTTATAGTGAGCCTGATGACTTTGCAAAACCCTGCCTCAATTCAATCCAATTCACTTGCAAATCAAGACATTAGCTTCCTGCTGTTGTTGGTCATCTTCAAGAAGCAAGGAAAATAACAATCTGTGAGTAGTAGTAGCTGCCCCATAGGGTACCCAACTAGCTAGTTCCAGTTGTACAGCCCATCAGTGCTATACTAAATGGACTGAAGGGTGGAGAGCCAGGAGTTAACAAACAGAAACTAGAAACTTATAGTAAACAGCAGTAGAGGTGAAGAGTGCTGGTGGTAGGTGGAGAAAAAGGAATTTGAGATCTCATAGTTGGAAAGGGTAAAATTTCAGAGGTCACCTGATCCAACCAGAATCTAAATACAAATCTCCTTGGCAGCATCCCTGACAAGTTGTTGTCTTCTCTCTGCTGAAGACCTCCAACACTGTGGAACTGATTATGTCCTAAGGCAGCCTATTCTACTTAGGCTTAGGAAGATTTGTTTTTTGAACTCACAAGCCAAAACCTGTCTTTTTATGCCTTCTCCCATTTCTCCTACTTCTGTCTTATGAGTCTGAGAACAACAAATTGAATCCCTCTTCCATATAGGCACCATAGATAGCTGGGTGATGCAGTAAATAAAGTCTCTGGTCCTAGAGTCAGGAAGACTTGAGTTCAAATCCAGCCTCAGACACTTACTAACTGTGTGACTCTGGGCAAATTACTTAATCAATCCCTGTCTTAGTTTCCTCAACTATAACAAAGGAGATAATAACAGAATCTACCTTGGAAAGTTGTTGTAAGGATCAAATGAGATAATATTTGAAAAGTGGTTAGCATAGTAGGTGTCTTATGAATACTCATCTTCTTCCATTCCTTTACCACCATGACAGCTTTTCAAAAACTTGAATACCATCACACTGCCTCCAAGCTAAATATCTCTAGTTGCTTCAACTAGCTCTCACCTAGTCATCATCCTGGTCATTGTTTGGATCTTCTCTAGGCAGTTACATTGGAGTTGGAGTCAGGCAGACCCAAGTTCAAATCCTGCCTCATACTCTTACTAGCTATATTACCCTGGGCAAGTCACATAACTTCCCTCAGCTTCAGTTTCCTCATCTGTGAGATGGGAGTAGTGATAGCACTTATCTGCCAGGGTTATTGTGAGGATCCAATGAGATAATTTTTTTAAAGTGCTTTTAAAATCTTTAAGTGCTATGTAAATGCTGGCTATTAGTTCATCAATGTCCTTCCTACAATGTGATGCCTAGCTGGAACACTCATTCTCCAGATGGGTATCTGAAAGGGACAGAGGCCCAGAAGGTGTCTCCTTAAGTGTTTCTGTTAATTCAGTCTAGACTCAGATTAGGTTTTTTGCTGCCATGTCACACTATTGACTCATATTGAGCTTGTCATCCACTAAAATACCCAGGCCTTTTTTACAAAAACTGTAAAGAATCATTTCCTGAGAGAGTTGTTAAGCAATGGAAGGAGCCCCTGAAGGAGCCTATGAAATCTATTTCTCTGGTGATCCTTAGGGACAGGAAAGGTCCTTATCTTAGTAGAGTCTTTTGAGGTCACGTTTGGCTAGAGACAGGATTGTAATGGATTTGGGGACCTCTTCGGGCTCTAATATTCTTTATTTTTTTCCCCACTTAATAGTATTTTATTTTTTCCCAATTGCATGTAAAGATAATTTTCAACATTAACTTTTATAGGATTTTGAGTTCCAAATTTTTTTTATCCCTCTTTCACCTCTCCACTCAGCAAGAAGGCAAGCAATTTGATATAGGTTATACATATACAATCATATTAAACACATTTCCACATTAGTCTTGTTGTAGAAGAATCAGAACAAAAGGGAAAAACCATGAGAAAGAAAAAAACAAAAAAGTGAAAATAGTATGCTTTAATCTGCATTCAGATTCCATAATTCTTTCTCTGAATGTCTATAGCATTTTCTATCCCAAGTCTTTTGAAATTGTCTTAGATCATTGTATTGCTGAGAAGAGTCAAGTCTATCAAAGCTAATCGTTGCATGATGTTGTTCTTACTGTGTACGATGTTCTGGTTCTGCTCAGTTCACTCAGCATCAGTTCTTGTAAGTCCAGTTTTTTTCTAGAATTCGCCTGTTCATCACTTCTTATAGCACAATAGTATTCCATCACATTCGTATGCCACAATTTGTTCAGCTATTCCTCAGCTGGATAGCCATTCCTCAGTTGATGGACATCCTCTTCAATTTCAAATTCTTTGCCACCATGAAAAGAAAGCTTTAATATTCTAACCCAAACCTGCTCTTCTCATGCAATCTTGACTTGGCTTGACTCTCTCTAAGCACCCCCCCAGTTGAGTGGGAGAAGCAACCTTCTTGTTCTAGGGTCCTGGGGAAAAGAAATTTTTGCACTGGACCTTGGAATGGGACATACTATCAGGTACCTCAAGAGGCAGAAGAAATGGCAGGTTTATAGTTGCCCTGATTTTAATGTTTTTCCTAATGGAAAATAGTGTTATTTACAGGCATAGTTATTGGGCATATAAGGGGTATGGGCCTATGGAAAGAGCTATTCATTTTCTTTGGTTATATATGGCCTAAATACTCTGTATCCACATAGAAGCTAGATGAATGTAGAAAGGAAAAAAGGTAACACTCAATACTCCCCCAACTTGTTCTCTCTTTCTGTACCCTGTAGTTGTTTCTCTGTGTGGACATATTTCCTGAACAAGGCTCATATTTACAACTTAGAATTTATTAATGAAGGTCATGATCCCAAGTCTCCACTGGTCAGTGGTTCTTGCCTGCTAAATACACATTTAAGTGCGCTCTCTCTCTCTCTCACTCTCACTCTCTTCTTTCTCTGTCTGTCAAAAACGCACACATAAAGATACACAGAGAACCAGTAGCCCCAACCCTCTCTTGACATGCAGAGAAAATGTTAAGCTGCACATTTTGCAGGTGTACCCTCATCTTGATCCTATGCCAACTTTATTTTCCTTTCTACCCTTCCTTTCCTTTTTCCAACTTGTATGAGAGAGAGAGAGAGAGAAAGAGAGAGAGAGAGAGAGAGCGCCAGATGTGAACACAGGCTCATCAGCAATACACAAAACACTAAGCACACCCTCCCAGTCTCTTGTGCTTTATGAAAAGTTAAAATTAAATCAGGGCAGCGTTATTAAGCTAAGTGATTTTTGCAGGGCTCGGATGAATTCCTGTGTGTGCCACATCGTTTGCTGGAAATGTGCCTGGGGTACCACTGAGCGAGGAATGTGCATCTAACGACTTCTAACAGGAATGGAGCTGCCTGGGAGGGGGCGTTTGGGACTTCCAAGCTCTTGGAGACGCAGGTACCTTATTCCTGGGGCCCCTTGGTCTTGGCTCCAGTGATTCAGAATAAAATAAGAGCCCTGAATAATAATAGTTCATGGCATGCAATGCTCTAGCTGGTTGTGTGGTGTTTAGAGCGCCAGGCCTAACATCAGGAAGATCAAAATTCAAATTTAGCCTGTGTGATCCTGGGCATCTTACTTAATCTCTGGTTTCAGTTTCCTCAGCTATAAGATGAAGGTAATAATGGCACTTACCTCCCCGGGTATAATATGGGAATCAAATTAGATAATGTCTGTAAACAGTGATTAGCATGGTTCCTGCCACATAGTAGGTACTATAAAAACATTTATACCCTCCTTTTTTCCTCTTCACTGATTATAGAATAATTTCCTCACAATAGCTCAGTGAAGAAGATATAACTATTAGTACTATTTCATGAAGGAGCAAACTGTGACTGAGTTCCGTGAATTGACATTTTCAAGGTCATCTAGTGCCAGAATTCTTCTGAATCTAAGGTTTTCTCCTCCCCCCCAACACACACAAAGGAAAGACCTTGGGAAAATAAATCTCTTTCTACAGTGACCTGGGGTCTTATGCTTCTTGCCAGTCATAGCAGTGTTCCTGGGGTATTCCACAACCCAACCAAGTTATTCTGTGAAATGCTGAACTGCTTTGGGAGAAGGTGAACAGCATTATCATTAGTGGGTTGCTTGGCCAACCCTTCCATTGGGAGTATGAATGGTTGCTTCGGCATTCCCAAATCTTAAAACATTTAGAGGAGAAATCGGATAAACTTTTCTCCAGAAAATGAGCTGTTAGGGTAGGGAATGAGGGGGTGGGAGGGTTGAGGTGTAAGCGTCACCAACTGACTTGGCCAGTATTTGATCATATAACCAATATTTTATCATATAAACCCAAATAGTTTCTTATTGATATAGAGTGTTCTTGCCCTTACATAAATAAATTTTTGATTTTGGTAACTCTTGGCGGGAGTGGTGGCGAGAGGGAGAATCTTCTCAACTTTTCATTTTATCATATTTGTGTATGAAAAGAGCTGTGCCTGAAATAATAAGAATAATAACAAAGATCTGCATAACATTTTAAAGTTTACAAAGTGCTTTACGTGTGTTATTTTGTTTGATCCTCACAACTAGTCCGTGAGTTAGGTGAAAATAATATTTTCATTTCACAGATTGGAAACCTGAGGCAAAGAAAGGTTAAGTAACTTACCAGAATTACACATCCAATTGAGTGTCTGAGGCAGGGCTTGAACTCAGGCCTGCCTGACTCCTACTCCACTTTCTCTTATCACCTATGGTCAAGCAGCTTCCTAAGTCCAAAATTTGCATTCAAGTCTTGACTTGGACATTTGTTGGACTATGTGACTTTGGAGAAATTACTCAGCTTATTATAATCTGAGGTTCTTTGTCTATCAAACAGGAGTGGTGCTGCTTATTCCTAGGGTTTTGGGGAGGATCTCCAGATATAATGTCTGTGAAGAACTTTGAAAAGCACTGGATAAATGTGAACTAGTCTTATTAATATGAAATATCCTTCTATTTAAGAGAGGGCACATGAAATTATGAAGAGATCCCAAGAGTGAGCTATACTGTTGCCATTATTACTAGTTCAGAGATTGGGAGCATCTGGCCAGTTTATAAGCTCGGGAGAGTTTGGGCTTCATTGGTGTTCTATCTGCAAAAGATATGTAGTATTAGTAATTCCAACCCCATTCCTGTTTCAGATGCACACAGCTTTCCCTATCTTCTCATGGCAGTGTTTGGCACCGTGGCATAGGGCACCTTTTCCTTTTAAAGAGAGGTTTTCTGAGGAATGTTGGCCTTGGTTGATGCTGGCACATTTGGCTCTGTATTCATGGACTCAGTTCCCTTCAGACTGTGCAATGCAAGACATTGTATAAAACTTGGAAGTGGGAGGAAAATAGCATTTGCTACTCTTGTTACTAGTCGCTGCTATCCTGGGACTTCAGGAAAAGGCTGGTTCTGTCAACCCCTCATGAAGCTCCTAGATATCCATATTAAAAATGTCATTTTTTAAAGCAGTCTCGCATACAATTTCACTTATATTATTCAATTTTCATCTAGAAAATCACTGTTGTGTGTTGAATGTTTTGCTATTCCTTAACAGAACCGGCTTCCTAAAACCGGGAATTTAAATAATTTTAATAATTTTTGATAAAAGACATTCAGGATCTTTATTTTTAGAACCCTGGTACTTCATAAATATTGGCATTTCATATAGTCCAAATCAGCTAGACAGTCTTCAATTCCTGATGTGTTGTGACACATAGTTCAATTTTTGAGAGAGATAATTTGGTAGACTTTGCCAGTCATCACCTAACATGCTACAGGCGATCTTTATATTTTCCCCCAAATTCAAATAACACTGTCACTGTGGATCAGAAAACCAGTCACTTGGGCAAGTCACCATTGCTCTGCATTTGGGCTTCAAAGAGGAGAATAAGACATCCTTGTTTGTGGGCCTACGTTGTGGTTCAGGAGGTTGCATTGGGTGATAACTGCCAAAGACTGGAGAATCCTCAGATGATAAAGGATGAGGCAAGATGTGGGCCCACTTTGGCCTCTGCTGCATACAGGATGCTGGGACTGATGTGCCACACTGCCATAAATGTTATAACAAATCTATTTTTCCCCTTACTCTTACTTTAATAGTACAAATGCTCCTGAGATGGGTCACCCATTAACAATGCTCATTATAGATGATTTATGATTTTTCAACATCAGTAGGAATCCTAGAGATTTGGTGGCAGGAGTGGCTGAAAGGTGAGAAAAGAAAGCAGGAAGGAGAGATGAGGCATTTTGAGTAAAACACTACCAACATCATAATTTTGTCAAGAGCTAACTCTGCTAGAAACTCAGGGCACTAACGATTGTGCTTACAGGGCAAATTTCTTTTTCTCAATGCCTGAAAGAATTTGGTCAGATTTCCCAGGAATGGAATGGCCTAAATTCAGTAAATTAAGGTTATTCCAATTGGAGTATAAATCAAATGGCAGAATTTTAGTGTCCAGCACAAGGCTTTGTTCTCAATCATTACTTAAAAATGAACTGAAAGGATGAATTAATCTAAGAAATAGGTAGGGATCTTGAAAGATAATCTAATCTGGCAGTTTGCAAAATAAAGTCTATGAATTACAGTCAATGGATCATAGAATCTTAAAATTGGAAGGAATTTCAGAGGTCATCTAGTCCCACTGAAATCTGAACAGGAATTACTTCTACTCACAAGCAAGTAGCTCAAGGCTTGAAGTGTTCTGGAAGTGGGGAACTTTCTACCAAATAAACAACAAGCATTTATTAAGTACGTACAGTGTTCTAGGCAGTATGTTAGTGGTTGGGTATACAAAGATAAAAGAGAAACAGACCCTGCCCTTAAGGATTTTATATCAAAAAGGGGAGATGATATATACACATACTGGTATACATAAAACATTACAGAGCTCTAAAAGGTAACCTTAGGAGGGAAGGCACTAGAAACTGGGGGTGGTAAGCAAAAGACTCCTCAAAAAGCTTGTTTTAAACTGTCTTGAAAAAGCCAGGGATTCAGAGAGGCAGAGGTGAGAAGGGAATGCATTCTAGGATAGGCAGGAAGAGAGCAGGGAGAGGAAGCTAGAACAGAAGTGTGGACATGGCTCTGTTCTAGGCTTTCTTCTTTTTTGTTTTTGTAATAAATATCTCACCAGCTCCTAAGGATTCAGTAAATATCTCTTTACAGATAACTCCCAGATCTACATATCAAATAATCAGTGTTCCTCTCTTAAATTCCAGGTTCATATCAACAACTGCCTAGGACATTTTGAACTGGATGTCCAATAGGAATTTCAAAAGAAATATATTCAAAACAGAATTTTCTCTTCCCTAAAAAACTCATTCCTCTTCCAAATTTTAAAGGAAACCAGCATCCTTCTAATTACCTAGGCTCCCAAACTAATGTCATCTTTGTTGTTATTTATCCTGCCTATACAATCAATTGTTAAATCTGTTCAGGTCTCATCATGTGTCTGAGGAATAGTTGGGACTGGCTATTGGCTGGATCATAGCATGCATCAAGACTGGGGTTGGGGTGAGGGTGAGACTTATATGTAATAAGACTAGAAAACAGATTGGTGCCAAAAAGATTGTCTTTGATCCAAGAGATAATAGGTAGCCACTAGAGTTTATTGAGTAGGAAGATGGCACCTTGCACTTTAGGAAAACAGGTACAAGGAGAGACTTAAGATAGGAAGATTAATTAGGAAGCAACTACAATAGTTCACATGAGAAGTGATAGGTGCCTAGAGGCACCTAGTAAGATGAAGCAGAAAGAAGGGGATTTGGGGCAGCTAGGTGGCACAGTGAATAGAGTACTGGTCCTAGAGTCAGGAGCACCTGAGTTCAAATCTAGCCTCAGACACTTAACACTTGTTAGCCATAGGACCTTGGGCAAGTCACTTTACCCCGACTGCCCTGTCCCCCCCCTCCAAAAAGCAAAAAAAAAAAAAATAAAGAAAAGAAAGAAAGGGACTTAAGGGAAAGTTACTGTGGAAGTAGACATGATAAGGTTTGGTAATTGATCATGTATGTAGGGTGAGTGACAGCAAGGATGAGACCAAGTTATGAGTCTGAATAACTGGGATGGTGGTAGTCTGCTTAATATATAAGTTTGGGAAAGGAGTGAGTCTTTTTTTGAAAGATAGACTTTGGCTTTGAACACGTTCTTTCTAAAATACCTGTGGTCCATCCAATTCAAAATATCTTAGGCAATTGTTGACATGGACTTGGAATTTGGGAGAAACTAGGTTTTGACATGTAGAGCCAGGAATCATCTCCATAGGTATAATTGAATGCACGGAAACTGATGATATCACCAAGAGAGATAGTATGGAGGCAAAAGAGAAGAGAGTCTTAAATCATACCCATAGATGATGATCCAGTAAAGAAACTTGAGAAGGCATAGTCTGACAGGTAGAAGCAGAACCAAGAGAGAAAAGTAGCAAGAAAATCCATGAGGTAGACTATTCAGGAAGAGAGTGAGATCATCAATGTCAAAAGCTGCACAGGTCAAGAAGGATAAGAACTGAGAAAGAGCCATTATATTAAGCAATCATTAGATCATTGGTAACTTTGAAAAGAACAGTTTCTATTGAGTGATAAGATTGGAAGCCAGATTGTAGAGTGTTTGGAAATCAGTGATTGGAGAAGTAGAGGAACTCAGTATAGATAGGATTTTTTTTTTTTATAAGCAGGGGGAAAGGCAGGGGAATTGGAGTTTTGTGACTTGCCCAAGGTCACATGACTAGTAAGTGTTAAGTGTCTGAGGTCAGATTTGAACTCAGGTCCTCCTGACTCCAAGGCCAGTGTTCTATTCACTGTGCTACCTAGCAGCTCCTAGATAGGATTTTTGAGGAGTTTGGCTAACAGAGGAAGATATATTAGGTGATGGCTAGTGAATGATAAGATCTAGTGAAGGATTTTTTTAAGGGGATGAGTCACAGATAGATATATTTGTGCACAGTAGGAAAGGAATCAGTAGAAATGGACAGAATGAATAAATATTAGGAGGGAGGGGATAATAGTAAAACAAATCTGCTGGAGAAGATGGGAGGAATTGGGATCAAGCGTACATGCAGAGGTAACATACCGGTATTCTGATTTGTAGAGATCCTGGTAAATATGTCTTTTACTGGGTACTCATGTTCTCTCTCTTCTCAGTGGCAGGCCATGTATTTTCTACCAAAATGAAGTTCAGATGACACCCCATCAAACAGCACTTCGCTTGTATGAACATAGAATTCTTGAATCTCTGAGTGCAGGGAAAACTCAGGAGTAAGTTCTAGTGGCCACCCAGAAACAGATTGATGACTGGGGCTTCCATAGGGTTTTTGAAGTTTTGGTTGGTGTTTAATTACCTAAAATGATAAAAGGAAACTACCAATCAAAGCTAATGCTATTAGCAAGTGTTTATCTGTTGTTTACCAGATTTGGGGTATATAACACATGTCATGAGAAGCTGTTTAATCAGTTGTTTGCCAGACTTGGGGAGCACACACATGTCATTAGTACTTGTTTACCAGATTTGGGGATATACACACATCATTGCCAAACTATACACAAGTGCTTTTCTTATTACAGAGAAATGATTTATATAGCAACTACTTAACCACATAATACAAACTTAAAACAGAAGAGAATTGTAATTCCACTATATCCATCAACCTTAGCAATGGTTCTTTCACTTCTTTAATCTTTCTCTTGTTCATGACACAACTTTTTTTTTTGTTTCCTCAGCATTCCTCACCAGTTTCAGCTTTTTAAAAGATGTAGTATCATGGAATTATATCATTATTTTATATTTATTCTTCATTCTCTGTTCCTTGCTTCTGTCTTCCATATATGACTTTAAAAAAGCTGTTAGTTGATGAGTTTCCTATCCCTCCACACCTCAGTTCTTCTTTATCAGAGCTACCTGAGTCCTCAGTTGGGTATGAAAATCTATCTTACCCTATAGGAAAGTAGGGGGAAGGGGATAATAGAGGAGGGGATGATAGAAGGGAGGGCAAATGGGAGGAGGGGGTAATCAGAAACAAACACTTTTGAGGAGGGACAGGGTCAAAAGAGAGAATAGAATAAACAGGGACAGGAAAGATGGAGAGAAATATACTTAGTCTTTTACAACATGACTGTTATGGAAGTGTTTGCATGACTATACATGTATAACCTATATTGAATTTCTTGCCTTCTCAATGAGTGTGGGTGGGGAGGGAAGAAGGGAGAGAGTGTAGAACTCAAAGTTTTAAAAAACAAATGTTAAAAATTGATTTTACATGCACCTGGGAAATAATATATAGAGGCAATGGGGTATAGAAATCTATCTTGCCCTACAGGAAAATAGAAGGGAGGGAGATAAGAGAAGGAGGGGAGTGATAGAAGGGAGGGCAGATTGGAGAAAGGGGTAATCAGAATGCACATTGGGGTGGGGTGAGGGGAGAGATGGGGAGAAAATTTGGAACTCAAAATCTTGTGAATGTGAATGTTAAAAACTAAAAATAAATTATTAGGAATAATAAAAAATAATGTGGGTTCAAATAATTTGCTTCACATATACAAGGTAGAGAAGATATTTCTATATGCAGTTTACATAAAAAAAGATGTTTTAATGAATTGCAAGCTCAATGACAATGACCAGTATGATATTTTAGAAAAGAAAGGTAATGTAATCTTATTCTGCATTAAGAGAGAAATAGTTTCAAGAACTTAGGAAGTAATAATTTCTCTGTACTCTCTCCTGGTTAAAGTATATCTGGGATACTTTGTTCAGTTCTTGGCACTGCATTTTAAAACATGACATTGATAAGCTGAAGAGGAGAATAGCTATGATGGTAAAGGACTAGGAGAATATCACATATGAGGATCAATTGAAAGCATTGGAGATGTTTAGCTCAGAAAAGAGAAAATGCAGGTGGGATAAAAACTGGTGTCTTTAGCTAAATGAAGGCCTCTCACAGAAAAGAGAGACTAGACTTATCGTTACTTGGTGCCAGAGGTCAGAACTGGGAGTAATAAGTGGAAATTTCAGAACAGACAGACCTATACTGGATGTAGTGAAACTTTTCTCACAGTTAGCACTATCCCAAAGTAGAATGAGCTTCCTTTAGCTACTTCACTATTTGTCAAGAATGTTTTAGGGGGAATTTTTATTCAAGTACTGGTTGGACTAAATTTTCTTTCCGAAGTTCCCTTTCACTTTGTGATTCTGGGTTTGTATGAGGGCCCTTCAGGTGGTTCATAGACTGGCTTTTTGTAGCATTGAAGTTATTAATGTAACAATGCTTGTACTTGTATTCTTCCACATTTGTCTTTCATCAAGAGCTAGGCTGTTTTGATTAATTTTGGTTTTAAATATTGATTTTTTGTTTTTGTTTTTGGTTTAATAAAAAGTGGGAGTAGATGGAGGAGGGGAGCCTGATTCCTATTAAAGTCATTCTCAGACTGAAATGCGTAAGAACCATTGACCAGGTCCAGGTATGGCCAGCCTAGAGTCCTAGGGTAGTATATGGCTCTTCAAAATTTCTCATATGGCCCTTGTACTAGAACGAAACAAACAAAAAAAGAGATTATGATTATAAATTATAATGGTGACAAGAAATCCTTTGTCCTTTAAAAGACCTAAAATCAAATTACATTGTAGAGACACATAAATAATGCAAGCACATATTGGATCTATTCCATATAACAAATGAATTAGGTATTAACATTTTGAAGAAAAAAGTTATTATGACCCTTTGTCAATGTCACTAATGACTTGTCTCTTTTCCATTATGATGGTGCCCCTCTACCCCCCAATCTTTTTCTAATTCATCCATCTACCTCACAATAAGCTGTTCCTAGATGATAGTGAGCAATTATTTTCCATTTTATAGCTGAAGATCTCAAGGGAAGAAGCTTCCACAGAACACAGAACTCTGTAAAACATTTTGTATTGCAAAATTCTTCAATTTGTTTAACCTCAAAATCTCTTGCTTGTATTTCAAGTTGTTGCATATGCCAACTTCGGAGCTAATGTAGGGAATGAATGGGAAAAAGACATTACCTCCACCATGTAATTTGGTATCTTTGACAGGTAGTCATTTGGATAGTCTTTCAATGTTTTCCAGTATGGAGACCTATTGCTTTCATTCTGTTAGATGTTAAGAGGCAGCATGGTGTGCTGTGGAAAGAAATGAAAGTAAAACTGAAGTTGAATTCAAATCCTACCTCTGATTTTTGCTAGTTTTGTCACCATTGGCTAGTCACTTCAACTGTCTGTGCCTCAGTTTCCTTATCTGCAAAATGGAGTGATAATACCTGTAGAACTGCTCTCACAGGGTGGATTGGAAACTCGATTAAGATCATGTATATACAATACTTTGTAACCCGTAGAGTGCTACATAAGTGTCAGATATTTATTTTTCCCTTATATTTTACCCCATGGATCTTTCTTCCTTTTACCTCCCAACTACTCTTAGCTACCATTACATTTCTCTGAGGTCCACATTGACCCTATCCTTTTCTACTTCTGTATGTTCACTGCATGACCCTATCAGGGTTGAACATACCAAACTGGGAGCCTACTGAAGACAGTAACTGTATCTGATATGTGATTTGTATAGTTTAGCATAGAATCCTAAAGAATTTTTTTTTCACTCTAGTTGCTGTTAGTGACAATGAAAGAAGGTTCCCACGGACAGGATGAAGGCACTTTGACTTTCCTTCTTGTAAAGCTTTAAATTATTTTTGGTGTGGTAGGGCAAGGAGAAGAAAAAGAGATGAAGTTCTGTTTTCTGCAGATCTTCGCCTTCTGATCCTCTTATCCTCGTGAGGGAGGAGAAACCATCAAGGACAAATTAGGAACTGTGGCAGCTGGGATCCTTCCCTTCTCTAAGGAAATGAGGCCAAGGCACCACTACCTTTTCCCATGAAAGCCTTTGAGTTGCTTAAGTTGATGATTTTAGCAGCTTAAAATCTGAGGTGGGAGGGAGGCCTTGAAGGCAGGCATATGACTTCACTAGCTGTTTTGCATAAATCTAATTTCCCTGGGAAAACAGAATCCTTCTGAAGTTGTTGAGGTCAGGCACAGTGAGGCAGACATAGGCAGTCCTGGCCCAGCTGGGGAGGAAATAGCATTTACATAGTGTTTATTCTCTCCTCAAGGACAATTACAGAGACTCTTTGAGCTTTAGAAGTTTTCCCAGTTTATTTAGGTGTGGCAACAAAATGGTGCTCAGTAGTGGTGATGATATTTCCAACCACTTGGTTCTTCTGCTCTCCCAGTAATGTCTCTGATATACTATTGTGGTCCTGGAACTGAGTCAAGAAATGGTAAAAAAAAAAAAATTTAAGCCATTTTCAAATCTTTAATCACATGGTTTTGAAAGAAAAGGACTAAGATACAGAAGATGAAAGAGAACAAAAGAGGCAGCAGAAGAAGAAATTTTCAATGAATCAATCACTTAGTCAAAAAGTATTTATTAAGTGCCTACTATATGCCAGTCACTGGAGATAAAAGTTCAAAGAATAAAACAATCCCTGCTTGCAAGGAGCTTACATCCTAATGGGGAAGAAAATAAGTACATATATGTATACATCTATCCATCCATCCATCCATCCATCCATCCATCTATCTATCTATCTATCCATCTATCTACCCATCTATCTACGCATCTACCTATCTACAGAATAAATGCATATTACATAAGTCAATAAATACAAAGTAGTTAAATACAATGTAGTTTGAGAAGGAGGGCCTCAGATGGTCATTTAGTGGTGTGACTCAGAAAGTTTTCAATGAAAAAGATGGTGCCTGTGCTATATCTTAATGGAAGAGAGGAACTCCAAGTGCGTTTTAATGTATGTGATGTAGTTGATTGCTGGTGCTTTGGAAATAGGACTGACCTCTATATTAAGTAAAATTTAAACCTCTGATAAAATATCAATGAAATAACATAAAACCCAATCTGACTCCAATGACCTATTCTGGTGCCTCAAATTCCCATCCCTGGGGCACAGGGAAGTTCTCTGTTCAAATGCAAATATATTACCAACAGAAGGGTACCCATTAGTTTATTTAGATCTTTAGCCTTTCATAGTCTGTTTGATAAACTTGTACCAGAAATCAAATCTGAAGGAATGGTAAAAAGAAGAGGGAGATCATCATCTCCAGTTCTTAAGGAAATAATCTCACTGTATTGTACCCTGAGCAGATGAAATTTGGAGTATTGGATTCATTTCTAGGAATAATATTTTAGAAAGAACACTGACGAAATGGAGTGTATCCAGAAGATGACAAGCAGTATTAGTGAGAGAGCTGAAGACCATGTCATTGAAGAAATGGTTGTAGGCACTTGGTACCTTTAGCCTGGAGAAAAGAAGATACAATACAGCACAGTGGAAAGATCTCTGGCTCTAGAGTTTAGGGACCTGGGTTCAAATCTTGCTTCTCTATTAGTATCTAGGTGATGTTTGTCAAGACACTTGACCTCACTAGATTTGAGTTCCTTACCTATAAAATAAAAGGGGTTAGAACAGATGGCCTCATGAATCTCTTTCAGTCCTTAAGATCCTATGATAGCACTTGGAGTGTGTGTGTGTGTGTGTGTGTGTGTGTGTGTGTGTGTGTGTGTGTGTGTAATAATAATAGCTGTCCTTAAGAAAAGTTTTCACATAAAAGAAAGATTAGACAGGTTTGGCTCAGTATACACTAAGAATATGTGGAAGATTTCATAGAGGTAGAGTTAGATTCGATATAGCAGATATTCTCCCATGCCTGTAATTCTTTCCCTCCTGCCATTTCCTGGTTTCCCTGGTTTCCTTCAAGTCTCAGCTAAAATCCTACCTTTTGTAAGAAACTTTATTTAACTACCGTTAATGTCTAGTGCCTTCTCTCTGTTTAATATGTTCAATTTGTCATACGTGTACACCCATACACATATGTGTGTATATTATAGATAATAGCTAAATATAATATTTATGTAGTTTGTACATGGGTATTATTGTGTTTTCTCCTCCATTAGATTGTGATCTTTTTGACAGCAGGGACTGTTTTTTGCCTTTCTTTGTATCCCCAGTGCTTAACAAAGTATCTGCCACATAATAGACACTTAATACATGCTTGATGATTTGAATTGACTTAAACAATGAATTATCTAAAAGTGTAAAGGGCTGCTTTGGGGAGGAATCATTTTCCTCTTCTCTGAAACCTTTTGAACAGAGGCTAGAGGACCACATGTACAGAATGTAGTAGAAAGGATTCACAGTGAAATGTCACCACAGGCTCCCAATTTATTTCTTCCACTCTAATCTCTCCCTGATCTAATCCATCCTATATGCCACCACAAAATTAAACTTCCTAAAATATAACTTCATCTCTCTGCCCTCCCCGTAGGCCTTCTGTGACTATACATTACAATAGCATCATATCTCAACATTTTACCCTACAAGGCTCACCAACCTTCTGGCTCTAGCCTCCCCACCCACTTTTTTTTTTTTTAAACTTTATCCTCTTCTCCTTCTCTGCTGAACTCCATTCTCTAGCCAAATTGACATCCTGAGGAATGCCTTATCCATTCTTAGACCTATGCCTTTCTGCATTCCATGCCTCTTCCTCTGACATTTACTTCCCATCCTACTCCCATCTTTGCCATTTTTAAAGTCCTCTCTGTTCCACGGATGCTTCTCTGACAATAATAACAACACTAATGTACATACGATATCTCTGTGAGGTAGGTACTAAAAATATTATTATCTCCCTCTTACATTTGAGGAAACAGGCCCAAAGGTACCAAACAACTTGACCTTTGTTAATAAGCATCATAGGAGGATTTGAATTCAGATCTTCCTTACTCTAAATCCATTAATCTTTCTACTATGATACACTGACTTTTAAATTATATTTTCTTCCTCTGAACTTCATCACTGATCATTTATACCACTTATTTGACTCTTAGATTGCATTGATAGCTATTTCTTATGTGTGTTATTTCTCAACAATACACTAAATTTCATTTTGATGTGGATAATATTTTATGCTTTGTTGCTCCACATACCCCAAATACCTAGTAGGTACTCAGTGAACATTGGTTGATTGTTAATATATAATTTTATATTGGTTGATTGTTGAAAACAGGACATGTTTGGCTGAGATTTGCTGACACATAAGAGAATACTAGGGAGTTTTGACTTGGTGAAGGCACTGGGCTCCAGAGAGTTGGTGAGTTACTTTTAGCCCTAATCTTAGCCAGGGTCATTACAGGGGTTACCTCTAAGAGCGCTCTATGGTTTAGGGGGTTATATATTCATAGGCTGACTTCATTTTAAAAATGTGGGTTTATAGGGATGGAGGCCATAAAAATAGCATGGGGGGGGGGGAAGGAATTGAGTTAACATATATATTTTTTCTATCAGGGAAGCTAATGGGAGATAGCCAGCATGCAAGAACCAAAAGCCGGAGGGCTGACAAAGTTTTAAAGATATAGGTTAGCAATGCTGTTGTATGGAATTCAAGGGGCAAAAATAAATAAATAAAGAATAAATCTATAGTTAAATAAATGAAGTGGTGTAAAGTCAGACAAGACTTCAAGCAATTGAATGTCCAAACAAAATGGAGCTCCTACAGAGTTGGATTTCCAATATGTATCAGTGAATCATCCATTATCATACCATTATCCTTATTTTGGCCCTGAGTTTAGGACAAATATTTCGCCCTCACCCTACCCTGTTCTTCTAAGTTCAGTAGTGGACAGCTCCTTGATCTCACAGAGAACACACTGATTCTGAAAGAAGGGAAGTTGCCTTGCCAGAGAACAATGCAAGGCATACTTTTCTCATTTTGTGGCTTTGTCAAAGGCTGGAACTATTTGGAAAATGCTGTAGCTTTCTGCTGCTTCAGTGGGAATTGATCTGATCCTCAATGGAAATGTGGAAGGGTCTAAGCAGCATCTTTTTCTGGTGTCTTGAATGTTCTCTGTGGTAAGAACAATTCCTTCTGGTAAAGGCACCACAATCCCCCCTGTTTGCAATCATTCAGGCACAGCCACTGGAGAGCCCACAGGGCTTTGAGTCATTTGCCTGTGAGTTTTGAGGGTCATCAAAGCAGTGCAGTGGAAAAACCAGTAAACGCCTCCATTCTGCTCCAATGAGCTCCATGAGGATTTGGAACATTCTGGCTCTGGGGGAAAAACACCAGAGCTTGTCAGAAAAATAATTCAGGCACACACAGCTCCTGGGTCCTGACAGACCTTTGCCAAAGAGTCTAAGTTAAGTGGGCAGGTGGCCAATCCTTGAAATCTAGTGTCATTTGAAAACAAACACAAACAGCAGGGGGCAAATAAAAACCGTGACTATCACAGTGATCAAATTAACCATGGAAGTTAGAAACACTGGGTACAGTATTCATCTGCAACACAGGCTGTACCCTGGCAATGCCCTTCCTGCCCTTGGACTCTTACCTGTCTTGCAATCAAATTCATGTTAATCTTCAAAACAAAGCAACATCTCTAAATGGCAGCTGTGGTACATCTAAGAGAGTATTATACTGGAAACAGATGACCTGGATGCAAGTTTTGCCTCTGCCACTTAGTACTTTTGTGACCTTGGGCAAGCCATTACATCTCTCCTCACCTCAGTTCTCTTTTTTCAAATTGGGTCCCTTCCATTTCTTTTTTTTTTTAATTTCTTTTATTTTTTAAATTTATTTTTTATTTTTTTATTTATTTTTCATTTTCATTTTTTTTGGTCCCTTCCATTTCTAACATTCTAAGATGGAGCCATCAAAATCCAGAAATTCATCTATGCTCATGCTTTCAGAGGTCTTCTCCCTTGAATTTTCTAAATGTTTTCATCTTCATCTTTTTTATGCCCTACTCTATTCCCCATTTCTCTTGCCTTTGTTTCTTGTTTTCTGTCTCTGTCACTCTCCCTGTTCCTTTTCTCCCTTTTTCTCTCTCTCTGTTTCTCTGTCTTGGTCTCACTCTCTGTTGATCACACACACACACACACACACACACACACACACACACACACTCTCACACTCCATACCCCTGCATATACACCTCTCCAAACATTTAACCTACACACCCCTGTGCACATCTAACATAAGCTTTTCAGCATAGGTAGTAGAGTGCCAGGTATCATGTTATTTTGTGTTTGCAGATGTTGCTTTCTGATCTTTGTACATACACAAAGCTTTCCCTACTATATCACAGATTTTGTTAGCAATGATAGGGCTTAGAGCTGGAAGAGGCTTTGGAGATATGCCACTACACAGCATGGTGTAGTGATACAAGTGTTGGATTTGGAATCAGAGGATTTGAGTTTGGATTCTGACTCTATTATTTTCTGACTATGTGGCCTCAGGCAAAGCAATTTCCCTCTGTGGACC
This sequence comes from Pseudochirops corinnae, assembly GCA_028646515.1. Taxonomy (NCBI): domain Eukaryota; kingdom Metazoa; phylum Chordata; class Mammalia; order Diprotodontia; family Pseudocheiridae; genus Pseudochirops; species Pseudochirops corinnae. The sequence continues at coordinate 106,673,097 of CM053585.1, read as the reverse complement.
CCAATTTTCTCATTTATAAAATGATGAAGCTGAATTAGGTAGACCATTACTAAGATCCCTTCCAGCTCCAAATCCTATGATGTCAGTCCAACCTGTTCATTTTATTATTGAGGAAACTAAGACCCGGAGAGGAGAAGTAACCTACTCAAGGTCACTAAGATAATCCATGGAAGATGTAGGAAGGAATTGCATCTTTCACTCCTTTTCATCTCAATATTCTCCTCCTTTCCATCCTTCAAGTATCTACAGAATCCAAGCTTACCATTCCTTTCCCCCACCCCATCCACATGTTTTTCAATCTTTGGGCAAGTCATTGAGCCCTTCTGCAAAAGAAGCAGATTGGTATTTGCAAACTGCCACCCTCACAGTGTAGGTAGGAGGAATGGAGATTGAGATAATGGTTTTGAAGTGGTTTTAGCTCCTATCAGAAAAGAAAATGTGATCTATAAATACGCATCAGAAGTAGCAAAGATCAGTCACAGTGGGGTTAAAAAAAAAAACTGACCCTAAGAGTCAGCTTTGGATTTTAATCTTGGCTCAAAGATTGACATATTTATGCGACTTTAAGCAAATCAGTTTTCTTACCTTTCTGTTCCTCAGTTTTATTGGCTGTTCAACGGGGAGAATTGTTCCTTCATTCTCTCTATGTCTCAGAAATGTTATGAGTCTGAATGAGGTAAGTAGGAAGCTGTTGAAAATGTTGGGGGTGGGATGGAGAGGGAGAAACAATTTAGAAATGAAGACTATTGTTATCTTTCTCAATACCCATAGTCTTGTGATCACTTTAGTCAGGAAATGTAACATCCTGTATTATTTCTCCTAAGGAGCACAGGGTATTTTATCTCCTTCATCTTCACAACCACAGTGGGAGATAGGTGGGTGGAGAAATGTCAGTCCTTATAAGTATGTTATTGGTAAATAATGGTAGTGTTTCTGAAAAAACAGAAGGAAGGACTGCTGTTTAGCTCACTCTCTGGGTTGGCTACTTCAGTTTTCTTTCCCACTTGTGTTTGGTGCGAAGCCTGATTCAAAACAAAACACATGTTGAGAGTACTAGCTGGTGAGCACTCAGGATCATGAGAAGAGTACTGGGCTTTGAATCAGAATCCTAGGTTTGCCATTTACAAATTGTTTAACTTTGGGCAAGTTGATTCCTCTTTCTAAGTTTTCCTTTCTTCTTGACTTTCTTTATGGTAGAATAAATATTGACTATGTAGCATAATAAAAATCATTAGAATAATGCCTGACAGTTTTGTAGTCCCTTAACATTTGCAAAATACTTTATTTACCTTCATTTGAACCTCTGTGAATATAGATATCATAGGCATCATTGTACCTATTTGACAAAGAGAAGTTAAATTTTACCTTCCCTACCCACCACTACCCAGTTAATAAGTATTAAGTATTTGAACTCATGTCTTCCTTATACCAGAGAAGCATTTCTTGCCTACTTTTCACTCCAGTGTTGAGTTTGTTGTCTTAATCATAGTATGTGTTTAGTAAATGTTTCTTTGACTTGGGTTGACTGTATATCTGGGTTTAGGTCTTTAGATGAGGTTCTGAGCAACCAGGCTTCTGTACCACCCAAACCCAGTGATGTGTGATGCCAACATTTAGGACTCTCTGTAAGCTTGGCAGCACCTGGGCCTGCCAGCAGTTTTGCCATCTGTCAGACATGAAATGTGTGACCTGTTGGATTCCAATTTCCAATAAGTAGCAAGGCTGAAATACTTTCCAAGGGTGATTCTCTGGAGACAGTAAGAGTGACTCTAGAAAAACGTAATGTAGATTGGTTTGGAGACAGGAGCTATGGGTGGGCAAGAATCTTCTGAACTGGGGGGATATTGTGGGGACAACATAGAATAAGGCTGTGAAGAATCCCTTAACTCTTACATCCTCCATATAAGCCTCTGACAGTGTTTCAAAAACATCAGCTTCTTGAGGGTCATTAAAAGACTTGGGAGAAAATCTCCTGGCAGCAAGAGATTTTTTAAAAGCTGCTTATTTTTATTTTTAAAATATTTTTAAAATTATTATTTGTTTATTTTTAACATTCTTTTAAAGTTCCCGTTCCAAATTTTCTCTCTCCATGACACCCCTCCCCCACCCACTGAGAAGGCAAGCAATATGATATCAATTATGCATGTGAAATCATGTAAAATACATTTCCTTATTCGTCATTTTTTAAACAACAAGAAGGATAAAGAAAGTGAGAAAATTATACTTCAATTTGCACTCAGAATTCATCAATTCTCTCTCTAGAGGTACATAGGATGTTTTTCTTCTTGAACACTTTGAAATTGTCTTGGATTCTTATATTGATCAGAGTAGCCAAGTCTTTCACAGCTGTTCATGATTATAGCATTGCTATAACTGTGCTCAATGATCTCTCAGTTCCTCTCATTTCACTTTGTATCAGTTCATATAGGTCTGCCATGTTTTTCTGAAACCACCCCCTCATCATTTCCCTACAGCACAATAGTATTTCATCACAATCATATGCCTCACCTTGTTCAGCCATTCCCCAATTGATGAACGTTCTTTTGATTTCAAATTCTTTGCCACCACAAAAGAGCTGCTATATATTTTTTTGTATATATAGGCCCTTTTCCTTTTTCTTTGATCTCTTTGGGATGTATAGACCTAGTTGTGGTATTGCTGGGTCAAAGAGAATGCACAATTTTCCTTTGGGCCTAGTTCCAAATTGTTTTCCAGAATAGTTCACTACTCCACCAGCAATTCATTATTGTATCTATTTCATCATTGTACCTGTTTGTTTTTCTCTAGTGTGGAAAGATTGTGATCCAAACATTTTATTGAGCTCTTCATTCAGTTCAATTAATAAATGTTTATTGAAGGCAGCATAGTATAATGGAAAGAATTCTGGATGTGGTATCTGGAGAGACCTCAGAAGAAACCTGGGTATAAAGTCTAGCCCGAATATTTACCCCATATGAGATCTTGGAAAAATCACTTAACCTCTATGAGCCTTGTTTCCCCATAATTTAAATGGGGATAATTGCACTGTTTGCTTCATAAGATTGTAGTTAGGAAAATGCTTTGCAAAACTTGGAGTGTTATGTAATTTTTTTTTTATTATTGTTGATTGAACTGATTGCACCTAAACTGAAAAATTAATGTGAATTGTCATGGTATCAGAGTATTGAAACTGGGATAAAACAGTGAAAAATGAGGTTATCATATACTGAAGACATATAAGTGTTTTGACTGCTTTTCCCCCACCTTCTATTAGGAGAGGAGGCATCTCTTTAGCAATCATCTCTGTCATTTGGAGACCTTCCTTTTAATTTCTCAATTGATAGGAATTTATTCTCCGTGATTATGGTTAACATCTTGTCATTCCAACTAGGACTTTTGAAGAGCCTGAGATGTTAAGGGAAGAAAAATAGTGGCATAGGGTTCCAGGAAATAAACCTCTCCTCATTGTAAAAACAGCTAGCTGCCAGCAGATGGGTCCTAGGGCAACCTGAGGCAGAAGTCTTTAATTTAGAATTTAAGGGCACTCTATCCCTGCTGGAGAAAAAGATTTCCCATATTCTTCATGTAGGCTATCATTCTTTGGGGAAACAGGGATCTGTGGTAGACTAGAGACCTTGAGTCCCAGATCCAGGCCTGGATTAAGCATGTTAGGTATATACGGAATGGATTTATTCAGCTGATTACACCACAAGGACTTGTGTGATTTTGCAATACTGCACAGTAGTTACAGAAACCATTCCATTATTAGGCAAAGTAATGTTTCCTTTTGCTGGCTAGACAAGTAAAAATTCCTCAGGAAAATGGGTAGATAGACCCAAGGGCTGCTGCCCAAGGTGGATTGTTAGTAGGAAAAGCAATAAATAATACTGAAAATGTATTGAGGAAGGAAAAATAAGAAAGAAAAAGGTGGCATGAAAGTTATCTTCAGTGATATGAAGGACTGGGGAGTAGAGGCCAGAACAATGATTGACCCTTTGGAAGCCCTTAATAATCCCTGTTGACAAAGGAAGGATGCTATGTTGGTTACACTGGGGTATTAACAGCACTCCAGGAAGACCTTGAACATGTTTGTGACTCCTTTAGGAGAGAAATATAGGAGTACTGTAGATCTGAGCTAGAAGGGATCTGAGTCATCATCTAATCCACCTTCCTTATTTCTCAGATGGGGAAACCAAGGCTCAGAAAATTTAAATAACTTCCTCATGGTCACACAGCTAGTACCTGTCAGAAAGTGAATTGAAACTCAGTGCTTCTATTCCTCCAAACCAGCACTTTATCAGCTGGGCCATGTTGCCTCTCAGGGCATAGACAAGGATCATGGAGGGCTTTGATCCTGTCCTGAGGGAAGAATCAGTGAGATTATAGACCTGTTGAAAAATATATACATGCATGGTTGGGTATGATAGATGGAGTGCTTGGCCTAGAGTTAGGAAGACCTGAGTTCAAGTATGGTCTCAGATGCTAACTGCATGAACCTGGGCAAGTTACTTAACCACTGTCTGTTTCAGTTTTATCACCTAAAAAATGGGCATAAAAATAGTGGCCCAAATTACAAGGTTGTTGTAAGGATCAAATGAGATATTATTTATAAAGCATTTAGCACAATGTCTGGCATATATCATGTGCTTAATAAATGCCATTTCCTTCCCTACTTCTACCTCCCCTCACTTCCCCATTTTAAATATTTCTTCTTTTCAGTCTACTTGCTGGAAGAAGTATTGATAGACTACTGTGGGAGCCAGTGACAGCTTGCTATGATAGCTATGATGTTTTGCTGTTTACAAGGTGTTTTTCTCATGACAGTTCTGTGACAACATAGGATGACAGTTTTAGAATAGGAAAGGAACTCTGTGGCCATCTAGTCTAACACCCTTATTTTACAGATGAGGAAACTGAGGACAAGGGAGGTTGAATGACCTGCCCAATATCACACAGAGAATGAACATCACAAGTAAGATTTGAATCTAAGTCCTCTGACTCTATAACCAGTAATCTTTTCAATTAGTGTTATTCCCATTGTGGAGTTGAATGATCTTAAAACTGTTTTGATCATGCTCCTCTGTCAGTAAAAGAAAAAGTATTCTGAAAACCTCTCCCCAAATATTTATATTTTGCTCTGTATAAATTATATATACCTGTACAAATGTGCTAATTTCTCATGTACTTTATAAAAGATATGCAAAAATTAAAATTAAAAGAGAATAAGATGAAGGAAAATAAATGTTTAAAATATTTCTTTTATTTAATTTATCCATGGCACAAAAAAACTCTTTTGCTCTCACTAAAAAATTATGCTGTCTTAAGAGTGAGAGAGTAGTGTGATTGGATATGCTTCATTATTATGTTTTAAATCTTGGTGCATGTTGCTCTATGTACAGTTGCTGCTGATGGAGACAGGTCTAAGAGGAGCTTGATGGAAATTAAACACCTGCCTTCCTGCCTGCCTATCTCTATACTGGGAAAGGGGAAGGAGAACAGCAGAGGGATATAGTGGCTGCAAGGTTCTTTCTTCAACAGTGATGCTGTTTTTCCAATCTAGTTTATTTCTTCCATATGTTAACAACTAATTATTGAATTAGGACCAAGATTTTTCCCCTTTTCTACTTCTTCATCCAAAAATCAACCAGTATGGGAAATGTTGGCTAAAGATTTACCCGGGCTAAGATCTAATAAAAGATAGTAAAGAAATTTGAAGTTTAGGTGAATGGGTAGTTTCATGCTTATTGTGTTTACTCAAGACAGGTCTGGGAAAATGTAGATTCTCCTTTTTGTCAGACAGGTGGTATGGAAATTGATAAGTCTCTTTGACCAAAATTTGGGTGATCCAAGTCCTATATCCCCCAAAACCCTGTTAAAATGAGCCCACATCTCATTATAATATTTATTTTCTAATTAATTGTTAACCAATCAGAGTTGATTGTCATCTTCTGGATCACCCACTCTTCCAATAGCATATAAACTGTGAATCTACCACCATAAGGGGTCTTTGGCATTTGAGAATGCCACTGACCTCTTTTATTAATAAAATGCTAGGATTATGAATAAAATGACTACTTTTCCAGAGACTCTGTCTCTCAAACTTTTTAAACATCACAAAATAATGAAAATGAAGTTCCTAGAGAGAAAGTGATCTGTTTAATATATGGCAGAGCTGGGAGTTGAACCCAGAACTCCAGATTCCAGGTTTGGACTGCTTTCTGCTGCGTGCCCAGCCTCTTACAATGTAGTCCCTGTGACATAGGACTCATCATTCCATTCTAAGCACCTAGGAAATTTCAGCATCTGTGCAGAGAAGATGCTACCTTCTGCTTTCAGCTCCTCTGATGAAACAAAGGAACACTAGATCTTATTTGTCACTGTCAGGAGGTTGTACCTCTCTGGGATTTCATCCTGAACTATACAGCAGCCTGTTTTTCACTGACCCCTCTCTTTTATCCCTCCACTCCAGTTTCTTATTCTTCTTTTCTTCTCAGACAGATGCTTGCCAGATCCCCATCCTTTCTCATGGACCCCTGCCCTGGCCAATGCCTCTAACAGCTTTTTGCTCTGATTTGGGACTATTGAACTTAGGTTTGCATGTTATTCTATACTCCCTTGGGAATATTCAGGAAGTGAATTGGGAAGAAGCAGGCTGGGGTTTGGGTTCGTGAAATATCTGTGCCTTAACTTGTTTGGGGGGGGGGCTTTTCATCATTTAACAAAAGAAATGCAAAACAAACAGTGAGAAAGGCTTAATTACTTTTCATTGAGGAAGTGATCAAATGCTCAGCGACTTTAATTTTGTTAGGTAAATTTGGGCTTCTCAGCATAGGCTTTCAGGTAGCTCAGTCTGGGCAACCTTTCCCCCAACATATCAGTCTCTGAAAGGGCTTCCATCGTCCAGCGGCCTGGTGACCTAGAACTCATTCAGCTTACTGCTGCTGTTGGAAGACTATTTACAGATCAATTCAATTCAATTTGGCCAGTGTTTATTTAACATTGATTATAAGCACAGTTCTACGATAGGGCCACAAAGATTAAATGAACCCAGGCCCTACTTCAAGTTGCTTATATTCTACTCATGACAAATGCAGTATATGAATGCGTAAGTATAGTTCAATGTAGAATGTGTTGGGGGCAAAGAAAAAATCCAGATAGTGTCCTAGGCTAAATTTGGGAATAAGGAGAGCACTTTCAGTTGGAGGTTACTAGGGGATCAAGGGAAACTTGGAGGAGATGGTTAAACATTGAAGGAAGATAAAGGTTTGGAAATGAGAACGAAAGTATTCTAGTCGTGAGAGATGGCATGTGTGAGTGAACAGAGGAGAAAGAGAAGATGTCCAGTTTGGGGGAACAGCTGGTAGTCCAATTTTTCTGGCATGAGATAAGGAATCATGTGAAATAATACTGAAAGGTACTTTGGAAGCTAGAAGAGTTTTTCTCCCTTGAATTGATGAGCAGATAGATTTGAGAGGGTAGAAATGGGGAAAGGGTAGGATATGCCTGTCAATAAAGAAAGAAGTCATAGGAGTTATTTTAGAGAGGCATTAATAATAGCTTATATATATTTAATAGCCCTAGAAGGTAGATAAGTATAATTTATCCTTATACCCATTTTGCAAATGAGCAAATTGAATCTTAGAGAGGCGAAAGTGACTTACGCGAAGACACACGGCCAATATATGCTAGAACCAGGATTTTAACCTCAATTCACCTGGGTTCAAATCTAATACTCCTCCCACTACCCACTGATGACTCACATGTAGGGTCTTCCTTACCCCAATATCTTCTCATATTGGAGGTGATCCTGACCTGCCAAAAACAAGCAAGTTATGTCAGGTCCTATTTAGGTCAAATGCAGGACAAGCACCAAGCTGTGTGACATTTAAGAATTGGCCTAGCTGGGTTTTGCAGGGGCTCATAATCAGTGTGTAGGACATTGTGTGTGTGTGTGTGTGTGTGTGTGTGTGTGTGTGTGTGTGTGTGCACGTGTGCGTGTATGTGTGCGTGTGCCCACATGGGTATTTAAATTGCAGCAAAAAAACTCCCAAACATTTGGTGAGGAGCTGTAATCTGTTTTGTTGGAGGGAAGGGTCCCCCACTGATGAAATCATCTAGGATACCTTTGAAATGGCTCATTTCTTCAGAAATTGCTTCAGAGGTACAATACCCCTGAAATGGCTCATTTCTACCAAAGTGTCAGCCTTAGTCAACTGGCCCATAGAGAATGTGGTGAAATGCTGACTGATGCTGCTGTTACAGCTCCCTCTGGCCCAGGCAGGTTTGTTGTTTGTAAGAAACTGTAGTCCCAAATCTTCAAACTCAATGCTGAATAGATCAAAAGACTTCTTATATTCCTCACTGAACTGAGCCCATCTGGCATTTGATGGGTCCATTCTCCCTACTTCCTGTTGACCTATCTGGGCTGAGGGTCTTTGCTCCTGGGCTCTAGTTTCACAATTGACCCAGTTCCTAATTCCATCCCTTCCAGCCTCGACTTCACAGGATAACTAAGACATTTAACTGATATGCCTGAAGCATGATACAATAGGCTTTTTGCTCCAGCTTGGGACTATAGAACATAGGTTTGCATGTTATTCTAGTAGACCCTGGGGATATTCAGTGTGTCGAGATGATCTCTCTTGAACATGGACAATCCCCTTGCCTGCAGTCAAACATCAGAGGACAAAGCAGCCCGTCTGACAGCACTGTGTTTGCTGCAGTTGGTGAAATGCTTTGTCTTTTCAGAAGAGAAGACTTGGAAACTGGCATTCCTTGGTCCGTGAGGCTTAGGAATCCCAGGGCAATGCATTTTAATTTCCCTGAGGGTATACGCAAATAATGTCTTCCTTTTCTTTGTCATCTGCTGGCAATCAGCAGTGTCAAGTCTTGAAAATAAAACCACTTTCTCTGGAGAAACAAAGGTTTTGAAAATAACAATGAAGATGCCTTGAAAATTTGGAACCACTTGAAATTATTGATCTGGGAGTCTCGCCAGGGGTGCTCCACATACACTGTTCTTTAAGGAGACAGTCCAAGTCACAGGGAAATGGGAATGGAGCTAATTGAAAGGTGAGGTTGCAGATGAGATATTTATTGGTGATTGATATTCTGCTCAGAGATGCACTCAGCACCTGCAATCACATTAACCAAGACTGAATTGAAAACAGTCTAGTTCCTGGTTTACAATGGGTGTCTTCCAGGATTCTGCCTGAGAAGATAAGACAAAAACAGTCTAGTAACACTTTCCTCCCTCCTGTAAAGTGAAGGGGTTGGATTAGATGGTCTCTAAGGTGCCTTTTGGCTCTGGCATTCTTGTGTCACTAAGTGGCTGCTAAGCAGCTTCTGGCAGTGCCCAGCCACCCTTCACCATGGGAGACACTCATAATGAGGGTGATAAAAATAATAATATAGTAACGATAATGGTGATAATTCATACATCAAAAGACCTGCGGTGTCATTGGAATGCAAACTTCCTCCATAGATGCAGATTGGCTTTCTTGAGTTGTTATGGACAACCCCTTCCCCACCCTCTCCTAAACTCCCCAAAAACACCCATCACCCAGAGGCAGGGTAGGAAGAAACCATGACCTAACACTGAAATAGGGGAAAGGAGAGGGAAAAAGATGTGGTGGGGAAATGAACTTAATGTGAGTCACTCTCTGAATGGTACCAGAGACACTGACCTGCTCTTGAGCCATACAGGTCAGACAGTACGTAAGCATTTATTAAGCACCTACTGTGTTCCAGGTCCTGTGCTGAGCACTGGGGATACAAAGAAAGTCAAAAGACAGCTCCTTCCCTCAAAGAGCTCATGGTGTAATGAAGGAAAGAGAACAACTAAGACAACCAAGATATAGATACAAGATAAATAGGAAATAATCAATAGAGGTAGGGAACTAAAATTAAGAGGGATTTGGAAGAGTTTCCCATAAAAGATAGAATTTTAGCTGGGGCTTGAAGGAAGCCAAGGAAGCCATGAAACAGAGATAAGGAGAGAAGGCATATCTCAAAAACCTAGAAAGAAGAAAGTAACAAAGAGAAGAGAGTGATCTACAGTGTCAAAGGCTGCAGAGAGGTTATGAGGTCCCACACATGAGGGACAGATAGCTAGGAAAAATGCCCTGAGTTGGAGTGTCTTGTTCAAGGAGCATCAAGGAGACACCAGGGTCATTGGATTGAAGAGTATATGGGAAAGTGGAAGGTACAAAAGTAGGGGGTAGGGTACTAAGTTACAATAGACTTTGAATACCAAGAAAAAAAGAATTTTTAAATTTGATCCTAGAATTGATAGAGAATCATTGGAGTTTATGTAATAGAAAGGTGACCAAATCAGCTCTATGCTTTAGGAAAATCACTTTGGTGGCTAAGTGGAGAAGAAACTGGAGTAAGGACCTGTGGCAAGCCAGCCAACCGTCAGGCTATTATAATAGTGCAGGTTTGAGGAACTGAGGGACTGTACAAAGGTAATGTCAGAGGAGAGAGGGGGCACATTTGAGAGATATTAAAAAGGTAAAGTCTACTACAGGCCTTAATAGCAGATTGAATACAGGGGGAGAGGAGGATAAGAGAGAGCAAGGAGTTATGGATAATACTTAAGTTGGGAACCTGGGAGGGTGGTAGTACCCTCAGCAATCACGGGGAAGGTTGTAAAGGAGGAGGGTTTGGGTGGAAAACTAATGAATTCTGTTTTGGACATGCTGAGTTTAAGATGTTTATAGCAGTGTTGTCAAACTCAAATAGAAATAAGGTCACTAATCTGTACATAAGGATCCCTGTGGGTCACATATTAAGTGAGTTTTAAAATACAATGTTACCTATTTTATTGCACTTCTTATATTGTTAAATATTTTCCAATTACATTTTAATCTGGTTTGGGCTGCACTTGGGAGTATTGCAGGCTGCATGTGGCCCACAGACTATGTGTTTTTGACACTTCTGGTCTATAGGATATTTATTTTGAGACATCTAATAGAGAGCTGAAAATGGGAGACTGGAGGTTAGCAGAGAGGTTAACAGTGAATAAATAGATTTCAGAATCATCAGCATAGAGATGATAATTGGAAACAAATGAGATCACTAAATGAAGTAGTATAGAGGAAGAAAGAGGAGAAGAATGCGCAGGACAGAGCCCTGTAGAACACTCATGGCTAGCAGATGTGACCTGGATGAAGATCCAGCGAAGGAGACAGAGAAGGACTGGTCAGATGAATAGGAGGATAACCAGGAGGGAGTACTATCTCAAAAACCTAGAAAGAAGAAAGTATCAAAGAGAAGAGAGTGATCTGTTGTGTCAAAGGGTAGAGAGAGGTTAAGAAGAATTAGGACAGGAAAAAAGGTGACTAAATTTGGCCACTGTGAAATTTGAAGAGAGCAGTTTTGGTTGAATGATGAGATTGAAAGCCAGACTATAGAGAGTTAAGAAGGGACTGAGAGGAGAGGAAGTGGAGACCTCTACTGTAGATAGCCTTCTCAAAGAGTTTAGCCACAGGAGGCAAAAGAAATATGGAAAAATAGGTAGTGGGAATGGTCAAATCAAGTGAGGGGTATTTGAGGAGACTTGGCCATACTTTTAGACAGTCTGGAAGTAGGCAATACACAGGAAGAGATTGAAGGTAGATGAGAGAGTAGGAATGATTGAGTGTACAATCCAGTGTAGGAGATAGGCTAGCATGGGATCATTCACTCAATAAACATTTATTAAGCCATCTTGGGCTTCTGTGATTTTGGTGATGATCTTTAAACATTGTGTGTTACCTGAAGACCAGCCTAGCTAAAATCAATTACTGGGCCTTGATTTGAAACTTTGCACTAGCTGGAGCCTACAAATCTTTAGCATGTTGATATGTTCTGCTGGCATGGTATTTTGAGAACCTTGAATGGTAGAATAACAATATGGTGCTTTATGCTGGGGGCAGCTTGGTGGTGCAGTGGAGGGAGCTCCAGGCTCAGAGTCAGGAAGACCTGAATTCAAATCTGATCTTAGATACTTTCTGTGTGTGACCTTGAGCAAGTCACTTAACCCTGTTTGCCTCAGTTTCTTTATCTGTAAAATGACCTAGAGAAGGAAATGGCAAACTACTCCAGTATCTTTGATAAGAAAAGCCTAAATGGGGTCGCTTAAAGTTGGCCATGACTGAAACGACTAGACAACAAGAAGTTTTCACTTATAAAGAACCAGTCTGTGAAGAAGGTAGTACAAGAATTATCATCACCATTTTATAAATGAAAAAATTGTGCCAAGGAGATATTGATGTACTTTTAATTATATAGGTAGTTATTGCCAGACTCAAGCCCAACTCTTCTAAGTACAGTAGTGTTTAATCTACCATGTTATATTGTCTCCATTTTAATCCTGCCCAATTTACTAGCTTGTAGGTGATTTCAGGAAAGTCACTTAAACTTTTTGGGTTTCAGTTTCTTCACCTATAAAACAGGGACAATATTACCTCTTCTATTAGGCAGAAGGGCTATAAAACTGTTCATACCCTTTGATGCAACAATACCACTACTCAGTCTATATCCCAAAGCCAAAAAAAAAGGGAAAAGGACCTATTTGTTGTTACAAGGGTATTTATAGCAGCTCTCTTTGTGGTGGCAAAGAAATGGAAACTGAGGGGGTGCCCATCAAGTGAGGGATGACTGAGCAAGTTGTGATATATGGTAGTAATAGACTACTGTTGTGCTATAAGAAATGATGAGCAGAATGATTTAAGAAAAACCTGGAAAGACTTACATGCACTGATGCAGAGTGAAGTGAGCAGAACCAGGAGAACATTGTACACAGTAATAGCAATGTTCCAGAGAAAGAATTGTTGGAGACTGAATGCAGATCAAAGCATACCATTTTTCCTTCCTTCCTTCCTTTGTTTTCTTCCACAAATTGATAAATATGGAAATGTTTTATGTTATTGCACCTGTATAACCTGTATCAGATTGCTCACTGTCTCAGAGAGGGGGAAGCAAAAGAAGGAGAAAGGAAATTTGAAACTCAAAATTAAAAAAAAATCTTAAAATTGTTTTTACATATAATTGAGAAAAACAATAAAAAAGAAAGTGTTATACTAGTGATAAGAGAAATACAATAAGCATAATATAACTTAAAATTACCTGTTCTATGTTTTTTATCTCTTGGGAAAGTAAATGAGTTAAGGTACATGTAAGTAATTTAAAAAATGAAAAAAATAAATTAGAAGTGAGAACTGTTACTTTTTTCCTTCCTTTCTCCCTCTTTTTTCCTCATTTCTCTAACTTCCCTGTTTCTTTTCTAATTTCTTGGACATATCAATGCCATTCTTGAACACTGCTCAACATTTAGGCAGCATTTAGTGCTTACCAACGTTTTCTTTCATCTGTTTTCTTTTGAATTCTAGAATGGCTCTAATTCTGTGTGCCATGTATGTGTTTTCACATTATCTTTGTACTTGAGAGAGGCAGCTTTGGGTGTGAATGGGATAGATTGAGAGTCAGGAGACTTAAAGTTCAAATATTACCCTTGTAACTTAATAGCTGTGTGACCTCAGGCAAGTCAGTGCCCATCCTTGAGGCTTCATACCTTCCTCTGTAAAATGAGGGACATAGGCTATGTGATCTCTACAGTAGCTTCTAGCTCTAAAATTTGCATTTCTATACATGCATACAATATGTGCACTAAAGGTCAGAAAAATAACCATGAGTAGGGTCCTGAAATTCAGAGGGATCTTGCTGGAGTTCTTTCTGTATCAGATACCAAAAAAAAAAAAAAAAAAAAAAAAGAAAGAAAGAAAGAAATTAAATCCATTCCATTGACTTTCATTTAGCTATTCTGGTTTCTGAAGTTCTTGAGATGTGATGACCATATGGCATATATAAACCCTTACTATCTATATGATTTACAGAAGAAAATAGCATCATTGAATGTAGAAGGGAACATAGTTTGGCTATCTATTAGTCTTGTGTCATTAGGCAAGTCGCTTAACCTCTGGGTCTTGGTTTCCTCACTTGTAAAATGATGGAGTTGGACTAGATCCTTTCTGAATCCCTTTCCAACCCAAAATTGATTATATTGTGAGCATCTAGTCTCACTTCCTCATTTTACACAAGAGAAAACAGAACCAGGGAGCTCGCATAGTAGGTAATTTTAAGTATGGTATTTGTTGCTCCAAAGCAGGAATTATTGAATAAAGCATAAAGATTCATGCATGAACAGATGATAAAATAACTCTTCTTAAGGGTGAAAACCAAAGAGCAGTTCTAAGGAGGGAGAGTTAAATGCAAAACATCTAGAACGTGCTACTGCTTTGGACGGTTAGGTGACGCAGTGGGTAGAATGCCAGAAATGAGGTCAGGAAGACTCATCTATGTGAGTTCAAATTTGACCTCAGATTTATTTACTAGCTGTGTGACTCTGGGCAGGTCACTTAACCCTGTTTGTTTCAGTTTCCTTATCTGTAAAGGGCAAACCACTCCAGTATCTTTGCCAAGAAAACCCCAAATGATGTCACAAAGAGTCAGACACAACTGAAATGATTGAACAACAACTACTTTGGAAAGTTCAACGGAAGGCCAGTCTAGTTGTTAGTACCATCAGGAAGGCAGGACAGCTGAGCTGTGGGGGAGGAACAGAAACAGTTGCTAACAATGGCTGAGCTAGAGGGCACCTGTCTCTAATGTTAGGGATGCCTGTAGCCAGTACATTTAAATACTGATTGAATCAGGATCTCTTTGCTGATATGCATATACTGGCTCACTATATAGCCTTGCTGCAGAGCTGATTGTCTTTTAAGGAAAGGGAAAGAGAGACAGAGCCAGGAGAGGTGAAAGCCACAGTGGAGTTCAGTAGCTAAGGGATGGGAGGAGGGGCTGATGGTGCTGGTGGCTCTCTGTGTGTGACTGCATTTATATTTTCTTCTGTATTGTCCATCTCTGGAGAAGTCTTGTGTATTGGGCCATACTGTGAACTTCCCAAGGACACAGGAGGCCCAGAAGTTTGGGCAGTGTTGACTGTCACAATTTCAGAAACAGCAGCCTCTTTAACAATGATGTTTGGGCCCTTCCCACATCTCACAGGTATTGCATGGATCAGAAGTCATGGTACCCTGCCAGTCAGAAACTGCAGGACCCTATGGCCACTAGACAGAGGGAGCAGGTGCTAGTCCTCTTAGTAATCCTCCTCCCCTTTCACCTTTCTTGGGGAAACCCACCCCAGATATTGCATTGATCTTCTCAGTCTCTCTCACATTTCTGTCATAGTTTAAATGTTTAAGTGATGCCCTGAAGTGAGCAGAACTTAAAGCATAGGGGAATGGCATTGCATCTCAGATCCGGGGCCTTGAGAATGATAGCTTTGGGCCCTTTGTGTTCAGTGATGGACAGCACAAGATCTCATTTCCATTTTAAAATCGAAATCCTGGCAAGTAGGCCCTTTGAGACTTTTAGGTTTTGTGCTGAGGGGAGGGGAACAAGGAAGTCCAAATTGTTTCCTGTCCTCACCTATCTGCCAGGACTCTGCTGGGCCTGAATTACCATGCATCAGAGACATTGGAAGAGAATTTTTAAAATTCATTTTATAAAATCCTGTAGGATTCTGCTTGGCTGAAGATGAGCCAAGGACCAGCCAGTTCAGGGCTACATAATTATTACATTCTTCTTGCAGAGATTTAAAGTGGAATTAAGTGATTAGAAGAGCCTAATTGCTTATGGGCTCCCTTTATGACACTTGCAGGTGGAGGCAGCTTGTAAATTACCGCTTGCGCCTGACCCCTTGATCGCGTGCAGCCGCCCAGGCGGAATCTGTGACAGAGCCCAGCATGCCGCAGCTGGGACCCATTCTTTCTTTTTTTGACGATTGAATCTGGAATTGGGTCAGAGCTCCCAGTGATTCCCCCCCCTCCCCTTTTGAAAGGTAGGAGGAGAGGAACTCAATTGGAAGGGTTTGCTCAACATCAAAATCCCAGGCTCCTTGCATACCAGAGTTAGGACCATACACAGGACCATATGATTCCAGATTTAGAACTGGATATTTCATCCATCATTTCATGAATGGCAAAATGGAGATCAAACAATTAGTGAGAGCAGTGTGGATTTTAATTTTAATTTAATAAAATGCTTTTCAAGTACATTATACTGACTTCCTACTGCACTGCCTTCAAAGACCCTTTAAGCATCGATTCTTTGTTGACTTTATTAACTTAAACATCTTTACTATAGATCAATGGTCCTTTTTCTAAAATCCCATAGCATGAAGAGACTTAGGTGTAGTTGAGACCTAAATTAGGGCTATGGGGAGGATAGCATGGACCCCGTCCCAGAAAAATATTAGGAAGGGATGTAGTCAATGAACCTCCCCTTCTCTGCCACATACCAATCTCCACTACCATTTCTTCATGCCATTACTGCCAATATGCTTTAGGCTTGTAGGCAGGCAGTTAGGTGACTTAGCTGATAGAGCAGGCCTGGATTCAAATCCAGCTTCAGACACTTACTGGCTGTGGTGACCCTTGCAAGTCACTTATCCTCTGTCCCACAGTTTTTTAAAAATTAAATTTTTTTGGTTACATTTAAGTTCTGAACTATCTTCCTCCCTCCCTCCCCCCACTAGAGAAGACCACCATATGATATAGATATATAATGTGTATTATATAAATATGTATATGAATAAATATATGTATATGCCTATACATACATATACATATGTATATATATGCACATATACATGTGTCTATACATATATACATGCATCCACACATTATGTATGCATATACAATATATGTATATAAAACTATACCATGCATACTTCCAGTTATCAGTTTTTTCTCTTCCTTCATAGACCTTCTGTAGATGACTTGAATATATATAATATTCAGAATAGCCTAGTCATTCACAGTTATTCTTTGAACAATATTGCTATTATTCCAACAATATTCTCTTGGTTCTGCTCATTTCACTCCCCATTATTTCATATAAGTCTTACCATGTTTTTCTAAAGTGAACCTGCTTATGATTTCTTATAGCACAATAGTATTTCATTACAACTTGTTTAGCCATTCCTCAGTTGATGGGCACCCCCTCAATTTCCAGTTCTTTGCCATCACAAAGTGAGCTTATAAATATTATGGAACATATAGTTTTTTCCTCCTTTTTTCCTGGTCAGTTTGGGAAACAGATCTAATAGTGGCATTGCTGGGTCAAAGGGTATACACAGATTTATGACTGTTTGGACATGACTCCAGGTTGCTGTCCAAAATGGTTGAATCAGTTCATAATTGCACCAACAGTATGTTAGAGTCCCAGTTTTTCCACATCCCCTCCAACATTTGTCATTTCTCCCTTCTATCATTTCAGCCAATCTGATAGGTGTGAACCGATATCTCTAATTTGTTTTCATTTGCATTTGTCTGATCAATAATGATTTAGAGTGTTTTTTCACATGACTGTATATAGCTTTGATTTGTTCATTCAAAAATTTCCTCTTTATGTCATTTGAGTGTTTATCTGTTGGGGATATGACTCATATTCTTATAAACTTGACAAAATTCTCTATATAATTTGAGATATAAGACCTTTATCTGAGAAGCTATCTATAAATTCCCCCCCCCCCCCTCCATTTTTCTGCTTTCCTTCTAATCCTGGCTACATTACTTTTATTTGTCCAAAACCTTTTTAATTTAAAGTGACCAAAATTGTCCATTTTATATCTCATAGTGCTCTGTAGCTCGTATTTATTCAAAAATTCTTCTATTTGTAAGTACAATGGGTAATACATTCCATGTTCTTCTAATTTACTTATGATATCTCCCTTTAGTTTATATCTAGGTTATGTATTTATTTTGCCCATATCATGGTACATGGTATCAGATATTGGTCTGTTCCCAATTTCTGCCATACTGCTTTCTAGTTTCCCCAAAATTTTTTTACTAAGTAGTGGATTCTTGTCCCCCAAACTTAAATCTCTACATTCGTCAAACACAAGGTTACTATAATCACTTACTACTATGTATTGTACTGGCTTTGCCCACCCATGAATGAGTAATGTTTCTCCAGATATTTAAGTCTGAGCTTATTTGTATAAAAATGTTTTATAATTATGTTCGTGTAGTTCCTGTGTTTGTCTTGGCAGGTATACTCCTAGGTATTTTATGTTGTCTCTGGTTATTTTAAGTAGGATATCTCTTACTATATCTTTTTGCGGTTTTGTTGACGATATATAGAAATGCTGATGATTTGTGTGGGTTTATTTTATATTCTGTTACTTTACTGAAGCTATTTTTTTCAAATAGGCTTTTAGTTGAATCTCTAAGATTTTCTGAGTATATTGCCATATGATCCACAAAAAGATAGTTTTATTACCTCAATGCCCATTCTGATTCCTTCAATTACTTTTTCTTCTCTTATTGCTATTAACATTTCTTTTTTTGGGGTAGTATTTTATTTTTTTCAAAATTACCTATAAAGAAAGTTTTCAATATTCACTTTTATAAGATTTTGAGTTCCAAACTTTTTTCTCCCTTCCACCTTCTCCTTCCTGCCCCTTACTTCCCCATGGCAAGAAATCACATATAGTTAATATATTGTTAACATTTTGTAGTGCCAATGCAATATTCACAGCACCAATGGTCACTATAAATATACCTGCATAGTGCTCAATCACAAAATAAAACAGACTCTCTATATAGAAGACATAAGCAAAACATTTATTCAGATTACCAGAAAACCTATTCCCCAAACCAGAAAGCCAATTCCATCATAGTAGCAAAGAATTTAATAAGGCACAACAGCACAGAGAGTCACAGCATCCTTTAGCTTTCCCACAAACCAACACAGGCCTAACTGTTACAGCAAGTAGCAAACACCAACTTTTACTCACAAGCCTGTTTTCCCTGGATGTACTCTCTCCTCCCAACCCTGTCTAGCTGCTCTGACTCCCAGCTTCCTGTAGGCTCTGCTCCATCCTTCAGCAAACTCCTCCTACCACAGGCTCTGTGTGATTGCATTCAGTCTATTAGGGGGCAGAGTATATTTTCAAAGCAGGCAAGGTCTTCAAATTCCCTTAGGCTTATTAAGGGGCAGGGAAGATCTTCAAATTCCCATTCTCATTACACATTTCTAATACAATATTGCATAATATTGGTGATAACTGGCATCCTTGTTTCACTCCTGATCTTAATGGGAAGGCTTCTAGCTCATCCCCATTACAACTACTGCTTGCTTATGGTTTTAGCTCCATGCTCATTATCATTTTAAGGAAAAATCCATTTACACTTATGCTTTTAAGTGTGTTTTTAAAAAATAATAGGAATGAGTGTCATATTTTGTCAAAAGCTTTTCCTGCATCTATTGATATAATCATACGATTTTTGTTACTTTTGTTATTGATATAATCATCCTGCATTCCTGGTACAAATTCTACTTGGTCACATGTATAATCTTTGTGATATATTGTTGTAGACTTCTAGCCAGCATTTTATTTAGGATTTTTGTATCCATATCCATTAATGAAATTGGTCTATAATTGTCTTTCTCTGTTTTTGCTCTTCCTGGTTTAGGTATCACAGTTTTGTAAAGCACTTAGCATTGTACCTGACACAAAATAGGTGCTATATAAATGCTTATTCCCTTTCCTTTATAGTTTCAATCATCCTTCTCTTATCATTAGAGCTTCAGTTGAGGAACCTGCCTCAGGAGTGCTGATGGATTTGTCTAGGGCTGTCCTGTTTCAGGTAGACAATGAGTTTAGGAAACAATGCCCTAGCATTGTGGTGCTTATCAGGAATGACACTTGACTAGCATGGGGATTAGCTAAAGAGATCTCATTGGGGTTGGACAGGTGATTGGGGTAGATTTTAGCAGGAGGCAATACCTGAGAGGCCAGAAAGGTTGAAGGTCAGCATCAGACAGTGAGCAAAGGTGCCCATCTTGGAAGATGGAGGAGGAAGGGAGGGTACATATTGGCAGAGGACACTGAAAGCAGGTAACAGGAAGCAGTGCTGGTGGGAGGCCCCTCATCAGATAGCAGCAGGGATCCAGTCATGGGAGAACAGAGTTCAGGAGGTAGGAAGATTGTTTTTTGTGGAGCTAGGGGTAGATACAAATTAGAAAATGAGATACCAGACAAAGATTTAGGCACAGATAAATAAGATTGGTATAATGGAAGGGACATTGAACTTGGAGTTAAACTATGTCCCTTATTCACTGTCTAAGGCAGTGATTCTCAACGTTCCTAATGCCACAACCCTTTAATACTCATATGTGGGTGTATCTGCATGTGGGCGGACCTGCCTGGAGACGGATAGAGGAGTAGTGTCTAGGTTCCTAAGACCATCAGAAATATGTATTTTCTGATAGTCTTAGACCCCTGTGAAAGGGTCATTCAGCCCCCAAAGGGGTCATGACGCAGAGGTTGAGAACCACTGGCCTAAGAGATAGTGATGATACTGACCTGTAATTTCATTGGTATAGGGAATTCCAAGGTGAGAGAATGTACTCTACCAGTCTAGGTTGGTACCTCTTCTGCAACTTCTAATCCTAGAAGTGGTTCTCAGTCTGTGTCACAAGGAAAATGGAAATGCTCCCCACCCCATTTAAAAAAATGAACTTTATGTTGTTTGTTAATACTAAGCACTAAAAATAAATAATAATTATAAAGGCTTTTACTACAATAGTTTCTTTTAACGTTTTCTTTACACTGAAGGGTTCTGCTGCTGAGAAAAATTTGAGAACAGCTACCTTAGAGAATAGAGTAGAATGCTGAGAGGTTAAATGACTTGTCCTGAGCCATGGGTTAGATGCAAGACTTAAACCCAAGTCTTCCTGACTGTGAGGTCAGATTTCCAAGCACTATTCTACACTGCATCTCTGTAACCTTGAAGAAATTCCTTTCTGAGTCTGGGCTCAGTTTCTTCCCCAATCAAATGAGGCAATGAAGATAAGACTCGAAGGTCCCATGGAGCACCAACATTCTGTGATTCTACAAAGACAAGGATACTGTTCCTAGGGGGATGGGCACTGGGCCAAAAGATCCATTGTAAGGACTTCTGCTCCTAGAATCAGAGTATTAGGTAAGCTGTGAGACTGATAGTTCTGCTTAAGTTATGAATTCAAGTCATCTTATGTGTCCCTTGCCTGGGGCAGGATGGGTCCAAGAACTTTGGGGAAGAGAAGAATGGAGAGTGCTGGAAAGTAATAGGACTCAAGCAAACCCTGATGTGGAGGCTGGAGGGACTGGGTCAGGAAGACAATATCAGTCTCAAAGTCCAGGGCTGTGTCTGTTTAACTGACCATATAGTATATGTAAAGAAAAAAGCATGTGCACGTATATATAGTTTATGTATATATTTATAAAATAGGGGCAGCTAGGTGGTATAATAGATAGAGTCCTGAGCCTGGAATCAGGAAGACTTATCTTCCTGAGCTCAAATCTGGCCTCAGACACTGCTGTGTGACCCTGGGCAAATCACTTAACCCTGTCTGCCTCAGGTCCTCATCTATAAAATGAGCCGAAGAAGAAAATGGCAAACCACTCCAGTATCTTTGCCAAGAAAACTCCCAAATAGGGCCATAGAGTAGAATGTGATTGCATAACAACAATAACAAAATTTATAAAATGTATTTATATATTCACAAATATATTAATATATTTGTATATATATGTGTTCCCTCTCTCCCTCCCTCTTTCTCTCTTTCTTTCTCTTTCTCTCTCTTCCTCTCCTCTCTCTCTCTCTCCCCCCCTCTCCCTCTCTGTCTCCATGAATATTTTATTAAGTACATTTATTAAGCACTCACTAGGTATCAGGAAGTATGCTAAGCACTAGGGATATAAATACAAGCAATTAAAACAGTGCCTCCCCTCAAGGAGCTTACATTTTAGTGCAGGACAGCCTATAAGTGGGGATCTGGAAAGGGATGAGGAGAAGGGGACGCAGGCTAGGAAAAGACAGAAAGAATTTCGAGAGAGTAGAAGCGTGAGTGAGAGGAAGCATAGGTAGACTCCTTTTAAAAATAGTAATCCTGGCGAAGGAGTCACCAGTCAGGAAGGAAGGGCTTCAGGGTAGAAGCTTCTCCAGGCAACGTAGCAGAATGCCTGGTAAAAATGAACAGATGGGCGCGGATGTGGGCTTTGGGGTTAGTGTTTCTCCATCTTGTCCTGTGTTGCTTTGTACCATGGAGCTTAGGACAAGAATCAAATGCTAAAGAAAGGGATTCCACAGAATTTGTTAATTTCTTTGTTGTCACTCCCTCCCCAGTATTGATCCCTCAATAGATTTTTAATCTCTGTGGGGATTATAATTATTGTTCAGCCATTTCAGTTGTGTCTAACTCTTTCTGACTCCTTTTGGGGTTTTCTTCACAAAGATTCTTGCCATTTCCTTTTTCAGTTTATTTTACAGATGAGGAAACTGAGGGAAAGAGGGTTAAATGACTTGCCCAGGGTCACACAGCTAGTAAGTGTCTGAGGCTAGATTCAAACTCAGGTCTTCCTGACTCCAGGTCATTGCTCTACCTAGCTACCTTCAGGATGATACTGAGAATAAGCAATAGTTCATATTTTGAGTCAGTTCTCATGAAAGGATAAGTTCAAATCTCAGTTTGCTCATTTACTTCCTGTGAAACCTTGGGCAAATAAAAACTCTCACTCTCAATTTTCTCATCTGTAAAATAAAATCAGACTAAGTAATCTTAAGATTCAATATGTCCCTAATATGATCCCCAATTATTAAAAATTATCTGAAATTCCTGTAGAAAACCATATGGTTCTGGCTATTTTCTCTTCAGGAGTCCCTGTGGCCAAATCCAATTAGAAAGCACCTTGCCAAGCACCCATTGATATATGGTCAAATATTCAGGTGGTCTTTGGGTCCAATCCTATGTATTTTAGGTGTGTACTGTTTCTTTTTTCTTTTGAGGGGGAGGGCAGGGCAATTGGGGTTAAGTGACTTGCCCGAGATCACACATCTAGTGAGTATTACGTGTCTGAGGCTGAATTTGAACTCAAGTCCTCCTGACTCCAGGGCCTGTGCTTTATGTACTGTGCTACCTAACCACCCTTGTACTGTTTCTTTACTACAATTGCCTTTCCTAGTCCTGTCTGGATGCTAACGCCTTCTACTTTCAGAGTCCTTCCATCTACTCTGTATTTATCTTGTACGTAACTAGTCATTTATATGTTTTTTCCACCACCACCACCACCCCTGCCCCCATTAGAATATGAGCTTCTTGAGGGTGAGGAAATATTTATGCCTTTTGGTGGAGGGGGGGGGTGGAGGGCAATATCTCCCAAGCTTAGCACTGGCTGAATGGCTACATTATGGGCACTGCTCTTAGCCCCTAAACATTGCTGTGCTGATGTATAAGTAGCTTTCAGCTTTAGGAGTTCCTCTGAAAACCAGTTGGGGAACTCTCCCAGGTGCCAGGTGGCTTGAAATATCTCATCAGGCAGAGTTGTGTGGGAGGATTGCTTATTTTTAGCAATAGGTAGGAAGTGTGAGTGAAATATGACTTAGTTGACATTCTGGGTCCTAGACTCATTGGTTTGAGGTAGGCAGTGACATCTTCACTGTAGCCACACGGAAAACTCTGGATTAGAAGAATGGAGATTGTGATTCAGTGTGGATTTCTTAGAATCTTAGAATCTCTTAGAATCTACCATGAAATCACCCTGGATCTTTCTTTGGCAGCTATTTCACTTGAAATGTCTCTGACCTAGCGTTGGGGACTAGATTTGAGTTTTCCACTTCTTTCCAGTAAATACCCTTCACTCTCTTTTCCACCTCTCTTTAACTAGGCAAGGTACTTCAGGGGGCAGATATGCTTGCTTTACAAGAAGGCAAATGAGACAAAAAATAGAGGGCTTGTTTTAATGTCATCCAGACTGCTCAGTCAGGAAATAAGTCACAGTCCATCAACCCTTGAGGATGGTCTCTTATTTTTAGTTAGAAGGAAATAACAGAAGCTACAGAGGCATTGTTCGTACCCTTTTTTTAGGTAGAAACAATTCTTAAATTTACTGTCTGAGCTGACCCTTATGTCTCATTGTGTTGTGGGTCCCTGTTTTATTACTTCAAACAGTCTGTTTTCATGGAAGGTTTGAAAACACAGTCACAGGGGCTGGCTTCATTAGCATCATGTACTGCATAACCATCTGCTGCTTCTTCCCATGTCTCCTGTTTCCCATTACTACCCTCACCTAGGGTTTAACCTAATACACTTGTTGCTCTTAGAAATTTCTGTAGGACATGGCTTTAAGGAAAGAAAAGGATGAAATTCTTGCTTTTTCCTAGAGTCATGAATATTGGTTTTGGCTGCTATCCATACCTTACCCCCTCGTTCCCTGAGGCAATGATTTCTAGCTAGGGAATGCTTGCATTCTAGCTACTACTGAAAGCTAGGGAATGTTTGGTAGGAGAAAAAGCCATCTCTTATTTCATGGACTTCACCACCCTGACTCAGCTGTCCTCTCCTTGGGCCCCTGAGATCCTCTTAACTCATTGGTGAGTTCCTTGAGAACTTTTACTTTGAGGAAGGGCCTAGAGAAAGCATCCTTTATTCTGCAGACTTCACAATTCATGCCCCTATGTGAGTACTTGAAAGTGTGCTGTACATGGTTTCTTCTTCTTCTTTTTAAAATTTAATTAGTTAACTTGTAGTTTTCAACATTCACTTTTATAAGATTCTAAGAGGCAAAGATAAGATGGAACCATTGGAGTTTATTTAGCAGGAGTGAAGGTGCTAGGGTGAGACCTGAACTTTAGGAAGATTGCTTTGGTAGCTAAAGAGAGAATGGACTGGAGTGGGGAGAGATGAGGCAGAACAAACAGAAGGCTATTACAGTTGTCTGGACCTGAGGCCTGCATCAGAGATGTTGTGAGAAGAGAATTGACAGGATTGGATCTGGATAGTGAGAGAGAATGAGGAATTGAAGATGATATCTAGGTTATGATCCTGAGTGAAGGAGGTCAAGATGGTACACTCAATAGTAATATGAAAATTTTGAAGAGGGGTGGCTTTTTGAAGCAAAAATAGTGAGTCCAAATGTGTATTTCTTTGAGATGTCTAGGAGGCCCATGGAGATTAGTGGTTAAAATGGCTCCATTGATACAACATTTGAGGCTTGATCTGACTTTGATAACACTCTTCTTTATGGTGTTAATGAACAACCTTGTTCTGGTACACCTACTCCCTTTGAAGTTGATTGATTAAATTTTGCTGTTTGAAGATCATTGAGGGATGACTAGTCCTTCACTTAAACCTTACTTTTAGAGTTGGCCTTTAGAAAAGGTAGAGCAGACATAGTTAGAAGACAGAGAGAGACAAGAGATGAGAGAGACTGCCCCATATTTCCCCACTCTAGTCCATCCTCCATCCAGCTACCAGCAGACCATGCAACCCCAATAGTGGAGGACCCATATAACGAGAGATGTCAGATTCTGGAGATACTGGAAAACAACAGGGAATTCCCAGACAAATGAACAAGGAAATTCCTGGACTAAAGCTCTTGAACATTGAGGAAACAGTCTTGGTAATTCCATGGTTTGGGACCAAGTAGGGACCATGATGTGGAGGAGCAAACCCACACATTGTTTTTCATTAGCAGTATAAGTTATGTGCACTAAACAGTTCTGAGGGAACCAACTTTCACCCACTTGGATTGCTTCCTGTTGTGTCCTTCCACAAGAATGTCAACCACAAGGTAATATCTTAAGTCCATATACGTCTCTGTAGGGAATCAAAACTTATTAGAGGGAAAAGGGTTAACTCTCAGTCACACCTATTTAATCCTTCACGGGGACTAAGCCCCTGTAAAACACCATTAGTCTGGAAGGTTCTGGAGGTCCCTATGGAATGTTGGGATCACAAGAGAGGAAAGGGAAGTTGCCTTAGCTGCTTGAAGGCTGGTTGTGAATTCTCCGTGTTTTCCATTTGCTGTTGGGCTAAATAAATTTCATCCTGTATTCTGTGTGTGTTTTTTTTTTAGCATGAGGGCTTGCATAGGAGCCAAGGGCTCTTTTAACCTTTCCTTTAAAGCATCGGTAGATCAAAAGTGTCAAACTCAGCTGGCAAAAAGAGCCAACCAAACTCCCACAGAAAGTCAGCATGTAATTGGGAAATGTTTAAAATAAGATGTAATTGAGAAATGTTTAACACAATCAATAAAAATACAATGCCACATAAATAATGTTAAATTGTGGTTTTCTAAGTCAATAAATTGCCTGCAAGGATTTGTTGCTATATGAGTTTGATGCCATTTTTGTAGAGATCTAAAATGAACTCTATTCAGATGTTCCTACACGGGAATAAGCCAGAGAGGTGAGACATCCCCAAGATTGAATTTTGTCTGTGTAAACCCAGAACCTCAGTTCTGGTCCACTGATTATATGAAAATGTGGGGTCCAGAATGGAAAACAATGTTACACATGTGGTCTGCCCTGATCAGAATATTACCAACATTTTTTTTCATGGAGACTATGATTTCATCTATCCAATTTGGGTTCACATTAGATTTTGTGGCTGTCATATCACATTCATTGAACTTGTAGCCCACCAAAACCTCAAGGCCTCTTTTCACATGAAGTATTTTTGAAGTCTTATCTCTCCCAGCCTTTACCAGTCCAATTGATTTTTTGAACCCAAGTATATGTTTCCTTGTTGTCCTATTAAATCTGACACATCTTTTTACTCTGTCAACCTTTTTTGTATCATGAATCTGTGATCCAAAACATTTTCATTCAGTTCTGAAATTCAGAACTGGAGGCTAGGTTTGAACTGATGGTAGGTAGGGCTGGAATATGAGCATCATGACTGTATAATCCAAATCCATGTCTGATCATATCTTCAAAACGGCTTATTTACATCTTCTTGTCCCTGTCCACACTTTAACTACCGGTAGGAAATGTTGTGACTTAGTCGTGAGTCCATACAAGTAACTTTGTTTTCTTTTCCCCGAAAGCAATTCACCTCTGGTTTGGGTGTTGTACTAAGAAGGAGTGATTAGATGTGAACATTTTCAAAGTGAACCTGTCTTAAGTGGAACATTCATGATCTCTCTCTCTCTCTCTCCATATATATATATATGTATATAAGCATATATATGTCTATCTATATCTATATCTATATCTCTCTCTATATGTATATCTCTTTCAAAACATCAGGGCTGTTGCCAGACATCCAAGCTGTCCTTTCTGGAGAGAAATCAAGACCATGATCCTCAGATGTCAGCACATGCTCATTCCCTGGCATCTCAAAAATCTTGACCATCTGCTCAGTGATCCCCATTGCATGATGGTCAACATTTCATAAGAGAGCAACATGATAGGGGGTGAGTAGGATGAATCTACTGAAACAAAAAAACAGCAAGGGGAATTCACCTTTAATGCTCCATTGGTGGCTAAAAATGGCCCAGAGACCTCTCCTCCAGCATCCCAATTGAGGGATTTTTTTCTCCTACCCTCAGGGAACTGTTTGTTTTGTCATGGTATCAGTTGTCTCCGTTCAAATAGCTTCTTTCCCAGCCTTCCAAAATTAATCATCTTATTCTAAATTGTGACTGGTTAACTTAGGTGGTTGGAACATGAGGTTAAATATGTCAAGGATAAGGATCAAATGGCTACAAACAGCATCCCAGCTGCCTCACTGATACAATACCCCTGGTCACAGGTGTTACACAGGAGACTGGAGTGAAAATTTTTTTGCTGTTCTTAGAGGTTTTTTTCCAGGGTTAGAGAGGAACAAACTGGCCACGTGGACTAGGCAATGGACAATCGATGCCATTAATTCTTAATGGCTTTTATCATGAGAATTTAGCATTGCAGTGGCCTCTGCAGTAGAATTTAAATAATCGTGTCAGAAACCCTAACTCTAACTTCTGCCCCAACTTAGAGGCAGAGGTCCAGCGGAGTGCTCTAAGGATCTCTCATTGGTGTTTGCCCTGTTCAGCATTGCTGAAAGCAGTTCACATCCTTGCTTATTTTTCTGCCCTTCCAATAAAGGTGGGGAGAAGAGATCTGCTATCATTCTTTTCCTGTGAGAGTACAGCTCCCATACTCATTCTCAGGAGTCAGTGAAGAGGATCTTTTTCATCTCCAAAAAGTATGCATTGAACTCAGTGTTCGTGAGATACTAAACTCCTTGTAGGAAGGAGCACTGTGTTCTTTATCTTTGTCTTTCATTCAGCTTTAGGATTTATAAGTTGTAGGAAGGAGCTTAATAAATATTTGAGGATTTTAAATTAGGCTCAATTAATAATGGCACCCTAATGACCCATGATTTTGTTGGAATGGACATTACTCCCATCAGTATAGATTACAACCTCATCATACATTTGACTTTCTGGGATACTGGCACTGAAAAAAGTCATAAATATGTGGTCAAACTTCTATTGGTGAGGCGTCCCTTACTAAGCCAGGCTGGTTTTCAGACCATTGATATCAAGCACATTGCTAGGCTTCTATCAATCAGCCAACAAATGATCATTTATTAAGTGGATTCTATGTGCCAAAACTTGTGCTAGGGAATGGGAATTCAAAGACAAAAATGAAGCCCCTTTGAGGAGCTTGCATGTTACAGTGGGAAACTACATATATGCATGCAGGTACATATACAAAATATATACAAAATTAAAATAATTTTTTTAGAGAGATGAGATACAAGTAGTTGGGATTAGGAAATCCTTCATGTAGGATGTGTTTGTTTAGGTGAGCTTTAAAGGAAACTAAGGGTCCTAAGAGGCAAAAATTAGAATGGACAGTGCATTCTAGGCTTTGGGAGGTAGCTTGTATAAAGACATGGAGATAAGAATATGGATTCTTGTATGTGAATCATAGCAAGAAGACCGATATGGCTAAATGATAGTGTGTATGAAAAGGTGGTAAAGCATAATAAGCCTGGAAAGGTCATTCAGAGCCAGATGGCAAAGGACTTGAAATGCCAAAAAGAAGAATTTTTATTTTATCCTAGAGGTAATAGGGAGTCATTAGAGGTAATTGAGCCAGAGTGATATGGTTGAACTCATGATTAAGGTTTATCACTTTAACAACTTAGTGGCAGATCGATTAGAGAGGGTATAGACTGGATGAAGGGAGATTAATTAAGAGAACATTCAATAATCAAGGCAAGAAGAGCTAAGGCTATAGATAAGGATGGTGGCTACAGGAATAGAAAAATGGGTACATCAAGGGAGGTTCTAAAGGTAGAAATGATGAGACATGGCAACTAATTGGATATTTGGGGTGAGAGGGAGTAAGGAATCAGTGATGACTCTGAATCTGTGAACTTGGGTGATTGGAAGCATGATGATATTGTCAAAAGAAATCCAAAGTTTTGGAAGAGTGGTGGATTTTAGGGGAAAGACGATTAGTTTTGTTTCAGAGAGGTTGAGTTTGAGATGCCCTTGTGATATCCATTTGACAATGTCTGATTGGAAGTTGGTGATTTAAAATCTAGGGCGGGGGCGGGGGGGAGAGAAACAGATAGACAAACACATATGGGGGTTGAGGGTGGCTGGTGGTAGCGGGTGGAGATGAGATTAAGTATATAGAACCCAGAGTCATCTAGGTAGGGATGATCACTGAACCCATGGGAGTTGGTAAGGTAACCAAGAGAAAATACAAACAGAGAATCATGACCAGGACAGAACCTTGGGATATATCCTCAGTTGGAGACAGGATATGGATGATAATTAAAGCCTGGCCAGCCTTATGGTATCTATCATTCCTTGTCTTCTAGTGGCCAAAGCCTATTTGAACCCAGGGTCACTTCTGAGTTACAAGCATTAAAAAATGGTTCTTATTAAAATAAAATGAATTGTTATTTCTAAATATTGGCTTGGATCAAATTAGTGATAGAATTTCCTAAATTCTCTCAGTTATCATGAATATCCCTGATACATTCTGAAAGAGGACGTCCCATATGAGTACCCAGTTCCAGAAGATTATGAAATGTATTTCACATCTGAAAACATAAGCCAAATGAAAGCTTTTTAACTAAAGGAAAAATTCATTAGGGCCTCCAGCCACTTCCATGACTGGGACAGTCCATTTTTTGGTGTATCTGTTTTTCTTTTTCCTTCTCCTGTCCCCCTTCT
>CM053585.1:106626847-106642566 GCA_028646515.1 Pseudochirops corinnae | reverse complement strand
GGGGTATTGATCTTTTTTGTCTCGCTTCATCTCTGGCTCCACTCTTATGATTGGTGTCTTATTTTTTTTTTTTTTTTGTTTTTACTTTTGTTATGAGGCAACAAAGCAATTGGAGACTTGAGCCCTTCATGCTACCCCGCCCCCTCCTCCCCCATCTCCATCAACATCCCTGCCTCTGAGAGCATCATGGACCTCCCAGCCCACTGTGATCTGCAAAGGTGCAGGAGTTTATTCATTAGTGTCATACAAAAGCAAACAGCGCTTTCCCTGACAGGAATCCTCCATCACTCAACACCCATTACTCATCAGACTGGTGAACAAGCTTTCCCTGCTGCTCATTATTACCCAGAGACATTGTGGCCTTTTAAAATAGCCTGGAGGATGGGCTTTTCCGAATCCAGACAGAATGGATTCCATCCTTCCTAAGACACTCCTTGGTCTCTCTTGTCTCAGCAACAAATGCTTAAGCCCTTTGCTATCCAATTCAACAACATTTATTATGTCCCTGCTCTGTGTCAGACTCAGGGCTGGATGCTAATGATACAAAAGACAAAAAAGGAATATTCCCTGCCCTCAAAGAACTTACTGGGATGTAAGCTCATTTGTTTCCAAAGGATGAGTCTGAAATTCAGAACATCTTAATTTTTATGAAAAAAAAAATGACTATCTTTGCTTGCTTATCTGAAACTCTTCAGTCATTTTTCTTGATTGAGTGCAGGCTTTCAGCCCAAATTAATAAAAAAAAATAAAACATACATGTAGAGCATGATGTTTAGACAAAACAAAACCGTTCCTGTCTTCAATCAATTTATATTCTCTAATGTAGGATAATGGAGAAAATGCACCATATATACAGAGCAGTAAATGTAGAGTAGCTGTAGTTTGCAGTTGTGGGACCAGCATTCAGAGCATAGCCTCGGTGCTGGGGAGCCCAGATGTTGGTAAATACAGATTCTGTAACATGTGTGAGAGTGAGAAGGGCTGTGGAAGGGATCTAAACTCCTTTGTAAGATTACTACAGATACAATCAAGCAGGCAAGCTCTAAAGCCTGTAACGTATTAAGGGTATGCCTAATAGAGCTCTGTGGTGCTTCTGAGCTAGAGTAGAGGGCGTGGCAAATTTGGCTAGAGGGAAAAACGGACTATGGTCATTAGCCAGGACGGTGAGTGCCTAATTTCTTGGCAACCATTGGGTCCTACGGCTAAATGAGAAATGCAACATGAGAAGACAAAACATACACACAAACACACACACACATACACACGCATACACACGTATGCACACACACACATACACACGCACACACACACAAACACACACACACATACACACGCACACACACACATACACACGCATGCACACACACACACTCCTCCAAAGGAGCAGAGGTAAATTGTGTACAGCAAGTCAGTCAGTCACCTATGGATGCCTTTGTTCTACCTCAGGAGCAACATTTGAATATGTTGAAGGAAGAAGGAAAAGTTAGCCACCAAGGAATGGATTGAACGGGAAGCTATAACCAAGGATGAATGACGGGGTTTCTAGGCATCGGAGTGAAGAGCTGTGTGCCCCACAATGGCAGATGCTTCTGAGTCAGAAATCACAGAGCCTTGTTTCACAAGTGAGGAAAGTGGTGCCATTAAAAGCCAATTATTCAAGTGGTGTGAGTCAGCCCTGCAGCTCCTGGTACTGCTGAGCAGAGCGTGAAGAGGGAGTGATGTGGGAATGGTAGATTATTATTGTTTTTAGCATAAACCTTAAGCTGGAAAAGAAAACTTGAACCTACTCTGAGCTGTCAGATCATCAGTGACCCCTTGGGGCAGGTCACAAAGAGGGAAACACAGGAAGGAGCCATCCTCTGCTGTCATTTAAGCGCCTTCAAGAAGATGTCACACCAAATGAGGTTTCCCCTCTCCTGAGATGCATGGAGGGAGATAAAGGACTGTGAGTAGGCTCAGTAGCAGTTTCCTCTCATATGCCACATGGAGGAGCACTGGGCTACCACTCTAGGACTGGAAGGGACATTGGAGGCCATCTTGCCTAACCCTTCATTTTACAGACAGGAAATCTGAAGTCCATAGAGATAAAGTGATTTGCCCAAGATCCTATCAGTAGTAAAAGGTAAAGCCAGAATTTGAACCAGGTCCTCTGACTCTCAATCCAGTGCTCTTTCCCTATACTTCTCAATTGTATGAAAATCACCAGCCATCTATACCTCCTTTAAATTTTTTTAATTTTATTTTTATTATGACATAGTGAACACCAAAATAAAGCAGGCATGTCTATATCCATAGTAGAAGAGAAAAAGGCAGTTAAGTGGGGAAGTATAGCACTCTTGGGCCTAGATTCAAGAAGACCTGAATTCAAATCCAGCCTCAGATATGTAATAATTGTATGATCCTGATCAAGTCACTTAACCTCTTCCTGTCTCGATTTCCCCATCTGTAAAATGGAGATAATAGAACTTACCTTCCAGAGTTACTGTGAGGTTACTCATTATCAAATTATATATTTGTAAAGGGTTTTGCAAACCTTCAAGAGCTTGATAAATGCTAATAATAATAGATGACATTTTGCTGTCAGTTGCTTTGCTTTCAGGAGAATCTTGGAGTTAACAAAGGAGAGTTTGCGATTTCCCAAATGCAGTCCATTCTTCTCCAATTCAACTCTTGGTACAACTTGCTGCCCAGCTGTACATCACTGGGGAGGTTTCTGTCTGTCTCTCTGATCTGTCTCCCTCACCTCACTTCTTTTGTGACTTTATAGAAGATTTTTGCTTGTCTTTTGCTTGTCTCTCTCTTTTCCCCTTGCACATTATCTAGAAAAAGTAGTAGTATGTTCACCATGAGAGCAACTTCCACCTTCCCCATCTCTATGGGAAGAGAGGATTGAGGGAGGGCAAACCCTAATTTTTTTTCTCACCCAGTTACACTTCTCTGGATTTCTCCACTATGCCCATCCTGTCCTCCATGATCATCCTGGAAGATCACAGCCACCTTACTTGGTACTCCCACTTCATCAGTGCCCTTTGCCCTTCTGATTGGAGGTTTGAATAATCAGTTTCTCCCCAAACCTCCATTTATAGAAGGAGCCCAGGTCAACCATCTCATCATTTCCCACCCAGCTGTACTCCTTTGGAATTTTTCATTGAGCCCCTATGCCAGAAACTTCCTTCCACTAACTCCTTTCAGCTGTATTTTGTTTGCTGTCTTCCCCCATTAGATTGTAAACTCCTCAAGGGCAAGGATTGCCTTTCTTTTTATGTTTATATCTCTTAGCATGGCGCCTGGCATACAGTAGGTGCTTAATACATATTTATTGACGGACTTGTTCCCTTCCATGCTAGGCTATGGTAAAATTCCAACATGACAACTGAGGTTTCTATCTTGAAGAAATATTTATTTTTTTAGGTCCTACCAGTAGGGAGCTTCAAGATGAAGAAGAAATCAAAGGCCAGAATGAAAGAACATTGGTTTGAATTCCTTGTGCCTTTTGAAAAGCAGCTTGAATACACAAAAATAATCATAAGAGAAGATGAAGTGAGCAAAACAAGGAGAATAAATTCTGTAATTACAACAGCATTATAAAGAAAATAACTTTGAAAAACTTGGGAACTTTGATCAATTCAAATGATCAACCATGATTCCAGAGGACCAGTGTCAAAGCTTGTTCTCTACCTCCTTCCAAAGAGATCATGGACTCAGAATGCAGAATGAGACATACATATGTAGACATGGAAACTGTTTTGCTTGACTATGTGTAGTTATTTTGGCAATTTTCTCTTTGTTTTTGTTTGGGGGGCAGGTGGGAGGAAGAGAAAATGACTGCTTGTGTGTGTGTGTGTGTGTGAGAGAGAGAGAGAGAAAGAGAGACAGAGACAGAGACAGAGACAGAGACAGAGACAGAGAGCAGATAGCTATGAAAACTTGGTTAGATTTTTCCATCTCTGGGTCATTGTGCTGGTATTACAGCTGATAAAGGTTTTGTGAAATACAATGGCATCTCAGGTCCCCAGTCACATAGCTCCTGTCAAGGAGGCCCAAATAACCAATAGAAAATCAGTGGTAAAGTCACTTCTGCATATGCTGCTGTCAGCAGTAAGGACACCTGATGTGCTACCACAAATCATGGCGTTTGGTACTTCCATAACAGCCTCAAGTGGATTATTGCCCCTCATCTCTAAACATGTTTCCATCTGTTTCTCTCCCTGAAAGTATGTACAGGGATTAGTGTTCTACAAACAGAGGTGCTTGAGAGGCCATTTTAATACTGGAAGAAATTCTATGAGAAAAATCTCCCCCTTTATGACAACAACACACAAGGAGTTCATAAATTCATCTAGGACTGACTGTTCCCAGAGCCAAGAGGGAGAAATCTTATAGCTATAGCTTCTAACTCAGGCAGTTCTTGTGATTAATGGAAGCATTTCCCAAATTTTCATGCCCTTCTGATAATTCCTTTAGGAAAGTCTGGATCCCAATGGATATGATCCATCCATCTCCTCATTTACTATCACCTTCCATTTTGTAATTCTCCTAGTCGAAATCTCAAATTGCCCTCAAACATTTACTCTTTTCCTCACCTAGACTTTATAAGGTCAGTTAGACTTTTTTCTGAGGTTAAGAGTGAAGACAATGGTTTGGGTTGGGTTGGGTTGGGTTGGGGTGGGTATCTCTACCTGTCAAGATCCTTCCTACTAATATTTCAAGTGTCATCGAACAATCTGCCTCCCCTTGTGAAGCTTTTCCTGGTTACTAGGGGCCAGCATGATCTTATTCTTCTATTAAATACTGTTACACTTTGTTTATGCTGCTACTTTGTGGCATAATTGTGTTATGTCAACCAGACCAAAAGGATGAAATCTCCTGATACTTTGGAAAGGAAATGGACAAAACTTTCTCAAGCGCATGTGCTCAGCTCAAAACTTAGGTCAGTTTGGTCTAAGGTCAGGCTGCAGTTTCTAGGGTAACCGAAATTGACTCAGGTCTCTTACTGGGGCATTTTCCATAACCCACACACAAAGTAAGTGCTCCCTCAAGCAGGCATGTCCATGTTGTATTTATTACCTTCTGGCCAGAGCAGAACTCAAATGTAGCGTATTGGAAATTGGCGTCAGAGCACCTGTGTTTGAAAAAGTCCAGGGGCAAAAACACTGGCATTGGAGTTAGGGGACCTGGATTCAATTCTTGCTTCTGACATTTGCTACCTGTGCAGTCTTGGGAAAGTCAGTTAAATATCCTTGGGCCTCAGTTTCTTCCTCTGTAAAACAAGGGAGTTGACTTCTGAGGTTATTTTTGGCTCTAAATTTATGAATTCTACGAATGGTATAACTTTGAGCAAGACATTTCTGTTTTTTGAACCTTAGCTTCCTCACCTGTAAAATAAAGTAGCTGGACTATATCAAGGCTTTTGAAATTTGTTTTTGTTATAAATCCCCCTTTGACAGAAACCTATGGACCTCTTCTTAGAATAATGTTTCCTACTTACATCCATGATTGAAAGAAACAATACATTTCAGATAGAGGTTAGTGAAAATAAAGATATAATTTTCCCCCCATCCAAGTTCATAGACCTCCTGAAATTTGCCCATAACCTCTGTGGACCCCAGGGTAAGAACCCCTGAATTCCCTGCCTTCCAGTTCCAAATCTAAAATTTATTGGAATCCCAGGAAGGATTGCCTGGTGAACAGATCCCAACGCATTTGGGGGCATAAACAGAATCTCAGTCCCAGCTCTAAATCTTTTCTATAATTGCTAAAACGTGTCCTTCCCCTGTTATGCCTTAATATTGACACTTACCAGCCCTCACCGACCCTTAGTACTCTCCTCAGATAAAGCAATCAGCTGTAGCTGCCCTTAGACTAGTAATGAGCATCTTCTGTGCCTGCTCAGCTTTCTTACAGATCTAGCCTTCCCTGCTGCAGAGGGGACAGAGGGCTGTGATTCCCTGAGCCCCTGCTGGGATGTTTCTTATCCCTCAGTTATTAGCAGAGGAGGCTGTAACTTCCAGGAAATCTGGTAGAATGTCTAGTACCAGGTACCAGAGCAGCAGAGATGCCTAAAGCACAATTCCTGCATCCCCAAAGCTAATTTACTAACCATTTCTCTCACATAGTAGGCAGACAAAAAATATCCATTAAATGAATGAAGGCACAAACTCTCTTCCATTGTGGTTACTTTGCTAATTAACCCAGTTGTGTTAATGATCCCAGAACTGGCACTCCCATAGGTGCATATTGTGTAAAACCTTGAGAACAAAAATGAAACTTGGGAGTCTAAGCAGATCGTAAAATGAATCTTCAGAGTGACAGGGCGGCCAAAAAAAAAAAAAAGCTAATGCATTTTTGGCTGCAGCGATAGAATAATAATGCAAAAAGTAAAGGAAGTGATGGTCCCTCTGTGACCTGACCAGGGCAGACGTACATCTGGAGAATTGTGGTCAATTCTGGGTGCTACTTTTAGAAAAGACAATGATAGACTGGAGTCGGTCCAAATAAGGATGACCCAGGCTGGTGAGGGCCTGGAAGCAATAGCATATTAGAATCTAGAGAAGAAAATAAATATGCTTAGCCTAGAAAAGAAGAGAAATGTAGCAGGGCAGGGTTAAACAGATATATTAAAATATGTGAAAGCCTGTCACATATTAGTGCTTAGAATCATAGATCAGGGGCTAGCGTATTGGTTAGTTAGACACTGTTCAGTTGAGGTCCTAAGGCCTAGCAACTTGAATCAATCTCTGTCCTTGATCAGCCATTAGGATTTGCCCAGGTTCATTATTCTGAAACAGCCTGACTTCTAAATATGGGAAGTTGTTGTGTTCAGTCGTGTCTGACTCTTTGTCATCCCATTTGGGGTTTTCTGGGCAACGATACCGGAGTGGTATTTCCTTTTTCAGCAAGTTAAGGCAAACTGGGTTAAGTGACTCGCCCAGGATTACACAGCTAACAAATGTCTGAGGGCAGATTTGAACTCACAAAGATGAGTCTTTCTGACTTCAGGCCTGGTGCTTTATCCACTGCCCCCAAGTAGGGAGAAGTAAGCTCTCCCTATCCCCATTCTTTGGTTTCCTCCCACACTCTCCAGCACAACTGCTTTGGGGACAGTTGCCACTTAGAGAGTTGCTGATTATAGAAATAGTTATGGGTTTGAAAATCTAAGAAGGTGGTGCAGTGAATAGAGCACGGGCCCTGGAGCCAGGAGGACCTGAGTTCAAATCTGGCCTCAGACACTTAACACTTATCAGCTGTGTGACCTTGGGCAAGTCACTTAACCCCAACTGCCCTGCCTTCCCCCTTCCAAAAAAGAAAAAAAAAATCTAAGAATCATATCTTATCTTCTCAAAGACTGCCTCCAGGGGACCTCACAGGCAAAATCTGCCTCTTCTTCTGCCAAGTGTTGTACCTCATTGCTTTTGGCTCAGCAGCCAATTGAGTGACACATCCCACATAGTCAACAGCAGAAAAAGGTACCTTCACATGCTCTAAGGAGTGAAGGGTTGGGAACTGTAATGCTGATCTAAATCTGAGAGGACCATAAGAGGATATCTAGTCTGACTCCCTCATTTTACAGATGAGGAAACTGAGACCCACCAAGATTAAATCACTTAATCAATGTCCACAGACAGCAATTGACAAAAGCAGGATTCAAACCCACACCCTCTGACTCCAGCATGAAAGATCTTTTTAGTGTATTGTGCCATTTGTTCTGTTGGAAAATAAAATGCAAGGAATGGGTGGATGTGGCAGTGAGCCAGATTTCAGCTTGATAGAAGGAAAAACCTACTCATAGAACTGTCCAAAGTTGTAATGGGAGGCCTGAGGAATGAGTACTAGGGAAGCTTCCCATCATGGAAGGATATCTTCAGATGAAGGCTGGATGGTCACGTGCCATTGAGGGGATTGCTGGGCAGGCAGCGATGACCTTTGAAAGCTGTTACAATTGCTTCCATACTGCTGACATCTCCATCAGACCAAATGCAAACACTGGCTGTGCCACCCTTTGACAACACTGGTCTGGGACAGGAAAGGGTCTGTCTGTCTTTGTTTTGGAAGAGACATCTATGTTCCTTGTCAGACTCCACTACTGCCTTAGAAGGGGACAGATAGTCATACTGTCCCATCTCAGATTAACTGAGTAGCCGATAGGATGTCGCAGAGTCAAAAAGGGTCTTCCACAGTTCCTAGCCATGATGGTGGTTTGGATTTTGACTGATAAATTCAGTTAATTCTTTCCCTTTTTCTCTTCCTTTTTCTTTTCACTTGCCATCAGCTGTAGGTAGATGGACTTGTTGGGTTTAAAGATGAAGTGATAAATGTAATGAATTCTCTGCCTCCTTTCTTTTCCCTCACTAGTCAAGAGGTAGAGGTGAGGACCCTTATCCAAGAGCCAGGAGGGAAGATCTGGGTTTTACTTGCCTCCTTTTTAAACCCTTTTTTTTGTGGCTCTCCCAGAGTCGTGAACTTCTTGGCTTTTATAGCTCTGTTTGACTATAAAGGCTGTATGTATGGCAGTAGAGAAATGGGTGGCAGTCTTTCTTTGGAGGTTTTTCCAGGCTTTGCAGTTTAAATTGGACTCCCCCCTCCTCACCAGGTTCTCTGCATGACCAGCACTGAAAAATATATCTTGCATTTGGCTACCCTTTCCTTAAAAAGGCCTCATGTGCAAACCAGGCTGACACTTGTCCAGTAATTGCCTCCTACTGGATTTAACTTATTCACATGCATCCTTTCTTTCTTGATGAATCCAGGGGGGTCTTCATTACCTTTTAGTGCATGTATACTTGCTTAGATCAATAAGCCTAGAGGAAGCAGATAGTGGAAAAAGCCAGGATGCTCTGCTCTTCCCTTTTTTTTTGTATACACATTTTATATTCTGCCTTTAAAGCTATTTCTGCTGCACAGCTGCTTTTCCAAGAAGGCAAAGACTCCTTCCTACAGGCCCTGCTTGTCCCGACATCTACCTTGGTTATCCTTTCACAGGATTTGATTTTTGCAGTCAGTTGTATAATGAGGAAGGAGTACGCAGGAGGTTTGGAGATTCCTATTAACCAGGTCATCCATGAATCTATTTTTGTGGGTTTCTTATTAGAAATAGCAGAGAACACAATGATATTTAAACAAAGTCATTTATGAGAGCTTGGCAAAAGCAAAGCAAAGCAAAAAATATTGGTGAGCTTTCTTCACACTTGATATTTGAAAATGTTGTACTATATTTTGCCAACTTCCCGACACCTTGACTTGATTTACATTCCAGGGTATCAGTGAAGGCCATGGAAGATGAAAACTGATTTTTAAAAGCCAAACTTTAATATATAGCACCAGTGAAACTCCATTTGGAGTGCTGTGCCT
Organism: Pseudochirops corinnae; assembly: GCA_028646515.1. Lineage (NCBI taxonomy): Eukaryota > Metazoa > Chordata > Mammalia > Diprotodontia > Pseudocheiridae > Pseudochirops > Pseudochirops corinnae. Next base: position 106,633,218 of record CM053585.1, on the reverse strand, counting down.
AATTCTATTCTCCACATTTTAGGAGGGATTTTGACAAGCTGGGGTGTTGCCAAAAGAGAACATTCAACTTGGGAAGGAATCTTGGGAACCATGTTATAGAAGGAATAGTTGAAGAAAATATTTTCTTCCCACAGTTATCATATGGTAGGGGCATTAAACTTTTTTTGGGGGAAGTGGTATTCCAGAAAGTAAAAGCAATGTTAAATATGGTATATTTTTGACTGAATACAAATAAGAAAACTTTCTGCCAACTAGATCTGTCTAAGGGCAGCTTGTTGGAAGGGTGGACACAGCATAGGACCTAAAGTCAGGAAGGCCTGAGTTAAAATCTGACCTCATATATTTACTAACTGTGCGATCCCAAGCAATCACTTAAGACTGTTTGTCTCAGTTTTATCATCTATAGAATGGGCTGGGGAAGGAAATGGCAAACCAGTTTAGTATCTTTGCCAAGAAAACTCCCAATTGGGGTCACAAAGAGTCAGACATGACTGAAATGACTGAACAACAAAAAGATCTGTCCAACCACAGAGTGAAATTACCAATAAAAGTACTCAAGCCAATGTAGATGAACATGAAATGTTCATCTGATTTGTTAAGATGTTTCGGAAGAGCTTTGGAAGATTAAAGATTTTTAATAATTACAATATTAGCAGCAATAATAACAACTCCCAGTGATACAATACTTCCAGGTTTATAGAAGTGTTTCTTGTTCATTTGTTTTTGTTTTTGGTAAGGCAATTTGGATTAAGTAACTTGCCCACAGCTAGTAAATATCAAATATCTGAGGCCATATTTGAATTCAGGTCCTCTGACCCCAGGACTGGTGCTCTTTCCACTGCAAACTTTCCAGAGTTCCTTTTTGCAAATGGCCCAGTGAGGTAGGTAGTGTAAAAGTACATTCCATTTTTTTGGCATGTAAATAAATGCTTTGAGAATAAGTAATTTACTTTTTTGGAGCATTTTAAATTTAGGTTTGTTTTATTTAGGTTTAATGTTAATTCCATGCTGTGTTTTAATAAGAACAATACAGATTCTGTATCTGTGGCACCAGTAAGATATCTAGTAGTATAAAATAGCTTCAAGTTATAGATGACCCTCCCTCATAGCCAATTAGTAAATTACTAATGACCACATATCTAGGGTATGTCCAAGATGGGATTTCAGACCCAGGTCCCATGTATTAAAATCCTATGCTTTTCTCATCATGTCTGATTTTCTGATATGTCTGAATTTTAAGATAAACACAATGGATTCTAAACCTGTATGATAATTTGGGAGTGAACATAGTTATGGATATATTCACTGACTTCTTGAAACTTTTTTAGGAGGTATACATGGTGAATTTGGATCATTTAGCTCATGAGAAGATAATATCCTGAAACAGGCCACTGTGGCCCAAATGAGGAGTGAAAGGTGAATATGGAACTATTATGACTATTGGTCTGACCAGTTCAGGCAGATAGAAATTATTTGACTTAGTAATTGACATATTTTAAAGTCATTGGATGTAGTAGCTTAACTCTATCTTGTTTTCACTTAGTCTTTAGACCAGCACTTGGTTGGTCTAAATACTAAGATAAAATAAACGTACTAGAATTTGGTTCTTGTCTTGACTCTTCCAATAACCAATCAGATAATTGTCATCATCTCATGGCTCCAAGTTCCTTATTTATAAATAAAGTGAAAAGGAGAAGGGTTAATGCACCAGGTCTTATGGAAGAAATGAAATAATAGATTTCTGCTATGTTATAAAGCCAGTAGAAGAAATCCATTGTAGTAAAAGGCAAGTCATTTCATCTTCCCTGGTATCAGTTTCCTTCATCTCCAAAATGAGAGGTCTAGACAAGATGATCTCCAATTTATTTTTTCAACTGTTAATAATTTATGAGCTTGTGGAGGACTTTAGTTGCCTATACATTTTGTGAAGCCATATTATGCTAAATGGCATCTGAAAAATTCTTAATTTATAGTGGCCCTTAATACATGTAAACTGACTGTCAATTGATTGATTGATCAATGCTGATGACAAGGAAAATGGGAGATTCCTAAAGAGACTAATATGGTGTAGAGCAGTGGTTCTCAACCTTCCTAATGCCGAGACCCTTTAATACTCATATGTAGGCTTATCTGCATGTGGGCGGACCCGCCTGGAGACCGATAGAGGAGCAATGTCTCTGTTCCTAAGACCATCGGAAATATGTGTTTTCTGAAGGTCTTAGGCAACCCCTGTGACCCCAGTGAAAGGGTCATTTGACCCCCAAAGGGGTTGCGACCCACAGGTTGAGAACTGGTGTAGAGTATTGAGTTAAACTATGTAATAGACAAATACAGAAAATATAAACAGGCGCATATAACTGAAGAACACAAAAGAGTTACATGGACCTATAAGAATAGTGTCGTGAAGGCCAACATTCTGAAAAAAAAAACCAAAAAGAAAATAGGATTTTTGAAAAGTCCTAGGGAAAGCAAAAGGGATTTTTCTAATTATATCCGAGCGAGAGTAAGAACAAAGAAGGGAAAGACCTATTTCTTAGGACAGTTAAGATAATAATAGCAGATGTCCTAGGAAAAGAATAACTACTTTGTTTCTTTTTTACTTCTGACTTTTCTGTTAAGAACTATCTTTAGAATTGAAAGAATAGGATAAACATGGTTAAGGATGAATTGAAACTGGATATAGTAAAGGAATCCAAGTTTGTTCAATTCTTCTGGCCTAGGTAGATTAGAGATCATTCCCCAGGGCACAAAAGCAATAGGCAGATAATTGGTTTGTTGTTGTTCTTCATTCTCTGAGAGGACCAAAATGACATCACTATGCTAGAGTCAAGTTTCAATGTGTCTGACTGTGGCTGATCAGAACAATATGAACTTGGAATGCTTTACCACGAGTTGGGCACAGATAGTCCATGTGAACATTTGAAGCGGATACTCTAAATTTGCATATCCTGTGTTTCCTTTGAGCTGTTTCAATTTTGCTTTCTTCATACATCACAATACCTTCTCTGATGTGGGCATGCCATGCTGGGTGGTTTTGTGTTAGTGTTTCCCATGTCACACAATCAATTCCAAAGTTCTTAAGAGAGACCTTGAGAGTGTCCTTGTATTGCTTCTTATGACCATCATGTGTACATTTGTCCTATGCGAGTTCTCCATGAAATAGTCTTTTTGGCAAGTGTACATTTTGCATTTGAACAAGGTGGCCAACCCGTTAGGGTTAGCTCTGAAGCAGAGTTTAGATGCTTGGCAGTTTAGTTTGAATAAGCACCTCAGTGTCTGGTACCTTATCTTGCAGGTGACCTTTAGAATCTTCCTAAGACAATTCAAATGGAAACTACTCAGTTTCCTGGCATGGCTCTGGTGTGCTGTCCAGGTTTCACAGGCATACAACAATGAGGTCAACACAATGGCTCTGTAGACCTTCAGTTTAGAAGTCAGTCTAATCCCATTTCTCTCCCATACTTTCCTTCAGAGCCTCCCGAACACTGAGCAGATAAAAGTGAATGTCAGATAACGATCTCTGTGGAGAATGGGAAAGGTGGTGAAAGACTGGACAAATGTGGCTGTGATTTCCCTCAAAGAAGGTGGTGGCCGTTTAGTTGTTTCAATTATGTCTGATTCTTCATGACACTTTTGAGGGGTTTTCTTGGCATAGATGCTGGAGTGGTTTGCCATTTCCTTCTCCAGTCAAAGAAGGTAGATTTAGTACGTCCAAAGGGGGCTGCTCCAGATGATGAGAGAATCTCAAAATGATTTCCTATGAGGATATCTGAAATGTTAGCAATGGCGAAGTCTTTGTGAGCATCTCAGATTCAACATTTCCTCGACAGAATTCATTATCTTTCCTCTCTTCTAGATTTCTCTATCATTGTTTAGTGCACTTTTACCCTCTTAGTCACCCAGAGTAGCAATGTCTATGGTCTTTCTTCGGTCTCCAATTTCATTCATTCTACATATCCAAATCCATTGTCAAATTGAGCTATGTTGCCTCTGTGATTCTTTACACATCACACTCCATCTCCTGTCTTCCTGGCTTTGCATGGGCTATATCCTGTTCCTGGAAAGCTCTTTCTCCTTGCTTCTCCCTCTTAGCTTCCTTGGCTTCCTTAATTACCCTGCTCAAATCCCACCTTTTTTGAGGACCCCTTTCATTTTCCCCCTAACTGCTGGACTTTTCCACTCAGAGATTATCTTTAATATGCTCTCTGTGTATTCTATATGTAACTAGTTGATTCACACATTGTGTCCCCCCATTAGAATGTGAACTGCTTGAGGTCAGGGACAGTTTTGCCCTTTTGTATCTCCAGCGTTATACTTCAGTGCCTGACACGTAGCAATCATTTAATAAATGCTTTTAACCAATTAGCTTCTTGATTGACAAGATCTACTATCATGGAGGTAGGAGGATGTATTTATTCTGTGACCTACCTGAGGACAGAATAAAGGGTAAGTTATTTTAAGCTTCAGTTGACCTCTCTGGAAAGATGTACTTGCCAAATGCTTAGATGTGTCCAGATATGGAATCTACTGCTTTTGAGGCAGTCTTGTGCTCATTATTAGAGAAGTTCAAGGAGAAGCTTGATAATAACTTGTGAAAGACAATGTGAGATCAGTCTGTGAATTGAGTGGCAGGTTGATTATATGACCTCTAAGATTTTGGTTTTTTTTTCTGAGATTCTGTGATTATAGGTACTTCCCACTCTATAATTCTACAATTCCCCTGCCTCCAGTATAACACCATTGCAGTGGTTCATGCAGTCATTTGTAGGGGTTCAGAAAATTGGAAAACAACTGATTGTGCAGTAAGAAGGAGGTAGTTGTGGGGGAAACATGGAGGTAAACTAAGTCAACTGGTAGGATGGGTCAGAACAACAACACAGAAGTGTGATTGAGAGCCAAGAAGAAAGGGATGGGGCTCAGGAGGGACATTAGAAGGAGGATGTCCAAGAGGACAAATGGAGGTGTGCATGTAGCAACATGTCTCCCCTTCAAATACTTTCCTTTACAATTGTAATACACTCTGGCAGCTTCAATCAAAAACAATTGACTATGATTTCTTTTCTCCCCTGAAAGTTAAAGGCTAAGTGCTTATATCTGTCTATGATATGTCTATGTATGTATCTATGTATGTATGCATAGATACATACACATACACAGTATGTCTATATGCATTTTATTTTATGTGTTTGGGTATATGTGAATTGTATGTGGCTTTCATAAATCTGAACACCTTGGATAAATTTATCATAAGCTCAGAGGCTTAGAGCTAAGGTGGACATTAGAAACCAATTAGCCAAATTTATCATTTTACAAATGAGTAAATCGAGGCCTGGGGAAGTTGGACTGGAGTTAATCTAAGGTCACCCAGGTGTAAGGATCAGAGGTGGCATCTGAATCCCAGAGCTTCACCAGGTCAGTAACTTCCTACCTAATCAGGTATTGTCTCCTACAAATCACTGACAATTGTTCACCTAAGCTCTGCTTGAAGACTTTCAGTGAAAGGAAACTTAGCACCTTCTGAAGCAGCCCGACCTGCCTGAGGGCAGCTAGAATTGTGAGAAAATGTTGCCTTACATGAAGCCTAGATTATGCTTTTAGTCACTTCCACTACTCATTGCTCCAAGTTCTGCCCTCTGGGGCAATGCAGATTAAGTCTAATGCCTCTTCCATATTAGAACCTTTTAATTATTTAAATGAGTGAATGAAAATCATTTATTAAGTTCTCACTATGTGCCCATCCCTCTTCTAAGATTGCTGTGGTTTCTCCCTAACCTTATCAAGTCTTCTCCATGTGAAACATGTCCAGTTTCCTAATGTGATGTGGTTTTGAGTCTTCCTCAATGTCCTACTCATTCTCCTTTGAACATGTACTGGCTTTTCAGTTTCCTTTCTAAAAGTGGGAGCCAAGAACTGAACACTTACTAGTTTGGTGACTCTAGGCAAGACATTTGACCTCTGTTTGCCTCAGTTTCATCAACTGTTAAATGGGGATCATAATAACATCTACCTCCCAAGGTTGTTGTGAGGATCATATAATATCTGTAAAACACTGCACATAGTAGGTACTATATAAACACTCATTCCTTTCTCCTTCCTCACCTCCCCCATAAAGAACAGTAGCAAGACCCAGGACCCACATGAACACAATTACAAAACACTTTTCATACAAATAAAGTCAGATCTAACTAACTGGAAAAACATCAATTGCTTGTGGCTGGGTTGAGATAATATAATAAAAATGACAATTTTACCTAAATTAAATTACATATTTAGTGCCACATACCAATCAATCTACCAAAAAATTACTTTATAGAGCTAGAAAAAATAGTAACAAAATTCATCTGGAAGAACAAAAGGTCCAGAATATCAAG
>CM053585.1:106613700-106626347 GCA_028646515.1 Pseudochirops corinnae | reverse complement strand
GAGAGAGAGAGAGAGAGAGAGAGAGAGAGAGAGAGAGAGAGAGAGAGAGAAACTAGGAAAGAGGGAAAGAGCCTTGGAGGAAATTCACCCTTTGCGAATGTGATATGCATGAAAAGCCAGAGAAGACACTTAAGGAGGCATTGTCAGACAGATAGGAGAACCAAGAATGAATAATCAGCATTAAAAAAATTTTTTTTTCTTCTTCCTTCTCTTCTTCCTCTGGATACTTCCAATAGCTTCTGTTTACTACCTATGTGATTATGGGCAATCACTTAACTTCAAGAAGAAGTAGATAGACTACAGGGGTACTTGGTGGCCAAGTAACCAAAAAAACCTAGTCTTCTGCCATTTTTTCCCCCTTTATAAGTGTTCATCTTATAAGAAATTTATGGAATCATTTGAAGAGTAAATTTCTTTTTCCATAGATAGTTAGGAAGACATGAGCTCAAATCCAGTTTCAAAACCTCCCAACTGTGTTAAAGTTATTTAACCTCTGCTTGTTTGAATTTTCTCAACTGGAAAATGGAGATAATAATAAAGCACCTATCTTCCAGAGTTGCTATGAGGATCAAATGAGATAATTTTTGTAAAGCACTTAGCACATTGTGTGGCATATAGTAAGCCCTTAACAAATCCCTCCTTCCCTTTCTTTGGGACCTAACTTCTTCACATGGAGGCAGTTAAAATAAATGATCTTTTAAGTCCCTTCTTATTTTAAAATCCAATATAAAGTTCTATGGTCCCATAGAAACTCAGTTAGACAGATGGGGGGGGGGCAATTTGGTCCAGTGGAAAGAATAATTGTGCCAGTCAAAGGACGTGAGTTCAAATCCTCTCTCTATACTTCTTGACTGCATGATTTGGGGCATGCCACTTAATCTCCCTGGACCTCAGTTTCCTCATCAATCAATTGAATAAATTGGACTGAACTTTCTTCCAGCTCTAGAGTCATTATCCTATAATTAAAAGACATCAGAGGTTTGGCTATGTACAAGAGACGGTGGGAAAAATTGTGAGGGTATTTCATGACTTAGGAAGGGTGGTACAAAAAAAAAACAGACATGTCATAGGTAGTGGGTGGTAGAAAGGGAGGGAACAGGGAGAGAAGGGGGCTCCTATGACAGAGATATGATTTGCTTTGCATTTTGATGAGGGCTGGTCCAGACTGAATCCCTTTTGTTTTCCAAAGAATCCCTATCAGTGGAAACATGAGATCCCAAGTGTAACAGCTCGGGAGTTATTTTTGATTGGCAAATGAGCCAGCAACTTTCCTGTTGTCTGTGAAGTCTGACAAATGCCTGATGTGACAATCTTTGCCATGGCTTACCAGAGCCAATATTTTTGATGGAGGCAAGAAAAAAATACTCTTCAAATGATGATTCCACAAATTTCTTGTAAGACAAACATTTGTGAGGGAGGGAAAAAATGGCAGAAGACTTTTTTTGTTGTTGTTACTTGGCAACCAAATGTTAGGGAAAGGAAACAAAAACAAAAAAAGCAGGCTCTAAAAGGAGAAGAGCAGCAGGGTTTAAATAAAGAAGTGTGTTATTGTAGGGTGTATTGTGCTATCTCGCCTATGCCACATTTTAACAGTATCCTTGTGAGCCTGCCCACTGTTTCTTTTGTTGTTGCCATGTGAACTTGCCAAGTCAGGTCTGTGATTTGATGATGGCTAGGGGAAAAATGTTTGAAAAATCCAATTAGTTAGACATGTAATTACAGAATTGCAGAATTTCAGATTTTGAAGGGTCTGAGAAGTTACCTAGTCAAACCATATATAAGCAGACATCCCCTCAGCAACATCCTTGGCATGTGATTCTCCAGAATATATTTGAGAACCTCCACGGAAGGGGAACCTGTTATATCCCAAGAAAGCCCGTTCCAATTTTGGACAACTCCTATTGTTAGGTAGCTTTTGCTTCTATTTTTTTCTGCAAGTACCACCCATTGTTTCTGGTTAAGTCCTGGGGAGCCCGGCAGGTTAAGACCAATCCCTCTTTTACATGACAGCCCTTCAAATACTTGAAGGCAGCTACCACATATCTCCTTCAGTCTAAACATCCTTCAAATGATCTTCCTAACTCACAGTTTCCAGTCTCCTGTTATACTGATCACCTTGGACTTCAGTTATTGTAAAGTGGAGAATGGGGACCATTTTCTGTTTTTTGGTTTGGTTTTGACTGATTTGATTTTAAATCTCTAACTCCTAGTGGGATGTACTTATCCTTTGCCTTTCCTCACTCCATATACTCAACAGTTGCCAAATTTGGTAATTTCTATTTCTGCGATACTTCTTGGATATGTCTTTCCACTTCATTTATAAAGCCACTATTGATTGTTCTTCAGATCCTCATCACCTTTCACCTGGATTACTGTGATAGCTTTCCATCCTTCACATGTCTGCCAAAGCTATTTTCCTAAAGTACAGATTTGATATCCCCTCAATCAACAAACTTCAGTGGCTCCCCATTACCTTTATAATTATATAAACCCTTCTAATTGGTATGTAAAATTCTTTACAAACTGACCTTTTTTTTTCTAATTAGTCTTAGACTTTACTCCTCACCTCAAACTCTGTATTCCAATCATCTGGGCCTATTTGTTGTTTCTCACAAACAATGTGCACACTCCTATCTCTGTGTCTTTGTATTGTCTATCTTCCATACCTGAAATACATGCTCCTCATCTCCACCTCCTAGAATCCTTTTTTTTTTTCAGAGCTCTGCTCAAGTCCCAACTTCTTCATGAAGCCTTCCTGCCCTTCCCAAATTCCCCCCTCAACCAGCTCCCAGGGAACCTTTTCCCCAGACTGCCTTGTATTCATTTTGTGTGTATTCCACATAGACTTGTGTATATTTGTGTTATCTCCCCTATTGGACATAAGCTCCTTGAGGAGGAAAGATGTTTTTTTCCCCTGCTTTGGATACTTAACCTCATACATAGAGAGTACTTAGTAAATAAAGGCTTGTTGATTGATTGATATATTAGGTACTTAATAAATGTTTATTGGATTGGATTGTCGTCAATCTCCAGTTGACACAGTCTTTGCATTGCATCCTTACTTAGGAGGAGAGAATTGTGTGAAAAATGTATTGGTGTTTATTGAATGTATCAGAACACAGAAGAAATAGAAACAATGACAATAGTTGTATCATTAGAAGCATGTAAGCTCTACAATCAACAATGCTACAAATCATCCAAACGTTACATAATTTCCCATTAAACACGGATGAGAACAGCTGAATGATATTCTACGGAGGAGCTCTAGGCAGAGCTTAAATACCTCTGTCACTGAGACAGTGCAACACTCTGTCTCACCTCAAAACTCAACCAGACCAAACAAACCAATCTTTTCCCCCATGGAGCAGTGAACATAAACTATGTCTAAATGACATCCAAACAACTACTCTAATCATTGGGGACAAGGGGGATGGAATCAGTCAAACTGGCTCTTCAGCTCTTGGCACTCTATGGCTTCAGAAACTGGTTTGCTACTTAACTTTTCAATTTTTCATTTTGGCATTATAGAGGTAGGGTGTCCTGGTATATTGGGTATCATGATGGGCTTGGGGTGAGGAAGACCTCAGTTTAATCTTTCTTCTTTATTAGCTATGTGATTTAGGACAAGTCTTATAACCTCGATGGTCCCCAGGTAACTTTCTATGACGTTTTTTTAAACCAAGTTAAAAACAGGTTCTTGATCTGTATTGGTGGAGCCAGTTCCCATACTGCGAATTTTCCAAACTGCAAAATAAAAGATGTTTTGCATATTTGTTTGTTCTGGCATTATATAGACATAGGTGTAGAATTAGAAAGCCTCTGTAGAAAGAATAAATCTTTTTTTCCTTTTTAAAAATACATTTTTATTCTTCTTTTATTTCACCTACAATTCCCAATGCATTCCTCTCCATATCCCTTCCAAAGAGCCAACCCAGATAGCTAAGCATAAAAGTGGGGGGAAACAGTTCAACAATACAAACCAACCTATCAAAACATTTTAATATTGGATGCAATCAATATTTATAAAATGCCTACTATGTGCCAGGCACTGTGCTAAGCACTGCATGGAAAAAAAAAGAGGAAAAACCGTCTTGCCCTCAAGGAGAAGGAGGGAGATGTAGTATTCCATAGCTATTGAACCCCTTCTGCAAAGAAGTGGAGGAAAAATGCTTTCTTTTCTTTAAGGCCAAACTTGATCATTACGATTTTCCAACATTCAATTTCAATTGTTCAGTTGTAATTCTTGCCATTCATATTATTGTATTCATTGTGTATGGCTTTTCTGATTATGTTTATTTCACCTTAAGTCAGGTCATATCAGTATTCCCATGCTTCTCTATTAATATTTATTATTTCTTATAATACAATAATATTTCCTTACATTTACATACTATAATTTGTGATCCTTAATTGATGGGCATCAACTTTGTTTCCAGTTCTTTGCTGCCACCTGAAGTACTGTGATAAATATTTTGATTTAGGCTCGGTCCTGATTAGAGCAAATAATGAATCCCATGAAATGGTGACATATATTCAAAATTATAATTACATAATATATAATTAGTTCCATCCCAATGGAAAGGGACAATGTGAATTTGAATAATGTGTCCACTTGTTAGGATTTGTTACTTGTGCTAATTAGGACCTAGTTGTATATGTGACCCTTTTTTGTCATCAAGCTCCTCAGGTCATATGTCTAGCAGAGGAATCTATCTACAAGGATTTGCACATATCTTTTTCTTTGCATAATTCCAAATTGCTTTTTACAAAAAAAAATGAAAACAATTTACTTTTTCCAATGTTCACTTGAACCAAAAAAATTATTGTGTACCTACCATGTGGTTAAGATTGTATGTAACATCATGTAGAAAACAGAAATTATATGTGAAGGTAACACCTACACACTTGAAACAATTATATAGTGACATGCAATTGCATAAAATTAAATATAAAAATAAATGGCATAGGACATGCATGCTATAGGATTCCTGACAAAGAAGAATTGGTAAAGACTGAAGTTGTCAAGAATGGTTTCTTAGTGGATATAAAATTTTGTGAGAGTCTACAAAATGGATAGAATTTGGAAAAACCAGAAACAGAGGACAGAGTATTCCAAGAACGGTAATAAAACATAATGATCAATAAATATTTATTAAGTGCCTACTAAATGTCAGGCACTGTGCTAACTATTGAGGATACAAAAAGAAATAAAAGATGGTTCCTGCTGTCAAGGAGTTTGCAACCTAATGGAAAAATTTACAATCTAATGATCACAAAGATATAGAAGTTAAAATAAGCAGGATGGGATTATAATGATAAGAATGAGTTGGTGCGCATTTAAAGGATTTGCATTCTACTTATATCCCTATGAATGACTATTCAGGAAAATCACATCTCTCTGAGGGTCAACAGTTTGTTCATCTAAAAAATGAAAGGGTTGGACTATATGACTTTTATATCCATCCAGCTCCAACATCATCTGGGCTCAAGTATGTAATTTCCCAGAGTGTCCAAATGCTACCTACCTTTCAAGACTCAGTCTAATTTTTCCTATCCATTCCACTTCTCTGGTTATATCAACTTACAATGAAATCTTTGTCCTATGAATAATAAGTCATAGATTTGTGGATTGTTGGAGTCAGAAGAGACTTTATATTATCTACTCCAACCTCCTCATTTATAGATGAGGAAATTGAGTCCCAGAGAGATCAATATGTCCAAAGTGATGATGTTAGTTAGAAAGCCTTAGTTCTAGTCCAGAGCTGACACTTATTCCTAACCCAGTACTCTTCTATCTATAGCATGCTGCCCATACTACTATTAAAAGTTATTATCTGATCATAATTCAGTTTGTTGGTTAAAAAACATTTGTTAAGCACTTCCTATATTTGTTAAGCACTTACTATATCAGTAGGCCTGGAGTCAGGAGGATCTGAGTTCAAATCTGGTTTCAGAGACTTACTAGCTGCATGATCCTAGTCAAGTCACTTAATCTCTGTTTTCCTTAATCCACTAGAGAAGGAAATGGCAAGCCATTCTAATATCTTTGCAAGAAAATCACATGGACAGTATGGCCCATGAGGTCATGAAGAGTCAGACATGATGGAATGACTGAACAACAAAAGCAACAGCAATATTTGAGACACTATGCCAAGTGCTGGATATACAAAGAAAGACATCCCCACCCCCCCACCCTGCCAAAAAAAAAAAGGAAAACAACAACAATAAATGGTCCTTGCCCTCAAGAAGAATATATTCCGGTGGGAAAGACAAGATAAAAATAAACTAAGTACGGGCAAAATATGTACTGAGTAGATGAAAGGTAATCTGAAAATGGAAGGCACTAGCATCTGGTGAGGACTGGGAAATGTCTTTTGTAGAAGGTGAGATTTTAGCTGAGTCTTGAAGGGAGACAAAAATTTAAGAGGTAGGGGTGAAGGAGTGAAGTATTCTGAGCAGAGATGATAGCTATTGTAAAGGCATGGAAATGAGAAGTGGAATGATATTTTCTAGGGACTGAAATTAGTATACCTGATGTACCTGCTGTCCAGTATACCTGGATTATAAGAGTACATGGAGGGGAGTAAGGTAAGGTTGAAGAAAACAGGAAAAGTAGGAAGAGGGGGCTAGGTTAGGAAGAGCTTTAAATGGTAAACAGAGGTGTATATATGTGATTCTCAAGCAGGAGATATAGTAAGACCTGTAATTTTGAAAATTTATCTTTGTACTAGAGTGGAGGATGAATTGGAGTGGGGAGAGACCTGTGACAGAGAGATGAAGTAGAAGCCAATTGTAGTAGTTCAAGAAAGATGATAAGTACTTGAATTACCCTGGTTATGGGTGTGTAAGCGGAGAGAATACTCACATTACTATAACATGTTAAGGTTTGCCAATAATTTTTTCAACAACCTTGCTAGGCAGTGTAAATATTCATCTTTTATGGAAGATGAAACTGAGGTTCAGAGAGGTTAGGTGATTTGCCCATGGTCACACACTTCATGTAGTCTCAAGTTTGGATTTGGACTCATATCACCTGATCCTAAGTTCACTTTCTCTTCTCTTCTCTTCTCTTCTCTTCTCTTCTCTTCTCTTCTCTTCTCTTCTCTTCTCTTCTCTTCTCTTCTCTTCTCTTCTCTTCTCTTCTCTTCTCTCTCTTCTTTCTTCTCCTCTCCTCTTCTCCTCTCTCCTCTCCTCCCTCCTTCTTTCCCTTCCCTTCTTTTCTTTCCATCCTCTCCCCTTCCCTCCCCTTCTTTTCCCTTTCCTTTGTTCTGTTGATGTTTTTAGTTTTTTTACACCATTGTTACTTCCCAATAACTACCATGCCTTCCCTATGAACTCTTCATAGGAACAAAGAAAGACAATTAAGCAAAACAAAGCACCACAGCAATGACATCTGACAGCTTGTAGAACATTGCACACTTGTGGTTGACAATCTCTCTATAGAAAGAAGGCAAATGTGTTTTTCATGGATACTTGTTTCGTTATTGCGTTTAATCTGAGTTTGAATGTCTTTTAGTTTTACTTCTATTTAAATTATGGTGGTCATTGGGTATATTGTTTTCTTAGTTCTGCTTTTTTTGCTCTGTATCATTTCATATAAATCTTTCCACATTTCTTATAATTTCTCATATTCGTTGTCTTATGGAGTAACAATATTTTCCTAGATTTCATTGACTTTTCTGCCCTTGTATTTAATACACACAGGCACACATGCACACACATATATATGTGCACAAATATGTGTATATGTATACACACACATAATTATTTCCCTTCCCTCTGCTAAAGTCAGGAATATGATTTTATGTGTCTTTATATCTCCCCATAGTTTCTAGCAAAGTGATAGGCTCACAGTACAGTGCTGAATAAATGAATTTTTGTTTTATTGATTTTAAGATATTGATCCTGTATGGGAGGGTAGATGCCACTGAAGGGTGGTGCTATATTATAAGTATACATTTGAGCTGAAGGATAACAATTAGGAAAGTACCTTAAAATTGGAAGTGAAATTTTTGTAAGAATAGATAAAGAAAGTTCTTAACAATGTTGGGAAACTGTCCAGATGTCTATGAAGAAGTTCTTATGGCAAAAGAACTTAGAGAATGAAATTTTGAAGTAATGACATTGCCCATGAGTCTGGCTTCACTGGCCACAGTTTGGGAATGGGAAAAAATGCATCAGCGTAACTCAGTGCCTGAGACTGTGAAAACTATCATCATACCTCCATCCATTTAGTGATAGGCACATTGGCCCAGGGAGTCTTCTGAAAACCTAATTTTCTTGCTTCAGCTGTTTTGACTGGCCTAGAAAGGAATACTGACCTTCTGTAGCTTTTGCTTAATATAAAGGAACAATTGACAGGGGCTCTATTCTGCTTTTATTGGGCTGTAAGGAGAACCCAATCTCAGTTTTCAATAGGCAGACACAGAAATGTGAAAAATAAGTCCCCAAACCTTTGATGGCTGACATTTGGTTATTTTCTTGCTCTCATGAGTTATCTTGCCTTTGTCTGCATATCCCCCAAGAGATTGCCCCCTCCTCTCTTTTCAATCTTCCGTTTCTTCACTTTCTTTCCTTTCCTACCCCCAATTTCCTGAGAGAAAGTACAATCTGAGAGATTCTTTATAAACGGATTAGAGTTGTGGATATTGTATTAGGTTATATTTCTGTGTCCCTGCAAGCCACAGCTTTGTGTAGGTAGTCAAACGTCACTCCTTCAGGATCACTGTAGATTGATGGGTAGCCCAGGTTGATCAATATAATAAAATACATACGTTTTGATTTATGGTAGTTGTACGAGGAAAATAATACTAGGGCAGCTTGTGTGAATCAAGAGGGGACTTTAAATATGCCAGAGTGCCTAATTTTGCAGGTAGGACACTGGTTGAGAATTAGGGTTCAAGTGACTCTGAGTGTCTAGACAACAAAGTAGTTTGCTTATAAGATCATAGATCTTAGCTAGGGGTTCTTCGTCTGGGGTCTGTAAATCTCAAAAGGATACATGGATAGATTTTAAGGGTTCTGTGAACTTGAATGGGAAAAAAAGTAAATATTCGTTTTCATTAACTTCTGAGGTGTAGTATTTTCTTCTATTGTTTAAAAATATCATTGTAATATAGTTTCAGATTGCCAAAGGATCCATGGTTCAGAAAGCTTAAGGACCTGTGAGCTAGAATTTTTTAGGGATCTTAAGTGTCCTCTAGTCTGTCTCCATCATTTTAGAGATGAGGAAGCTTAGGCCTTAGAAAGTGACCTGACTTGTTTGAGGCCACATATAGAACTGCATCAGAGGCAGGGTTTGAATCTGGTTCATCTGGTTCCAGAGACAGTGCTCTTTTCAATGCATCAGGTTGGCTCTGTGGGAAAAAGGAAGGAAACAAACATTTTTAAAGCTCCTACTAAGTACCAGGCACTATGACAAGTTCTTTACAAATATTATCTCATTAAATCTTCACAACAACCCTGAGAGGTACGTGCTATTATTATTTCCATTTTATAGATGGGGAAACTAAAGCAAACAGGTTAAATGAATTTTTTAGGGTCACACAACTAGTAAGTGCTGAGGTCAGATTTGAACTGTAGTCTTTCTGATTCCAAGCCCAGTGCTCTATATACTGTGCTACCCAACTATCTCATAACTCATCCTGGTTCTGGGAATGGAAAGGGGGAGGGGACTAGCAAATTAAGAGTATATTCTGAAAGCAGATAGGTAGGTAGAGTACCAGATGTTGAAGACAGATTGTCCACCAATGGGTCTCCATGGACATTGACACCATTTGGCTTGCTTAGGACGTTAAAGGGCTGATCCCTGCCTAGAACTGGGATAAACTGGAAGTGCAATAATCTCTGCTTATTAAGTATTGAGTTGCCATTTTCTCTCCTCTTCCCAAGATTACTTTGCATTTATTTGATAATTATTTATATCAATACACTTGTTTTCCCCAATAGTTCTCTTTTAGGACAGAGACTGTTTCTGTTAAGTTTCCATCTGCCCAGCCTCTGGCACAGTTCCTGAGTTATAGTAGGCACTTCATAAGTGCTTGTTGGATAAAACTGTGGTCCAGGGTGCAAAGCTTTCTCTCAGTTCTGCATTTTTGGGGCTAACTTGAAAACATGCACATGCATACCACACATTCCTAACATCCAAGTATTCCATCTGGACATATTATGTTTTGTTCCCATATCTACGTACAGAAATAAATTGTATATGGTGGTTTCTCCATCATCAGCCTAGTTAGAAGCCATCGATGACTCCTTTAACCATTCTTTTTTTTCCTATTAGATAGACCCCAAACATGACTTTCAATTTACCATCTCCAGGCCTTTGCATAGGTTATTGCTCCAGGCCTGGGATGCACATGCCTCTTAGAATCCCTAGTTTCCTTCAAGGCCTTCAGGTAACATAGAAGCCTTTCCTGAGCTCTCCTAGTTGAAAATGCCCTCTCCCTCCTTCAATTACCTTGTATTTATGAAACTGTGCATATATTTTATCTTCTCTCCCAGTAAATGTGGGTTTCTTGATGCCAAGGATTGTTTCCCTTTTTTTTTTTCTCCTCTGTAAATTCCAGTGCTGATGATAGTGCCTAAAACACAATAGGAGCTTGTTGAATTAACAGGCAATTGAAAACTCTTTGCTTTCTAATACAGCCTTGGATCTTGCTGACTGGTGAAGGGACTGTTTGAATATACTCAGGAATACACTGAGTTAATTTCAGTTTGTGCCACTGATGAGCAATCCCTTCTGTGGAGATGCAGTCCAGATGTTGCTGTTTCAGTCAGTTCAGACCAAATAAAAAGATTTTAAATTTAAAAGAGATTTTAAATATTTATTAGAAGGTAAGTATGAGAATGCTATCTAAACAAAGCTTCAGGAGCTAAAGAAGGATACTCAATTTTAAAACCGACTGGTAAAACATCGGGGGCAAGTTTTGGACAATGTACATGAATTATCCTTAGTGTATTTGTCCCATCAAATGAGCTTCCTTTCCATGTTTGTTCTTGTTGCAATCTCTGCCATTGCAATGATATGATATATGTTTGTTGATTGGAATGATACTTTGGTAGATGTTGTTTTCATAGGAGTCTCCATCTTGGAGGTACAGGTACATTAATTCCTATCTAGGCTTTCTTATCCATGATTTCCCATATGGCCTTCATAGCACATCTTTCCAATGCATTGGAATCCTTTCCCTTTCCCTTAGTATCTCAGAGGCACTAATGTATCTTGGAATGCCTATCTGTTGTGTCTCATTCATGAAATATGACTGGTCTACCTCCTCCACTAGCCATCTATTTCCCTGTGGTTTTTATGTCACTTCTTGCATAAAATTCATCATTCATAACATGCTTCCAACTGTACATCTGCCCCTTGTTCTATAACTAGGGTATTAGTAATTCTCTTTTGATTATTTTGCTCCATGCTTTTGAACTCTATAGCATATATTTATCTTAAGAGATTGGCTTTCCTAGAAGCAAGAATTTTGAAAACTTTGAAAAGAACTGTGTAGTTTTCCAATTGCAATCTCTGCTCAGGTCTTCCTCCTACTCATGTCTCAATTCTAGGTCCTGCTCATTGTAGGGTCTAAGATGTAAGTATACATGTATGTATGTATCAATATCTCTATGTTATCCATTAACATGTATGAATACAACTAAATATTTATATGTCATAATTAAGTGGACCACATATGATACAAAGTATAAGCAACATGGATTTTTTCATCCACTTTGTTTATTCAATGTGTATTCTTAGACAATAGCTATCTTTCACTAAGGAGATCTTGAAATATTCATGATATGATTTCATAATTCATTTCGTTAGGCTACAAACATGTATCTCTGTTTCTTAAAAGGAGTTAAGTACTTGATATTACAGCTTTTCTCAAACATTTCCTGATGTGAATGGAATTGGGCCACTCCCTGGGTCAGTTCAGGGTAGCCTAAGAACCCGTTTCCCTGATTTTTATTATTGTTGATGTTGCTATTGTTGTTTCAACCTGCAGAAGAACTTTTTCATCAGTGATCTCTTGTAAGAAAGGAGGATTTCCTAAAGTGTGTATGTGTGTGTTAAAAGTTTGCTCTAGGATGATCAGAATTAGTGCAACTGAAACCATTAATTGCATGGAGAATTTTCACTTAAGAGTTCTGAGCCCAGTACTTCCCTCCCCCCACCTACCTTGGCAAGCATAAAATTTCAAAATATTGAGTTCTTTGTCCTACATTTCTCTTCCATATGGAATGTTCTTAGGCCATATTCTCCTAAGATGCTATATCTGATTCACAGTTTTAAAAACGGAATCTGGAGGCCATCTAAAACATTTTCTCTCTCCTTTTAAACATATTCCTTGGTTCATTTGGGAGCACAGCACTTATTTTGGGAGAACAGAGTGAGACATTCTGGTCACAAGTCTGGCCTAGAGAATCTGGCATTTGATAATCAGTTCTGAAGAATATCGTGAGTACCCATGAATATACTTGGTCCAAAGGTTTTTCCACAGCTAGTATTTATGGTATTTTTTCAACCCTTCAAGGTACTTTATATAGAATGGTGGGAATTACAACAACATGGTAAACTGCAAACTTAATTTTACATCTACCATTCCTCCTGCAGCAGAGAATCATGGTAACACAAAATTGGAAGGGATGTC
>CM053585.1:106585947-106606034 GCA_028646515.1 Pseudochirops corinnae | reverse complement strand
AATAACCTTTTTAATATATTGTAGTCTCTTTACTCCCATTTTATATAATATTTTTTTGATGGTCGTTAAAGATATTTATTTGTAGTTTTTCTGCTATAAATAATTATATTTGACTATATTTGTATTGGAGAGTGAAGTAAAATCAATAAGCATTTTTAAAGCCCTTATTATATCCAGGTATAATACTAAGCATTGAGGATAAAAAGGAAGGCAAAAACCAGTCACTACCCTCAAAGAATTCACATTCTAATGGGGTAGACAATATGCAAGCAATTATACATGACTAAGAAATATATTGGATAAATCAGATGTAATCTCAGAGTAAAGACATGGACATTGAAAGGGGCCAGGAAAGGCTTCTTGCACAAGGTGGGATTTGAGCGGAGTCTTGAAGGAAGCCAGGGTAGCCAAAAAGAGAGCGAGAAAAATGAAGAGGGAACACCTCCAGGCATGGGGGGACAGCCAGTGAAAATGCGCAGTTAGGAGCTAGAGTATTGTATATGAGGAAAAGCAAGAAGGCCAGTGTCAATGTATCATAGAGTAAGTGGAGGGGAGAAGAGTATAAGAATTCTGGAAAGGTAGGGAGGAATTATGAAGGGTCTTAAAAGCCAAGCAGAGGACTTTATACTTGACCCTGGAGATTATAGGGAGCCACTGGAGTTTATTGAATTGGGGAGCAGGCTTGATGTAGGTGAAACCTACACTTTAGGAAGATTCACTTTGGTAGCTGAGTGGAAGATTGATAGTAGTGAAGAAAGACTTCAGACAGGGAGACCAATCAGAAGGCTATTGCAATTGTCCAAGTATGAGCAGATGAAGGATGATCCAGGCTAGTTCTTAGTCAGAGGAAATAAGGTGTATATGAGATATATTACCAAGTAGATTAGACAGAACTTTGTAAAAAAAAAATGAATACGAGGAATAAATACGTGTGAGGAGTTAAGAAGGATGCCTAATTTGTGAGTCTGACTGACCGGGAGGGTGATGGGAGAAGTTTGGAAGGGGGTAACACTTTTTTGGGATGAGGGGAGAGATAATGAGTTCAGTTTTACACATATTGTGTTTAACATATCTATGGGGAAAATAGTTTGAGATTTCCAATAAACATTTGGAGATTTAAGTATGGGTGTCTGGAAAGAGCTTAGGGTTGGATAAACAGATGTGAGACTTATCTTCATAGAAAAGATCCTTTAATCAAGGGAGCTGATAAAATCACCAAACAAGATGATATGGAGGTCAAAGAGAGTCCAAGGCCGAGCACTGGGAGATGCCCATACATAGTGAGAATGACCTGGATGGAGATCCAGTAAAGAGACTGAGAAAGAGCAGTCAAACATATAGCAAGAGGACAAGTATAGAGCAGTGTCACAAAAACTTGGAAATGAGAGAACATCAAGAAGAAGGTGATCAATAATATCAAAGCTGCTGAGAGGTCAAGAAGGATGAGGGTTGAGAAAAGATCATTGGATCTGATTTGATAGTGAAAGGTATTTTTTTAAGGATATGGGAAGTATTGGTAAATTGGTATATATCAGGGAAGCAGTAGATGGAGAAATAGAAACTTATTGAGAGAGTAGGGACAAGAGAGGGGGCAACATGCTGGGAAAGGAAAGATGGAATAGGATCATTTGTGCGTGTAATGGGGTTTGCCTTAGCAAAGAGAAGAGTCACCCCTTTATTTGAGACAGAGGTGATAGAGAACATAGTAAAGAAGACAGATATAGGATGAGGAAGAGGAAAGAAGGAACTCAGCAAATAGTTTCATTTTGTTTTTAGTTAAATTTGAGGCAACATTCTTAGCTGAAATGGTAGGAGGCAGGGAGATTTAAGGAGGGATGAAAAGATTTGGAAAAGCTGCTGTGGTGAATGGGACAGTAAATCAATTAGGGAGATATAAAAGGATTGCCTTGCTGCAGTGTAGGCCCAGTTGAGATTATGTAACACAAATTTGTACAGGAAGAATCCCTTCTATTCCTATGTTTTTTTTGAAAAATAGATTATGTAATATTGTAATAAATCATTCTTTGATAGGATTCATTTGTGAATCCATCTGACCCCAGATTTTTTTTTCCTATGGGAATTCATTTATGGCTTGTTCAAATTGTTTTTTTGTGAAATCAGAGGGTAATTAATTCCATTTCTTGTTTTCTTAATCTTTGTATTTTTATTTTGGCAAATATTCAAAATTTCATCTAAGTTACCATTTTGGGGGGCTTATACTTGGCCAAAATAATTTCTGGTAGTTTCTTTTATTTCACCTTCAATTGGGAATCCTCTTTTTTCATTTTTGATACAATTTGACTTTCTTCTCTTTTTAAAATCACATGATCTAACTTAATCACTTTTATTTAGAAAAACAGCTCTTAGATTTATTTATCAAATCTTTCTTAATTATATTAAATTTTCATGGAAATCAAGGGAGTCCCTAAGCTACTAAAAATGGTTCTGTGTGTCTTAGATAAATTTCAGAACCTTTTGTGATTTAGAATGGGGATAGTTAGAAGCCCTCTTATAAGCATCCTGCCTCTATTTAGGTATTTCTGTAATTCTGGGACAATACTTCAAGATATTTGTCAGAGTTCATTATTTCCTCATTGGAATCAAGCCTTCAAGGACCACTAGATTTTTTTTTTAAATCTCCCACTCCATTTTTGTTGGATATTTTATAGCTTGATAAAGGTCTCGTTAGATCACCTGGACCTATTATGACAACATGTTTGGTATAGCCTTAAGTGAAAATGTGAATTTTATCAGTAAAAATTTCTTTTTCCCAAGTATCAGTGCTCCAGAATTTGTATTGCCTTTTTCATGATACTCACTTTTCTTTAGAGCAAGTTAGCAACTGGGTTTGGGTTTTTGTTTGTTTGTTTTGTGTTATGTTTTGTTTTGACTGGTCTCATCTATCTTCCAACTTCAAGAAGACTGTAAAGTAACGGATATAGTTAACATTTTAAAAAATGTGTTTCTAAAGAGCCATAACCCTTTACACATTTCCTTGGGAGAATACATATTCTTAAAAACCATAAAATTAATTAATAAAATGTATTATGGCATAGAATTCAGAACTCAACTGAAGATGAACTAACTAAAAGTACAAAAAACATCTCAATATAATTTCAGCTGATCAAAGAGGGAGGTTCTGAGTCAACCTAGAGTCAGTAGACACACATGAGTACTGATGTCACAAAAATATTTCTTTTCTTAAGTAATTCATATGCCCTGTACTTAGATATTTCAAGGATCCATGATTTCACTAGAATGGGTTCTTCCTCCTTTCGCCCTCAGTGATGGAGATTAAAACATTTCCATACCTTATTATGTGATCTTAATGAGTACCTTTGACCAAAAAAAATTTCCCAGCGGCCAGTGCTTTGTTGATGAGTCTCAGACACAGAGGGCATAGAAAGGCCTCTGCATGAAGGCTTTCATCTTAGTTAAGACCTGCTTATAATCAATTATTATCTGGATCAGTGCCTATGACCCACCCCACACCATTTCCCAGAATAATGAGCTTGCTTTACTGGTAAGGAAAGTGTGAGTAGTCAGTGGTAATGGTCAGGAGCTAGGGGTTGTACTTGTGTTTTGCTGGCATAGCCTTTGAGAACCTAGGATCTCTTTTCTATCTAAAGGTAAGGTGATGGAGTATGCCTTCAGTAGAAGAGTAGATGAAAATCCATCTGATTAAAAGCTATAAAAAAGTTCTGCCGGTCAGAGGGGGTTGAGATTCTCATGTCTTATCATGAAATCTAAAGTTAAAGGATTCTTTTTCTGGTGACTGAGTATGTGAAGAGAATGTAGCTAAAACTGAGGAGGTAATTAATAGCTGCGTAATCTCAGAGAACTAATGAAGGACCTTGCCCTGTGGCATTAGGGCTTTCAGAACTGCCTTTGGATTCTTGGCCATACCACAGCTAAATGATTCCAGTGAATGGTATTTATGAGCTAATCAACATTCTGATTCTGTTGATGGTCAAGGGGAGTTTTGAAGTTAATCTGCTGTCAGTTGAGCACTATATAGGATATGGAATTTTTTATGAACTGTTTTCTATATAAAGGAATACTAAGAATTGCTTACAATATTAGTGCCTTAAAGTCCAAAATGTGCTTGCCCAGAAAAGCAATCCTGTAACTAAAATATTAATGTGGCAGGAATGCACATACACTTTTTAATAAAAAATAATATGCTACTCTGGGGTATAAGGTTTATGGGGATATTCCTTGAATCCTTGGAAAAAAATATTTCATGCAGGATCCCTCAGGCAGCATGGAGCACCTGCAGAATGATTGCCTTTTTCTATTACTATTTATCTTAATCCATTTTCCTTTGCATTCAAATGCCCATAATTCAAGTGGGTCTTGTAACTCCCCACAGGGGAAAGAAATCTTGTCTGTTAATTCTTTTGTTTTTCTCTCACCCTCTCTTTAAGTTAGGGTAGAGACAGATTGCTGTGACTCATATGAGAATCTGTGAGGCAAGCCTCTGAACCTAGAAGTGTCTCTCTTCATTCATCACTACCCCTAAGCACAGCCCTATTGAATATAACACTGGGGTAGCTCATGAATGATGGCTGGGGGCAAGTAGCATAAAATGATACCTCAAATAAACTTTTCTAATCTGAGACTCTGAATTCTGGCAAGAGGAGGCCACCATTGGAGATAGGCAAGCAGCTTCCAGGAGGAGGACCTGGTAACTTCCTATTTCAGTGATTTATACTTGCTAATGACATGCTAACCTCTGTTGTGTAGATGCCACTGAAGAACAAATGCTCTTAGCATTTGTTAGCTCTAAATGCAGTGCCCTGGGACATTCAGTCACCCTGCTCTGGACATAGGGCTGTTCCTAAGGACTGAACTTTTGACAGCTCATATATACGAGTGGGACCTTCTAATAAGGTCCTTTTATCCAAACTAGCTAAACAGAGGCCAATAACACATTTCTAAAGGACCTATAATGTGTAAGACATTATTATCCAAAGAGTATAAACAAGTCAGATCTGTTATTGAGCCAGTGATTGAAGCTCCTGACCTTGGGCATGATTCCTATAACAGGGGAAAATAGAAAGGATTATTGAGCTGAAGCTGTGGATAGGAGGAGGCCACTTCTGCAATGTGTGAAATTCGTCCTCTCATTTTTACTATGCCTGATGTGTGCATGAACAGGTGCTGCTCTACTTAACAGCCCTATCTCTGTGATGCTTATCAATTCAAAATTTAGCAAACACTTACTTTGTACCTACTATGTGCAAGGTACCATTCTAAGCAGTGGAGATACAAAGATGAAAAAAGTCAACCTCGACTCCTGCTCTCCAGGACCTTATTTTTTTTTTTAAATTAACTTTTGTTTATTTTTAGTTTACATCATTCATTTCCATGAGATTTTGAGTTACCAATTTTCTCCCCATCTTTCCCTTACCCACCATGCCAAAACAGCAATCCCATGTTTACCCCCTCCCCCAATCTGCTGTCTCCTATGTCCTCTCCCATCACCCCTCTGACTTTATGGTAGGGCAAGATGGATCTCCTTACCCTAGTGCCTGTATAAC
This sequence comes from Pseudochirops corinnae, assembly GCA_028646515.1. Classification (NCBI taxonomy): domain Eukaryota; kingdom Metazoa; phylum Chordata; class Mammalia; order Diprotodontia; family Pseudocheiridae; genus Pseudochirops; species Pseudochirops corinnae. The sequence continues at coordinate 106,600,491 of CM053585.1, read as the reverse complement.
TTAATTCCCAGTTACATGTAAATAATAATAATAATAATAATAATAATATAAACATATATATGTATATTTAAACATTTGATTTTAGAACTTTAAATTCTAGATTCTTTCCCTACCTGCCTCATCACCCACCCCCACTGGAAAGACAAGCAATTCAATACAGGCTGTACATGTATAGTCATGTAGAACATCTCCACAATGGACATATTGTGAAAGACTGACTATATTTCCCTCCTTCCTATTCTGCTCCTGACTTGTTCTCTTCTCTACTTGGTCCCTGTCACTTTACAGAAGTGTGTGCTTCTAACAACTTTCCCTTTCCAACCTGCTCTACCCTCCATCATCCCCCCTCTCATCCCCATCCCCCCCCCACTTTCTTGTAGGGCAAGGTACCCATTTAGAGTGTATGTCATTCCTTCCCTAAGCCAAATTTAGTGAGAGTAAGGTTGACCCTTTCCTTTTTGCCTTCCTGTTCTTCCCCTCCATTGTAACAATTATCCCTAGCCTCTTCTACATGAGATGATTAACCCCATTCTTTCTCTCCCTGTTTCCTTTCCTTCTAGTTCTCTCCCACCTCTAAATTTCACCTTATTTTTTTAATGGAGAGAATAGGCCCCCTGTCCCCTCAGTCCACCACTTCTCTCATTCAATAAATCCCAGTAGCTCCCTATTACATACAGAATCAAATATATAGTTCTCTGTTTTGCTTTTAATACCCCTTATAACCTGCCCCTTCCGTTCCAGTGTTATGCATTATTCCCATCCACATATTCTGATCCAGTTACATGGAGCTTCTTGCTGTTTTTTTTTTCTTTACAGTTTTAAGTTCCAAATTCTATCTCTCCCTCCCCTCTACCCTTCTTGAGAAGGCCAACTATCAGATATAGTTTATACTTGCACAATTATGTAAAACGTTTTCATATTAAACATTTTGTACAAGAAGATTCAAATAAAAGAAAATAATAAGTGCAAAAATGTGGAAAAATAGCATGCTTCAGTCTGCATTCAATCAATATCAGTTCTTTCTCTGGAAGAAGATAGTACGCTTCATCATTAGTCCTTTGGAATTGTCTTGGGTCATTGTATTGCTGAGAATAGCTAAGTCATTCACAGTTCTTCATTGAACAGCATTGTTGTTACTGTGTACCACATTCTTCTGGTTCTGTTCACTTCACTATGCATCAGTTCATGTAAGTCTTTCTAGATTTTTTTCTGAAATCATCCTGCTTATAATTTCTCATAGCACAATAATATTCTATTACAAACATATACCACAGCTTTAACCATTTCCCCAACTGATGGGCATTCCTTTGATTTCCAATTCTTAGCCACCAAAAAAACCAGTTGCTATAAATATCTTTGTATAAATAGGTCCTTTTCCATTTTTTGGATGTTTTTGGGATATCAGCCTAACAGTGGTATGTACAATTTGGTTGCTGTTTGGGTATAGTTCAAAATTGGTCTCCAAAATGGTGGGATTAGTTCACAACTCAACCAGTGGTGCATTAATGTCCCAGTTTTCCCACATCTCCTCCAATATCCAATATTTCCCTTTTTTGTCATATCAGCCAATCTGATAGGTGTGAGGTAGTATCTCAGAGTTGTTTTAATTTGCGTTTCTCTTAAGCAATAGTGATTTTGAGCATTTTTTTCATACGACTATAGATAGCTTTGATCTCTTTGTCTGAAAATCTCTTTGCCTGTCTATATCCTTTGACCATTTATCAATTGGAGAATGACTTGTATTTTTATAAGTTTGAGTCAGTTCTCTATCCTTGCTGTTTCTTGAATCTGACACTCTGAACATTAGCACTGGCTCTCCCCTATGCTTAGAATTCTCTCCCTCCTCATTTCTATTTCCTTGCTTTCACCTTTTTTTCCCCCCACATTTCATCTAAAGTCACACACCTTCTGCAAAACAAACAAAAAACCAAACAAAACCCAAACCCTTAACCAGTAATCCTAAATCTTAGTCCCTTCCTTGTAAGACTATCCCCAGTTTATCCTGTATGTAAGTTGCTTATACATAGTTATTTTTTTATTGTCTCCCCCATTAGACTGTGAGCTCCTTGAGAACAGAGAATGTTTTCTTTCTTTTTTTTTTGTATCCTCAGTACTTATCACAGTGCCTGACACATGTGAGGTGGTTGCTAAGTGCTTGTTGACTGACTCAACATGACATGTACACAAGCAGTTAGATTATAGGATAGAATGTAATAGAAGCATAGCAGAAATCCAAACAAAGCATTCAACTGCAACTTGAGGAGATCACTTTCAGCTGGGGGAAGTGGGAGATGGCAAATGAACTGGCCCTTGAAGGAAGAGGTGGTTATCAACAGATAAAAATGAGAAGGGAGGGCACTGCAGCTATGGGGAATCATCATGTACATAAAGACATACATAGGGATATGCAGAATGTGATTGGAGAAGAGCTAACAGATCACTGTAGCTGAATGTAGAATTTGTCAAGTGGATTCATATGAAATAAGGCTAAAAAATGAAGTGGGAACTAGAGCGTGAATGCCTTAAACACTTGTATTTTGTCCTAGTGGCAATATGGAGCTATTGAAGGTTTTTGAGGAGGGTTGTCACGTCATCAGCTTTGTGTGTTAGGAAAATTGTTTTTTGCAACTATGAGAATGAGCAGTCAATCAACAAACATTTATTATATATATGGAACTTGGTTAAGCACTGGAGGTACAAAAGACAAAAAGTGAAATAATCCCTTCCCTAAAGTGGTTTACGTTCTAATAAAGGGAGAGAATATGCACATACATTAGTATATTTTTGTTGTTCAGTCATTTCACTTGTGTCCAACTTTGCATGACTCCATGTGGGGTTTTATTGGCAAAGATACTGAAATGGTTTGCTATTTCCTTCTCTAGCTCATTTTACAGATAAGGAAACTGAGGCAAATAAGGTTAAGTGACTAGCCCAGGGTCATATAGTTGGTAAGTGTTTGAGACCAGATTTGAACTCAGGATAATGAGTCTTCTTGGCTTTAGGCCAAGAGCTCTATCCACTGTGCCACTTAGCTGCCCATGTACATCTATTGTTGTTGTTCAGTCATTTCAGTCATATATGACTCTTCCTAACTCCATTTGGGGTTTTCTTGGCAAAGACAATGGAATGGTCCTTCAGCTCATTTGCAGATGAGGACACTGAAGCAAACAGGGTTAAGTAACTTTCCCAGAGTCACACAACTAGTAAGTGTTTGAGACTAGATTTGAACTCAGGAAGATGAATCTTTCTGACTCCAGAGACAGCATTCTATCCAGTGTGCCGCCTAGCTGCCCTATCTAAACGTACACTGACTATATATACAATGAATGCACTGGAATTAGGGGGAAGGAGGGCACTAGCTCAGGGTATGAGGGAATCAGGAAAGGTTTCATGTAGCAGGTGGTATTTGACTTGAAGGAAATCACAGATTCCAAAAGGTAGAGGTTAGGAGATTGTGCATTTAAAGCATAGAGGATAGCCAGTCCAAATATATCAGGGCAGGAGATGAAACTTTTTGCATGTCTGGATTGATGAGAGGGAGAACTAGAGTCAGAGAGACCAATTGACTGTTGCAAAGGGGAGAAGACAGTGAAAGAAGTAGTGTGATGTCAGTGAGAGTGAAGAGGATGGGACAGGTGTTAAAAATACTGTAGAAGGAGAATCAGCAGGACATGGCGACTATTTGGATGTGTAAAGTGGGGGAGAGAGAAAAATCAAAGCTAATTTAGGATTTGAACCAGTGTGATTGGAAAGATGGTGATTCCAGAACACTGACTTTGACCTCTCTGGTGCCCCAAGGGCTCCCTGCCCTGCCATGGTGGTCAGGTTACTCTCCCAAGAAGGGGGGCATCAGTCCAAGCTGGGCACACATCAAGTGGAACTGCCTGGCCATTTCTTCCTCTGTGCATGCCTGAGATAGGGGAGGGAACAGAGCAGGGATAGTTCAAAGGAGAAAACTGGTTGTGTTTCCAGGCTAGCAAAAAAGAGCATCTATGGTAGCGTAGCCCTGATTATAAATTTTCTACACTGTTGGAGAATAAGTGTTGAATAGCCTTGCTATACCATCTCAGCAATTTAGGATATGAATTGGTTGGGAGGAAAATGCAATTAAGAACCCTGTTATTTAAGAGGAAAAATGTTAATGAAATGTGCTACTTGTTCAGAAAGAGCTGGCTATCTTTAGTCCACAGAAAGATATGTGTGCTTATTGTACTCAACAGTTCAGCAAGATGGATTGAGCTTGCCTAATACATAGACCAATACTCTAAATATGACACAACTTTACTTGGTTTAGATAATGTAGAAACAGTGTTTCTTAAGAACAGGCTTTGGCAAGTTCTGATTTTAAATAATCTGGAACATTTGTTGGGAGTGTGTGTGTGTGTGTGTGTGTGTGTGTGTGTGTGTGCGCATAGCCAATATTGTATAAGGAACATTTGACATGGAGTCCAGAGAATGGGGTTTGAATCCTACCTCTGAAACTTATTGATTTAATAATTGATAACTTAATTAATAATTTAATAACTTAATAATGTAACATTATTAACTGTGTGAATACTGGCAATTTAGTTAATCCCTTTAAGTATCATTTTTCTGTTCTGTAAAATGGCATGTGTTACACTTTGATTACTTCTCTCCCAGGGTTGTAAACCTCAAAACACTATAGAAATGTTATTTTTCAATTAAAAAAAGGTAGGAATCTACTAGATGAAAAACACTTTTAAACCATGCCATTACTTTGAGACTCCTTGCCTCTGTCATGTAGTACACTATGGCCTTCTTAGTACAATATGGCGTAGTATGTAGAGCGTTGGACTTGGAGTCAGAAATACCTGAGTTCATACATGACCTCAGACACTTGGGCAAGTCACTTAACTGCTGTCTGACTCAGTTTCCTCAACTGTAAACTGGAGATGATAATAATAGTGCCTACTTCCCAAAGTTGTTGTGAAGATCTTGAAGATGGGAAGAGAAAAGACGCCCACTGCCATTGTCTTTATGTTGCCCTACAAGCTGGATGAGCAGGTATAAGAGAAGTGGACTGGGGGGACGGTTCTCCAACTGTGGATACAGAGAGAACTTCTCAGTTATTCTGTGTTGTTTATTATGTTAAAGTCAGGACTAGTTAGGAGAAAAGAAGTATTTATTTTATGCAACAACCCTTTGAGGGGGGTGCTATTGTTCCTTTTTTATAGATGAAGAGGCTGAAACTGAGAGATTAAGTGACTTGCTCCAAGTACTACAGTTAGTAAGTATCTGGGGCAATGAGGTATCATAGTGGATAGAGTACTGGACTTGGAGTCAAGAAGATCTGAATTCCAATCCTGTCCAGTTTTGTGACCATGTTCAAGTCACTTAGTCTCACTCAGACTCAGTTTCCCTAGTCTGTAAAATGGAGATTGTGATAATCACATGAGATAACATGGGTAACATGCTTTTTGATTTTTAAAATGTTATGTAAACACTAGCTATTATGAAAGAAAACATCGGTTCTAGCGATGGCTTATTGACATCTCAGAGCTGCCATAAATGGCCAGGGTCACCAATTTCTATCGGAATCCTGCTCCACCAGTGGCATATGAGTGGCATCCTCCACTAGTGGATAGTATCTACATTAGTGACCATGGCAAATTCACTCTCTTATTTTCTGTCCCAAACTGTGGCCTTTGACCTTGTATTTAGGATCTGCTTCCAGCCTGTGTGAAGTTCCTTAGGCCAACCATTAACCTAGTTCATTAGAGTTATCTAGTAATGCATCTGGCAGGGAGCCAGGTAACCTAGAAACACATACTTGAACATCTGATATTGCAGAGCCCTGTAGGGGATGTCATACTATCTTATCATGCATTTCTTCTCTGTTTTAGCAGAACTACCAAATGGAATACCACTTATCTATTTGGAAAGTCTTAAGACAATAGTCCAGAGACTATGGGGAGAATGTCATGGCAAGGATAAGGGGTGCAAGAGTATGAGAAAAAAGGGGGGATGGCCTTAAGTTGCAGTGATTCTCCTGATGTATTCTACAGTTAGGCTTTTTTTGCCCTCCTGGGGCAAGAAATGGCCTCCCTTACTAGCATCAGAAAGGAGGAAGAACGGTGACCCTGGACTGAGGGCAAGGCAAAATTAGATCCAGATTGGATTGAATGAAGAAGTCAAAGGGGATATGGTGAAAAGCAACATGTCAGCCATGTAAATGTGATTGCGTTTCTCCTCTCTGGTTACCTGAGCAGCTGTAAGGGGTGGTTTGCAGGCAGGGGGAAGGTACCATTCTAATTAGCACGTTAAAAGTGGATCAGCAGGGTTGCGGGTTTGAAAGGTTTCTTAAATGCCATGGAGACAATGATAAAGGGCTGAGTGCAACTCCAAAGGCTTCTGGTTGGCGGATACCAATTTTAAGAATTGCTGACTCAAGCATATACTCATAGCAAACTCTTAGCCTTTCGGACTCCACTTCCCTGCCTGCGTTAAAAAGTATAAGAAACAAACATCCCGAGATTGAAAAAAAAAAAATCAATTTTCCTTTTCACTCTTATTACTAACCCAAGTAAATCATCAGAGTGCATTTTACGTGTAGCAAAAGACCGGGGGAGATAGGATTTGGGCTTGTGCTAGACTCGCTTACTCGAGCAGCCTGATGTATCAATCTTTGGCTTGCTTTCAGACTGCTGTTAGATGTTAACACCAGTACAGATGCGCAGTGGCTGCTGATACACTTGTTTCCTGACTGTGTTAAATATGGAGAGTAAAACATGTCTTGCTTTAGAGATGCCCCACTGTCTGACAGCCCGGGGTGGGGGAGGGGAGGGATTGAGGTTTTCCTGGGTGGACAAGTATCTTTAAAAACCTCTCCGTTTCCTTCCAAATTGCAGTTGCTATTTAAGACTCTAAGCGGAAGGAAAGGGAAGGAAAAGAAGAAATCAAAGATGAGCTCAAAAGATAGGCTTTATTTTTAAATTCTTTTTCTGCCCCTCCCCCTTATCACTTTCATTTTGTAATAGAAAGGGACAAAGTCTTGTTTGGACAGCTCTCTTTCCACCCAATAAACCTTTTTCTCTCTCACTCCCTCCCCCCTCAGTGCGCCCAGTGGTAAGGCAGTAGTAATGGGACTATAAAATGCCACCCACGTCTTCTACTCAAGAAAATGCCATCAGTTTTCAATTTGCAGAGTAGGAAATATTTATCATAGGGTATGGGAAAATTTTTATATGCAACATTAACAGAGAAGATTATATAAAATAAATCCAGATAGAAAGTTTATGCCCTGAAACCCAGACTTGGAGACCTTTTAAATCAATACTTTACTCCATGGATACTAACATTCTGCACTATTGATATATTAGGGCAGATATTCAAGATATAAAAGGAGCCCCTGGGAGAAAACAGATGTGCCACTAAATCCTTCCTTTGACATAGAAGCCTGTGAGGACAGCCAAGGATCAGAATTGGATTCCTTTAACTGTAAATTCAATCGTTAAGCACATTGGCCAGACACCGCAGTGAGAAGTAGTCACAAGGTGGCTGAATTCTCATGAATTCCTCGCAGCCTCTGTCTTCAGCCCTTGATCGTCCCATGGCAGGAACCTGATAGATTTTTAATTTTCACCTTGAGAAACTGGATGCACTGGGGCTTCTGCATATGGCTCTCAAAACTGACCCAGCCAACCTCAGACCAGAGAGCAGGACTACTGCCCAATTGATTAGGGCTTTGGCATAGTCAGATACATGGGATGATTGGGGATAAAACTCAACCACTCTACCAGATATTTTCCTGGTAGTTTTGAAGGCTGTGTAGAAATGAGCCTCTGGGAACCTCTTCCTCAAGGGCATGATCACTACCCCTCTTGCACAAAGGGTAGTGAATAGTGGCAAGGCAAGCTCTTTCCACAGACGAGCTGTGAGATGTGACTGGTTCACTCTGCTACTAGGGGGAGTTCTGAATTCTGAACTGTTTCATTGGGGAAAGGTTTGGGGGAAGGAAAGGGGAGACTTACTGAGCTGATGGCACATAATAGATTGCTGTCAGGGGAGGGAGAAGGAAGAGCTATGTCATCCTTGGGATTATCTGAGGCTCTTGAAATGTATGTTGGGATTTATTAGGAATCCTTAGCTGTGTGATGGAAAACATCCTCAAACTTTTTAAGTCTTGGGAGGACCCTTGCTGAGACTGAGGAAATAGGATTGGGGCAAGGGAAGGAGAGGTTCTCAGAAACATGGATGAGCTTTGGGGTGCAGCGTACCCAGATTTTTCTGCATCCAGAGATATTTCTGTAGATTGCTTTAGGAGCCTCTGTATTCAACTGTTGTTCTGAGACTGTCAATTTTCTTTTTACCTGAGCAGTTTGCTAAAGAGGCATGATGTTGTGAAAAGTATATAGACCTTAAGAGTCAGAAAACCTGTTCCCAATCTATGGCTCTGTTACTACTGGCCATGTGTGAACATAAGCCTCAGTTTTTAAAAAATCTGTAATAGCTGACCCACATAAAACAATTCTGATTATCAAATATGTTTATATATGTGAACATGATTTGTAACCACTGAAATATGGCTAAATAAGATAATTATTCAGTTCAAAGTCAGGTAAAGGTTTTGTATTGGTGAGAGTCTCTTCCATCTCTGCCCTCTGTTCCCATGGACTTACATTTTCTTTTATGTAGGGCAGAGATGTCAGATTTGAGGTACCTGGACTTCAGGGGGCCTGCAAAACTGGGCCCAAACCAGATTAAAATATAATTGGGAAATGTTTAAAAAAATAAATAAAAATACAATATAACATAGATAATGTAAATTTGTGGTTTTCTGTACCAATATGTGGCTCATAATTTCTATTTGAGTTTAACACTATATTTCAGGTGAGGAAACCACCCTCTATCACATAGATTAGGAATTGCTCAGCCACACCTTATAGTCTGAGAGAGTTGATTGGGACACTGAGAAGTTAAGTAACTTCCCCCTACTTATGAGGAAAGAAAGAAAGTAATTTTATGCATTGAACATTTGGAATATAAGAGGGACTGCATCAAGGTAGAGTAAGAAGATGGTGGTAGGGAGAGGTTGGGAGGAATGTAGGTTCAGAAACAGGATTGAGAATAGATGTTGAAACAGAAACTGGGAAGATTCAAAGGTAGCAAGAGAGAGAGCTGGGATTCCAAGTTGGGATCCATTGCTATTGGATTTACACTGTGATTCCCACATTCAGTGCCCTGCTGTGGTTGTAGAATTGACCAATAATGATAAAATTTAGATTTAGATAAATAATAGATTTAGATCTGGAAGGGATTTCAAAAGTCATTGAGTTTAATCACCACATAGTACAGATGAGGAAATGGAGGCCCAGAGAGATGAAATACCTTCCTTGTCCAATGTCACATAGGCAGTCAGTAGCAGACACGGGATTGGAACCCAGGTTCTCAGACACCAAATCAGCCAGTAAGTCAATACGTATTTATTAAGGGCCCACTACGTACCATGAGCAATGCTAAGTGTTGGAGATACAAAGAAAGGGAAAGGACAGTCTCTGCTCTCTCAAAGAACTCACAGGCTCATGGGGGAGACAATGTGTAAGCAACTGTGTGCAAAGGAGATATATGCAGAATAAATTGGAAATAATCAACAGAGGGAAGGCACTAGCATTAAGGGGATCAGGGAAGATTTCTTGTAGAAAATGGGATTTTAACTGAAGGAAGCCAGGGGGGCCAAGGGGTAGAGATAAGAAGGGAGAGTATTCTAGGCATAGGAAATAGCCAGTGAAAATGCCTGGCATCTAATGAGGGAGTATCTTATACAAGGAACAGCTGGGGGCCAGTGTCAGGAGAGGTAGGAAGCAGTGAGGGTATGAAGGGATGCCAAAACAGCACTTTTACCCTAGATTCTGGAGGTTTGAGGAAGCTGTTGGAGTTATTGAATGGGGATAGTAGTGGGGTGTGTGTGTGTGTGTGTGTGTGTGTGTGTGTGTGTGTGTGTGTGTGTGTGTGATAGACAGAGTGAGAGAGACAGAGAGACAGAGACAGAGACAGAGATAAAGAGACAGAGAGAGATAGAGACAGAGACATAAAAAGATGGTCAGATCTCTGCACTAGGAGGATGGTTTTTGACAACTCAGTAGAGGATGAACTAGAGTGGGGAGAGGCGTAAGGCAGAGATGCCAGTCAGAAGGCTACTTGAATTGTAGAAATAGTGGCATGGAATCTATGGCACTGAATGGACCATGGATATCATCCAGGACTTTTTTTTTTAACTGGACTGTGGTTTCATTGGTATAGGGAGCTATTGGTAAGAACTATTTATGAATGTAATTTGACACCTTCCTGAGTCCTAGAGAGTTAACTGAGGGCACGCCAAGGTTTTGTGACTTGCCTAAGGTCCCACAGCCAGAAGTGTGTTATAAGTGGGACTTGAACCCAGATCTTCCTGTTTTTAAGGCCAGTTTCTTTTCCACTGTGCCATACTGCCTCTCCATCTGGTACTACCCCTCTCATTTTATAGCTGAGGATTGAGGCTCAAAGAAAGGAAGTATTCTGCCTGAGGTCACACAGCAAATTGGGTGAAGTTATGGGACTAGAACCCAGGTATCCTGACTCCTAGTCTAGTTTCTTTCCATAGAGAAATTCAAGAGAAATTTCCATAGACAAATTCAAATAAGAGTGTGTTAGTTCTTGACCATAGAAAAGTGTCTTAGATCATTTAGACAGTACAAACATATAATAAAATACAATAATGTCTGTTCCCTTCCTTGGCTGTCACCAGACTTGAGCTAACATTAATGGTATAGACTCCTTTTATTATACAGGTGTATAAATCCCACAATTATGTAGGCACTAAATTGTTTTCATCAGTACATACCCGGTGTTCCATTAACACTAATGGAATCTTTCCATACTACTGGACTCGACGTGCTTTTCCCATCTATAATAATTGGGGCTGTTCCTTCCTTGATGGATTCAGTCCCCTTGTTAATGAACTTCACTAGCATTATCATCTCATTATCGTTATAGGGAATTTTGCACCTGCACTAAAGGACTTTGTTAATGGCATTTCTCTAACTGCAAAAGAAATTCTATTAGGGTGGGGCATATCAGATCAGAAATCACATAGGGAACTGAATACAATCTTGAGAATACCCAGCCCAGCCACCTTCATTTTATAAATGTGGAAACTGAGGACCAGAGAGATGTAAAATGATTTAACCAAGTCACACTGGCCATAAGGAGCAGAGCTTCTCTGAAACCAGAATGTGCAGCATGGTACATCTTTCCGCACTGGACTTCGACTCAGAGGACCCATGTTCATGTCCCAGCTTGGTCACTTACTCCCTATGTGACCTGGGCCAAGTTCCTTCATTTTGCCTTTGGGGAATCTCTATTCTTTCAAACGGGGATAGGGACTGCACAGTGATTTCCCTGAAATAGAGAGCTCTCAGGCTGTCATGCAGGATGCCTCGTTTTCTGCAACTAAAGTCTTAGAGAATTGCCTTTAACACTGAAAAGAAAATAATAATAACAACTATAGTAACTAGTATTTATGTATCATTTTTAAGTTTTCAATATCTCTTTTTTTCTCACAAAACCCTGAGAGATAGAAGCTTTTGTCATTTCCATTTTAGGGATGATGTTCCACCCTCCATTTAGAGATAAGAAACTGAGGCAGGCACTACTTAAGTAACTCCCCCATGGTCACAAACCTAGAATTGGGGAATGGATTTGAATTCAGGACTTTCTGACCTCAAGGCCAATGCTCTCGGACACTCTGGTAGAATGCTTTGTTTTATAAGACGAGGGGACTGAATTAGATGCCCTCTGTCATTCCTTCCAGGTCTTAATCTGTGATCTTTAGGTTCCAATCTAGAGAATTTAGCATCTTGCTGTGTTGCTTTTCCTTACTTGCACAGCTCCTAAATCATCTTTCAGAGAACCTTAATTTCAAATGATACTCCCTTCAGTCAAAGTGAGAAGTTTCATTTCCCACAAATGAGAGAGCCAGGGGGATAGGGAAAAGTAAACATGCTTCATTTAAGGAGGTTTACAATTTTCAAGCCTCATTAGGGGAAGTATGAATCTGGGGCAGAAAATATATGAAAATCTAGCTGCTGCCCCAGATGGCAAAGGAGAGGGCAGGCGTGCCACTGCATTCCCTAAAGAAGAGCACTGGAGGAATAAGCGGGTATGTTGTAATTAAAGATGTCAGGTCCCTGGGGGGGAAGGGGAGGTGGGGGGGCCCTGACCCTTGTGAAACATCGCACTTAGGAAAATGGCACAGATAGAGAGATTCCCTTCACTGCTCACAGACCAGTGGCCTCGGGAGCCTCTGGGGCCCCTGCTTCTGATTTTACTCTGATATTTGCAGGATTCATATCATTTGGTGGATGGAGTTAAAAATCATCAGAACTTTTGAATAGTCCTCCAATGGAAACTTTGTCCTCCACTCATCATCAGATCTGGGACTGCTGTCATGCTAGGTACATGAGGAACCAAAAATTTACCTCTAGGCAGAATCCTGAAGTTCATCTCTGCCAATTCTCATATTCCCAGCTAGTTGTCCCTTCCTTTCCAGTGTCTTGCACCCTCATATTGCTCTCTAGATTCCCTGGTCCATCCGTTGCAGGCTCAGACAATGACCTCATGTCAGATCTGAACTCCTTCCAACCCCTTGATTTGAAAGACAAATGAATGTATCTGTCCTGTATTCCATATTTTCAGGACCTTGGGTTCCCTTACGCAATAATGGGTCCTCTGTTTTCATGTGTGGGCTTACAGTCAGCAATATCCATTAGATGACAGCATAGTCAAGAAACACATGTTTGCAAGTGGTACAGGAAAATATATTTCACAAGTTTCACTCTCCTGGATATTCCATAGTTATGGCTCACAGAATAACGTGGTCTTAAAGGAGTCAAAATGGGGTGACCTAAAGAGTAACAGAAAGATGTAGCATGTAACCAGAAATGACTTGCATTTCAAAAACATCTCAAAAAGAGTTCTGAGTGACTTGAGGTTGTACGTTATTGTGGAATCAGTACTGGTTTGTGAGCGAGAGAATCTGAGTTCAAATCCTGATTTGATCACTTACTCTCTGAGAGACCTTGCACAAGTTTCCTCATCTGTAAAATGAGGGGTGTTAGACTAGATTGAATATAAGGACTTTCAAGTTCTGCAGTAAAGGTATTATGATTCTATGGTTTGCCAAGGGTCACACTGCTAGAGAATGTTGGAGGCAGGGCTTCAGTCCAGATCTTCTTGACCCATAAGCCAGTCCTCTCTCCTCCACATCCTACTTCCTCTTGCAATATTAGTAGTCTTGAGGGATTAAAAATAATCACGTTATGACCTCCAGCATATTGGGTATATTCTCATGTTGGGTGAATGGTATCCAGACAGACATGAATGAGAATCATACAGTATCAAAAGGGATGGAAAGGTTGCTTTCTTTACCAATGGAAATCAAAGTTACATCTAAATATAAGACAAGATATTTAAAAGTGATCACAGTTGACCATCACTTTCTGAGGTTGATCATTCATTAGACTGTAAGCTCCTTGAGATTAGGTTTGTTTCTTTATACTTGTATGCCAGAGCCTAGTACATGATAGGTGTTTTATAAATGCTTGCTAATTTATGACTTTCTGATTGATCTTCCCATTTCCTAAACCTCAATAAGCCTTTAGGGAAGTTGGTTTCCCTACTGCCAAGATCGAAGGCAGATAAGGATCCTCATTCAGTGAGCCTGTAGTTGGGGAATCTCAAGATAAAGGAACTTGCACATTTTATTTTTGTTTCCTTTTTTGCATTTGGCATTTTACTAGAAGTTTTTTGGGTAGAGAGGAGGAAGTTATTTGAGCTAGTATTTACTCTAGAAGATACCACAATAAGTAAATTGCCATCTAACACTTAGAGGTATATAAATTTTAGCATCTCTCCATTAGAACTAATGGGTTTAAAAATCAGAGGTAATATGATCTTACTATTATGGTTAAATGTCATAACATATTCGTGTTGACCTGATGAGTTATTTTGAAGCCATTGGTAATGTTACCTGTTTTTGCTTATTTGTTTGGTTTTGCTCAAAATCTCATCTTGACTTCTTCCTTTTCTGGTCATTTACTTCAAAGATCATAGTCTGTCAACTAATGATTATCATTGTTGACATGTTTTTCATTGTATTTGACTCTTTGTGAGTCCATTTGGGGTTTTCTTGGCAAAGATACTGGAGGGATTTGCCAGTTTCCTCTCCAACTCATTTTATAGCTGAGGAAACTGAGGCAAATAGGGTTAAATGACTTTCCCAGGGTCACAAGCTGGTAAATGTTTCAGCCTTTAGCAGTTATTAAGTGCCTTCTACATACCAGGCACTACATTAAGAACTAAGGTTACAAAGAAAGGCAAAACGCCACCATGGGGGGGGGGGAAGGGAGGGGAGAAAATCTGAAACCCAAGTGATTGTGGAACTGAATCTTGTAAATTAAAAGTAAATGAGTAAATAAAAAATAAATTAAAAAAAATATTAATAATTTCAAAAAAAAAAAAAAAACAAAGAAAGGCAAAAAATAGTCC
>CM053585.1:106575843-106585847 GCA_028646515.1 Pseudochirops corinnae | reverse complement strand
TGTGTGTGTGTGTGTGTGTGTGTGTGTGTGTGTGTGTGCATAAAATGAAAATTGAGGTAGTCTCAGAGGGAAGAGACTAAAATTAAAGATGACTGGGAAAGGCATCTTGCAGAAGACTGAATTTTAGTTGAAACTTTAAGGAAGCCAGGAAAACTAGGCTGTGGAGATGTGGAGGAAAAGTGTTCGAGACTGTGTTAGGAAATGGCTTGTCATGTTTGAGGAATAGCAAGGAGGCCACTGCCATTGGATCATAGACTATTAGGAAGGAAGGAAGGTGTAACAAGATTGGAAAGGTAGGAATATACCAGGTTATGAAGGGCTTTAAAAGCTAAATAGAGAATTTTGTATTTTATCCTAGAGGTAATGGAGCTACTGGAATTTATTGAGTTAGCACTTGGTGTGGTCAGACCTTTGCTTTAAGAAGATAAATTTGTCAGCTGAGTGGAATTTGGATTGAAGTAGGGAAGAGACTTGATACAGAAAGATGAAATAGCAGGCTATTGTAAAAGTACAGGTATGAGATGATCAAGATCTGTACCAAGGTGGTAGAAACATTAGAGGAAAGAATGTGTATAGTGAGAGATGTTAAAATAAGAGGTTGGGTTTTATTTTGTTTTTACCTTAAAAAGTCTTTGATTAAAATAGATGATATTGTAAACCTATAAAAGTATTCTCACCCTCAAGTTTTCTGTAGGTAGGATCAGAAACTATTTAAAAGGAATGTGCCATTTGGCAGGCTGGGAGAAAGGAATGGCCAGCCACTCACAATTTATGAATGCACGAAGCAGGGATGAGAGATAAGGACTGAGCAGTTAGTGAGAGGAGAAGGTGGGGGAATTAATGAATGGTGGTGAGAGATTGTCATGTACTGCCCTATTCAGCCTCTGGCTTGCAAAACTCTTGACTATTAGTGACTTTTTCCCATTGTAGGAAGGAAGTGAATTTTGACAATAAGCATTCTAAAGAAAATTGGTTTCTTTGTTATAGTTGGTACATATTATGAGGATTTTCAACTTGAAGTTTATACAAAAGTGAATTGATATTTTATAACTTCAAGTACTGTACATCTACAATAATAATGTCTATTTATCTAAGTTAATTCAACTACTAGAGAAGAGAAGACTCAGGTTGTGTGATAGTTCTGTTTGAGCATTTGAAGAGCTACCATGAGGAAAAGGATTAACCTTTTTCTGCTAGGCCTAACAGGGCAGAGCCAGGAGCCAGGAGAGGAAGATACAGAAAAGGCATATTTAGGCTTCCTCTCAGAAAAGAAAAAAAAAGAGCCATCCAAAAGAAATTGTATTGATTGCGTCCACTACAATATCATGTTCCATAATTTCAATTGATCCATCACTGCTGCAAGGCAATCCTTTTATACTTCTCTAATTAACTCACTATCCTGCTCACCATAATGGCTTTTCCAAATCTTTTTATTGCTCCTAAAATCTCCCATAGCTACTTCTTACCCAACCCTCTCAGTCTAGGACTTTGCTTCATATTTCACTGAAAAAAATTGAGGCTATTCACAGAAAGCTCTTGCTTCCTCACCTCATCTTTCTCCATTATTTCCTTTTCTCTCCTTTTTCAAATAATGAGGTAGTCCTTCTCTTTGCCAAGCCAAATTCCTCTCCATGCTCATGTGATCCCATTCCATGCTGTCTTCTCCAGCAGATTGCCTCCTCTATCATCTCTATTCTATCATTGACCTTCAATCTATTCCCATGTACTGGCTACTTCCCTACTGTCTACAAACATGCCCTTGTTTTCCCTATTCTGAAAACAAGGGCATCAGCAACAACACCATCCTCACTTTATTCATCCATTCTCTCTAGCTCTCATCTTACATATCTCCTATTTTTTGTGACTAAATTCTTTGAAAAGACTGTCTGTAATTGGAGCCTCCACTTCTTCTCATTCTTTCTTTACTCTCTACAATCTGGCTTCTGATCTCATCATTCACCCAAAACTGCTTTTTCTAAAGTCACTAATATGCTCTTATTTGTCAAATCTAGTGACTTTTGCTCAATCCTCATCCTTCTTGACCTCTCTGCAGTCTTTGATGTTATTTGTCTCCCTTTTTCCTTGAAATTTCCTCCTCTCTAGGTTTGTTTGCTTGTTTTTGCTTTTTTTTTTACATTGCTCTTTCTTGCATTTCCTCCTGCTTAAACTCCAGTGGCTCCCTCTTACCTCCACGATCAAATAGAAAATTCTCTGTTTGGCTTTCAAAGGCCTTCATAATCTGAACTCTTCCTACTCTTCCAGTCTTCTTACTTGCTATACCCCCTACCTGTACTCTGTGATCCAGTGACACTGGCCTCTTTGCTGTTCCTTGTACATGACACTCCATTTTTCAGCTCTGAAAATTTTCATTGTCTGTCCCCACATGCCTGAGATACTCTCTTTCCTCATCTCTTCCTCCTAACTTTCCTGGCTTCTTTCAAGTTTCAGCAAAGTCTTTCTTTCTTCAAGAAGTCTATTTTACTTCTTAAATTAAGTACCTTCCCTCTGAGACAACCCTTAATTTAACCTGTATATATCTTGTTTCTACAAAGTTGCTTGCATATTGTTTCCCCCTTGGACTGTGAGCTCTTTGAGAGCAGGTACTATATTTTGTTTTCTTTTGTTTCCCCAATACCAACACAGTGCCTGACATATGTAGTTGGTGTTTAATAAATGATAATTGACTTACTGACTGACAAAAGTGGTTACAATTTCACCTCATTGGAAGTTAACAAACCCAGATCAGATAACCATTTGTCAGAATATATGAGGATTTCCTTACAGGTATGGTTATGACTTGGTCTAAATGGCTGCTTAAGTCCTCTTCAATCTTAAAATTATGCGATTAAATAACAGTGTTTTATATTAAATATAGCTCTAGATTGGGAATCAGAGACTGGGATCAAATCTTACCTCAGATCTTATTCATTCTAAGTCTCAATTTCCTGATCTGACATAGAGACTATAATACTTGGCATACTTTACTCATTGTATTGTTGTGCACAAAATGTAAAGCATTGTAAAGATGTGAGTTAACATTTCTATCACTCACATATTTGAGCATAATTAATTGCTTATATAAATAGTAAATTATATATGATAAATATATTATAATTACAAATAGGGAATAAGCTGTTTATCCTTCAAAGAATGATACAATAGAGCTACAGAAGTCATCATATGATAAACCATCCAGTAACAGGGAGAGAATGAAGAGAAGAATAGCAGTTAGTGAGTCCCTACCACGAGTATCTAGGAGGTTACTTGTTGACTTGATGAAAATAGAGACGTCAGTTGTCTTCCTGGGGCATTTGTATAAGACATAGATGAGAACCTCCCAAGACTTACCAGAATGGATGACAAACACTCTCTTCCAGTGATTCATGTGGTTATAAATGACATGATCAGAAGGAGCCTATGAATATTGCCAATAATTGCAAAGCTTTGAGCAAGAAAATGAAGACCATAAGGTCACAGGTTATGTTTTTCACACTGCTTCCCAATGAAGAGAAGGGAGAAGAAGAGAAAAAATTAATTTGAGACTTAGAAGATGGTGTCTGAAACATGACTATGAGGTTTTTGAATCATATCCCTTAATATACAGAGATGACAGATTCCTGACCAGAGATGGGGTATATCTAACATGGGCTTTTAGGAGCATATTTGCCAGATATCTTAGAAATCTAAACAAAAGGGCTTTAAACTAAAAAGTTAGGGTAGGTGATGATGATCTACATATGTCACCAAGTTAGATACCATAAAAGGTAACTGCAAAGAAGGAAGATGAATAGTAATAGAGAGACCCAAAAGTTCATAGTAAACAAAGCCAAGAAAAGAGATAGTAGTAAAATATCTGACCTTAAATATCCACATATACATATGAAAAATTTATGCCACTGAAGAGGAAGGAGATATCTTGCCTCAAAGAAAAATGCTAGTTGGACCAAAGTCCGACAAGAATTTCTGGAAGAGTTAAAGAAAGAGATGGGTGGTAGAGGAAAAAATGGGAAAAGAAATGAGATTGATGCTAGAAAATTATGAAAAGAAAATTAATAGCTTGGTAAAAGGGTCACAAAATCACTGAAGAAAATAACACCTTAAAAACAGAATTGGCTTAAAAAAGGTCCAAAAATTCACTGGGGGAAAGAGTTCCTTAAAAAAAAAATAAAACAGAGGGGCAACTAGGTGGTACAGTGAGTGGAGCATCAGCCCTGGAGTCAGGAGGACCTGAGTTCAAATATGGATTCAGACCCTTAACACTTACTAGCCATGTGACCTTGGGCAAGTCACTTAACCCCAGTTATCCTGCCCTCCCCTCTCCAAAAAGCAAAAATGAATGAATGAATGAATGAATAAATGAATAAATAATAAATAAAATAAAACACAATGGTCAAATGGAGAAAGAGGTACAAAACTCTCACTGAAGCAAATAATGCCTTAAAAGGTAGAATTGGGCAAACGGAAGCTAATTACTCAATGAGGCATCAAGAAACAATGAAACAAAGTCAAAAGAATGGGAAAAAAAGGAAGCAAATATAAAATATCTCATCAGAAAAACAACTGACTTGTAAATCAAGGAGAGATAATTTAAGAATTATTGGACTACCTGAAAGTCATGATTGAAGAGAGCCTAGACATCATATTTCAAGAAATTATTTAGGAGAACTGTCTCAATATCTTAAATCCAGAAGATAAAATAGAAATTGAAAGAATCAACTGATAACCTAAAGGAGATCCTCAAATGAAAACTCCAAGGAATATTCTAGCCAATTTCCAGAGCACTTTGGTCAAAGAGAAAATACTTGAAGTAGCCAGAAATAAACAATTCAAATATTGTGGAGTAACAGTCAGGATCACTAAATTAAAAGATTTAGTGGCTACTAAATTAAAGTAATGAAGGGCTTAGAATATGATACTCTAGAAGACAAAAAGGCTAGGGTTACAACAAATCTACCCAGGAAAACTGAGTATAATCCTTCAGGGTAAAAATTGGATGTTTAAAGAAATAGGAGACTTTCAAGCATTTCTAATAAACAGATCAGAGCTGAATAAAACAATTTGACATTCCAACATGAGACTCAAGAGTAGCATAAAAGGTAAACATGAAGGACTCATCATAAGGGTCTCAATAATGTTAAACTGTTTACATATTTATAAGGGAAGATGACACATGTAACTCTTAAGAATTTTACCACTATTAGGATTGTTAAAAAGGAATTTACATAGAAAAGGCCTGGATGTGAGTTGATTATGTTGAAATGATCTCTAAAAATGTACTGGGAGAAAGGTCAATGGAGAGGTAGAATGGCAAAAATTTTCTCACATAAAAGAGGTGTGCAAGGAAGAAGTTTAATAGTGGAAGGGAAAATGGGTTAAGTTGTGGGTAATGCTTGAACCTCTCATCAGAAATAACCACAAATGTATATTTCCCTCTTTGAAATAATTCTGAGACATATATCTATATCTATATTCTATCTACATACACACATACATATACACACGTATAGAAATGTAATTTACCCAATAAGGAAATTAGAGGAGAAAGAGATTAGAGAAAACGAAAAGAATGATAAAAGGGATAGCAAATTAAGTGAGGAAGTGGTTAGGAGTAAAATAGACTTTTGAAGAAGGAAAGAGAGAGAAAGAGAGAGAGAGAGAAGGAGAAACATAAGAAAAGATAATGGAGGGAAATACACAGTTGTTAATCCTAATCGGGAGTGGGAATGGGAAGAATTTGTCCATAAAATGGAAGTGGATAGCAGAATGGATTAGAAACCAGAATATGTTGTTTATAAGAGACACACTTAAAACAAAAAGACACAGAGAATTCAAATAAAGGTCTGGAGCAGAATCTAACATGTTTCAATGGAACTAAAAAGAGTCAAGGGTAGAAATTGTGATTTCTGATAGAGTAAAAGCAAAAATAGATCTAATTAAAAGAGATAATCAGGAAAACTGCATTTTGCTGAAAGTTACCATAGACAATGAAGTAATAAAAATTTTTTAAAGAAAGTTTCTTTGATAAAGGTGTCATTTCTCAAATATATGCTGAGCATAGAAAAGTCAAATTTACAAAAAACAAGAGCCATTCCATAATTGATAGTCAAAGGATGAAAACATGCAGTTTTCAGAAGAAGAAATCAAAGTTATTTATAGTTACATGAAAAAACAAACTTACTCTAAATCATTATTGATTAGTGAAAGGTAAATTAAAACAACTCAGATACCACCTCACACCTATCAAAAAATGACAAATGCTGGAGGGTATGAAAGAAAAATAGGTACAGTAATGAATTGTTGATGGAGTAGTGAATTCGTCCAAGTATTCTGGAGAACAATTTGGAACCAGGTCTAAAAGGCTATAAAACTGTGCCTTTGATCTAGCGATATCACTATGTCTGTATTTCAAAGAGATCAAAGAAAAAGTAAAAGGGCCTATATGTACAAAAATATTTATAGCAGCTCTTTTTGTGGTGTCAAAAAATTGGAAATTGAGAAAATCCTCATCAATTGGGGAATGAACAAGCAAGTTGTGTTAAATGGTAGTAATGGAGTAGTATTGTGCTATGGGAAATGACGAAAGGGTTGTTTTCAGAAAAAAAAATGGCAAGATCTATATGAAGTAATGAAAAGTGAAGTGAGAAGAACCAGGAGATCATAGAGCACAGTAACATCAGGGTTGTAAGCATGACCAAGTGTGAAAGACTTAGATACTCTGATCAATACAATGATTCAAGACAGTTTCAAAGGATTCATGATTTAAAAAATGCTATACACCTACAGAGAGAGAAATTATGAAAAATTCTGAATATAAATTGAAGTATAAATTGCTCTATTTTTCTTGCCTTCTTTTCAAAATATAGTTAATATTGAAATATGTTTTGTGTAATTTCACAGATATAATTGATATCATACTGCTTGCCCTCTCAATGTGTGAGTGTAGCGCCAATAAAATATTCACCTTGCCAATGGTCACTATAAATATGCCTGCATAGTACTTCATTGCAAAACATATCAGACTCTCCATACAGAAGACAGAAAGAAGTAAAGCATTTATTCAGACAGCAGAAAACCGAATCCCAAAACTAGTAAGCCAATTCCAACATAGTAGCAAAGAAATTCATAAGCCATAACAACACAGAGAACCACAACATCCTTTAGCCTTCCCACAAACCAACACAAGCCTAACTGTCACAGCAGGTGGCAAACAACCAATATTTACTCACAAGTCTAACTGTGTCCCTGGGATGCATCCTCTCCTCCTAACCGTGTCTAGCTGCTCTGACTCCCAGCTTCCTGTGGACTCTGCTCCATCCTTCAGCAAACTCTTCCCACCATAGGTTCCATGTGATTACATTCAGCCTGTTAGGGAGCAGGGTATATTTTCAAATCAGGCAAGGTCTTCAAATTCCCCCAGGCTTATTAAGGGGCAGGGAAGATCTTCAAATTCTTGTAACTATTACGGTAGGGAAGGATGTGGGAGGGAGGGAGAGAATTTGGAGCTTAAGATTGAAAAAGATTTTTAAAAGGTTACAAATAAATAAAAACATTATTTTTAAACAGAAAAAAAGCAAAGCTAAAAGAAAAAATGCATTGAAGTTGTCAGAGTAAATTCAGGATAACAAAAAGGGATTTTTTGCTTTTAGTTTAAATGGGAGAAAAATTAAAATCAAAGAAAGGAGTTTGACATTGGTGATGATAACTCAACAGAGAGAAGACAGAGCTGTTCAATTTTTAGCTTGCTCCTGTTTTCTCTTGTCATAGAGAATATTTTATTTTATTTCATTATTTTTTCTTACTGAAGATTATTAAACAAAAATAACTAACATGGAGTTGATTCCAAAGATAGAGAGTAGTAACCTGAGAACTTCCCTTGATGCATTCAAATCACTTGGGCTGAATGAACCACATTCTTGGGTATCAAAAGAATTGGAAGATAGGATTCCTGGGCTGTTGTCAATGATATGTGAAAAATCATGAAAAACAGGAGAAGTACCACAAGATTGGAAAAAAAGTAAATGTTGTCGCAATTGAAAAAAAAAAGAGAGAATGTAGACTGCAAATTGCAGATCAATGAACTTGTTGACTTTTTAGAAAATTCTATTTTAGAATTTTACATTTTAAAAATTTTAGAAAATTCTATTAAAGAGGTGCTTGGGGCACCTCTAGAAAGAGAAGCAACAATTATAAAGATCCCATCATTTTTTAAATCATGAACAGATATGTTAATGCCATTTTTTTTTTTTTTTTTACCACAGGGTTGTTAGGCTACTAGGTAAGGGAAATGTCATATATGTATAGGTTACCTCAATTTTAGTGAAACTTTTGATAAAGTGTCTGATCCTATTGTTTTAGAGAAGATATAGAGATAGAATTAAGTTAGAACACAACTTGTTGGATCCAGAACTGACTAAATGACTGAACTCAAAGAGCAGTTATTAATGATTGTGTCATTGATGCAGGGGATCTCTAGTGGGAGACTCCCAGATACCTATGCTTGGTCTTTTACTGATTATTTTTTTTTATCAGTGATTTAGGTGACATCATAGATGGCATGCTAATCAAATTTGCAGTGATACAAAACTGGGAAAATTAGATAATACCTTGGATGGCAGAATAAGGATCCTTGAGCATATTGACAGAAATACAATTGTGTTGAATCTGCTAAAACATTCAATAGCATAAAAGTAAAGTCATACACAAGCACAAACAACAACAATTTTACAATTACAAGATGAGGGAAGCATCCTTGGATAGCAATTATTCTGTATTGCTTCATTTTTTTTTTTCTTTTTGGAGGGGGGAAGGCAGGGTAATTGGGGTTAAGTGACTTGCCCAAGGTCACACGGCTAGTAAGTGTTAAGTGTCTGAGGTTGGATTTGAACTCAAGTTCTCCTGATTCCAGGGCTGGTGCTCATACCAAGCTCAGTATGAGTTGGTAGTCTGATATGGTAGCCAAAGAAAGCTAATGAAATCTTGGGCTGCATTAAGTGAGGGATATCTTCTTGGAATGGGGAGGAAATAGTCCCCCTTTTTTAAAAAAAAAAAATTTATTTATTTTCTTGTTTACATCATTCATTTCTATGAGATTACAAATTTTCTCCTCATCTTTCCCCTACCCAATACCTCAAAACAGCCATCCCACTGTATAACCCCTCCCCCAATCTGCTCTCTCCTATGTCCTCCTCTTCACCCTTCTGACTTTCCGGTAGGGCAGGATGGCTCTCCCTACCACAGTGCCTGTATATCTTAATTCCCAGTTGGATGTAGTTAATAATAATGATAATAATAATAATAATAATATATATATATGTACATATATATTTTTAACATTTGATTATAGAACTTTAAATTCTAGATTCTTTCCCTTCCTCCCTCATCACCCACTTCCATTGGAAGGACAAGCAATTAAATAAAGGCTGTACATGTGTAATTATGTAGAACATCTCCACAGTGGACATATTGTGAGAGACTCATTATATGTCCCTCCTTCTTATCCCGCCCCCGCCCTGTTCTATTCTCTACCCTATCCTTGTCCCTGTCTCTTTACAGAAGTGTGTACTTCCAGCAACCCTCGCCCCCATCCTGAGCTCCCCTCCATCATCCTACCTCTCATCCCCATCCCCCCTACTCTCCAGTGTGGCAAGACACCCAGTTTAAAGTTTCTGTCGTTCCTTCCCTAAGCCAAATTCAATGAAAGCAAGGTTGATCCTTTCCCTTTTGCCTTTCTGTTTTTCCCCTCCATTGTAACAGTTATCCCTTGACTCTTCTACATGAGATGATTAACCCCATTTTGTCTCTTCCTGTCTCCTGTCATTCTATTCCTCTCCCTCCTCACAATTTAACCTTTTAAAATATCATCCCTTCCTATTCAATTGATCCTGTGCCCTCTATGTATAGATATATACACATATTCAGATATGTATTCATATGCATATATATATATCCTCCTATATAGACATATGTGTGTGTATACATATATATATATATATATATATATATAT
>CM053585.1:106519813-106575343 GCA_028646515.1 Pseudochirops corinnae | reverse complement strand
ATAATATTTCTAGGAGTTTTCTTTTGGGGATCTTTTTCAAGAGGTGATTGGTGAATTCTTTAAAGTTCTGTTTTGCCCCCTGGTTCTAAAATATCAGGGCAGTTTTCCTTGAGAATTTCTTGAAGGATGCTTTCTATGTTCTTTTTTTGATCATAGCTTTCAGGTAGTCCAATAATTTTTAAATTGTCTCTCCTGGATCTATTTTCTAGGTCAGTGGTTTTTTCAAGGAGATATTTCACATGGCCTTCTATTTTTTCATTTATTTGGATCTGTTTAATAGTATCTTGATTTCTCATAAAGTCATTTGCTTCCATTTGCTCCAGTCTAATTCTGAAGGAATTATTCTCTTCAACAAGCTTTGGAGATTCTTTTTCCATCTGGCAAATTCGACTTTTCAAGGGCATTCTTTTCCTCACCAGCTTTTTGGGCCTCTTTTGCCATATGAGTTAATCTATTTTTAAGGTGTTATTTTCTTCAGTCAGGTTGTTGACTCTCTTTTCATGATTTTCTTGCATCATTCTCATTTCTCTTCCCAATTTTTCCTCCACTTCTCTTATTTGGTTTTCAAAATCCTTCTTAAGCTGATCTATGGCTTTCAGGCAGTCTTCATGTTTCTTGGAAGCTTTTGGTGTGGGAGTTCTGATTGTGTTGTCTTCCTCCTGTTTCATGCTTTGATCTTTTTTGTCACAAAGAAGGAAATTAAAGTTCAGTTACTGTTCTTACTTGCTTCCTTTGCCTGCTCATGTTGCCAGTAAATTACTTGATTTTTTAGCTCTGTGGAACTCTGTTTCCAGAGGGAAAAACTCTGCCCCAAATTGCTGGGATGTTCGCAGCTGCTGGAGCTATTAGGAGGCTGCCATTTTTTTGCAGCCCCCACCAGCTTTGGCTCACTGAAAATGCACCCCAGGACCACAATCTGGATCCAGGCCTCTCAACACAAGAGCACTTAGCCTCTGAATGATTGCTTGGCCCCCCTGCAGTCTGCAGGCTGGGAGCTCTGAAGCAGCCACATGGAGGCAGCTGCAGGGCCGCTTCTGCTGCTTTCTTGCCCTGGAGGTAGTTTGGCCAAGCCGCTTTTCTCCCCCAAATTTAGCTGAGTTCCACTGACCTTTCACTTAGTCCTTGTTTCTTATGGCTTGATAATTCTGGAAACTGCCACAGCTGCCACTGATCCACTTTCCTGAAGGCTCCAGCTGTGGCTTGTCCTGGCCACCCTGGGGCCAAGCCGTGGTTTCAGGCTGGGCTGGTTCTGGCTCCCAGCATGCTGTGATGAGCCCTTCCCACCAAGCTGCCTTCAGTGGGAGATGTGCTTTTTCTGTATTTTTGTGAATTTTGGAGCCCTAAAATTTGTTTAGAGTCATATTTTATGGGTATTTGAGGTGGCTATGGGGGAGCTATGGAAACTTGCTGCTCCTATGCTGCCATCTTGGACTGAAATAGTCCCTTTATACTCTCCCTTATAAGATCTCATTTGGTATGCTGTGTTCAGTTCTGGACTTGGGAAGGATTTTGATAAGCTGGAGAATGTCCAATAAGAATAAGAAGAACAGCAAAGAACTTTGAGTTCATCTGACATAAGAACTGACAGGGAATTGAACATGTATAGTATGAAGAAGAGAAGAGTCAGTGAGACTTGATCCCTGACTTCAAGTATTTGATGAACTATCAGATGAATGAAGGATTAGACTTCTTTGGGCCTAGAAAGAAGAACTAGGGGCAATGGGAGGAAGTTGCAAAGAGATCAAATTAGGATTGATATCCAGAAATAACAGTGCCTAACAATTAGAGCTTCAATAATTAGAATAAGCTGCCTTAAGAGTTCCTGAGTTTTTCCCTTTCCTTGGAGGTCTTCAGGAGGAAGGTGAATGACCACTTTTTATGTCTGCTATAGTGGAGATTCCTTTGTTATATGAGTTGATTAGATAGCTACTGAGGTCCCTTCCAACTCTCAAATCCTGTGCTTCTGTGCTTATAGCTTTGTTGTTTAGAGTGGAAGGATGACAGCTATATTTATTCATGTAAGTCTGGATGTGTGACAGTGGAGTGTTGAGAAGAAGGAATAAATAAGTCCCTTTTTAAAAATAATAATATTATAATGATCAGGGGACTTCTGGGTCACCTGAATGATAAAATGGCAGACTAAATATTTCCGAGAAATTCTCAGGATCCCTCAAACATCTCCAAAACTGAAATTAGGCACCAAAGACAGAGCAATGTCAGCTGTTTTCATGGTGTATGATTCCCAGAATTCCAAAAGAAGGTTAAAAAAATCAAGCACTGACCCTCACTGACCCTTAGCTCTCTCTACCAAGTCCCATGCTGTTAACAACAAGGCTGCATTAGCAATCCAAAACCAAAACACAGGCTTACATCCAACCCACTCCTGTGCCCTACTCCCCCCTTCTTCTTTCTAGTACCATTGAGATCTCAGCTTCAGGCTGTTGAATTTTGTTTGGGTCTTGACAGCCAAATTGACTACAGCCCTTTAGGCGCAAAAGCCTGCCAAGGGCTGCAAACTAAAAACACCAATATTACAATCCTCTGAACTGCTGGTATTGAGGAAAGTAGAGTCTGAACTGTCAGTGCATATTCTAAACTGCTGTTGCGTGAGCCCAAGAAGTAAGTAACAGGGGCAGTGGGATAGGTCACCAGGATGGGACACTGTACATATAAGGGGACTGTGCAACAATCCATCAAGAGGGAAGATCACAGTATCCATCTGGGGTCAGTTCTGACCATCCAAAAGTTAATTGGAACAGAGATATAGGCTGATTAACTGTAAATTGCCCAGTGTGGAAGGAAGTTGAGACATTTTCAGATCCAGCCTTCTCAGAAACTACAATAATAGAGAAGGGAATCAGAAAGTAAAGGTAAGGAAAATGGGACAGTAGCGGGAGAGACTGAAAGTACTAAAATTTTCATGAGGAAGAAATCTTAAAATTTTTGAAAACCACAAATAAATCAACAGGAAAAACAGTAACAACAGAGGGAAATATGACCTTCAGATCTGGCAAGTGAGTTCAAGCATCTAGGAATAAATACTGCAAAACAAAGGAAATGATACAACTCTATGAGACAGAGGACCCTGTGGAATGTGAGAACATGGAAACCACGATGTGCTATTCCTGAGTGGTTTAAAAGAAACGGGAAATATGAGAGCAGAATTTATTTCCTGCACAGCAAAAAATAATGAGCAGAATAGAATAACTTGAATGTGCAATGGTAAACCTTATCAAACAAAAGAGAGAACAATAGATTGGGAATGCAAGTACACAAAGGTGAAGAATGACCTAAGAAAAGAGAAGAAAACCCAGTAAGATTAAAAGAAAATATGCTCACTATGCAAGCAAAACATAATGAATTCAAAGACAGGATGTGCGGAGATAGCCTAAATATCACAGGTCTCCCAGATGAATAAAATTTTAAAAGGAAAGGGTTATTAAACAAGAATAAGGGATCAGGTAGGAGGAAGAAAATTAATGGAAACAGGACTATCTTAAGAAAAGATTAAAGTAGAATAACTGAAGGAGTGTAAAACTGGAACTTGAAACTGAAAAGCTTCTGTACAAACAAAATCTAGGATAAGAAGCAAAGTGGTCAAATTGGGAGAAAAATCCTTTGTATCAAATTTCTTTGATAAGGGTCTGGTATCCAAGATCTATAAGCAATTAGCACACATATATATGCATAGATACATATGTATCTATGTAATGTATCTAAACATTAGATAAAAATAAAAGGAATAGAAATACACATATTTAACTATTAGCCATTCCTTATAGATTAATAATCAAGGGATACGAACAGTTCTCAAAAGAATAACTTCAAAGTATTCACAATCACATGAAGAAAATTCTCCAGATAACTAATAATAAGGAATGCCAATAAGCAAATTGGCAAAGATGACAAAAGTGGGAATAGTTAATGCTGGAGGGTTTGTGGAAAGATAGGCACACTAATACATTGCTGGTGGAGCTATGAAATAGTACAAATATTTTGAAAAGCAATTTGGAATTATGCAAATGAAGCAACTAGAATGTCCATATCCTTTGAACAAGTGGCTCCATTACTGAACTTATATCTGAAGGAAGCTACTGAAAAACAAAACAAAACACATTATTCTCCAAAATATTTCAGCAGCATTTACTGTGATAGCTAAAAATGGGAAACAAAGTAGATACCCATCAATTGGGTAAACAAATTATATACATGAATGTGATAGAGTATTACAGTACAGAAAGAAATGATGTGATGAATTCATGGAACAAAGAAAGAGCTATATGAACTGATGCAGAGTAAAGTAAGCAGAGCCAAGAAAACAATACACAGGGTAACTACAGTAATATAAATGGAAAGAACAACACACCAAATACAATAAGAATTATAAAGTGGTAAAATTATAAAGAGCAAATAGAACGCAAATGAAGAGATATGAGAAGATACTCCCCAACCTACTTTTTTTGGAAGTGGGAGGTCCATGGGTGTTGCATATTGCACATATTTTTGGACATGTATTGATCAATTACACTGACTTTTTTTTCCTTCTCCACAAAAAGCTGTCAGTCAAATGTGATTGCTCTCTAGGTGGGAGGGGGAGGGATACCTGCAATATGATGCCGTAAGAAACATAAAATATTCATAAAAACTTAATAAAAATAATAATCATTTTTACCTTTTCATCACTTTCAGATTCAAAGTAATTTCCCATTCATGAATAAATCAAACATCAGATGTGAAAACAGATATAAACATCTTGATTTAACCATATTCAAGAACACCTAGAGAAATGGTAACCTGTGTTGTCCTAGAAACATTAGGTGCTCAAAAATGTGCCACCCCCATATCCTTCCTTTTTCTAGACATGATATTTCTAGTTCAGATAGGCAGGCTATCTGAGCAAGAGCCGAGTTTATAGACCCAATTTCTCTAGATTCACTGGCTCTGATGGATGGGCTAAGTTTTGAAGGCAAATCTGAATCAGAATTGAGTCACTGAGAAAGGTGAAAAGCTTTGTGAAAAGTTTTCTTTCTCTCTTTTTTTCAGCAATTGGGGTTAAGTGACTTGCCCAGGATCATGTAGCTAGAAAGTGTCAAGACACTTACTATGCTAGATTTGAACTCAGCTTCTCCTGACTCCAGGGCTGGTGCTCTTTCCACTGTATCAGATAGCTTCCTCTAATGTTCTCTTTCCAACAGTTCTGTCTGTCTTACTTTAAACTCAAGCCATAGAGATAAGAATAAAAAATTATCTCCATATAATGGAAGCTAACCAATTATTGAGTACCATATTGGTCAGAAAAAAACCTTGCACTTTCCCCCCACATCTGACTTGTTAAAAACAACAATGGAGAATAACCTTTAGTCTTTCACTTAGTAAACTTAGTAAAAGATCAACAATGAAAGTGACAGAAACAAAGAGGGTAGAGGTAATAGAAATGGATAAAACATTTACCTGAAGTGAAGGAATAGAAAAAGTCCATATTAGATAGATAGAAAATAGTCCATATTAAACACACACACACACACACACACACACACACACGAATTAAAAATTGTGAAAAGGTGAAGATTTGCAAATGATAGAAGCTTTGCACCAATGTACATTTCTACACCCTTTCCATTTATTCTCCAACTACTGCCATCTCTCTACTCTTCCCTGACTAGAACTATACTATGCAAATTACCAGGGGGCCAAGGATGCCGTGGCTTCATTACATTTTTTTTTTAAAATATGCAGTAAGATGACATTAATTTCCCAGGGTACCAACTCACCATTTTGTCTCATGCCAATCTAGCAGTCCACTAAGTCTTTTTTTCCTTCCTGCATGAATGACTGCCTAATCACATATCCAAAAAGTGTCTCAATGTGCACTTTGAGTTCATCACTTTTCCATCAGGAGGTGAGTAGCATGTGTTATAAGTCCTGTGGTACTGTGGTTGGTCATTGTATTGATCAGAATTTCCACATATTTCAAAGTTGTAAGGGGGAAGGATTATTAATAACCAATGATTTGGGGAAATCCAGAGTTTCTCCCTTTTTCTAACATTCTGATTTTAAGAGTTCAGTCTCTTGAAGGACATTGCTGATAATGAGATTGGACTAATTTTCTTGTTCAGACCCTACTCAGGTGGGGGTAGCTATTGTGTTCTACTCAGGTTTTGTGGAGATGAATTCTTTCAATAGATTCCCCAGGCTGATGTTAACTTAAGAGGTGAATGACATGATCAAAGTTCAGGTCCAGCCCTTCACTGTAATATTCATTCTCTCATTAATTATCAGCCAAAAGACTTGATTACTACCATGGTTAACACTTCTCTTCCAAAAGGTCATTTGATCCTTGAACCACTGCCATGATTGTCTTTGGTCTAAAACAGAGATGACCAAATGATCATCCTTTTATTAAAATGCTGGTATTATTAATAAAATGATTAAATTATGCAGAATTTATATCTCTCTCAAACCTTTTTAAATGCCACAGTTATTTGTCTTTACAATATTGTTGTCACTGTATAAGCCATTCTCCAGGTTCTGCTCAACTAACTCTATATCAGTTCATATAAACCTTCCCAGGATGAAACCATCCTCTTCATCATTTATTACAGTATAACAGCATTCCATCCCATTTATATATCAAAACTTGCTCAGACTTCCCCTTGTTGATGGACTCTCTTTATTTTCCAATTCTTTTCCACCCCCAAAATAGCTGCTATAAATATTTTGGTACATCCTCAGAGCATTGTTTTGTTTTGTGTATGTGTATGTGTATTGTTGTTGTTGTTGTTATTTTTTTATCCTTAGGAAGAATCCATTGTTTAAAATATTCTTCCTCTAATTCCCCTTTGTCTTTTCTTCCCTTTCCATCCTAGTTCCCTGTTGAATGAATTCTATTTCTGTACTCAACTATATGTGTGTATTTTTCCCTCCAATTAACCAGTTTAAATGAAAGTATTATTCAAATATCAGCTGCTTCCCGCAGACCTTCCTCTTTATCTCCTTAGTTGTATATTTACATACTTGTGTGCCCCAATTAAAAAAAGAGAAATCTTGCGCTTGAACCTTGATTTTTAAAATCATGTTATTTTAAATAATACTTTGTTTTAAATTTAATTTTAAACAATTTTTAAAAACCTTAAAATACAATTAGGAGAGGCAGTTCAGTGTAGTCTGGGAGAGGGGCACTGATATGGAGTCAGAAATCTAGAGTAATCTTTAGTTAGAATTCTGGGTCTGTCATTAACTCCATCATTTACCTAGGGCAAACAATTTCACCTTTCTTGGCCTTCCCAAATCTGTAAAACAGGAAGAATAATACCACTTGTCTCTTTTATAGGGTGGGCATGGGGAAAACAATTCAGAAAATTTTAAAATGCATTAAAATGTGTTTTTCATGTGATTACTGCTGTTTTAAGTTTTTTACATGGTCAACATGTAAATCTCCCTAAAACTTCTCAGTCACTCCTTCCTTCTATGACTTTCTCCCATTGATCATTCTTTCACCCCCATATTTGTATATATGATATTCATTTACTTCTGTTTTTGTCACTTTACATTATCTCTTTCCTTCTTCATATTCCTCCTGTCATTCTTATTGTATTATATTATATTGATGTACTCATTTGTTTAGCCATTTCCCAACTGTTAGACAGTTAGGTTGTTTCCAGTCTTTGACAATTCTCCATGATGCATCTCTCTCTCTCTCTCCCCCCCCCCACACATATATGTATACATACACACACACACACACCTACATGCACACCTATACCCACACATATTTAACATCTTTAGACAGATGTGATGAGATTCTTAGGGTGTATTCCCAACAAAGGAGTTGTTAGAAGGCAGGATTATTTTAGTAAGTCTTGCAGTGTACTACTAGATAGCTGTCCAAAAAAGATTCTACTATTTGTCTTTCTATCAGCAAAATGGAGGATTAAATTTTTTTTTCACATCTAGTGCCAGAGTAGACCTCAAAATAATGAAATCTGACTGAAATAAATGTAAATTCTGCCTATGATTCTGTTAAATAAAAGTCTATTAAGACTTTTTTTAAGGATTGTCATTTTGTCACATTCAGTGTTGCTGTTTTTCACAGCTTTATGTCATTTTCTTTTGTAAAAAATTAATTTAGTTTTAGTTTACAACATTTAGTTCCACAAGCATTTGAGTGTTAAATTTTCTCACTCTCTCCAAGATGGCTCTACATACACATTCATATTAAACATTTTCACCTTAGTTGTGTTGTAAAGAAGAATTATAACCGATGGAATGAACCACGAGAAAGAAGAAACAAAACAGGGCCATCTCCACCTATAAGGCCAGAGTGAAGAATGAGATAGTAGAGGAAGATTTCTGATTGCTAGAAGATGAAGAGGAGGGAAGAAGAAGAACCTCCCACTGAATAGCATCAATTTTTCAGTAAATTATGAGGTAAAAGTTCTCAGCTGAGAGGTTGTAGGAAAGGAAAGCTTGTGAGGGTAGGAGAAAAGATTTGGAAAAGCTAATGTGGAGAGTGGGATAGTGAACCAATTAGGGAGTAGAATTCTTTGCTATAATGAGGGCCTAGTTGAGACTACGTAACATAAATTTGTAGAAGACTGAAAGACAAAGACACAGCGCACAGGATGGCTGCTAGCACAGGTTCACTCTTGATCTGGTCAGACAGGAAAGACACTAAGAAAGGGTTAATAATCTTACTTTATTCTAGTCTAGTTTTCTCAGAAGAGGATTGCTGATAATGGGAAGACAAACTCCTACAGCATTCCCTGATCACCCTTCTTACAGGGGCTAGTAAGAAGGGGGGCAACTACCCCTATGTATCTATGGGGTCAGTGGGGACAGGCACACCTAGTGCATTCCCTAAGTCCTGTCAAGCCTCACTGGGGGCAGCTGAGGCAAACACAGATTCCCATCAAGGCACACACAGCATTTGTGCATTCAACCCTAAGGTTCCCCATTCACTGGCCAATGACCACCTGTTTTATATGGGCAAGAGACAAAGAAGGCATATTGCCAAGGGGTGACTTCATAAGGTTATGTTAAGTTTTAGCATTATCATGTCAACTCAGCACAGCGCACAAGCACTACGTGTTTATGACTTTAAGCACAAATGTTCATAGTTTTGCAAGGTTATATAAAGATATGCAAGCATAGTGGATAGGTTTGAAGCTTAACTGTGGGAACTCATATCTAACACCTGAGAACAAGAGATTGCTATGGCCACGGATCCTGGGAAACTGAACTTTAAGAAATAATAACAAAAATCTACTTTATACACATTAAAATTCACCTTACTTACACAGACCCAATCAGGAGATTTTCAAGATTTCTTTTAGCTCTATTAAGTAATAAGAGAGCAGGAGATAGATTGTGATAGTAATCTTAGAATGGGATTTTTAAATATGTGATTGGTTAGAGGAAAAGGGTCAAGGAACTTGAGAAGAGAAGTATAGAGATTATTATGACCTGCTTAAGAACATGGGCTATCTTTTGCCTCTTATGTATCCACAGAACTTAGCACAGTGCCTAGCTGTAAGCACAAGCAAGGTGAGATTTTGTTTTTTTCTTTTTTGGTGTTCAGTTTCCCAGGCTCAGGCTAAATTATAAACATCTGAAGGATTAATCATTTTTGAACCCTGATAATTTACAGATGTGCTGAGTCAACTAGGTTTTGTGCCTTCTGACTCTGAGTCAATCAGGGCCTGCGTCTTTGTTGTTTATTCCAGGAGATTGGAATTTTGCTTTGGGGATTCACTCATGAGAAGGATCTTTTGAATTCCTGGATGGGACTCTGAGTGGTTATTTGTTAAGAGCCCCCTGACTACTCAGAAGGTTGTGATCTCCCAATCTAGTGGTGTATATAGGTGGTTTATTACTTTGCTCAGATAGTAGGAGCCCTGTCTATTGAATCTCTGTGCTAATTTCTCTGTATTTTCTCCACATTCAGGGTGCCGACCTTTCCCCTGAATTAGTGAGTTAAAGTAAGATTGTTGACCCCTTTAAAAGTTGTCTTTCCTTTAGCAAAGCAGATCACCTGTGTTAGCAGACCATCCTGTATGTTCTAGGGTACTTGTTAATACACTAGCTCATGGTAGGTATTTAATAAATGCTTACTGACTGAACGGTTCATCAAGTGGTCAAGACAGGGATGGGCAAAGAGTGTAAGTAGTGCAGGGATGAAGGCCTGAGAAAAAAAGGGAGTACATGTGAAAGGGATAGAGAACAGTGAGGAGGAAGAACAGGATTAGGGGTTGTCAGGCATATGGAAAGGTAGGCTGATAAGAGATTATGATCAGAGAAAGGAATTTTAGAGTTCATGGAGATGGAAGTGGAATCCTCATATGTGATGGCAAGATCAAGGTTATACCTATCTCTGGATGTGGCTGAGGTTGAATGAAAGAATATATCATGTGAACTCAGTAGACTGAGAAATTGGGAAGTTGTTTGAAGAAACATTAATATCTATGTTGAATTCCCATATTATGAGGGCGGGAATTGGGATGGAGAGATAATGTGACAAAATATTCAATTCATTGAGAAAAGGAGAATAACCCAAGCATAATTAGATAATAGTCATCAGAATCTACATTGGGTAAGAAATACAGAGTGTGAAGCTACTGAGCGATGTAGGTTGAGGAAGAATCTAGACATTTCCATGAGATTTAAAGAATATTGGAACAATAAGTTTTACATTTTCCATTATGTTACACTACCTCCCCCATATGTTCTAGAGTGTCAGTCAAAAAACAGTGTCAATAAGAATGCAGAGATGGGGGTGGGGAAGAGAAATTTGGTCAGATAAGCTTTGATACAAAAATGACCTTGCTAATTTTTAAGTGGACTGCAAGTTCAGTATGAGTTAGTAGTGTAAGGTGGCAATTTTAAAAAGTGAATAATATTTTTTTCTGTAATTGTAATTTCATTCATGTTTGGGAACTCCTAGTATACCAACAACTCTAACTCAGTTTTAGAGAGTTTCCTGGGGCACTGAGAGGTTGAATGATTTGCCCAGTCATACAGCCAATACATACCAAATGTATGACTTGAACCCAGGTTTTCCTGACTCAAGGATTCTATCTACTTCACTATGTTGAATCACCTACGTGATCTTAGATCATATTTGAAAATTAGTGTCTGAAGTAAGGAGGTGATCTTTTTTTTTTTTTGGTATTGTGTTTTTACAAGCCTTTTCTTGGAATACTATGTTCCATTCTGGGTGCCCCATGGGATCATCAGATCATAGATACAGAACTGGGTCCTCAGAGGTCATCTAATCTTCTTACCCTTATTTTAGAAATGAAAACTGAGGTCCAGATAGGTGAGGTGATTTAACTGAGGTCATACAAGTGGTACGTGGTGGAGTTGAGATTTGAATTCAAGTACTCTGTCTCTACATCCTGTATTCTTTCCAATGTATCATGCTCTCACTATCATTTAGAAAAGATATTGACCAACTGGAACGTACCCAAAGGACGGATGATGAGAAATATTTTCCATAGAAAAATTAGCCAAAGGAATTTGGATACTTATCCTGTCAAAGAGAAGACTTAATAGGGATATAATCACTAGTTTTAAGTGTATTGAAGGGCTGTCATACAGAAAGGGTTCATTTGTTTTGTCCTAGAAAATACAACCAATAACAGAAGGTGGAAATTCTGAAGAGGCAGATTCTGGCTAGATAGAAGCACATATTTCCTATCAATTAGACCTATTGTGTGTTGGAATGGGTAGCCTTGAGAGGTTATGAGTTCACTGTTCCTGAAATTTTTCAAGCATATAATGAATGATCACTTGTCAGGGATCACAGATTTAGAACTGGAATGGATTTTAGAGGTCATTTTTCAGAGGATCAAACTGAGTCCCAGGGGGATTAAGGGAGTTGCCCAAGGTCACTTGCCATCACTACTACAAGGGAGGCTGAGGCAAGTGGTTTGTTTGATTTGAGGAGTTCTGACCTGCAATAGGGCTAAAGCTGATCAGCTATCTGTAGAAAGTCTGCTGCTAATATAATGAGTCCCTGGGGGTAGGTGGCAACCAGGCTCCCTACAGAGGGGGAAAGCTTCCAGGACAGTCATCAATGGAATCAAGCCTGAAAGTAGCCACTTCCACTGTACTTGTACTCTCAAGGTGAGATAGGGAGACCCAGTCTCCAAAAACAAGACTACTTTGTATTTACCAATATTTACCAATGTTGTTCCATACTCTCTGCTGCAGAGTTCTTTTATTTTCATCATTGTTTTCCCAGAGCTCCTCTCAGTGCCTGGCACATAGTAGGTGCTTAAAAAATTCTTAATCATTTGAATAAATCTTTGCCATGAGTGATTGGTTTTTTCCATGAAAGTGATACTGACAAGTTTTCTTTTAAAGTACTGAGAGACGTTTCCTTAGAGCAGTTATATATTTTCTTGGAGGAACCCAGAGGCTCCTAGGAAATAATAGCTAGAGATTAGTTCCCATGGCCTGGGTTTCAGAGGAATTTGACTGTACTGTCATTTTAAAATCGCCTCATCATCTCTCTCTGCTCTAATCACCAATGACACTGGCTTTAGGGGGTGGGAACAGGCTGCCTCCAACTTGATCTGCTTTATACATACAGATCTGAATAGGCTGCTAGGAGATAGTACATTTTCTCCAAGCAATACAAAAGACAAGCTTGGAATGAGTGACATTATTCATCATCCTGAATGCCTCGGTTTCCTCATGTGACCCTACTCCTGAGGCATAGACAGAAGAAGGCATGTTTAGCTCCCTGTGCATGCCACAAGAATGGGATGTCATCCTTTGGTGGCATTAATGCAATGGGAGAAAGATGCAAGACTTGTATTTGAAAGGATAACTGATTTGCAGAGCTTTTCATGTAGGTAGTCAGAAATGTAAGCTTGCTGAAGACATGTTGGCAGCAATGAAGATTTTGCTCCCTTGTGAGCTAACGGGTTATTTATGTTTCTTTTTTTATTTTATTTTTAATTTACGGAATAAAACAAGCATTTCCATAACATAGTACAATAAAAAAAGATGATTGCACATGAAACTGCAAATTTACTATACACAACTTGCTATTCCTTTCAAATATACAACAAAATTACCATGTAAATTTCTTTTTTTCCTTTCCTCCAGACCTAGAGATGTCTACCATTAGAAATTATTCTATATATACTTCTATTTACCATTTCTTTTTCTGAATGCAGACAGCATCTTTCTTCATATGTCCTTTATAACTAATTTGGATATTTATAACAAATAGTTTATTTGTTCAAAACCATTCTTAAAACAATATTGTTATATACTATACTTTCTTGGTTCTGCTCGTTTTTCTCTTCATTATTTTGTGAAAGTCTTTCCGTGTTTTTCTAAAATCCCTAAGCTCATCATTTCTTATAGCACAGAAGTATTCTATTACCATCATATACCACAACTTGTTCAACTGTTCCCTAGTTGATGGGCATCCCTGCATTTTCCATTTCTTTGTCACCAGAAATAGAGCTGCTATAAACACTTTAGAATAGGTTCTCTTTCTTTTCCCCTAATTATTTTTGGAAATAGATTAAATATTGGGTAATTTAATAAATCTTTGGGCATAATTCCAGATTGGTCTCCAAATTGATTGAATTGGTTCACAATTCCACCAACAATGAATCAGTGTCACGGTTTTTCCACATCCCTTGCAACATTTGTCATTTTCATCTTCTATTATGGTTTTAGCCAATCTGATTGGTGTAAAATGATATCTCAAGATTCTTTTAATTTGCATTTCTCTAACCAATTATGATTTAGAGCACTTTCTCATATGACTACAAATTGTTTTGACTTCTTCATTGGAAAACTCTTCATACGCTTTCACCATTTATCAATTAGGGAATAACTCATATTCTCAAGATTTTATAAAACTCATTATATCTGAGATATGAGACCTTTATCTGAGAAACTGTCTATAAATTCTGCCCCCCCTCTCCAATTTTCTTCTTTCCTTCTGATCTTGGCTACCTATTTTTTATTTGTCAATTTAATTTAATCAAAATTATCCATTTTAGAACTAATTTTGCTCTATCTCTTGTTTATTCATAAAGCATTCTCCTATCCATAATGCTGATAAGTAATATGTTCTGTATTGTAATTTTTGCATAAAGATCTCTTTATATCCAAGTCATATATCCATTTTGACCTCATCTTGGTAAATCATGTGAAGTATTGATCTATGCTCAGTTTCTGCCATACTGCTTTCAAGTTTTTCCAACATTTTTTTTTTACCAAATAATGAATGAATTCTTATACCAAATCTTAAGTCTTTACACTCATCAGATATAAGATCATTACGTTTATTTGCTCCTGTAAATTGTATGTGTGCTCTATTCCATTGCTCTACCTACTTATTAGCCAGTATCAGATAATTGATAATCATTGCCTTATAGTTTAAGATCCGGTACCTCTTTCCTTTATTTTTTTGTCATTAATTCCTTTGATATTCATGACTTTTTGTTATTCTAAATGAATTTTGTTATTATTTTTTCTAATTCAGTAAAATATTTTGGTAATTTAATTGAGATAGCATTGAATATATAAATTAGTTTGGGTTACTGTCATTTAAATTATATTATCTCTGCCTACCCATGAACAATTACTATTTCTCCAATTGTTTAAATCTGATTTTATTTACATAAAATGTTTTTTAAAAAATAATTTTTGTTATATAGTTCCTAACATTTATATGGCAGGTGTAGTCCCAGGTATTTTATACTGTCTAAAGATATTTTATTTTAATCTTATTTGTGAGGTGCTTGGAGTTAAGTGACTTTTCCAGGCTCACACAACGAGTTAGTTATTTTAAATGTTTTTTTTTTTTTGTTACTATTTCTTCTTGAACAGTTTTGTTTGTGACATTTAGGAATGCTGATGATTCATGCGGATTGACTTTATATCCTGCTGCTTTGCTAAAATTATTATTTCAGCTATCTTTTTAGTCAGGTATTTGAGATTTTCCAAGTATGTCATTATATCATCTGCAAAATAGATAGTTTTATTACTTCATTCCCTATTCTAATATCTTCTATTTCTTTTCATTCTCTTATTGCCATTGCTATCATACTGGTGACAGTGGGCATCCTTGTCTCACACCTGATTTTACTGGAAAGGCTTCTAGTTTATCCCCCTTACAAATAATGTTTGCTGATGGTTTTAGATAAAAAGCTTTTTTCTTATTAATTTAAGGAAAAATCCACTTATACCAATAGTTTCAATTGGTTTTTAAATAGAAATAAGTTTTGGACATTATGGAAAGCTTTTTCTGCATTTATTATCATATGAGTTTTTAAACTTTTATCATTAATGTAATCCATTATGTTAATTATTATGATCATTATTTTTCCATCTACAAAAGAAAGCATAGATTTAGAGCTGGTGGGAACTTCAGAAATCACCTAGTATTATAACTTCCTTCATTTTGCAGATGGAGAAAACTGAGGATCAGAGAGAGCCTATCACTTACCTAAAGCCATATGTTAGTATGTGGCAGAGCTGGAATTTGAACTCCAATCTTCTGGTTCCAAGTCTAGCATTCTGTCTACTTCACCAACTATTTCAGGCTTATTTTTCCTACCATTATTTGAAAACAAGAACCATTCATTTTAAATGCTACCTTAGAATGATTTTGGTATCAATATGTCTCAATCAATTTGGAAGGTTTGAACTGCCTGCCTTTTTTGTTTATAAGTACTTTCTAGAGTTGTTTGATCACAGGTTTTATGAGGTTGGCCCAATATAGTAATATCATGGAAAGGACACTTATTTGAATGTTGAAAGATTGGGTCTGAAGTCTGGGTGGTAATCATCTCTGATAGGTTAACAAGTAATGAGAGAATGAATGTTACAATGAAAGGTGGACTCTGAGGCACATGACTCTGATCATGCAGTCTCCATCAAGGAGGCTTATCTATACTCATATCACCCCTCTCTGAGGTAATCTAGACAAAATGGAGAATCCACTTTTATCCAGTCTGAGTAAAACACAATGGGTCAGAATCCATAAATTCACCTAAAGTAAGATTTCTTTACCTTTTGATCAGATCTGAGTTTTCCTTCTCATTATCAGGCCTGTACTTTAAAGGCTGGATGAATATCTTCTGATTTCTGAATGAGGAAGTAGAAAAGGGAGAATACCTTAGTCCTATTTCAATAATTGGTAATTAATATAAAAGAAAAAAATAATTTTTCTCAATATTCACTGCCAAATGTCTGTTACTGGCAATGGCATCCTCATTGGCTCAGGTAATTGCTAGATCTTTTTGGCCTAGAGTCATTGTAGCTATTAATTTATGGTGGTTAAATGACTATAGAGAATTGTGAGAGTTTGTAGCAAAATAAACAGTGAACTAGAATTGGAAAGATCTAAGTAAGGTTCCAACTTGGCATTGTGACTGTAGACAATTCACCGGACCTATGTGAGCATCTTTTAACTTGTGCATAAAGTAGGGATTAGAATATTTACAATACCTAACTCACAAGATTAATCTGAAAAAAAACCACTTTATAAATTGCAACACATAATACTACATGACTTATAAGTTATTTTTGCATTTTATTTGAATATTTTATAGTTGATTATGTATATATTGTACATACTTCATTCCCTTCTAGTATAAGGTAATCTCCTGAGGACAAAGGTTACTTTATTCTTATATCACCAGCATCTATCACAATGCATCATACATAGTAGAAACTTAATAAATGCCCCTTACATTGAATCAATCATCATCCAGAATCCCAGTTCTTGGAGATGGTCAGCAAAAACTCAAATGTGACTGGTGGTGGGCATGTGAACCATAACTATGGTCTTCTTTGATGAATGTAAAGAGCGGCAGAATCATATACAAGGATCTTAGCTTCTATGTCTGCTTTTGCCATTTACTAACTGGTGGAAAATTAGGCAAGTAATTTATCTTCTTTGAAATGAACTACCCACATGTCAAATCAGAAAAATTAAGTCCACCTTTTAGGTTTGTCATAATCCTCAATGTGAAAACCTTTTTGAAAAAGTTGTAAGATCAGCACCAAGGCCAGGGAGCACTTTTCAACTGATTCCAGGAATAAGTCTTGCTGTTAGAACAGTTGCTTTGGGACTTTGAAAGGAGAAGGTGAAAAGATTGTGAGAATGGTTACTAATGGGAAGTGTAAAATCATACCATTCCCATGTGCTGTACCTTATTCCTTTCCCAGGGTTAGATTTGAAAAGAGTGACTTATTTTGTTCTGTTTTTCCCCTTGATGAAAAAGCTGCCCTGAGTTTTTGCTTTTGACTCTGTCTCTGAGTACTAGGAGTATATTTCAGTAGTAGAAACAAACCTGCCAAAAGCCCTGGCTCCAATATGATGTACAACCCCCAGAGACAGAAGTGCTATTCAAATCGATGTATTCACTAATTTCTGGCCCATTATCAATATTAAAAACCAAGGTAGCTTGAGTGACATCATTGAAAATGCAAATGTTCATGGTAAAGACACCACAAAATTGCTTCACTGACCTCCCTCCCCATTTAAAAAAGTTGTACTTTTTCCTCTTGATCAAAACACAGCAGATAACACCTTTAAGATACTGGAATTTCTTAAATTTGCTTTCAGATTGGCAGTACTATCTCCCTCCCTTCCCCTTTTTTAAGCCAAAGAAGTAATGAAAGGAAAAGAGCAGAAAGAAAGGGAGGAAGAGTAAGGGGAGAAGGAAAAAGAAGGGAGGAAGATAAGGAAGGAAAGAAAAGTAAAAAAGAAAGAAAAAAAATAAAATTAAGCATTTACTTTGCAAAACTATTTATACAGACAGTACTTTGCAGGGAGCTTACATTCTAATGGAGGAATGACAGGTATAGAAGGTTTCAGTTGCAAGTTAGAAGAAAGAGTCCCTTATTCTTAGCAGGAGATGGGAAAATGGATGTAAGTACCTCTTCTTTAATGCCATTTTCACAGAAAGATTCATTTTGTGCAAATTCAGGAGAAAGGTATAATGGTGAGACTTTATTTTCCATATTTATTTGAGTGAAATAACAACATCCTCCTGAAATTAGTCCTTTTTCTCTGAGGATTTCTCAATATTGTTGCCATGAGATTACAGACTCTAGAGCTGAAAGGAACCCTGGGGGCCATCTTATATCAACTATATATGAGAAGGAATGCCCATCTGAGAAGTGGTCATTGGCCTCTAAAGACTTTCTCCCCACCCCCTAGTTAAGTAGTTGTTTATTGGAAAAAGTGGAATACAGAGAGGTCATTAGATTGACCAGAGAGCAATAATACCACACAAGTTAGGAGTGATGGGAGAGGTCAACACGAAGCTCTGCGATCTCAGCTTCTTCTTGAACTGTGAGGGATGGCCTGGAGTGTTAGAGCATACCCAGACGGAAGGCTTTGGCTTAGCAGGCATGGTTAGAGACAAAGAACAACTTGCAGGTTGCAGTTCCTGACTTTTCACCTGGAGTGCACTTGTCTTGAGCAGCTTGGCTGTTAGCCATGGCCTGCTTAATATATTCCTCTTGGGCAGCCTGCACATTTTCCCTTATTTCATCCTAGGTCTTGTGGGCAGATGCTTGCAAGACCTGGCAATAAAAAAAAGGTCAGAGTCTATATCTCATGCAAGAGGAAGGTGGTGATGGCATTGAGGTTAATGGAGGCATCCTCCTCACTCTGACCCCCAGACAAGAAAGTGATACTGGTGACTGCAGGAGGCACAGTCTGGTGAAGGGCAGTTACAGTTGTCTTTGTTAAATCCCCATGTGAATACTTCTGGGTATAGGCATGGCCAGGGATGACCATGTCAGGCCGCCAAGGTCCCTTCCAGATAGACATGATGGTCACTCAAAACTTCGTAGACAGTAGCCAGGACCTTCTCAGCGACATAGTGACAATGCTTCAGATTGTGTTCTACATCAGGGAATATCTCTGGCCCCACAATGGGGACAATGCCATTCTGCTGGTAAATGCTGGCGTATTAGACCAGCATTTTGACATTCTCCATGATGGCAAGTGGGGAAGGTGTATTATCCCCAATCTTTATTACATGGTGCCATTTGGCAAAGTCAGCTCCATCCTTCTTATAATGGGCACAGCACTCACTCAGCCCATCCAGGCCTTGGGTAGTAGTCTTACCATTGATCTCTGCCAGGTACACTATACTTTTGTCCACCTTTATGCCCACTTTGGCACCTTTTGACTTTATGACTTTGAGGAAGGGATGACCATCATCAGCTTTCTGGTAGAATGTCTCATGGAAAAATGTAATACCTCTAATACAGGAGTTCACTCAATCGTGTGCTGTTGGAAATACCTGCCTATAGAGACACCACTTTTTCTCTGTGTTCTCAGTTGCAATGGATGGCAGTCGCTTTGCAATGCTGTTGGTGAACTCATTTGCTGCCAAGATTCCCTTGCTCAGAGCAACAATTCAATGAGCTATATCAGACAGTTCTTTCTTTTGCTCTGGTGTCAATGCTGGGTATTGGCAAGGCATGTTTTCCTTGGCTGTACTGGTAATCCGGCAGGAAGTAGATTACTTATGGTCAGGAGCTGAACTTCTGCCTAAAAGACTTTCAGTGATAGATAACTCACTATCTTTTAAGGAAGCCCATTTTGCTTTTGTACAGGTTTAATTTGTTAAGAAGTTTTTTCTTACATTAAGCCAGAATCTGTTACATGCAACTTCTACCCACGAGTACTACTTCTGTCCATTCAGGCCCACCAGGACAAGTCTTATCCATCCATGTGACAGCAAATTATCCCCATTCCCTTCAACCAATTCTCCCATGTCATAGTTCCAGTCTTTCTGTCATCCTGATTATCCTTGTATGGATACAGTTGAACTTGTCAATATATACCCAGAACTAATCACAATCATCAGATGTAGTTTGACAAGGGTTGGACTAAACTCCCTTTTTCCTGGATACTATTAGCAAGGTTGATATAGAAACTTAAGGAATACATTAACTTTTAAGCCTGCCTTATCACATGATTTCAATTAAACTCAACAAACACATATGGTAGTGGTTCTCAACCTTCTTAGTGCTGTGACTCTTT
This sequence comes from Pseudochirops corinnae, assembly GCA_028646515.1. Taxonomy (NCBI): domain Eukaryota; kingdom Metazoa; phylum Chordata; class Mammalia; order Diprotodontia; family Pseudocheiridae; genus Pseudochirops; species Pseudochirops corinnae. Next base: position 106,555,299 of record CM053585.1, on the reverse strand, counting down.
ATACTCATATGTGAGTGTATCTGCATGAGGGCAGACCTGCCTGGAGACAGATAGAAGAGTGGTGTCTCTGTTCCTAAGACCATCCGAAATATGTGTTTTCCAATGGTCTTAGGTGACTCCTGTGAAAGGGTCATTTGACTCCCAAAGGGGTCGTGACCCACAGGTTGAGAACTGCTGATATATAGGAACCTAAAATGTAGAAGGTGTGGGGAAGACAAAATAGCCCTTGCCTTCCTGATGTGGGAATCATTCAGAATCAGTCTTCCATATAGATCATTTTTATCTTCATTTTATCATCTTTATAGTTTTATCATTTTTTGGGAGGGAAGTAAATAAAAGTCAACAAGTTAGAAACAAGGATAAATATGATAAATTATAGTGTGAATAATTTATGAAATTAAAGTAGCCCTAAAATGACCTATTTAAATTTGCTGTTTTTTTAAAAAATAGTACATGGGTAAAAGGAACAGACATTGTGAAAGACTATCAAAATTTTCCATAGACTTTTGTAGTTAGGTCCTGATTAGTGACAATAATGAATCCTGTGAAGTGGTGACATTATTTGAATTTGCACCACATATTTCCATTAGGCTGGAACCAGTTACCATGTTTTGCATAAGCAAACCTTCAAATAGTTTGAATTAAACAAAATATATGTGATCACTTCACTGGATTCATTATTTGCACTAACTAGGACTGAACTCAAACTGACATAAAGTAATGGCTACAGTGAGGAGACCAAAAAAAAAAACAAAACTGTATTAGGCAGTGGAAGCTTAATTGTGAATCAGAGACCCATGGCAGCCAAGGGCAGTACTGACTTGGGATAAACACACGCACACACATGCATGCATACACATGCACACACACACCAGCTTATAAGACAGAGAAGAGTTTGAGAAAGAAAAAAACAATATTTTCAGAAAGCTTGGTGCGATATTCTGTCTCTGTCATTTTTTTTTTTTTTGATTTGACACAAATGGAACACTAGGAACTTTAGTATTTGAAGTGGTTACATTTACTAGATATGGGCACTAAACACCATTCTTTGCTCTCTCAATAACTCCAGATGATAATGGTCCATGGTCCATAGTATCGTTCAGTGGGACCTGAGGGGCAGAGAGACAGTTCCTATATCCTCCTTGGAGAAATTCTTTTCCTCAATTTATTTATTTTCAGTTTAAAACATTCAGTTCCACAAGGTTTTGAGTTCCAAATTTTCTCCCCCTCACTTTCCACCCCCACCTTCCCTCCCCATGGCCTCATGAAATCCAATATAGGTTCTACAAATACCTTCTCATTAAACATTAGTCAACTTGTAAAGAAGGATTATAACCAATGGCATGAACAATGAGAAAGAAGGTACAAAACAGAACAAAAAAGAGAGCAAGTAGTTTGCTTCAATCTGCATTCAGATTCCATAAATCTTTCTCTGGATGTGGATAGCTTTTTCCATCATGAATCCTTTGGTTCAAATATTTACTTGGTGCTTTAAGGTATTTTAAAATTCTGTTCTTTTTAGTATTTTTCATACCAAGAAAATGGTGATGAAGTGAATATCAGTAACTACTGACCCATATGCTTACTTTCTCACCCCTCAAAATCTTATGAGAAACAACTCAATATATATTGAAGTTGTCCTTGATGAAAATGTCAGAAGGAAATAGCCACACTTTCACCCCTGATATTCTACTACATCTTAGTTATGTAATCAAAAAGTATAGAGACCACAGCATCTCACTTCACTTGATTGTTGACTATGAAAAAAAAAGTGTATTTGATTTAGTAGAGCAGAATTCAGTCCTGTAAACTTTTCCCTAGCAAAGTTTTTTTCATGAATAAGCTAAAACAGGAACCCTTGAAAGATACAATGATGGCAATAACTTTGACCCTCTAATTATTCATAACAGATGAGACATAAAACAGGGAGACCTATATTCACCAAAGGTGTTTGCCACTATCATGGCAGTAGTCCAATATATGACCCTGGTAGAAGAGGGATTCTGAATATAGGTGTAGGTTCTCCAGATGCTCCTATTTTCAGATTACATTCTGTCAATACTCTCAAGCCCTGAAATGCTAAAAAAAAAAAATTGCATTTATATAGCACCTACTATATGCTGGCACTATGCTAAGTATTTTACTTAATATCCATATCCATATCCATATATCAATCTGTCTATATTATATACACATACATACACATTTGATCATAATGACAATCTTCTGAGTAGGTACTATTATCCTCATTTTACATCTAAGGAAACTAAAGTAAATAGGTGTAGCACCAATGCAATATTCATGGTACCAATGGTCATGATACATATAATGGAATAATGCTCGATTGCAAAATATAGCATACTCTCCATATATAAGACAGAAGCAAAACATTTATTCAGACACCAGAAGACCGAATCTCAAAACCAGTAAGCCAATTCCATCATAGTAGCAAAGAAGTTAATAAGCCAGGATAGCACAGAGAGCCACACCATCCTTTAGCCTTCCCACAAACCAATACAAGCCCAATATTTACTCACAAACCTATCTATCTTCCTCAGAAGTATCCTCTCCTCCTACCCATTTAGCTTGCTCTGACTCCCAGCTTCCTGTGGGCTCTGCTCCACCTTTCAGCAAACTCCTTCTATGACAGGCTCCATATGATTACGTTCAGCCTTTTAGTTTATTTTTAAAGCAGGAAAGGTCTTCAAATTCTCTTAGACTTATTAAGGGGCAGGGAAGATCTTCAAATTCCCATTCCTATTACAACAGGTTAAGTGACTTGCCCAATATCACACAGCTAATAAATATTTGAGACTAGATTTGAACTTGGGAATTCCTTACTCTAGGTCTACAACTCTATCCACTGTGTCATTTAGATTTTTCCTAATTCCATGAAATCCACAACCACTCATGTTCATTCTCACGATTCATATGATAAAAATTATGCAAATAAAGAATGTGTATTATTCAGCTTATGCTATTTGCCTTGAAGGATAATCCACAAAGAAAGTGCATCAGTTAATATGTTTTAGATACTTTGCATCAACAGAGCTCATAAGTAAATCAGAGTAATAGAAGAAGCTGCATTTCATCTTTTAAAAATATTTTATTTTTTCCCAATTACATGTAAAAATGATTTTATTTCATCTTTCAGAGTTTGAGGATATTATGTTTGGAAGGGACCTTAGTGGTCATCTTGTTCAAACCACAACCCCAAAAGAACCCTCTTTGCAACATGTCCCTAAAGGGATTGTAGCCTTTTCATGGAGACCTCTTCAGAAGGAAAATCTACCATCTCTTGAGGTAGCCCATTCTTTTAGCAAATTTTTCCTTATTCTAAACCTAAATTCATTTCTTTATAACTTTCACTCTCTGAATCAAACACAAGGTTTCTAATCTTTCTTTCATAGGGATTCAGCCTTTTCAATACTGGAACATGTTCACCCCAAGACTTCTCTCCTTCAGGCTAAATATCCCCAATTTGTCAGCTGATCTCCACATGGCAGGAGGGTCAGTCCTGTTGCCAAGCTCCAGCTTATTTCTATCCTTCCTAAGATGTGCTTCCCAGAACTGAATACAATACTCCACATATGATCTAACCACATCAGAGTACAATGGGACTGCCCCCTCCTTTTTCCTGGAAGCTTTGCCTCTCTTAATGCAGCCCCTTATCACATTAGCTTTTTTTAAAATTTGGTTGCCACATCACTTTGATAACATATTGAATTTATAGTTTTCTTTTTTTGGGAACTCACATAGCACTTTTGATATTCTCAAACTCTTTCCTGAAACAAACAAAAAAAAAATCTCATTTTAAAAAACACCTTCATCATTTTATTGATTTTCTATGGGTGAGCCTCATGAAGTAGAATAATCCCCAAGAAATCAATTTTGCAAGTCATCACATGGGTAGTGGAGTGATGTAGATAGATAGGTAGATAGGTAGACAGGTAGATAGATAGATAGATAGATAGATAGATAGATAGATAGATAGTGGGCTTAAATGCGTTGCAGTGTTTCAATAATGATAAATGGTGCACATAAAATAGTCTAAAATTTATCAACAAATAGATCTATGACTAGATATGGAGGTGAGGTGGTCATGCAGAGAGAGTGAAGGATGATGGATAGACAGCCTATTTGTTTCACTGGTACCCATGGAAGAGGGACATTTTCTGCTGCTGAACTGCCCTCTCTCTCTTCTTGGAATGCTTGGTACCCCAAATGCAGGGGCTGGCATGGGATGAGAACATGACTAATTGTCATAGAACCTTCACTTACACTCTTACATGGCCTTTAATTACTGAGTAGGCGTTGCCCCAGACAAATTGAGACCTGAGAAAGATCTTAGGTTAAAAAGGCCAAGGTTGCCCACTGCATCCAGGGCCTTCACCAGTCATCTTGACCTTATGTGTTGCCCCTGGACCTCAATAACTCTGGAGGAAAGGGTGAGGCTGATGACTCTGAACTTTTCTGCCTCACTTAAATCCAATTCACTTGCAAATCAAGACATCTTCCTCCTAAAGTAATTAGTCTTCTTTGAGAATGAAGGATGAACAATAGGAATAACTCTAATTGTAGCAACTTAATTCTGATGCCTCAGAATTCAATAATATGGGGCAGGAGGAAGAGGGACACAGAGGAGCAAAATAAAGTAGAGATAATGACCACAAAGTAAACTGGTTCATTGTGTTTTCTGTCTTCCTTAGTTGGCAGACTTTGAAAGTCCCCCCTCCCCCAATCCTTTGTGTTTTCTGGCTTTGACTTTTAGACCAGAAGAATGGTTCTAGCTGAGAACATCTGGAAATGTCCATGTCTTGGTGGTAGTAGTGGGAAATGAGAGCATTTCTAAAATCTCTCCACTAAGAAGATGTGGCCCAGAGTTTCAAGGATTGTCCAATCCATAGATCAAGACATTGATGTTTGTTGACTTCCGATCTCCCAAACAAAACAGGAATAGAGATTATCTCAGTTACTCATGATACTTTCTAGGGAAGTTGGTTGCTGCTAGTTGGGTATTGCTGGGTCTGACTTGTGGACTGGGTGATTCCTGAGGCTCTGAAGTCACCATCATCAATGAAGTGATGGGGGAGGATCTCAGAAGCTGTTTCTGAATATTGACTAGGAAAAACAGGCTGTAGTATAAACTTAGGCCAAAGTAAGTCAGGAATTTGAAACTTGAAGGATCCTGACCTATGACCATATTAATAATACCCACTAGGTTTAGAGAAATTGTGTGGATGTTTGGGATTTGTAGGAAATGTACCAACATGTACATGCATTTATCAGTCTACATATGGTATAGCTAGAAAACTGTACAAAACAATGATGAATGTTGTTAACATTTGCTTCTCCAAGCTACATTTATTTATGTTCTGGTACCAGCTGCCAAGGGAAGGAGAATTGAACCCAGCTATTCAGGTTCAAACAGGCAGCTCTAGATTGCACAAATCTTTTTCTTGATGCCTTTTGTACCCAGGTTTTGCAGAAGCATAAGACCCAGTTAGGGACCCACCAATAGACCCTCCTGGATATAGGCAATGGCAGCAGAGCCTGCCTGTCTCTACATGAGACTGAGAAGTTTGGACCAAACAGAATGAATGGGGGGTGGGGGGGGGTGGATGTCAAGGAATACAAATCCTTGTATCTAAGCTGCTGAAATCCTCTTTTGGGCCTCATCTGACAGTTTCCTCCTATATCCTACTTGGTGAATATCCCAAAGATAAAGCTGGTTTGATGTCTGAGCACTGTTACTGTTCTACAATATTGCCCCCAAATCCCAAGTAGTATTTGCCTGTAGCCCAAGTAATGGGTAAAGAGGCAGCCAAAACACTGATTTGTTGTAAGGAAATATATGGGTTCAAATCACATAAATGACCTTTGTAGCTATATGGAGATGAGCAGGTGACTTAAGTTCTTGTGTAAAACAAGAATAATACCCTCAGAAGCCCCTATTTCATAAGGTTGTTTTGAGCATAAAATGAAAAAATGTGTCATCACCCTCATCTCTAGTGTACAATGTCCACTGTGTTCCTCCATCTATATATACCTTTTACAAACATCCTATAATATGCAAGCTTCCTTAAGCCAGTACAAATAGGAACAGTCATTCCTAGAGTTTTTTATATATAGGGTCATAACTAGGAGAGGATGACTAGGGCTTTGCTTCTGGGCCCCAAATTTAGAGGGAGCTCACAGTCACTTGCATCCCTCAGCAGCATAGAAACAAGAGCTTAGAACCTAGTTGGCAAGAATAATTACCTAAAGTAGAAAGATACCAAATGGCAGACTGAGGTGGTCTTAGATACCACCCCCCCACCCAAGCTGTGGTTTCTGAGTAGCCTTGCATTGTAAAAATGTTCCAGAGTATCTTTTGATCCTGTTCTCCTCTTCCCCTCACTCCTTTCCAACGTTAACAGGATGATACCCTGTCTACCCTCAATGGAGGGCATGCTTGTTCCTGGTTGCCCTGGAAGAATGCTGTGGTACTTAATCCAAGCACTAAAATTGCTAGTTATAGTTCTTCATATCTATCTTATTTTCCATGGATACTGTTAATTAAAATATGGATTCCCAGAGTGGTACTAGAATGCATTGGAAACAGCATTGGACTCAGAGTAAGAAGATGTAGATTCAAATCCTTGCTCTACTACTTACTAATTAATGTAATTATGAACAAGTCATTGCCCTTTCATTAATTTGTTTCCTTCTTTATGGACCACAGATAATCATATGTGGGTACCTATATTTCAGGGCAGTCAAGAAAAAGGCTCTTGGTGATGTATAAAGCTCTATAGAAATTGAATTTCATGATGGCACTTCATCAAAACCAATCATTTAAAAATGTGCAGCCACTGCCCATTGCAACTTTTGTGGGGTAGTCACAGGTCAGAAGAACATACAAGGGTAGCCTACAATGGTTACCCTAAAGCAGAACAGTAAAGATAAACTCTAAAATAGGGCTGCCCTGAGTCTGCTGATCCAAACTGGATATCATGTCATCGTCCTTTATATCACCTATCTGCTCACCACTGTGTTTTCACAGTGAACTGAACTGTAATGATATGGAAGTCACACAATGTGGTCTCTTTGGCAGACAAGGGTCTTATCTTTATGTTTCACTTTTTACCAAATTATGTTCCTGGGTAAAAGGGTGCTCTCAAAGGATAAGACTGCCAAGTGACTTATTCACTGTTTGACAAAACCAACAACTCATTAACTAAAAAGCACAGGAAAAGAAATGATCAAAACTGCTGTGAATCCATTAGTGACTAAAGACGTTGGTAGTTGAGGCATGTTTGTAATTCAATGATGAGGTTTTTGTTTATTGAGTGATTCCTTCCTCTTCTACCACTGGTCTCCCTCCTGCCAAATTATGCATGTATTTATTTTCATGTGAGAACGAATGATATGATGGGGCCAGACTTCTTCTGGAGCTTTGTGTTCAGGTCCAGAAACCACATTTGTAGACATTAATGAATATCCAGAAAGCTGAGACCAAATCAGTGAGGGACATTTACTTGGTTTTGGAACTGAGAATGCTTAGTCTAGAGAAGAAAAACGCAGGAAACGAGAGACGTGATAACTGTCTCTTCAGGTATGTTAAGGACTATCCTTGGGAGGAGAGTTTGAATTTCTTTTGCTTGGCCTCTGAGCACAAAACTAGGGGAAATGGGCTCATGTGTCAAAGAGACAAATTATTTTTAAAATATTTCAGATGGAGCAGCTAGGTGGCACAGTGAATAGAGCACTGGCCTTGGAGTAAGGAAGACCTGAGTTCAAATGTGGCCTCAGTCACTGGACACTTACTAGCTGTGTGATCTTGGACAAGTCACTTAACCCTGATTGCCTTGCCTCCACTCTTCCCCTACCCCCCAAAATTATTTCAATTGATATTCATCAACAACATTGTTTCAGTACAATGTATAGAGCTTGGATTCTGGAGTCAGGAAGACTTAAGTTCAAATTCACCTCAGACACTTAGTAACTGTGTAACCCTGGGCAAGTAACGTACCTTCTGTATACTCCAGTTTCTTCATCTGTAAAATGGAGATAATAATAGCACTTACCTCTCATGGTTGTTAATGAGGGTTAAATGTCACAATAATTGTTCATTTGTTTGTTTATTTTTTTAGCTTTCTTTTTTAAGATTTTGAGTCCCAGATTTTCCCCCTCACCCTTCTCCAGTCCCAAGAAAGCATGGAATCTGATATAGACTATACATGTACAATCATATTAAACATATTTCCCCATTAGCTATGTTGTGAAAGCAGAATGAGAACAAAAGGTAAAATTCATGAGAAGGAAAAAACAGAAAAGACAAAATAATATGCTTCAATCTGCCTTTAGACTCCATAGTTCTTCCTCTGGATGTGGATAGCATTTTCCATCATGAAAAATGACATAACAATTTTAAAGCTCTTCACACAGTGTCTGGCAAAATAGTAAGCCCTGCATTATTGTTAGCTATTATAATTCTTTCAAATTCTTCTTTCAAAGAGGCAAATTTGATATAATGAAAGATTCTGATAAAGGAAGGCCACGCAAAGTGCATACTACATGCTACAAAACTGTAAAAAGACAGCATCGACCATGGTTCCTGTCTCTGAAATCCAGAGATCCTTGCTACTATTCAAATAGTGGCTTTTTAAGTCTGAATTTTCTTATTAATAATAATAGTGATAACACTAGTCTACTATTATGTTGCACTTTAAAATTTGCAAGAATAACTCTGTGAGATAAATACTAAAGTAATTGTTATCTCCACTTTTACAAGGAAGGGAGTGGAATGTCAGCGAGCTGAAATGTCTTGCTTGTTCATGGTCATGTGGTTAGTAAGTGTCAGTTTCAGGATTCAGAGCCATTTGCCTCCCTCTCTGTTTAGCAGCATCTTTTGGTAGAGGTGAACTACACTGAGGCCAGTGGAAAAATCTATGGGAAAGGTCTCCTTTTACAGGTGAGACTTCCAAGTAATTATACACAGTAAATCATAAGATCGAAAGTTTTAGAATAGGAGGAGACTTTTATAGATCATTTGCTCAATATTTTAAAGTAGTTTATAGAGACTTAGGTATTTGCTTAGCTATTTGGAAATGAGAAGACTTTTTCTCCTGGATCCAAGGTTTATGATTCTTTCCCAGAATGAAATTAGATGAAGGTGAACACCAACACTCCTGTGTGTGGGCACCCTGCCCATGGCTAAGCAACATGAATCATCAATGTGGCATAACAGCCAAAGGAGCTAATGTAACTTTAAGCTTCATTAATGGAAACAAAGTGTTATCCATAATGACATAGGTCATAGTCCTGTTACATTTGGCACTGGTTAGGCCACATGTTCAGTATTATATTCATGCTTTTGTACCATATTTTAGAAGAGACACTGACAAGTGGAGTTCATCCAAAGGAAGAATGATCCAGATGATGAAGCGACTGGAGAACAAATTGTAAAAGAAGATGGGGAAGGAAATGGGTGATGTTTAGCCTGGGGAAGAGAGGATTTAGAGGGGATGTAATCAAGTCTTCAAGCATGTCACAGGCTAGAATAGGATTATTTTTGTGTTGATGTCATAGCTTACAACTAAGGGCTTTTTTTCCTTTGCATAAGGAAAAACAATTTGAAAACAGAGCACTCTTCTTTTTAAAAAAAATATTTTTAGTTCATTAAGTATTTCTGAATTATATGTTTTTTTTTTTTTTAACAATTTAAAAACATTTTGGTCCCCAATTCTCTTTCTCCTTGTGTTCCCTCCCCCATTCTTTGAGAAGGCAAGCACTTCAATTTTGATTATGCATGTGAGGTCACGCAAAAACACGTTTTCATCTTAGCCGTGTTGCAAAAATCAAGTAAAATAATAAAGAAATTTTTTAAAAGTGTGATTTAATCTTCCTTCAGAGTTCATCAGTTATGTCTCTGGAGGTGTATAGCATTTTTCATCATAGGCCCTTTGGAATAGTCTTGTACCATTGTCTTGATCAGAGTAGCTAATTCTTTCACAGTTGATCATCTTTACAATATTGCTGCTACTGTGTACAATGTTCTCTTGGTTCTGTTCACTTCCCTTTGCATGAGATCATATAAATCTTCCTAGGTTTTTCTGAAATCTACCTGCTCATCATTTCTTCTAGCACACTAGTATTCAATCACAATCATATACCACAACTTGTTTAGCCACTCCCCAATTTGGTGGGCATTCCTAGATTTCTAATTCTTTGCCACCACAAGAGAGCTCCTAAAAATATTTTTGTTCCAATAGGTCCTTTCCCTTCATCTTTGATCTCTTTTGGATACAGACCTAATGGTAATATTTCTGTGTTAAAGGGTATGCACAATTTTATAGCCCTTTGAACTTTGTTCCAAACTGTTCTTCAGAATGAATGGATTAATTCACAACTTCACCAATAGTGCATTAGTGTCCCAATTTTCCCACATCTTCTCCAGTATTTGCCATTTTTCTTTTCTGTCATGTTTGCCACTCCAATAGGTGTGAGGTGATATCTCATATTTGTCTTAATTTTTATTTCTTTATTCAGTAATAATTTAGAACATTTTTATGTGACTATTTATAGCCTTTAATTCTTCTGAAAATTGCCTGTTTATTTCCTTTGAGTATTTGTCAAGTGGGAAATAGATCTTTTTAAAAAAAAATTTGGCACAGTTCTCTATATATTTGAGGAATGAAATATTTATCAGAGAAACTTGTTACAAATTTTTTCTTCCAGTTTCCTGTTTTCCTTATAATTTTGGCTACATTAGTTTGTGCAAAAGGTTTTTAATTTCATATAATCAAAATTATCCATCTTACTTCCCATGATTCTCTCTATCTCTTGTTTTACCATAAACTCCTCTCTTATTTATAGAACTGACAAGTCCATTTTTTCCATTCTTCTGTTATTTACTTATAATATCACCCTTTATGTCTAAATCACTTATCCATTTTGACCTCATTTTATTATACAGTAAGAGATATTGGTCTACACCTAGTTTCTGTCAAACTTATTTCCAGTTTTCCCAGTCATTATTGACAAATGTTGAGTTCTTACCCCAAAAGCTTGGTTCTGTGGGTTTATCAAACCCTAGATTACTATGGTAATTTAATATTATGTCTTGTGTACCTAATCTATTCCACTGGTCTACCATTCTATTTCTTAGCCAGTACCAGGTTGTTTTGATGATTACCACTCTGTAATATAATAGTTTAAAATTTTAAATGACTAGGCCACCTTCCTTCACATTTTTTTCATTGATTCCTTTGATATTCTTGACCTTTAGTTTTTCCAGATGAATTTTGTTACCATTTATTCCAGCTCTGTAAAATAATCTTTGATAGTTTGACTGGTATGGAATGAGTAAGTAAATTAACTTAGGCAGAATTGTCATTTTTATTATGTTGACTCAGCCTATTCATGAACAATTAATATTTCTCCAATTGTTTAGATTTGTCTTTATTTGTGTCTTTATTTTGTTGATACAATCCCTGGGTTTGTCTTGGCAGGTAAACTCCCAAGTATTTTATACTGTCTCTAGTTATTTTAAGTGAATTTATCTTTCTCTCTTTTGTTGCTGGGTTTTGTTGATGGTATATAGAATTGCTGATGATATATGTGGATTTATTTTATATCCTTCAATTTTGCTGAAGTTTTTAATTGTTTCAACTAGTTTTTTTTAGTTGATTTGAGTATTCTTTAGTGGAATGAGCCCCCTTAGTGGACAGTGAATTCCCCATCACTAGAAGTATTCAAATGAAGACTAGATGACTACTTATCAGAGCTGTCAAATCAGATCATTTCAAACTGTTAATCAGTCTTGGGAATTTGTTTTTTCTTTTCTTCCTCCTTAAAAATGTTTATTTGTTTAAAAATTCTTTGTTATTAAGGATGGCTGTCTTGGAGTGGACATGAGAAAAATCCAAGAGGATATTTAAGCATATAAATAAATGTCTATTATTTTAATAATTGGAATTGTTGAAGAGGGAATTCTCAGTCAACTATGAGTTGGAATCGCTGACTGTTGAAACTCTTTTCCATACACACATGTGTAGTGTCATGAGGAAATCTTCAAGGATTTCTAGAATATAGGAGTAAGAGAACCTGACTTTTTAAAACCGAGTAAGTATCCCTTCCTGAATAGTATCTCTCTGTTGCATAGCTCCTTTTTAGGGGTTGGCACCAGTACAGTATGAAAAGATCTCCAAACTTAGCCAAAATGGTAATCAATCTAATTTCCTTGTAAAAGTCTGAAGTTCTCTTTCAGTTGAGCTAGAAATACAGAAAATTGCTTAGGTCTTGTGGCTCATTTTACATGGTATTTCACTGTAGGGTAAAGAATTCAGTACTAGAAAGGAGACCTGGATTGGGTCTCCTTCTGCCACTGACTAATTCTCTGTTCTTGGGCAAATCTCTGAGAGTTGTTCTTATCTGAAAAGTGAGTGCTGATGTAGATGACTTCTATGGTCTCTTCCAAGAAAAAAATTCTCTAAATTCTATGGAGGGCAAAATTTCTGCAGTCATAGAAGTCTCAGTTTGTACAAATGAAACTCTACATGATATGTGGATTAACACAACTCATCCTTTCTAATCACCAATCATTTGTTTGGCTTGATCATAGAATCATAGAATGAGAGCTTGAAAGCACCCTTGAGGCCATCTGGCTCAAAATCCTCATTTTATAGATGAGTGAGCTGTGGCCCAAAGAAGTTAAATTAATTCTGTGGTCAGCACATGATAGTGGTAGGAATTAGTCCCTGTTCCTCTGACTCCAAAGCCAGTAGATTTTGTTTTGTTTTCTTTGTCACACTGTTGGGATTGTTTACAAGAGTAGATTAATTTACCTTTTTTTTTCCTTGGATGTAACCATATGAAAAAAAGATCTTTTATAGTTTTTGCTTCTCTGATGAAAACAGTATAGATCTATGTGGCCTTTGGGACTGGACTGGGTTTATGACCGGCTTTCAGGGAAGTGAGTATAGAGCTTTCTCAGAGAGAATTCTTTGGGAAATTCCCTCCTAAATAACAGACTTCTAGATTTGGAATTGGTATCATCTAGGTTTGAATCCCATCTCTCACACCAGTTATGTGACTATACTCAAATCAAATAACTTCTCTGAACCTCAGTTTTCTCCTCTACAAAATGGGGATAATAGTTACTGTAGTTTTTGTGAAGCTCAAATGAGATAAGCTAAGTATTGCCATTTGCAAAGTGGAAATTGCTACATAAATACCAGCTATTATTATTAGACAGGGACAGGTTTGAGTTCAAGGGGTTGTATAGAGGGAACAATAGATCTTGGATTACATACCTCCTAAGAAGGACATAATTTGACCCTATATCTTTTCCACGTGCCTGAAATTGCATTCCCCCATTGCCTCTCCAATATATTGCTACTGAGGACAAGTAAAAATAATAATGTTACATTTGTATAAGGCTTTAAGATTTACAAAGCATTTTCCTTCCAATAACCCTATGAGCTAGTTAGTATAAGAAGTGTTATTCTGTGATGATTCCAGATAAAATACTAAAGCTCAAAGGAATTGTGACTTGCCCAAGAACATAGAACTATGTTAGAACTGAGTTTCAAACTCTGATATCTTGACTCCAAGTTCAGTGTTCTTTCTACCCTAAGGCCCTGGGGGGAAAGGCATCTTTCATAACAAAGTAGTTCCTAGAAGACAGCTCCCAATTTGATGGCTGGGAAGCTCTAAGAGGGACCATGAGGTAGAGGCTGATATTTAACTACCATTGGTTATCATATTTTTTATACAGCAATTTCTTATATGTGTCAGAGAAGATGATAACAAATTTCCTTCCCCTATTTCCAACCTTTTCTCCAATGGAAAAACATCTCAATAGCTTTCAACTTTCCACATTGTTTCTGTTTTCTAACTCTGAAATTATACTATTTGTGTGATTCTTTGTAAATCACTTAACCACTTGTGGCTTCTTCTTGTAAAGGTGTAACAATACTCTCCATACTACCTACCTCATGGGCTTGTTATGAATGTAAAATATTAATAATAAAAACAACAAATAGCTCTTAAGGGCCTTCTCTGTGCCAGCATTGTACTAAGTAGCACTACTAATAATAGATGGCTTTTGTATAGCATCTTAAAGTTTACAAATTGATTTACAAATATTTACAAAAATTTGTAAGAATTATTTTATCCTGACAACAACCCTAGAAGGTATGCTATAGTAATGTCCCCTATTTTAAAACTAAGAAAGCTGAGTATACTTCTGAGACTAGATTTGAACTTAGATCTTCCTGACTCCAGGTCCAGTGCTCTATCCACTGTGCCACTCAGGTGAAAGAATGTGTGTGTGTGTGTGTGTGTGTGTGTGTGTGTGTGTGTGTATAAAAAGTGATTTACCAGAAATGAAAGGATGTGCAATGTCAAACTACAAGATACTTTAGGTGACATCTAGTTAGACCCCTTCATTTTTCAGTTAAGGAAACTGAGCCCAAAAGGTGTTCAGTGATTTTACCAAGGTTATAAGAGAGAGCAAGTAGCAGATTGAGGGCTTGAACTTAGACCCTCTGACTCCAAATCCTGTACTCTTTACAGTTCACTGGTATTTTTGTTTTTATCTTGCCACGATTATGGAACCTCTTTTCACCCACGTATGCTTTCAATTTTCTTCCACAGAGTCGAAAACATGCAAGCAAAGTCCGACTTTATTACATGCTCCACCCTATAGATGGTGGGTGTCCAGCCAAGAAGCTGCGATCAGAAAATGTGAGTATACAGTGCACCTAGAGGATTCCCTTGCTGATTTGTCCTAATATTATGAATGTCATTTTTATCACTGTTCATATTTTAAATCATCATCTTAATTGAAGCTCATGTTCAGATTAGTCAAAAAGTTAAGTAAATAGGAATACTTTTCATTAAACATGATAAAGAACACTTCATATATACGTGGTCCTTTTTTGCCTGCCAGAGCACATCATCATTATAATGTATAATGCCATAATACATTTATGATGTGCCTACTATATGCAGAAGATTATTTTGGGCTTTGAGAGAGATGCAGAATTTAGCTAAAATATAATCCTGGCTATTGTAGGACTCACAGAGTAATAAACATCAGCACTGACTTGCACCTTGTCATGAATTGGCCCTGGGAGCAATGGAGACAAAGGATAGTGTGGCCATAAAGAGATTGTAAGTCTAGGCAAGATCTGAGACACAGAAAGGGTTAAAATACAGTCAGAATACAAAGCAAGAGACAGGCAAGGGAAGGACCAAAGCACACTAGAGGCAGAAGTAGAGCCAGCAATATTATCCCCATTTTGCCAATAAGAAAATTGAAGCTATTAGGATATGAACTCAGGTCTACTGAGTCTACATCATTCTGCCTCTCAAACAACTTAATTTATAAAAATAGCAATAGCAACAGTAATAATAGTTAGCATTTACAGAGTATTTTAAAGTTTTCAAAACACTTTGCAAACATTATCTCATTTGAGTCTCACATCATCCCTGGGAGATAGATTCTATTATTATCTTTATTTTACAGCTGCAAAAAATGGACACTGGGAGAGGTAAATGACTTGCTTAGAGTCATGTAGCTGAAAAGTGTCTAAAGCAGGATTTGAACTTGATTCATCCTGTTTCCAATCTGGTGCTCTATCCACTGTGCTGTCTACCTGACTAATCAAATTTTAGTTACACTAAGACTGATATTTACTAGAGGAGGGTTACCCAAAAACCATTTGGGCATCTTGGTCAAGTCTGTTTCCTGGCTTCTTTAAACATACATAGTTTCAGGAAGCCAGAATGCAGGCCAAGACTTATGGCTATAAGCACAAGTATCTTGAGCATGGGAGTTTTTCTTCCATTTTTGGAAAAATGATGATGTTTTGACATGGCATAAGGGCATTAAAATTAGTATTGATTTGTTGGAATGTTGCTGTGCTTCAAAATAGGGGTGATCTGCTCAGGTATAGCCATGTAAAGAATGGGTATTGTGCTTAGAAAGAATGATATTGTGTAAAGATGTCTGATGTTGTGAAAAGATCTCTGAATCCAAAGTTAGTCTGAATTCAAACCTGGCTTTGAAACTTAACTTTGGACCAATTGCTTGATATTTATGTTTGTCAATTCTCTTCACTCAAAGATCAGCCATATCATGGCAGGTAGGTATTACAGACTCTGTCCTGGGCCCTCTTCTTTTTCTTCTTTTTTTTTCCTATACTGTTTTAGTGGCCTTAATGGTGTCCATGGGTAAAATTGTCAATTCTCTGCAGATAACTAACTTAGAGTTTTATTAATATATCCAGCTCCAATCTCTCTCTTGAACTTCAATCCTGCAATTCTTTTTGTATTAGTTAATATATTTTCTAATGAAAATCTACCCTCTCTCCCTCCTATCTCTTCCCACTGCCATTGAGAAAGCCAGGAAAACAAAACCCCTATTGAAACATGTATGGTCTATCAAAGAAAGTTCCTATATTGGCCATGCCTACAAAATGTTTCACTCTGTGGTCTATCCCTTTTCTATCAGGAGGTAGGCAGCATGTTTCATAATGAATCTGCTGGAATTGTGATTCATCATTGCATTTGATAAGTATCCCTAAGTCTTTCATAATTGTTTGTCTTTACAATATTGTTATTATTGCACAAATTGTTCTCTTTGTTCTGCTCCTTTTGCTTTGTCAGTTCATATAAGTTTTCATAGGTTTCTCTGAAATTATCCCCATCAGATGTGTGATAGTGGAATGGTATTCTATCACATTTCTGTACCATAATTTGTCCACCCATTCCCCAGTTTATAATATCCCATCAGTCCATTTCCAATTATTTGCCACCACATTAAAAGCTGCTCTAAATCCTTTTTTTTTTCCCTTTTGTATGTATAGTTTATTTGCCTCTATCTTTGTTGACTTTGGGGTAAAAACTTAATAGCAGTAGTATCAGTTAGGTCAAAGAGTATGCATATTTCAGCCGCCTTTGGGACATAGTTCCAAATTGTTTTCCAGAATTACTGTACTAGTTCACAGCTCCACCAACAGTGCATAAATGTACCTCTTTTCATAACCTCAACAATATTTATCATTTTCTCTTTTTTTCAACTTTGGCAATCTGAAGGTCATGAGATGTTACCTCAGAATTGTTTTAATTTTCATTTCTCCATGCTAATGACTTAGAACATTTTTTTTCATTTACCTATCATTAGCTTGGATTTCTTCCACTAAAAACTGTACATTAATATCCTTTAGCCAATTCTCCATTTGCCAAATGGAGAACTGATCTTATAGTTCTAAATTTGAATAATTTTTTGCTTATTTTAGAAATGAGATTATCAGAGAAACGATGCATAGATTATGTTTCCTGTTTACCCTATTTTTTCTAATTTAGGTACATTAGTTTTATTTATACAAAATCTTTTGAATTTTATATAATCAAAATTGTCCATCTTATCTGTTGTGATCACCTTTATCTTTCATTTGGGCATGAACTTTTCCTATATCCATAGGTGTTCCATGTAACTTTTTCCTTGCATTTCTAATCAGTTTATGATGTCACCCTTTGTGTCTAAGCCAAGCACCCAGTTGAAAATTATCTTACTCTAGTGTATATGGAATATGGTGTAAGATATTGAGCTATACCTAGTTTCTGTCAGTCTGCTTTCCAGTTTTCCTAACAGTTTTTGTTGAATAGTGAATTCTTTCCCAGTTATTCGAATCTTTAAGTTTATCATTAGGCTGCTAGATTCATCTGCTACTGTATGTTGAGTATCTATATATGGTATTATTAATTTTTCTATTTCTTTACTGGTTGTTTGTATCTAGGAATATGTAGACTCTCAAATATTTTATATTTTCCATAGTTATCTTAAATGGAATTTCTTTTTCTATATTTCTTGCTGGATCTTGGATAAGATACAGAAGTGCTGGTGATTTATGTTGGTTTATTTTATATCTTGCAATTTTGCTAAAGTTTTAAATTGTTTCAATGAGATAATTATTTTTAAAGTGCTTTGCAAAGCTTAAATCACTATATAAATGTTAGCTATTATTACAATTTCAATTAGATTTTTAGTTGACTCTGGAGTTCTCTGTACCATCATATTGTCTAAAAAGAGATAATTTTGTTTCTTTTTTTTGACTATGCTTATTCCATCAATTTCCTTCTTTTGTCTGATTGTTAAAGCTAGCATTTCTAGGATCATATCAAATAGTAATGATAACAATGGACATCTTTGCTTTATGCCTAATCTGATAAGAAAAACCTCTAGTTAATCCCCTACTACAGATAATGGTGACTCTTGGTTTTGGATATATACTACTTATCACATTAAGGAAATATCCTTTTATTCGTATGCTTTTTAGTTTCTTTTTAAGCAGATGTGTGTTGTATCTAGTTAAAAGCTTTTTTGGTTATCTATTGATATAATAATATGATTTTGTTGTTTGTGATATTAATATTGTCAATTACGTCTATAGTTTTCCAAATACTGAAATAATCCTATATTACTAGTATAAATCAAATCTGTGGTCATAGAGTATGATCTTTGTGATATACTGCTATAGAGTCCTTGCTAATATTTTATTAATTTTTAAATCAATATTCATTAGGGATATGGGTCTATAGTTTTCTCTATTTGACCCTCCATGGTTTAGGTATTAAGACCATGTTTGTATCATGGAAGGAAAATGTTGAAACTTTTTATTTTCCTATTTTTTTTTCCTAAACAGCTTATGTAATATTGGAATCAATTGTTTTTAAAATTGTTTAATAGAATTTCTTGTAAATCTATCTGATCATACATTTCCCCCTCCCACTTTGGGCATTCATTTATAGCTAGTCCAGTTGTGTTTTTTTTTTTTTCTTTTCTGAAATCTATAAAGATTTATTTGGGACCTCTTTTTGCCTTAGTACATAGTGTTGGTCTTCTTGCAGTTTCTGAACACTGGAATACTCCATGTGCTACACTGCTGGCTAGCTCTCATCTCCACAAATGAGGTCCCTCATTTCCCCTGTGATAGCCAGGGTAGGAAATATGACTCACTGTGATCGTTTTGTTTTTTTTCTTAGATTTCCCAATCAGATCTCAGTCTAGTACATTTTCCAGATCTTTGTGGAGTTGTGTTAGAGAACACAGCTGTACTTCCTGCTACTCTGCTATCTTGGTTTTGCCCTCCCCTTATTAGACATTTCAAACTAGGTATTTCAAAATTTACATGTCTAAAACAGAACTCATTATCTTTCTTCTTTAACCCTCCCCTCTCCTAGATTTCCCTTTTTCTCTCTAAGAAAAAAGGTTGATCACATTCATAGCCTTGTTACTTCAACTCTTTTCTCTCCTTCACTCTAAATATCCAATTACTTACCAAATCTGTCTACCCCACCATCTCTTGTATCTGACCCACTTTTTCTACTCACTCTGATACCCCCTTACTTCAGGCCTTTATCCCTGCTTACCTAGATTATTGCACAAGGCTCCTCACTGATCTCCAGGTCTCAAACGTTTCCCCTTCCTAATTCATCTCCCACACAGTTGTCAATGGGATTTTTTCTTAGATGCAGAATTGATGGTGTCACTCTCTTGCCAGTGGCCCTCTCTTACTTCTGGGATAAAACATAAACTGCCCTGTGTAGCATTTAAAAACCTGACCTCAACATAACTTTTCATCCTCATGATGAAACATTACTTCCTCTTCACTGTGATCCTTCCAAACTTTTCTTCTGTCTATCACACATTGTACTCTGTTTCTCATTTTCCACAGCCATTCCATTGCCTTGGCCATGCCTGAGACATAGAATGTAGTCCCTCCTTACCTTATTCTTGTAGAACACCTCTCTTCCACCAAGATGCAGTGCACAATACTGCTTTCTACGTGATACTTTCCTGATATCTTCCAATTTCTAATGACTTCTTTCCCAAACTACTTTGTATTTAAATACTTTATATTTATTCTGTATGTACTTATATATGTGCTTGCTGTCCTGCCTATTAGAATGGAAGATCCTTCAGAAATTGTTCCATTTTTGTCTTTATATCCCCAGTATCTGGAATGCAGTGGTCACTTAATAAATACTTATTAATTGATTGGGTGAGAACAATACTTGGGTTACTTAATCTGACAGAGTCATCATGAAGAAAGGGCTTTATAATTCTCAAAACTCTATAGAACTTTGAGTTATTTATTAAGTAGTTGTCATGTCTCTTCACAAAGATCTCTGGGTGGTGTAAACTGTACAATCTCCTTCAAGAGCCCCTCGCAATGTTTCATCATTGTGAAAGTAAAAAAATAATAGGGTTCATGGCCTTTCAGCAAGTGGCCTTTTGGAAATGGATTCTCTTACAGTAATTCACTTTTAAAATCATGGAAATTGCTCTTGGATTTGAAACCTAGGACTAGATATGAAGCTTAAAAGCTTCGCAGGAAGGACAAAGGTCACCAGGCTGGTAAGAGCATAGAAAGCCACGCTATAGGAGGAATATTTCAAGGAAGTTGGGACGTTTAGAGAATATAAACCTTTAGCTGTCTTTAAGTATTTGAAGGGTTGTGTTATGAAAGAGGGATTTGAAATGTTCTGCTTAGCCACAACGGGCAGCACTAGGATCAATACATAGAAATTGCAAAGAAGCACTTAAATGTGATATAAGAAAAAAAATGTAGCAATTAGGGCACCTGGAAGTTGATGTGCTGCCTAAGTCACAGTAGGATCTCTGATCCTACTCCTTTTTGGCTTTCATTGTTATCTTTTGTTTTTCTATCACCTAGATTTTGCCTCAATATCTCTCTCACTCAGTCCTTGCCCTTAAGGAGCTTACATTCTAGTGGGGGTAAGACAATACACATAAAAATAAAACTGGGATAGAGGAGGGATGAGGGTGTGAAGATACCCAGCTAGGAGTCATAGTTTTGAAAGTCAAAGTCTCAGGAACAGTTAGGAAGAGGGGCAGGGGAAAATTTATCTCTTGTATGGGGGTAAGCTTATTTGTTATGGCAAAAGGAAAAGGGAATCATAAAGGATGAGGTGGCTAGATAGTGTCATGGAAACAATGAATATGAGTTGGGATAGACTTTGAGAGAGAGAGAAGGGTGGAAGGACTTGGTGTGCTATAGTCCATGGGGTGATGAAGAGTCAGACACAACCGAGCAACTGAACATAAATTATTTGTTATGATTTGATAAATTATTTGTTATAATTTCATAGATTCACCTTTATTTTGTGTTCTTTATTTTTTTTTTCAATTTACATTGTTTTTATCATTGTGTATTTTGTTTTCCTGGTGATGTTTACTTTACCTTGTATCAATTCTTGTGCATCTTTCAATCTTTTTATCACATTTATTGTTTCTTAGAGCATAGTAATTTTCCATTATCTTCATGTATAATTTTAAATGTTTAATTTATTGGCATTCACTTTGTTTCCAGTTCTTTACTACCATGAAAAGTGCTGCTATAAATATTTTGTTCTATATGGAAACTTTCCTTTTAATAATGACCTTGGAATATATGCCAAGTAGTGGAGTTTCTCATTCAAAGGGTATGGTCATGTTAGTCACTTTATTTGCATAACATCACATTATTTCCCAGAATGGTAGTGTGACTATACCAGCTCGCAGCTCCACAAACAATGCATTAGTGTGCTTATCTTTTCACTAACATTAACTACTTCCATTTCCAATAATCCTTGCCAATTTGCTGAATCTGTGAAACTTCAGAATTATTTTGAATAAAATGTTTTGAATAAAATTCCTCATTATAAATGTTTGGGGATATTTTCAATATTTTTTGTTTTACTATTTTGTAATTCTTTTAAACATTCTATCCTTTGATCATTTCTCTAGTGAAGAATGGTTCTGGGATATAGATATAGTGCCATCTCTATCTATCTATTAGTTATCTATATATTTCAGATATCAAAATCTTATCAGACGTATAGATAGAAATATTTTCCTACCTTGCTTTCTAATGTATGAGGGAAAAATAGGCATCTGTACCATTCAGTAAAAAGGGAAACCCTATTCTGGAAAACTAAATACTCATCCCTGTCTTCCTACTTACCACTGAATTCTAGAACAGTAGTTTAGCCTGTCAGTGTATTTGTTGGGAGAGGGGGAAGAGAAATGACACAATTTTTATCCCAATTTATTGTTTTATGTGTTATTGACCCCTTCCCTAAACTTCCTTAATTCTATAAAAAGAAGGTAATTTATAACAAATAAAAACTAACACTTATTACAGTCTTAATTTACCACCATTTATATTTTAGTGTTTCAAAGAGTAATATCTTTTTCTTTAGGCATCATCTCTAAAGAACAGAGACAGGGGAAGCCTTTGAGCAGCACTTGCTAACAAAAGCCTAATTAGTCTAATCTGGGGACAGTTCTCATCAGTGCCCAGAATTCTTAGCAACCAGAACAGCTCAGATTATTTTATTTTATTTTTTAGCTCTACTCACAGATGGATAAAGTCTTCCAGTCAGGCATTCCTGAACTCCTGGGAGCACGAGGATAAAGAATGTTTCTTTTGTCCCAGACCTTGAAGTCCTCATTCATGAAATGAACATAATTGAAGAAGATAGATGTTCACTAAGGCCCTCTCCTGGGCAGCTAGGTGGTGCAGTAGGTAGAGCACCAGGCCTAGACTCAGAAAGACTTCTTGAGTTCAAATCTGGCCTCTGGTATTTATTAGTTGTGTGACCCCAGGCAAATCACTTTACACCTCTTTGCCTCAGTTTCCTCATCTATAAAATGATGGAAGAAGGAAATGGTAAACCACTCCAGTACCTTTGCCAAGAAAACCCCAAATAGAATCATGAAGGGCCTGATGTGACTGAACCAAGTGATCAACAAGGTCTTCTCCAAATCTAGATCCTCTGTCTGTGTTCTCTGTTTGCAGACTTGATTGTAGGGTGAGGAAGATGTAACTTCTGCTGAATATAAATGGACTTGCTGATTTTTTTTTTAATGAAGTATCTATGACCCATAGCAACCCAGGTATTCCATTGTCATCAGCCATGCTGAATAGATGTTGCTAGTGGTGTGGTCTTGACTTTTGCTTTATTCATTTCTCTGTCTTTGTCTCTGTAACTCTCTTTGTATATTTTTCTTTTCCACTTTTGTCTTTTGACTCATTTTGCCACATTCCTTGCCATTTTCTGAATATTTTATCAGACTATCGTCTTTGTTTTTCTTCATATACTTTCCTCTCGTTTTCTCCTCTGGCCATAAGGGAAAACTAAAAGGGGTATAAATATTTTATATTCCATTGCCAGAGAGAATATAAGATCTCCAGAGTTGATGAGATAAACATAGAGTCAGACATTTTCAGAGCTGGGGGATATCTTAAAGGCCATCTAGTAACTATCCACCCTCCTCATTTTACACATAAACACAGGTGTATTTGTTTTATTCTCTTCTTGTTTCAGTTCAATCATCCAGCCTATAATAATGGTGTTAGGTTGACAAGGAAGTTGGGGGGATCGGAGCAGTTAAATAGGTTACCCAAGCTGGCAAAGTCAATGAGTAGGTATTATAAGGTCCCTGGGAGAGTCATTTTGTTTTTGAAGACATCCAAATAAGCCTTGAAGTAAAAAGGAAGTATCCATTGCTGTTACTTAAGGAACCAAGAGAATGGCCTCCTCTCTCCATTTTAGTATCTTTGTCAAGAAAACCCCAAATAGGGCCTGTCACTTCTTTTCACTCTGTAGTACTTGTTATAACCTGCATTGAAATTTTGACTTGCAAAATCTCTCAGGTTTCTTTACTATCATCAGAACCAAACCACTTCACTCCTTAATTCCTTTTATTCTTGGTTGCTTAAGTCAATTGGTAATGTTACCAACCAGTGAGGTGTAATAGCTCGGAGATGTCAGCATAACCCATCACCCTGGAGTCTAACCCCATTAAGAGGTAAACCATCTCACTTTCAAGGTGTTCCTCTACTTAAGCCTAGCTCTCTGGATAACTAGTCAATACACTCATTTAATTGGCAACTACTGTGTACCCAGCACTAGACTAGGTATTTTATCATACTGATGGACTAGGTTTACATCTTGTCCTTAGGACCTTATGATATATCTGAGGGTAGGTAGATAGTGTGGTAGATAGAGCTCTGGTCCTGGAGTCAGGGAGACATGGCTTCAAATTGACCAGTAACACTAGGCAAGTCACTGAGTTTGCCTCAGTTTCCCCATCTGTAAAATAAACAGGAGCAGGAAATAACAAACTTCTATAGTATCTTTGTCAAGAAAACCCCAAATGAGGTCACAGAGAGTCAGACATTACTGAAAGGACTGAACAACGACCATATCTTTGGAGAGAGAACTCTGTAATGGACATAAGACAGTTGATGTTGACTAAGAATTCAATAGGAGCCCAGAGAAGGGAAAGGTCACTTTGAGGAGGGGTAGGCCAGAAAAGGGACTTTCTGGTTAGATCTAGGTCTTAGATATCTTTTCAAATAGTCCTTATTTTACATATTAAGAAACTGGCATCCAAAGAAGAGAAAGGTCAATTCCACACAAGTCAAAAATAAAAATTGAAATTCAAACAAATGTATTTTGAGTTCAAATCCAGTGTTCTTTCCACTCTGCCAGATTTTCTGAAGAAGATGAGTCTTGGAGACTGGGTGGGACTTAGAAAGGGGGAGGGAAAAAAGGGAGGGAACAATTTCAATCTAGGGAAGCAGCATGAGTAAAGTTTTAGATAAATTGAACATAATATGGTACTACGATAATTACTTTGGCCTGGCTGAAGTAATGATAATATATTAAAGATTAATAGGAAGCTATAATCTTGGGCAAATAAGGTGAAGCAAGGCAGAAGATTGTGGATTTAATGATGTAGACAACAGAGAATCACTATAGAATGTTGAAAAAGAAAGGAAGGTGATAAATCCAAATCATAAAATGATCAAATTTGAAAAAAAAAAAAACAACCCACCGTATTCTTTTGTTTTGAATATGGGGAAACTGAGATGCAGAGAAGGGAAGAGACTTGACAATTCAGACCTGATAAATTTATCTAGGAATTTCTGGGGTCAGCACAGGGATAGTTATGGTGGTGGAGGCCCTTGTACATATTGATTACTCAGAGGCCTTTCTCTTTGATTCTGAATTAGCTTGAATCACTTAAATTCCTTGATTTCATCAAGAGTAACACCCATATTCTTTCTTATTTCATCCTCTTGAATCCTAATCTCTTTTACTGTTCCTTTTCTAATTAGCCAATGTCTAAAGACTCTCTATTGCATTATTGAATCCTGCATGACTCTGTCTTCATTTTGTACTTACATTACATTCAAAAGTCTTTCTAGCCCATTCTAGATTGTCATTTTAATGGAAAAAAATGCCTTGGGAGATAGAAAGTCTTGCCCGAAACATAATCATTATCACAACTGGGGCTTAGTTGGCTCTTGGGCAGGTCAGCCTGGTAATGACCTGGATCTGGAGGCCAGACAGTTAGTTCCACAGGGACAAAGCAGGTGATCAGGATATGCCAGCAATAGGCAATAGGAAAATGTCCAGGCAAGTGGGTAGTTGGCAACAAAGAAGTGTGGGACTAGACAATAGGCAGAGGTCCCAGCCAGTGGGCAGAGTGTCAGGGGAGTTTGGCAGCGGGTAATAGAGTCTGAGGCAGGAATATTAATTATTATATGTTATATTGACAGTGTGAAGAAGCAGCATGATATAGTGAATAGAGGGATGTCTTTAGAATCAGGTAAAGCTGGGTTCAAATCTTTCTCTGACAACATTAGCTGGGGACCTTGGGCAAATATTTTAACCTCTCAACGCCACAAGTGACTCTCTAAGATTTTAATTTGTACATGAGTTGCTACTGGAGTCAGTTTCCCAATTGTGGCTTCCATGTACTGTTGAAATCACATGTCAGGATTGATCGATTTGTCCTTCCTATTTATCCAAAATAATAAATTATTATGTCTTTGTAGTGAGTAAGTATGGACCCCACATGTGTAGAGAGACCCATAGGTATGGCAAGGGGCTGTCTTCATGTGTGTGGCTCAAAATGAGCCAGAATAGAAATCTCTAGCCTCTTCTCCCCACACTGTTCTCTAAGGGAAACAATCATTGTTGCCAGAAGGAGAAGCAGGAAGTGATGTTTTCTCTCCAAGATGAGGGCTACTGGGCTAGATTTACATCTGTTCCCTTAAATGTTATTCAACTAGGGGATATGATTGGGTTCCATACAACTTTTGATCACTTTGACATTTTGGAGGGAAGGAGAATCCCAAGCTCTCTATCCAATTACTCTCCACAAAGAACACATATGGAACACATATAGCAAAGAAATCTGTTTATTCAAGTCTTAGTAAAACTGAAATCAAAGAAAATATGCATAGGAGAATATATACCAGGCAGTGCAGAATGAAGGAGCTCTCTTATTTGGAGTGAGTTAACTCAGCTAAGAGAGTGTCCATGATCCAAGGGGAAGATTCCCAAAGTCTTTAGAATATCCAGCTGGGAATAGGGACATAATGGTCCTCTCATGTCTTCCCAGCGTCTTTTCCTTCAGTAACCTGGAGTGATGTTAGCTTCTTCCATCTTCTATCTCAAAGCTGGAAGCCAGGAGAACCCAAATGATGTCTTCCCAAAGTGGAACTAAATGAGAACTGAACTCTTTGCCTTGCCCATCATACAGGGCAGGACCTTCATCTCTGTCAATAAGAGGGGAGTCCTTTACCAATGGGTTTTGGCAGAGAGGTTATTAATACAATATCACAATATTGTATCAGTATGCACCCAGCATCTATTAAATGTATTATGTGTAAAGGACTTGGGATGGGCCATGATAATTGCCTTCAAAGGATCTAAAGTTCTGTGGCATAGAAGAGGGATTAAATTTATTCTGCTTGGTCCTGGTGGGGAGACTTAAGGGCAAAAGGTAGAAGTTGGATAATTTCCAAATTAAGGTTTAATTCAAAGACAACCTTCTTAACAGAACTTTATAAATGCAGAATCATGACCCCAGAGGAAGTAGATTTTCTCCCAGTAGAAGTCTTCTAGCGAAGACTGGATGGCCACTTGCTGTGTATGCTATAAAAAGAATTCTTGTTCATTTGTGAATTAAGATTGGATGTTTTCTGAGATTCTTATAATTCTGTGACTGTCATTCTATAATGTAACTCCAGCTGTGCATTCTGGAGTAATACCCGGGGAAAGAGCTATGGTCCGGACCCTTGACTCATTCTTGACCTTGAGAAATAAAGATATATTGTCCCTTAGGGTCATAGCTCAAGGGATGCAGAGGATCTACTCTGCTGCTGGTCCCACAAGAGCCTTGTGCTCTTGCTTTTATCTATTATGACCAAGGTCTCACCTTTTATCCCACTCCCCGTCCTCTCACCTCCCTGGTTTAAGAGTCTCTCTGGGTCTCCTAGCTTACAGCCTAGTTTCTTGGGGACAAAGATACTATATCACAGCCTGGTCCTTGCTTTTTGTTCCTAGGCTTGCTTGATGCAGGCTGTCTGCGTGTTCACACAGTAAGCTCAGTGCCCCTTGATGGCTTACCTGGCTACCTCACTCAGCAGATGGGTAACACAGTGGATAGAGTGCTGAATCTGAAGTCAGAAAGGTCTGGGCTTAAATCTAGCTTCAGAGACTTATTAGATGTATGACCCTGGGCAAGTCATTTAACCTCAATTTGCTTTGGTTTCCCGTACTGTAAAATGGGGATAATAACAATACCTACTTCCCATGGTTGTTGTGAGTATTAAGTGAGATAATAATCCTAAAGTGATTAGCACAGTGCCTGGTGCCTAGGAAGATTATATAATGTGAGTCATGTTTAATGACTATTTTGTTGTTGTTGTTGATGTTCAATTGTGTCCAACTCTTCATGACCCCATTTGGGGTTTTCTTAGCAAAGATACAGGAATGGTTTGCGATTTCCTTCTTTAGATTATTTTACATGAGGAACTGAGACAAAAAGGGTTAAGTGACTTACACAGGGTCACACAGCTAGGAAGTGACTGAGACCAGATTTGAACTTAGGAAAATAAGTCTCCTGTGTGCCATCCCCACCACCTCAACTTCTTCTTCCTTCTCCTCCTTCTCCTGCTGCAGCTGCTGCTGCTGCTGCTACTACTACTACTACTACTACTACTACTACTACTACTACCACCGCCACCACCACCACTACTCCTACTACTCCTACTCCTACTCCTACTCCTACTCCTACTATTCCTACTACTGCTGCTGCTGCTGCCCTGGCACTATCTACTTCCCACTGGCTCTGCTACTGACCACTATTAGATCTGCTAGTCTTTGTTTACTACTGATTTCTGTACTCTCACAATATCTCTACTATATACCTAAACCTACTTCAGCACTTAATGCTAAGATATTGTTGGAGAGATCTACACCTCTATCTCTATCTCTATCTCTATCTCTATCTCTATCTCTATCTCTATCTCTATCTCTGTCTCTGTCTCTGTCTCTGTCTCTGTCTCTATTTCTATCTCTATCTCTATCATCTCTATCTATATCTATATCTAGATTGAGATCTATATCTATATCAAGATCTATATTGAGATCGATATCTATCTCTATATCATCTACATCAATATCTATATCATCTATATCTATATATCTATGTCTGTATCATCCACTTCTATGTCTATATCTATCATCTTTATATCTCACTAAGGTAGACACACAGCTGTTCCTCAGGGCCTGAAAATTCCTGATGTGGCCTATCCCTTGACCACCAAGATCTAGTACTGAAAATAACCTTCTCCAGTGTCTTTACCTTATTGTTAACTTACTGTTGCTTTTTCCTTTTCCTTAATTTCATTAGTGGCAGTCTCAGGATTATAGGCTTTAGAACTGGAAGATAAATCATTTAATACAAATTCTCTGATTCAGAGATTGGTCAGTCAACAAACATTGATCATGTGCTTGGTACATGCTGGGGGCTGTGCTAAGGGCTGTGGGTACAAATACAAGCTGACAGAAAGATAGTCTCTGCCCCTCAGGAGCTTATCTTCTAATCAAAGAAGACAACAAATAAAAGGAAGTTGAAAGAAACATTGTAGATAGAGAAAGTTCTGTGGAAAGGAGTCAGTCATGCAGCTGATGTCCAGGAAAGACAAGTGATTTGGCCAAGGTCACAAAATTAATAAAGGGCCGAGCTTGGATTTGGAAGGGGAAAGAAGGGAATGGTCATCTGCTATGTACCAGGCCCTGTGCTAAGTGCTTTATATCATTTGATCCTCCTAAAAAGCTCAGGAGGTGACCCCATTTTACTGAGGAAACTGAGGCAAAATCACGTATTAGCTCTGTTAGGTAAGAAATGAGGAGATATTTCAGGAGATATAGGTGCTATAGATCCTTAAATGAAGGAGTTTATGGTTCTATCCTCCAATAAGAGGGAACAGAGGGCTCTTCTGAGGTTGAGAGTAACAAGACTAATTGGATCTTACACAGGATGAGATTTCCAAATGATGAATATACTGTGAAAAGGGTAGGGTCAAGAGCATGGGGGCATGATGCAGAAGCCAAATAAGTCCAGAATGAATGCTGCTGGGGAAATCAAAGAGGTCTTTGAAAATTAGTCTTGTCCAGCTCTTGTCACTTTAAAGCCTACAGTTTCCTTTTCACCATAGGTTGGATTGTGGTTAGGGTGCCCTGTCCTTTAAGACTCCCTAATGGAGAGGCAATGTGCCAATTGTGTGTTATGTATCAGTCAACAAGACAGAGGCTTCAGGAAATAATTTATCACTGACCAGTTCTCTGTGTGTAATACATACCCGACTCACAAATAACTTGCAAATATAGCTGCAGACATGCCTAGTGAACTGAGGGGACACAGATGGAATGAGATATAATGGTTTCCTTTTCCATAGTGGAGAAGTCCCAGCAGGACACAAAAATACACTCAGGGGAACTGTCCCTGAGGTCTCTAGTTATCACCTTGCTGTTGCTTTCCCACTAAGATCCCACCTGTTTCCTCATGTCACTTACCATAACCAGCTGTTTACATTGCTTCTCTTGCATAGTATTTATCTTGTTGAACTGTACTATTTACATATGGTCCAGCTTGGGTAGAAATTGGAGCCCATGTCATCTTCTGGCACAAACGACTGGATCAACTCCCTTCCTGTGTTTCTACTTTGTTGCCTTCCTCACTATGGAATACAACAGTTATATTCCCAAAGTTACTATGTAAGTCAGTTTTTTTTTTTAACCCAAAATGGAAGTAAAATAGTAGCCATTTAAAAAAAAAAAGACAAAAAAATGCTTAAAATTTAAAGACAAGTAGTAAATTTCATAGGACAGCTGGGTGGCACAATGGATAGAGCACCAGCCCTGGAGTCAGGAAGACCTGAGTTCAAATTCAACCTTATACACTTACTAGGTGTTTGACCCTGGGCAAGTCACTTAACCTTGTTTGTCTCAGTCCTCTCATCTGCAAAATGAGTGGGAGAAGGAAAGAGCAAAACACTGCAATATCATTCCCAAGAAAACCTCAAATGGAGTTGGGAAGTCAGACAGATATGACTAAAAATAGTAAATTTTTCAATTTCAATAATAAAAACATCAAATTTTGGAAGTAGCCAGAAAACTATCAGAAGTCTTTCTTCTGAGAGTAGGAATTGTGTTCTGCCTTTCTTGGCTTTGCACAGTACCTGACACATAGCCTAAAAATGCTTGTTGATTGATTGAATGGTGAGCAATGAAGAAACATGAATTCAAATAACCTAGGATAATTCCACAGTCACAAAAAAAATAATTGAGGAAACAATGGACTCTAGCATTCAAGGAACAAAGGAATTCAAGTTGCAAAGCAAAATATCATGTCCAGCAAAGCTAAGCCTGATCATCAAGAAAAAAATGTAGATCTTCAACATAAGGGACACATTTGTAAATACTCTATACTAGAGAAATAAGAGAAAAACAACTAAGTATAATTGTGAAGAAAAATCTAAGTAATAAAATCAGTTTTTCCATTATAGGATTTTTTAAAGAAACAATGAAACTGATTGATAAAAGGAAGAGCAAAGATACAAAGAGCAAAATATTTAAAGATACTTAAAAAATCAGGTGAAAGAAAAGAGAAAGTGATGAATTATAACTCATAGACTAAATCCCATGCTTCCCTTTAAGAGAATCAATATATATTTTTAGAGAGATAACAGGGAAGAAGGAAGTTGGAGGCTTTCTCAGCCAGTTTATAGGTGAGCAGAGAAGGGAAAATAATTTCTTTATTCTCTCAACAAAAGTTGGGACTATGAGAGAGTAGGACAAAAGCAACACATATGGATGGAAAGTGTTGAGGATGCATCTTCACTCTGAATGAGAAAAGAAAGGATGAAATTAGGGTCATTTCTATGGTACCAGTTCTGATAAGAGATGGGGGCTTTATAATTGTTTTGTCTGGGGGAAATTTGTACAATAAGTAACCATCTTCACTTAAAAAAATTATTATAGAGTAGGATTACATCCCACTCCAGGTGCTGTAAGTTGCCAAGGGCAGCCAGTACCAATAGTTTTTGGGGGAAAATAGAACCAAAGATTGAATATTTTTGGCATTAGGAGTGAGTGGTCAGAGCTCTTGATAGGAGGAAAGAGGCCTTATCATAGTGAATGAATAGAAACAAAAAATTGTTTCCATTCACCATTACTTCCTCCATGAATTAATATTTCTAAGAGTAGAGCACAGTATCTTTCACCCATGCCATACCCACAACAGCTGTTATGAATATACTGGAATATTTCCAGATTTGAATCTCAAGATATAACAGACTTTCCACATGGAAGACAGAACCAAAACATTTATTCAAATAGCAGACAGCCGAATTCCAACACCAGAAAGCCAAATCTATCACAGCAACAAAGAAATCTATACACAATATCATTATAGGGGGCACCACCATCTTCAAGCCTTTCCCCTGCTAGGACCTTCCCACAAATGAACACTAGCAGCTTCTTGCCTGCTTCCTCTTTCTCCCTCAGCTCTAACTACTCTCACTACTGTGATTTCAAGCTTCCTTTCAGCTCTGCTCCACCCTTCCTGCTCCACTCCTTCAGCAAGTTCCTCCTACCACTCAGGCTTCCATGTGACTCAAGCCAGCCTCATGGGCCTATCAATCAATGGGAAAGATCTTTCCATTTCCATTATCATTATGCAATATAAACAGTGGAAGATGATTAAGATCTCCAAATGGGACAAAGTAAAAAAGTGAGTCCAAATTTGAAGTCTATAAACCCTACCTTTATGAGAAAGTTCGAAAGCAAAAGAATAAGAAGTAATATTTCGATGTAGGAATTACAGGATATAATTGAAAACAGAATTTAAAAAGGAGAGACTAACTAAGAGGAAAAAATTAAGGAAAATTTCTTGGAAAGGGGATACCACAAAAGACCATTAATAAAAAACAGAACTGAAGGGATGATTTTGATCCATACAAGCAGCTTGGGATGGGTGTGGACTGAGGCAAGAAAAGTCAAAAGTGGAGGAGAGACAGATAAAAAAAATTAAGATAAATTACTAATTTAAATTAATTTGAGAAACAAGATAGGGTAGACAAAAAGGGAATGGAATTATAAAAATAATATAAACAAAACTAATCTGAGGGACAAAATACTGACAGAAGAGTAAGTGCATAAAAATCAAATCAAAAGAAGTAAGTGGGAGAAAACATGACTATTGATTTAGAAAATCATAAAGTAACATTATGTATGTTGTATTGTATTTTTATCTATTTTATTATTATATTACTATATAATTATGTATTTTAATCTATTTTATTATTATATATTATTTTATTATATTACAGTTTACCCTAGGTCAGGCAGTACTACAATCTAGATTAAACAATCTAACAAAACAGAAATGACATGATGAATAAGAAAAGAAACTCAATGTTTTTGAGGTTTTTTTTTGCATCTGCTTCTCTTCCTCCTTTTTATAACCTCACAAATACCTTTATAAACATATGTACAGAATGAAAATGAGAGGCAGAACAAAAAATGATGTGCATTAAGTAATTTTTTAAAAGCGGAAGTCTTGATCAGATCATTGAATAAAGAAAAATGTAAAGTCACAAAGTTGGGAGAAACGGACTCAGCGTCATGCTTAAAACTAATGTTGATAATGAAACAATATTGATGCTAAATACACATGTGAACCAACTGGTGTAGAATATAAATTCCTAAAGGAAAATTGAACTGATTTGTAAAAAGACAGAGGTAGTAATTCTATAGTTATATGAAACTTTAATGATCTCTCAGAGTTGAAGAAACATAACATAAAAAGAAAAAGAAAAAAATAGAGAGCTAAACAAACTCTGGTGGAAAAGTTGAAACCGAAAGACATATGGTATATTCTGAATGGCAACATTAACTATTCTATGTTTAGAATGGTAAAGGATCTCAAAGTCATTCAACACAACTGTCTCATTTTAGAGATGAGGATACCAAGGATACTGACAAGCATACATTGAAGAAAGTGACTTGCCCAAGGTTGTAAATAACAGAGCCAGGATTCATACTTGACATTTCCAATAATCTCTGATCTCCTGTGACAAGTGCGGTGTTCATTCCAATGTACCACACTGCCTCAAATTTTATACATATGTATACATGCATGTATGTATATGTGTATATACATACATTTATACATGCATGTATGTATATGTATATATACACATACATATATGTATGTATACATATGTATGTATAAATTTCTTAGCACTACATGATCTTTTTTCCAAAATAGACTATGTGTTAAGACTGAAAAATTACAAATGTAAAAAAGCAGAAACACTAAACACATTCTTTATAGATCATAACACAATTAAAATAGTTATTAATAGAAAGAACATAAGCAAAACACACAAAAAACTAAATGACATTCTGAATAATGAGTAGGTCAAAGAACAAATAATAGAAAAATTAATGACTATGTGAAAGGGAACAAATAGTGATACCAAAGTTTTGGGGTTGTAGCTACATTAGTTTTCAGAGGAAAAATTATCTCTCTGAAAACATCCATTAACCAAATAGGAAAACAGAGAATTAATGAGGTGAATATGCAATTAAAAAAAAAAAACAACTAGAGGATAATAAGCACAAAGGAAGAAATCTTTAAAATTGGAAGAGATAAAGATGAAGTAGAAAACAAAAAGAATCAACAAAACTGTTTCTTTGAAAAGGCTAGCAAAATTGATATACCTTTAGCTAACCTGATTAAAAAAGAGATCAAAATGAAAGTGCCAAAATAACATCTGAATAAGATCTACTAAAAAAATAGAAAATGGAAAAAGAATGATCAGAATTAACTGTGTATAAAATATGTACCCCCCCCCCCCACACACACAATCTAAATTGAGATGCACTTTACCATACTCTTTTTTAAGAGAATCATTTGGTTCTGAAACCTAAACCAGGAAATGATAAAGCAAATAAAAGGAACTATATAGATGACTATTTCTAATTAATAGGTAGTACTAGACATGGCCTAAAAATGCTTGTTGATTGATTGAATGGTGAGCTATGAAGAAGCATGGATTCAAATAATCTAGGATAATCCCATAGCCACAAAAAAAAAAAAAATTGAGAAAACGATGGACTCTAGCATTCAAAGGAGCAAAGAAATTCAAGTTGCAAACCAAAATGACACATCCTGCAAAACTAAACCTGATCATCAAGAAAAAAATTCAGACCTTCAAGATAAAAAAAAAAAAGAGGCATTTTCAAGTACTCTATACTGGAGAAATATGAGAAAAGCAACTAAATACAATTACAAAGAAAAAGCTAAATAATAAAATCAGTCTTTCCATTATTATAGGCTTTTTTTTTTTAAGGAAAAAAATTGAACCAATTGATAAAGGGAAGAACAAAGACACAATCAAAGAGCAAAATATTTACAGATACTTTAAGAATTAGGTGAAGGAAAAGAGAAAGTGATGAATTATAGACTAAATCCCATGTTTCCCTTTAAGTGAATCCTTTTATTTTTTGGAGAGATAACACAGAGAGAAGAGTTAAGCTGGAGGCTTCCTCAGTCAGTTTATAGATAAGCAAAGAAGGGATAATTATTTCTTTACCTTCTCAACAAAATTTATAAATATTACAAATAAAATTATATTATTATAAATAATTATAAAATCACAAATTATTTAAATAGGAATTTGCTATCATATAGATAGAATTATGAGGGTGGCTTGGTTGATTTTAGAGTTAATCTACCAAGCTACCCTCATGATTATGTCTATATAGTCCTCACAAAATTAACAGTAATACATCCCTCTAAAAATGTTCACTATGACCAAGTTTAAATACATTAATTAATACCAAGATGGCTCAATATTAGGAAAATGATATAATGAATCATATATAATAAAATAATCACTGGAAGCTGCATAATTACATAAAAAGTTGTAGAATTTTTAATATAGACTAATTATGTTAAAAAGTCCCACAAAATATGGACATAGAAACTTTTATTAACACAGTAAAATAATATATCTAAAAAATAAAATCCTAGCATTGTTTGAAATGGG
>CM053585.1:106503915-106519313 GCA_028646515.1 Pseudochirops corinnae | reverse complement strand
AGATTCTTTTTCCATCTGGCAAATTCAGCTTTTTAAGGCATTCTTCTCCTCATTGGCTTTTTGGGCCTCCTTTGCCATTTGAGTTAGTCTATTTTTTAAGGTGTTATTTTCTTCAGTCAGGTTGTTGACTCTCTTATCACGATCTTCTTGCATCATTCTCATTTCTCTCCCCAATATTTTCTTTACTTCTCTTATTTGGTTTTCAAAATCCTTTTTAAGCTCCTCTATGGCCTGTATCCAGTTCGTATTTTTCTTGGAAGCTTTTGGTGTGGGAGTTCTGACTGTGTTGTCTTCCTCCTATTCCATGCTTTGGTCCTTTTTGTCCCCCAAAAAGGAATCTAAAGTTGGATTGTTGGGCTTGCTTTGCTTCCTATGCCTGCTCATGTTACCAGTCAATTACTTGGCTTTTGGGTTCTGTGGAACTCTGCTTTCAGAAAGGAGAGCTCTGTCCCAAATTGTTGGGGTTTTTGAAGCTACTGGAGCTATTAGGAGGCCGCCATTTCTGCAGCTGCCACCAGCTTTGGCTCACTGAAAATGCACCTCAGGACCACCACCCAAGACCACGATCCCAATCCAGGCAGCTCAAGGCAAGAGCACTTAGCGTCTGAATGATCGCTTGGCCCCCCTGTAATCTGCAGGCCAGGAGCTTCAGAAGCAGCCACGTGGAAGTGGTTGCAGGGCTATGGCTTCAGCTGCTTCTAGCCCTGGGGCAGTTGGCCGGACCCTGTCCCCCAAATTTAGCTGAGTTCCACTGACCTTTTCCCTTTGTCCTTGGCTCTTATGGGTTGGTAATTCTGGAAATCGCCACAGCTGTTGATGATCTGCTTCTCCTGAACGCTCCAGCCGGTGGCTTCTTCTGGATGCCCTGGGGCTGAAACTGTATGGGGCTGGGCTCTGCTCCCAGGGTGCTGTGATGACCACCTTCTGGGCTGCCTTCAGTGGGAGCTTTGTTACTGTGTCATTTTTGTGGATTCTGGAGCGTTAAAATTTGTTTAGAGTCATATTTTATAGGTATTTGAGGTGGGTTATGGTGGGAGCTTGCAGAGTTATCCTGTTTCTATGCTGCTATCTTGACTCACAAGCTCAAATTCTCTTATTCAAAATACAATATTCTTTCTACTATATTTTGCTGCTTTTAACAAGGGATAAGAGGGGGTCTGGAGGGTAAAGAGAGGAAAGGAGATGTGGTTCAGGGTCGTAAGAATTCTCAAGTTATGAATCATTATGCAAATGAATAGGACTTGAAATCTTTTGTTATCATTCACAATACTTAGGACTTAAGGTGCCATCTCTAATTCAAACAGATATTTGTGATTTTCTCCTCTGCAGATACAAAACAGAAATTTAAAGTTATGGAGTCAGTTTAATTATTAAACTGATCAGTAGCATTTCCTTGCTTTCCCCCACTTTCAAGCAATCTTCATGCATCATTTTCATTGACATTGATGAGAAAGCTATGTCTCCGGACTCTGGTAGAATGTTGAAAGAATTTCCCATAGAATTAGCCTTCATAGACTCACAGAATGTCAGAACTGGAACTGACCTTGGAGGCCATCTAGTTCCACCTATACACGAACAGGAACTGCCTCTACAATATAACCTAACAAATGGGCAAATGATCTCTGATTGAAGACTCTTTATGATGTTATGGGAAGAACCCACTACCTCCTGCCTTAGTCCATTATATTTCTGTATATCACTAATTTTTAGGAAGTTGTTTCCCCCCCTTACAATCAATGTGAATCTGCTTTTCTTGTAACATTTGTCCATTGTTTTTAGTTTTGTCATCTGAGACCAAACAGAATAAATGCATTCTCAGCTACATGACAAGCATTCAAGTATGAGAAGATATATGACATATCCATCTTCAGTTATTTTTTTCTAGGCTTAAATCTCTGCAGATCTTCTATTAGTACTACATATCACTGGCATCATCGTTAATGACTGTATTACACATCGATGACCTCATTGCTAATGACTGAATCCTGCCACATGCTAATTCACAGCCTGTTATGAATTAGAATATGAATAAGAAAATTGCTCAGTTTGGTCTCCCATGTATGGTAGGACCAAGACTTGAAGCAAATTTAAAAGGTTAGAGAACTGAAGGATTTTTTGACATTGAGTTTAGTTGAGGATTTGGTATCAAGATGGTAGAGAGGTAGTATAAAAAAACTTTGGAGCCAGGAGGTTTGGGTTTAAATATAAGCTGCAAAATTTACTATATGATATTGATCAAATCAAAAATATTTCCCTGATCCTCAGTTTCCTCATTTATGCAATGGCAAAAATAATATCACAGGGTTGTTGGTAGACAAAGTGTTGTGTAAAAGTGAACATATTAAAGGCAGATGAGTTATTATTACCCCACTGTCTATCAGCCTCTCAAACAACATGCATGGATTCTTTTCTTTACTCCTTTGTCAATCAGTGCATTGTTGTATAGCACTGAATAACACCTGAAGGTTGCTCCCAATCCCATCAATTGCTGACCCCTCCTTAGTTACTCAGAGAATTCTCAGTCCTCCTCAACTTTCTGTGAAATAGCTTTGACAAATGCAAGCATTAAGATTCAAAAATGTTTCTCTTTCTTGATCAAAATTTTTCACTGATAATGCTGAAAAAATTACTCTCCTTTCAAGCTGCAACACATTTTATGAAGGAAATCCTTTTGTTTGTAAGGATGATAAACCACAAGGACTATGGTTATAAAAAGATGCTTAAGAAACAACAAACCTTGGGGAGACTAGGTGGTGCAGTGAATAGAGCACTAGCCCTGGAGTCAACAGTACCTGAGTTAAAATCTGGACTCAGACACTTTACACTTACTAGCCATGTGACCTTGGGCAAGTCACTTAACCCCAATTGCCCTGCCCCTCCCAAAAGCAAAAAAAATAAAAATTAAAATTAAAAAAACCTTTTGGCTGTTTTCCCTAAGAAAGTTATAACTTATAACTTATATCTGTGTTTTGTTACTGCTAAGTCATCAGATGTCAACTTAAAAGCACAATATTTTTAATTAATTATAAATCACCTAACAGAAACAGTGTGGACAGAGAAACAAGAGTTGGTAAATTTCACAGCTAATCCAATAACCTGGTTCACTCTCATCCTGCACCGTGACAAGATTCAAAATTGCATTAAAAAGAATGTCTTTCCTGAAGTGATTGTTGCATATTGCCAGGCAGTAGTTTAAGGGGCAGTAGAGAGGACCCTTAGGGAGAGAAGATAGAAAGGAAGCCTTTGGGGTTTGTTTTCATTTAAATCAACCAACACTCCGAGTAACCAAAATTTTGCAAATGTATTTGTCAGCAGAAGTATATGTTACATTTCTATTAAATGTGATCCTTTCAAGAGGAATTTCAAAGAGCAGTTACTTGAAAGGCAAGTTCAGAGTCAAAGATGCCTATACCTCACTGATCATTGATGGTTGCAGTAGATGGAGAAACCTCAAGGGAGACCTTGTTTCAAAAACAGACCTGCTAGGAAGTTAGGGGAACAAGAACTTTTGTGTACTAATCTACTACTTCAGTAATAACTTTGTTTCATTTTGTTTTCATGACTAGAGTTGTATCAGGGACTGGGGAATATTTTCAATCTAATTCATATGCATTTAATTTCTTTTGGTGCATTGGTATGCCTTTGATAACTAGCAATGAAGCCTTTATCCCACATAATTAAAATAAGGTAAGCTACAAGTTTTACTTCTTTTTTTGTTTGTTTTCCTATGTCCTTGAGAATATTTTTATATAAAATTGATAATATTATTAGGTCTATAAATACTGCAGGGGTTCCTCTGTCAACTGTCATCAGTGTCATGACTATCCATTTTGTTAGTTTGGATATTGTAATCTCTACCTGCCCTTCTTAAAATAGCTTTCCCACATTTTACAGAATACATAGCCTTCACTCAGGGTATAATTAAGTAGACTAGTACAAAATCTTCCCTGAGATGTCTTGGGAAGGCATACAGGAAAACATGGATGAGGATAGCATAAGATGAGAAGGCATGGAAAGATTATCTGTCTCAATTGAGGGAAAACCTAAACTGATGAAATCATGAATCCATCTAACTACCTTCCCTAATTTAACAAATACACATCTGTGACATTGCACTGGCAATAGTTCTTTCCTTATTTGCTCAATTAAAGCAAATTCCCTACACAAAAAGGGTCCAGATGCTCAATCTAGGGCTAACAATGATAGATAACTATGTTGTTTTTTGCTTGGTCGGAGATATTTTATGTGTAAACAGAGAGGCTGCAGAGAACCTGCTTCGATTTTCTTGTTCTCAATCATGCAGTGGCATTGAGTTGATAAGATTTTCTAGTCAGATTTTTTAAAACTCAATCAATAACAAGGCATGCCACTAGAATGTAATAGAATATTAATATACTATAAGAAATTATAAACATCAAGAAGTGTGAGAAAACTTAGATGAACTGATGCAAAGTTCAGTAAGCAGAACTAGGAAAACAATATTTACAATGACTATATCAAGGTAAGTGGAAAGAATAACAACTGAACTGTTGAAATTGAAGACTATGAAATTATAACCAAACTTGTCCTCAAAGAAAAGTCATGTGAAGTTACTTCCTCCCCCTTTTCATAGAGATGAGGAACTATAAAGGTAGAAGACTATAGGAAAATGTAATATATTTTTTAATACATTTTGCTTAACTGTTTCCTTTTTCTCTTTTACTTTCTATTTAATAAGGACGGCTCTCTGAGAAGGCAAGAGGAAGGACGCATTGACAAATATAGAGGATATAAAAAGAAAATATGTCAATAAAATTTTATTTTGAACAAATAAAATACAACTAGTGACCAATCACCCATAGGCTAATGACTATAGCTTCATTCCTCTTCCTTAATTACTGACTTCAGGTCTGTTGATACTTTCCTTGCTGACAACTGTCTTCTCAGGAACAAGGAAGCAAATAAAAGAGGAGAGAAAATGTGAACCTGTTGAGTTAATTCCATAGGCATAGCCCAAGGGAGATGTAGATTTTTTTGAAAATGCAGGTATTTTCATAGTACTTTGAAGATAATGGGTACTGAATAAATGGCTATTAAAGGAATGAAAAAATTTAGCCAGGATAGATTCAAAACTCAATCAATATTAATAATGCAGAGGTAATAACGAATGTGACAAATTCAACTTCTTACCAGATTCTTCCATCTAATAGCGGACAAAGATTTAAAACTTTGAAATGCAGACACGAAACAAAAAAAAAAAAAAAAAAAGCTAAGTCAAGGCTCTTCCACCACTGACCTCAGAGTTCTAGTAGCTTTACTAAGTCAGGATGATTCTCCAAATACCTATATCCTTACACAGCCATGAATAGACAAGCAGGGCTCTGCAAGGGAAATTTACTCTCTTAGAAACAGAATATAAAACATATAGGTTTGCAGGATACTGGACAGGAGGACATATATACTTATAATTCTGGGAAAAGAAGAGCTGTCCACCATCCAATGTGAGGACAGTTTCTTTGGAAGACAGGTCCATCAAAATGTCACTCACACAAAATTCAGCTAGAGTCACTGTTTGATTTCATGCTCAATTATGTTAAGAAGTAATCTGTAACAATAATACTAATAATTATTATTATCAAAACTGCCATTTTATGTTTTAAAGTCTATAAAACATATTGGTGAGAGATCATGCATAAGGTACTGAGAAGAAACACAAGCACACAAAGGATAAGTCAAACAGTTTATGACTCAGAGACATGCAAGTAAGCAGCTCCCCAACCACTTATTCCAGAAAAACACAAGCACTGGTGGTTGGGGTGGAGATATACAGTGGGATACATAGCCCAATAAAGAGCACAGAGCTCTGGGTCTCTACCTTTATATCTGATCATTAGTGCTGAGCAGATTCTAAGTGACTGAGTGGTTGAAGGGCAATCAACCACTGGGTGGCCCTAGTGCGTGGGAGAAATGGCAAATGACTCCAGTATCTTTGCCAAGAAAACTCCAAATACGATCACAAAAAGTCAGACATGACCAAAATGACTAAACAACAACATTGTGTTTTTATTTATTCTGTTAAATATCCCCCAATTATATTTTAATCTGGTTCAAGACACACTTGGAAGTGCTATGGGTCAAATGTGGCCCATAGGCCAAGCCTTTGACTCCTCTACACTATACCAGGTTTCTTCTCAATAATTACAAGATATTTTACAAATATGATTTCTTTTAACCTTTACAACAACCCTATGAGGTAAATACTATAGATATCCCATTTTACAAATGAAGAAAATAAGGCTTCGAGATATTGGAGAGTAGACCAAATCATAAAAGCTAATAAATATCAGAGGTCAGAGTTAAGTCTATATTTGCTTGACTTCAAATCCAACAGTCTATTAACCATTCCATACCTCCTAAGAAAACTAGCAAGGTATTTTTGATGGGTTTCATGGGCTCAACTGTACCCTGGGGCATCTCCCCAAATATGTAAGGCGTCAACTTGGCAGAAGTGTGCAGGGTGCAAACACTATGTCTACTGAATCTGTATCTATAACCATAGACTGTGCTATCTAATAGCAGCCTAACTATATGGTCAGGTTCAGAATCACAGACAGTTTCTCTGGTCATCAGTACATGGGTTTTTTTCTGTACATTGGCTAACTATTTCAGAGGATAAAACAAGGGCCTATTCCAGGGTAGGACACAAAAAGGCAAATTTTAGTTCAATATAGAATTCTCCTCCTCCCTTTAATCAGAGTTATAGAAAAGTAGAATTGATTATGTGAGTAGGGAACATTTTTTTAAATTCTTCAGCCCTAGATGTCCTTTAAGTGGAAGCTGAATTAACAATTGTAACTGATGTTGAAGAGAGAGTTTCTGTCCAAGAAAATTTGGTCTAGGTGATCTAAAAGGTCCCTTCCAACTCTGAGATTCTGTGGTTCAGTGAAATTACAGCAAAATCAACCTAAATCCTTTAGTAGAAAAATAAATCAAACCAAATACTGTGAATAAGTTGACTATCATCTCTTCAACCATGAAACACATAACCTATGTTAAACATGGGCTTTCATAGAAATATCTAAAAGTTAAGTTTCTATATTGCCAGTCTAGGGTCTCATTGCCATTAACCTTGGGTGCCTGGGAAAATAGGAACCTGTTTAGGAGTGGTTGTCTCTTTTTCATGCATATGACCAAGTCATGAAATATGACCTACAATGATTAGCCAATTAAATGTTTTTAAGAAAAATGGAAACAAGTTTAAAAAAAAAAACCCTACAGCTATGTATCCACATTGTGTGGCTAAACAACACGCTAATGGTCAAATAAGGGAGGACAATCAGATAGAGATATAGACATAGATTCCTTCTCCATCTATACTTTTAAGATAGGATTTGGAACTGGAAATGCCATTGAAGATCATCTTGTCTAACCATTAGATTTTTACAAATGAAGAGACTCTGGCCCAAAGAAGAAGACAATGTGATAGAGTGGAGAGAACAAAGATCCTAGAGTCAGAGAACTTGGGTTCAACTTCCACTTTCCTACTTACTACCTGGGTATTCTTAGGCAAGCCACATAAAATCCATTTCTTCATCTATAAAAAGATAGAGTTGAAGTACATGGCTTCTGGAATTCATTCCAACTCTATATCTAAGATACTGTGACTTATAGTGTCACATGAAAAACAGATTTTTTAAAAATATAGACTGGAATTTATTGAGATATTTAACCACCATCAAAGCTATTAAACAAAAATATGTTTGACTATTCATAAGTCTATTTGAATTCAGTGCTTTTATATAAGCTTAGTCAAAATGTTCTTGTGTGGACAGTACCAGGTCTTACTTAAATTATCAAATTATTATCCTTCTAGTAGAAGTCTAAACAGAAATCAGATGTGTCAATATATTAGCATATTCATGAATATATATGCAGTAAAATCTTGTCCTGACCAAATGGGCTGGGATCAGCACCAAGTCATAAAAATGGATTTTCTGGCAAAAGAGACATTGGCAATTTATCCTCAAACATTTATTGGAAAAAAGAGGCTATGCTATTCCATTTGAATAATGATTAAAGATCACAGAGACAAGTGATCTTCCTTTTCTCTCTTTTAATGTATTAGGATACAAAAAAATCTCAATAAATAAAAATAATAAGCATCATTTAAGTCTTTTAGAAAATGGAAATGACTGATTTATGAGAAGCAGAAATTTGTATCAAAACAATAATACTTTATAGGTCCAAATATAAGTTTT
This sequence comes from Pseudochirops corinnae, assembly GCA_028646515.1. NCBI lineage: Eukaryota > Metazoa > Chordata > Mammalia > Diprotodontia > Pseudocheiridae > Pseudochirops > Pseudochirops corinnae. The sequence continues at coordinate 106,511,076 of CM053585.1, read as the reverse complement.
ACATCAAACACACAGATACCTCTATCTAAACCATCTTAAGTGATAATTGTAGAAATATGCAGTGTGCAAACACTACTATATTAAGTAACACTAGCATGGTTGCTTGGGTAGGTTCAGAACCATGGACAGTTTGAGGACCAGAGTGCATACAGACTGGGTTCTGTAATTAATTTTTCAGGGAAAAGAGAAAGAGAGAAAGAGAGAGAGAGAGAGAGAGAGAGAGAGAGAGAGAGAGAGAGAGAGAGAGAGAGAGAGAGAGAGAGACTTTTCCTTTCAAAGGGAACCTGTTTTGAAGATTCATATATTCACAGGAAATGTTGCATAGTTAGATGTGATTGAATGGTTAGTCAGTCAATAATCATTTACCACAGGGCAACTAAGTAGCACAGTGGATACAGTGTTTGGAGTCATGAAGACCTGAGTTCAAAATCAGCCTCTGACACTTACTAACTCTCCAACCTTGGGCAGGTCATTTGATCTCTTTTTGCCTTAGTTTTCTTAGTTATAGAATGGGTATAATAGTGGCACCTATCACTAAGGGTTGTTGGAAGAATCAATACGTAAAGCACTTAGAACCATGCCTGGCATATAGTAGGTGCTATATAAATATGATGATGATGATGATGATGATGATGATGATGATAAACACTGGTGAAACAAAAAAGTCAAAAGTCAGTCCTTGTCATGAAGGAGTTCACAATTTAATGAGCAGCTCATCTTTCAAACAGGGAAGATAATATTTGTACTACTACTAACCCAACAGAGTTATTGAGAAAAACTTTGCAAACTATAACATTCTATATGAATTTTATTAATATAGTATCGAAAATGGCATTTTAATCTACATTTATATAGATATATGTAGGTATAGACATATTCCCTTCTCCATTGCTGCATTGTGGACTAGAGTGGTGCTATAGCTGGCCTAATTTAAGTTGGCTTAGAGATCACTGGAATATCAGGGAGGAGCAGCAGGATCTTTCTGGAGACAGCCTTGTACCTGGAGATCTCCAGTGGAGAAGCAAGAGGCTGACTTGTGATATCTGAAAAGGGAGACATAATTGTGTCTGAAATGCAGAATAAGACTGTGATCAATTGGGGACAACCTAATCACTCAGGCAAATCTGTCCAGTCAAGGCAGTTATCAAAACACTAAGAAGGAGGGAGAATAAGTATTTGGATATTAATTGGGAAAGAAAAGGCAGTTGTGGTAAGGTGTGATTAATCAATTGGTATATCCTCTCCTTGTGGCAAGTAACCAAGAAAAGTGAAGTTTAAGTAAGTCCTGATGGTCTCAAACACTGGAGGTGCTGGTAGGAAAAATAGCTGTATAACTGAAACTTCAAAAGCATGACAATAATAGCAATGAAAAATAATAAGTACATCCCCTCCTGGAGTCTCTCTTGGAGAAAGTGGGGTGAGGAAAGAATACACACACACACACACACACACACACACACACATATACATTGTGTGTGTGTGAATAATATATGTATATGTGTGTATCTTTTTTTCCCCATCCCTTCAAGTCACATTGAGATATCCATGCTACAGAGAGGCTAATTGACTTCCCTAAGGTCATACTAGTAGTATATATAAAAATTATGACTCCAAATCAAATCATTTTTACTCTAAATTCAGAATTCTTTCTACTGTACCATGATGCCTCACTCAAATTATCCCCCTCAGAAATCTTTTGTGACTCATTCTTTACTATTAAATAAGTATGACTATCATCACATTAAGGCCTTCTAGAATCTGTCTCCATTTTACCTTTCCAGTCTTTCATACTACTTCCGTCCATTTATTTTATATGCTAGTAATTCACTGAATTAACATTAAGTACCTACTATGTGCCAGGCATTCTACTAAGCACCAGGAATGCAAATATGAAAAAGAGAGTTGTTCACCTTGAGGAACTTACAATTTGATGGAGAGGAAGGCAACACACAAAAAGAAGCTGTAAAGCAAAATGATAGAATACAGTCTGAAGTAGTATGGAAATGAAGAGATGGCTTATATGGGATCCCTCTTTAAGTGGAGGTTTTGGAAGGAGTTCTTTGTTCCTCCCTCCAGTCATCTAATCAGGGAGGTAGGGGGCACTAAGGGTACTGATGAGGGTCTAAGTACCAAGGCTGTTACAGTCATGAAGGAGATGATCATGGATGATGGGTTTATCAGATGAAAAGTAAGAGATGATGAGGTTTCTGGAAGCATGATATAGTATAGCCCCAGGGAGTGTAGCTAAGTGGAATGATAAACCATTATCTGAGCTTATTCTGCTTTCATTTGCACACTCCATTCCCTTTTCTAGAACAGATTTCTTTCATATCATTGCCTCTGAAAATCCTTTCCTTTTTTCAAGACCTCTCTTAGAGGGTCTCCTATATTAATCTTCTACATCAATAAATCTCTGATCCCTCTAGATAAAGTGATACAGCCTTAGGTTTCATGTATCACCCTGTTTGGTCTCTTAGATGAATAAACTTCCATTCTGTCTTGTATTATGATGTATTTTTATGTATATATAATCTTATCTTTTTTAATAGAAATTCCTTGAGGACATCACCTGGATCTTATTTCATCATTGCATCTCTGGTACCTAGCAGTGCCTCAAATGTGGTAGGTGCTTAATTGATCATTGTTGAATTGAACTGAAATAGGCTTTAAATTTTTTTCTCCTATGTTTATAGCTGATGTGAGCTTACAGAAAAGATCTTTCCTCGTCTGAGCCCCAACTGCAATTCCCTCAAAGAGAATGTCACTGCCAGGGGGCTTATTGGCTGGGCTCCATCCATTTTCTGGCCTCTTAGAAGACTGTCTGTTGTCTTTGCATAAATTAAAAGTCTGATATATTTCATCTCTGACTCTAAATGGCTTGAAATTCCATTATGTTGCACTTAAAAGAAAAAGAACCCTTCCCTAGAATGAGGGTAACTGTCTCTAATCTGCTATGCATGCTTGGTCATAATGTCAATTTGCAGGACTTGTGTTAATAATATTACAAACTTCAAAGCAAATCCTGTACATCCAAAAGAATTGACTTCAGTGGCTCTGCAAAACTGTTAACAAGGTGCTAAGATGCAGGAAGCTTTGAAAATGTTGGGCAGTCACAGACTACACAGACTATTACCACTTCTGTGTGGGCCTTTGGGGAATGTGAGACTGAGGAAGGGCAGGGGAGAGGTGGTTGGAAAAGGCAAAATAGAATCTATTCAGGATAGCCCTAGGTTCTACTTTCAGATTTCATTATGACTAATATCTGGTTTGGAAACTTAAGGTTGACAATCCGGGAACCCTGTTTTAAGAAACTAGAGAGATTAAAAATCCCAAATTATAGAAAGGATTAAGGGAAAGTTCTTATCCTCACCAAAGGGTTCTCTGAATTACCAAAGGATTTATTAAAAAGGTTCCTTTAAGCAATATTCTTCCTATTACATTTAAGCAATGGCTTGTCCTTAACAAAACTGTGAAATAGACAACATTCGTTTTCACACGTGATGAAAGAAGGGGCATCAGAGATGCCACTAAGAGGATAGAAAAAAAACCCACAACAACTTGTTCTCAGTTATCAACTAATTCCCAGAGAAAAATGTTAATGTCTGATAATGCCTTAATGCACCAGCCCTTCAAGGAAGATTTGCATTTTAATGGTTCAACATTTTTAGGAAGAACACTGCCAACCTGGAGCATATCCAAAAGAGGGTAATGTGAATAGTAAGAGAACTGGAAATTAGGCTGGCTCAAACTTGGGTGTTGATTGCTGGTCAACAACTAGAGGGGTTCACCAGATGGCTGGAGTTAAAACTAAGTTATTACTATCAGTGCCAGCTGAGGCTCACCAATCCTTCCAATTGAGGCAGTTTTGAAATGCTGATTGCTTCCAGCACTCTTAAAAAACAGATTCATTACTCAGTCACAAGCATATTTCATGGACTTTATCTTGCCCATTTTGAATTTCCCTATCTCCATTTGGCTAACTGGTAGATTTTCCTGGTCTCTTCTCTCCTTACCACTCCATACTATCATTCCTCCTCTCCCTTGTTCTATAGAATAACTGCCTTGAGTCAAGAGATCTTGTTGATTTTGTTGGATCCCTCAGAACCTCTCATCTGCCATTTTAGATTTTCTTAAGCTTCTAACTCTCATCCTCCAACAGCCAGAAGTAGTGGGAGGGTTTGAAGGAGAAAATAAGGGTGAGGTAAGGATGACAATGGCTCACTACAGATCTATCTGAAATGGAAGTAAAGAATTTTGGAAATTATAATGCAAGTAAATGGAGAACTATGATTCTAGTTACAAAGATTCATTTAACAGAAACATTTTTGGAAACAAATAGACTAAAAAGTAATATGTATTATTAAGTTTATTAAGAAATGAAAATTTTAAAATTAAACTCTTCTAGAGATAAGGATAAATGAAAATCAACTGGACTCAATAACCCAATATTCAATAAACTTGAGAACCTAAGTTATTTGGGAAAGAACTTTTTTATATAACAAGAACTAGTGGGAAAATAGGAAAGCTATTTGGCAGAAATTATGTTTAGACTAACATATCCTACCACATACTATATTAAGTAACAAATGAATATGTGACCGGGATATTCAAGGTGGAACCATAAACATTTAAAAAGAATCAGATCCAAGACCTTTCATGGCTATGGTTAGGGAAATAAATTTTAATTAAACAAAGGAGGGAAGTGATTGCAAGATAAAAGGGTATGCAATTAAGATATTGTTGTTATCTACAAAGACCTGTGATAAGAATAGAAGTAATCAAATTTTTTTAAAATTATATTAGGGAAAGCTAGGTGGTGCAATGAATAGAACACTAGCCCTGGAGTCAGGAGGACCTGAGTTCAAAACAGGCCTCAGACACTTAACACTTACTACCTGTGGAACCTGGGGCAAGTCACTGAACCCCAATTGCCCTCCCTTCCCTCCTCCGAAAAGAAAAAAAATAATTACATCAAATTATCTCTGATAAAAATCTGATAGCCAAGATTTATAGGGTTATCAAATACACAACACCAAAAGCCATTCCCAAATGTATAAGTAAAGGATATGAACAATAGTGCTCAAAAAATTGCAAATTATTGACAACCATGTTCTAATCTCTAATAATAAGAGAAATACAAATCAATAAAATTTTTATTTTTTTTTAAGTCACACAGAGCAAATTTGTAAAGCTGATAAAAGTTAAAAGCAGCTAATGTTGGAGAGATTGTGGAAACTCAGTAAAGTACTATTGGGAGAGCTACAAATTGACCCAATCATTCATGAAATCAATTTAAAATTATCTTAAGAAAGTGAAATATCCTTTGACTTAAAGAACACATCCCTAAGTATGTGGTCCAAAAAGGTCAATGATAAGGAAGTCCAATATACATCAAAAATTTATAACAGCATTTTTGTAACAACAAAGACTTCAAAATAAAGCAGATAATCATTGATTAAGAAAAGCTAAACAAATTATATCATACGAATTTAATGGAATATTTCTGAAGCATGACAAATATGAAGAACACAGGGAGGCAGAGGAAGATAGAAATGAATATGAAGTGAAATAAGCAGAAGCAGAAAAACAACTACAGCATTGTAAATGAAAAAAAAATCAAAACACAAAGCTGTATAACTATGACCATGCTGCGGCCTGGATAAGACATATGATGATGGATACCTTTCCCCTATTTGCAGAGATGGGAGTTTATAGATGTGGAGCACTACGTATACTGGGAACCTTGAATTAGCTGTTATTAGTTTTAATGATTTGTCCTCTTTCTTCTTTGTTCTAAGTGAGAGTTCTCCGTGTGGTGGAAGGGGAGGAATATATTGGAGAATAATGTGTAGTGAAGAAAGAGATATGAATGAAGTTAATTGTAAAATAAAACCACTCTGCAACATAAAATGCAAGGGTTCAATTTTCTCTTCTTTGGTCAATATGTTTATGAATGTAAAAATATCCCATGTGTACTGATTTATGATTATTGTAATCTGCCATTACAATGGTACATCCTAGAATAACCCATTTTCAAAGCATACCATTAATACATTCTAAGTTGGTGATTATAATTTTTGAAAAATAGTCATTGTACCTCATCTTTAGGAGCAATATTCTAATTTAGTGAGTTGCTAGATTTTCCTTAATCCTAAAGTAGTGATTTGTAACTCTTTTGGTGCCAGTTGATACTCATTTGATGCCTTCTCTTAATGTCCTATAAGTAGAGTCATTGCTAGATATTCTTGTGCCTATGGTAAATTTAGCTTGTGGTTGGGAGATAGTCTATCCTGTTCAGATATAGTTATATAGAAGTGGGAGATGACTATCAATTGGAGAATTTGGCCTAAGCTATGATGAACCCTGAAACCTTCAAGCCTTTAAGGACAAATAAATGAGAAGAGGGAGCAGAAGTGGAAGGCAAAAGCAGGATGTTAGAGGTGGTGAAAATATCTGTGAGAAGAGTATTTATGCTAATGTGCTAGTGGAACACTTGATAACATCCTTTACTTTGTTTTTCGTTTTTTTCTTTTTTTCTTTTTTTCATTGACTTACTTTAAGTTTACAAGATTCAGTTCCACAATCCCTTGACTTTCAAATTTTCTCCCCTCTTTTCCCCCCCACCCACCCACCCATGGTGGCATGCAATCATGTATAGGCTCTGCAAATACTTTCACATTGGACATTAGTCTGGTTATATAGAAGGGTTGTAACCAATGAAGTGAACAGGAAAAAAGAAAGAAAATTAAACATGCAAAAGAACAATGGCATGTGGATTGCTTCAGTCTCCATTTAAACTCTGGTCTTTCTAAATCTTTCTCTGAATGTAGATATCTCCATCCATCCTGAGACTTGTAGAATTATCTTATACCTGTGTGTTGCTGAGAAGAGTCCAGTTTATCAAGGTTGGTCATCACACATACGATGTGTCTGTGATTGTGTACAGGTTTTGCCTAGTTCTGCTCTTCTCACTTAGCATCAGTTTGTATAAGCCTCTCCAGGTAAATATGAAGTCCATCTCCTCTCCATTTCTTATAGCACAATAGTATTCCATTACATTCATATACCACAACTTGTTTAGCCATTCCCCAATTGATGGGCATTCCCTTAATTTCCAGTTTTTTGCCACCACAAAGAGAACTGCAATAAATATTTTTGTAC
>CM053585.1:106471710-106503415 GCA_028646515.1 Pseudochirops corinnae | reverse complement strand
CTCCCACTTCTGTGATCTCTTTGGGATACAGCCCCAGAAGTGGTATTACTGGGTCAAAATGTATGCAATTATGTATAGTCTTTGGGCATAGTTCCAGATTGCTCTCCAGAATGGTCGAATCAGTTCACAACTCCACCAACAATGCATTAGTGTTCCAATTTTTCCGCATCCTCTCTAGCATTTGTCAATTTCCTATTTTGTCATCTTAGAGAATCTGACTAGTGAGATGTGGTACCTCAGAGTTGTTTTGATTTGCATTTCTCAAACCAATAGTGATTTAGAGCATTTTTTCATATGCTTATAGATATCTTTAATTTCTACCTCTGAAAATTGCCTGTTTATATCTCTAAATTAATACTGCAAGCAATCTGGGGAAGTAAGGAATTGTTTACCTGTCACATTTATGGAAAAGGGAAGACTTTATGATCAAACAAGAGTTAGAGAGCATTATAAAATGCAAAATGGATAATCTTGATTACATTAAATTGAAAAGTTTTTGTACAAAGCCAACGTAACCAAGATTAAGAGGGAAGTGCAAAATTGGGAAAGAATATTTACAACCAATGACTCTGATAATGACCTCATTTCTAAAATATCCAGGAAATTGAGTCAAATCTATAAGAATCCAAGGCATTCCCCAATTGATAAAAGGTCTTTACATTCTTGATAAAAAGACCAGAACTGAATGGAAAATTTGACTTTCAAATACAGGATGCAAAAGAAGCATAAAAAGGTAAACATAAAAGAGAAATGATAAGGGATTTGGTAAGGTTAAACTGTTTGCATTCCTACATGGGAAGATGATATTATAACTCCTAAAAACTTTCTCATTATTAAGTCAGTTAGAAGGGGTATATACATAGACAAAAAGCAGAGGTATGAGTTTAATGTAATGGTATGATTATCTAAAAAAAATAAGTAAAATTAAGGGATGAGAAATAAGAATGTACTAGGAGAAGGAGGAAGGGAGAGGTAGAGAAAAATTATCTGACATAATAGGGGCCTGAAAGATTTTACAGTGGAGAAGAAAATCAGGAAAGTGGAAAGGAGAGGACACAAACCTTAGTCTCATTGTAACTGGCTCAAAGAGGGAATAATATACACACCCATGTAGATGTAGAAATCTTACCATACAGGAAAGCAGGAAGGAAAGGGGATGAGGGGGGAGTTGATAGAAAGTATGGCAGTTTGGGAGTGTAAAAGTCAGAAGCAAAACACTTATGAACAGGATAAAAGGATAAAGAGAGAGAGAGTAGGATAAATGGGGGAAATAGGTTGGAGGGAATACATAATTGGTAATTGTTATTGTGAAAAAAAATTTACATTGAGTTTGTCTGATAAAGACTTCATTTCTGAAACATAGAAAAATGAATCAAATCTATAGAAATAAGAACCATTCCTCAATTGTTAAATGATCAAAGGATATGAACTGTCAGTTTTCAGACAAAGTAATCAAAGCTATCTATACTCATATAAAAAAATCTCTAAATCACTATTGATGACAGAAATGCAAATTAAAACAATTCTGAGGTACTACCTCATACCTCTTAGCTAATATGACAGAAAAGGAAAATGACAAATGTTGGAGGAGATGTGGGAAACTAAAACCCTAATGTACTATCAGTGAAGTTGTACACTGATTCAACCATTCTGGAGAGCAATTTGGAACTATCCCCAAATGGCTATAAAATCACGCATACTCTTTGACCAAGCAATACTATCACACTAGTTCTGCATCTCAAAGAGATAAATAAAAATAAAAAAACAAGAAGGAAAAGGGCCCACATGCAGAAAAATATTTATAGCAACTCTTTTTGTGGTTGTAAAGAATTGGAAATGGAGGGGATGTCCATCAATTGGGGAATAGCTGAACAAGTTGTTGTATATGATTGTGATGCTTTAAGAAATTGATAATCAGGGTGTTCTCAGAAAAAAAAAATGGAAAAACTTACATGAACTGATGAAAGGTTCCATGAGCAGAATTAGGAGAACATTGTATACAGTAACAGCAATATTGTATGATGATCAATTATGAATAATTTAGTTATTCTCAGTAATGCAATTATCCAAGACAATTATGTAGTACTTATGATGAAAGATGCTGTCCTTCTCAAAAAAGAAGAACTGCTAGAGCCTGAATGTATATCAAAGATACTTTTTCTTTGCTTTCTTTGTTTTTGTTGTTTTTTTTCTGGTTTTTTTTTTTTCACAGAATGACTTACATGGAAATGTATTTCGCATGACTGAACATGTATAACCTATGCCAACTTGTTTGCCTTCTCAATGAGGGGGGCATGTGAGGGAGGGAGAGAATTTCAATTTAAATTTAAAGAAAAAAATCTTAAAACTGACTTTTACATATATTTGGTAAAGAAAATATTAAGTAAGATTTTTCTTTTTTTCTCTTTTTTTGTTTATTTTTAGTTTTCAACATTAATTTCCACAAGATTTTGAGCTATGAATTTTTTCCCCATCTTTCCCCTACCCCCACTCCAAAATAGTGAGGCTACTGAATGCCCCTTCCCCCAATCTACTCTCTCTTATATCCTCCCCCTTTCTCCCTCTAACTTTCTAGTAGGGCGAGATGGATTTCTATACCCTAGTGCCTGCATATCTTAAAATAAGATTTTTAAAAAAGAAATCATCAAATGCTGCAAATCAGAGTTTGATTTGATTTGTTTATTGTCTCTAGGCTTTAAAAAGAGATGAAGAAAATATTAGTGCTGATTAACCTTTTTTTAACATTTAATTTTTGTTTTATTTTATTATCAATTATATGTAAACAGAAATTTCAACATTTATTTTTCAGTTATGAGTCCCAAATTCACTCCCTTCTACCTTCCACTCCCTTCTCCTTGAGAAGGCAGTTTGATATAGATTATACATGTGTGGTAATACAAAACCTTTCCATATTAGCCATGTGGTCATGCAGCATATGAAAGTGCCCATTAATTCTTGGGAAACCCCATTCTTTTGTCAGTCATGTTTAATCATTGGTTGTGGTGGTGGTGATGGCATGTTTGCCATCATTAAATATTTGAAGGACTGTCTTGTAAGAGAGGATTAAACTTGTGTGATTTAGTCTGAAAGACAGTGCAAAAAGAAAAAGGCACAAAGGATAAAGGTGCAAAGAAATAGGTTTTCTCTTGAGAGAAGGAAAACTTCTCAAGTCTTCTCTTCTCCAGACTAAACATCTCCTAGTTGGATCCAGTGCTCAGGAAGCTCAGAGATCTAAATCTTTCTGGCAATGACAGAGAAAATGTAGCTGTCCCTTTGGACCCATTTGGGCTGCTGGTGTATTAAAAGAAAGGGACACTTCAGGAGGATTAAACTAGGGTCTGATTTGTATGTGCTGCCCCCCTATTTGGCTGGGTCATGTTCTTTGCATTCTTCAGGTAGTAATTTTCTCCCACTTATAGTCCCAGACTTCTTACTTGTGTTCTATCTGGACATATTTTGGGATAGAGGTGGGCAATGAGTAGAGAGGAGACACTACTTATGATGAGGTCTTGGCTAGAGCCTTTTAAACTTTTTCTCCTTTTGGCCAAATCCTACCTAGGGCATTTTATATTATGTAAAAGAAAAACATATATATTGATTTTGACATATGTATCTCTACAGTGATACATATATTTACCCATATATTATATATACATGTATTATATATATTATACCCATATATATATATTATACCCATATATTATATATACATATATATATATATATGTATTTACGTATATAGACACATCTACAGATTTTGTATGTATGTGTATATATAGTCCATATATACGAAAACACCTGGGAATAGATCAGCTATAGGATATATATATATATATATATATATATATATATATATGTATATATATATATATGTATATATATATGTATATATGAATTATGCCATTTTATGTTGAAGAAGTTCCCAAGATGTACAAATACAAGTACAACCTTGGATTGTCACAGACTATACAAGCAAATCCTCCCTGCTATTTACTAGCTGTGTAACCCTAAGGAAGCTATTTTCTATCTCTGGGCTTTAGGTTCCTCATCTGTAAAATGAAGGATTATAGGGGTGGGGAACCTGCAGCCTAGAGACCACATGTGGTCTTCTTGGTCCTGGGTGCGGCCCTTTTGACTGAGTCTTTGGCTTCTATTTGCTTCTAGGGATGACATCAGCAAGGTAGTCCAACAAGCATTTATTGAGCACTTGCAACATGCAACCATAAATAAGCACAAGGGATTCATATACAAGCAAAATTTTAAAAGGCAGTCTTTCCCTTCCAGGAGTTTACATTGTCATTTTTATTAGACAGAACTCTTTTTAATTTGATACTCCCAAAGGCCATCTTTAGCTCTTTTATGATACAGACACCCAACTATTTCCATCTCTCAAGATAGCTAGAAAAATTCTTTGTTTAAAGTCAACATTTTCAACTCCCTCTTCTCTCCTGTGTTTTGGACTGTCTCTGTTTAATTCTTCTATGAGTTATGGTTAGAAGCTTAATTTTAACTTCTATCATACTTAACCCTAACCCTGGTCTAGGCAAATCACTTCCTTGGGTCCTACTAAACAGAACTGCAAATGGATTGGATGAAACCATCGGATGAAAGATATCTCTTTCAGTCTCCATCATCATGTCTTCTGTGGTTTGGTGGGTTTTTTTTATTTGTTTTGTTTTGTTTTTGCAAACCATAGGAATTGAGATAGGTTCAATAGGTTCATTTTTTTTTCTCCTTTTCCCACCAGCAACCAAAAGTCCTGTGTTTCTTCATGTAGGGGAAAAAACCGTAGAGGCTAACTACTACAAGGTTAGCCAAAAAGTAATGAAATTTTTGGTCTCAGCAACTTATGAAATAAGGAACAATTTATGATCTATGCTTTTGGACATAGGACCCAAACAGATGAAATGAATGTCACATTATGGTAATACAATTTCAATAGTGATCCCCTTTAGATCATTAATTCTTGATCTGTGGGCTATAAAACATTAAGGGGGCCTATGGATAGATTTCAGGGAGTCTTTGATGTTGGATGGGAGATGATAGGTTTATTCTAATATAACTTGTTTCCTTTGTAATACTATGTATTTTATTTTATACATTTAAAAAGATTTTTTGGAGAGAAGTTCCATATTATTTTGATGAAGTCTGCCCTGCTATACCAGATTGTAAAAGGAGTCTGTGGCAAAAAAAAAAAAAAAAAAGCTAAGAACCCCTGCTATGTGTGGTGAGACCCTCCAGATGTTACTATTTGTCCATAATATTGTTTTAATTGCATCAAGTCCCAAAAGTAATGAAGAGCTTCCTAAATCAGGTCTTTAATCTCTCCAAAGAATTTGACCTAACTACATAGGAAAAATAATTAAATGGGAGAAAAATTCCTATTGTTCAGGCTATGATAAGTACTTGGATGAACAACCTAAAAAGCTGATCTATATATCTTAAATCAATACTGGAAATTGATTATGAATAAGCCCTAGGATTGAACAGGAAGAGGAAAGTGGATTATTTTGCATTTTGGAAACCATAAGATTCTTTTAATGACCCTAAGATTCTACTTGAATCAAAAACATATGTTTTTAACACCATCACTCTTTGGGTAATATTGTAGAAGTGTGCAAAATAGAATGCTAACATATCAGGGAAAAATAAAATTGAGGATTAGCCAAAGGACAACAGGGAGGGCCATGGCGGGCGTGGGTAGGCTGTATAATATTACAAATAAATAATTACATTAAAGAATTAATGTAAAATGTCATCAATTAAATATATGCCCACAAAATTAGTATGAGTACAAGATAGCCAAGGAACTGCCAATATGCTCCTTTAGTATACTAAGACTATCAGGAGACTCTGAGGAAGGTCTTCCTAGCACATTGGGTAAGATAACATTGATGAGACTTTCAGAGGATGGGAAAAACTAGGTAGGTTGTGAGCCGCATATTTTGAGGAAATATCCAAGTCAATGTGATCTCAAATATTTAGTAGTATTGATATAATGGATCAAGCAAGTCAGGCTAAGTAGAATGCTCTGACAAGTATTCCACTAAGTGAGACTGGTTCGGCTTAGCAGTGGAACTAAATACTTAATATGAACCAATTTGCAGATCTCTGCAAAGAATTCAGGCCATGGTTGAAATCTAAAATTGCATATACTGGGTGGTGTTGTTAGCACTATTTTCCCTCATTGCACTAGACATGGTATTTTCCTGAGTCAGTGTCTGTCCTGTTTTTCTTCACATATATGAGCACTGTTATTAAAAACAAAGCAATTAAAAAAAAATATACCAGTTTGTGGGTTAGGAGATTCAGATAAAATTCTAACTGCAGTGTTATTTCCTGAATGACTTTGAGCAAGTCACTGACTTTTTCTGGGCCTTATTTTCTTCATCTCTAAAATGAGGGGATTGAATGAGATAATTCTCAAGATCCTTTCTAACACTCAATCCTTGGAATGTGTTGTGAGACAAGGTAATAATCAGTAATAATAATACCTGACGTTTATATGGCATTTTAATGTTTGCAAAGCACTTTACCTACATCATCTCATTTAAGCCTCACAGCAAATGGGCAGGGCAGGCACTATAATCTCTATTTGGCACATTAGGAAACTGAGCGTCAGAGGGGTTAAGCAGCTTGCTTGCACAATGCTAGTAAATACCAGGCCAGGATTAAAAGCCCAGGTCTTCTAGCCATTAGTCTTGTACTCTGCTCCTATAGCACACTGTCTTTCAAAAAGACTGAAGGAGAGAAGTAAAGCTGTTAAGCTTTTGCCAAACCAGTTTTGTGATAAATCTCAGGTGCAGTGAAAAGGTGGAGGTGGGGGTGGGGAAGGCTTAGTTTTCCTGATAAGTTTTAGTTGAGTGATTTCTTCTGCATCCTCATGGTCCCGGAGCCTTCTTTGTTTTCCCTCTAACATTTTTGTTTCTTTTCTTCTTTCCTTGCAGGGAAGTGATGATGACATGGTGGATAAGAATAAGTGTTGTACCCTCTGTAACATGTCTTTTACATCAGCAGTGGTGGCTGACTCACATTATCAAGGGAAAATCCATGCCAAAAGGTTAAAACTGTTGCTAGGAGAACAAACCCCAGTAAAGGCCACAGGTAGGTCTATGAACAATAACCATCAGGAGATAGTGGAAATAGAACAATGTGCACAGCTCATTAATTACACTCACTATTCAGAAGTATAATTGGTTGGAGCAGCAACTTAATGGTGGACCTTATTAAAAATAACAATAAATGACTGGATAGATAACCAAGTTAAGTAATCATCACAGTTCTTTATTCTTGCTGTCATAACAACCTTCAAGAATTGTGGAAGGTCTTTATATCATTTTGCTTTGTTTTGATTCATGGGTTAGCAGCCTAGATTAGCTCTCTTTTCACCTCCTATAGAAGACTTTGGGTGTTGGAAAGAACCCTGGATTTGGAGTCGGAAGACCTTGGTTTGAATCCTGGCTCAGTTACTTAATTGGGAATCTTTAATTTATCTTTAATTTTTAGATCTTCTTTGATGGCTATGTATTTATAAATACACATACACATAAGTATATATGCCTTAGCATATAATTAATATAATAATCTCTGTTACTTATGACAGAGCGTATTTTGTTTTGAATTTAGATGTTACTATATAGTTCTTCCAAGACAGTAAATTCATTGGCCATCTGTCTGTGTTTCTAACTTTGACACAGTCATAATGAGTTTATCTGTTTTCATATTTTAAAAATAAAATATTATTAAAACCTTATTTAGCTTTAACATAACAGACATAGTTCTGTGCTTTCAATCCAATACAATGAGCTTTTATAAAATATCTACTTAATCTGTAAGGCATTCCCATGTGATGGGTATGAAAAGGCAAAAAGAACAAAATGTGGCCCCCTGGCCTCAAGAATCTCACCTTCTACTTGAGAAGGTATACCAGGTAAACAGATAAGATGTGTGATAATTTGAGGAGGAGGAAAACACTAGCCACTAGTGGCATTCATCAAGAAAGGCTTCCCTTAAGAGATGACTCATGAGCTGAGTCTCAAAGGAAATCAGAAAGACCTGAGCACAAATCCTGACCCATACTATCAAACAAGCAATCAACATATATTTACTAACATCCCAACTATGTTCCAGGCACTGTGCTAATGACACAAAAGGAGGCAAGGGACAGTTTCTGCCTTTAGAGAGTTCATAATCTCAAGGGATTGGTACAATTCATTTAGTTCCTCAATGCCTCGGGAAAACTGCCTAGTACTTTTCTACTAAGTCATAGAACTATGATTTGTAATATTTATTATATGTGTTGGTCCGATCAGAAAATGTTTATTAAGCACCTACTGTGATGTACTGGGGTGGGGAACCTGTGGCCTCAAGGTCACATATGGTCCTCTAGGTCCTCAAGAGTGGCCCTTTGACTGAATCCAAACTTCACTGAACAAATCCCCTTAACAAAAGGATTTGTTCTGCAAAACTTAGATTGTCAAAAGGCTACACCCAAGGCCATAGAAGCCTACATGTGGCCTCAAGATCACAGGTTTCCTACCCCTGATGGGCTTGTGTGGGGATTCAAAGAACTGCCTCTACCCTCAAGAAGGGTACAATACAACCTCAACACAACAAAAGATACTCACAAATCTGATCTGAAGGGGCTTCCCATAGTAGGAGTTCTACAAATGTAGAAAATCAGGAATCCTTTATATATTTACAATTTGCCTAATTATAAGAAGCAGCTAATTATTAGCTGAGTATTATGGATCCAGAATCAGACAATCTGGGTTCAGATCCCAACTCTGCCTCTTATTGCCTGAGTGATCTTGGGCAACTCATTTCCCCACCCTTCCTTGGACCTTAGTGTCCCTATCTCTAAAATTTAGCTTGGACTAAATGAAATCTATAGTTTCTTCTAGCTCTAAGTTCTATAATTCTAGGTAGACTCTTGTCCAACTCTATGATTCTGTGAAATAGTGCTTTTGCTGCAGTATAATCAGAATTATAGGGAATTTGAACAAAGTGGAATTGTTTTGTAATCCTCTAAAGAGGTGGGAAATATTTCATAATTATTGCTAGTGGCAGGTTAGTTACCCTCAGTGAGGAATTAAAGTTTAGCTTTGCATTTTACTTCACTGTCTAATGAGTTGTGCATATATCATCTATATAAGTAAATGGCCATTTAAAAGGGGCTTTAAGAACACAGATTTTTTTTTTTGGAGTGTCTAAGATACTGCTGGTCTCTTTTCCTCACCAGTGTTTCTTTTAAGAAAGTCTTTCTCTCTGCTGAGGGCAAACATGACAAATTGTTGTTCGCTGACCATGCCTGAAACTTTCTTGCCTCTGAGTCTTTTTTTTGTTTGCTCATTCATTGATTATTTAATCTTTACATTCATTCATTTACCTACCTATCCATTCATGCATTTATTCATTAATTATTTCATCTTTCCATTTATTCATTCATTTATTCATCCATTGATTCATCCACCTATCCATTTGTGCATTTATTCATTAGTTCATCTTTCCATTCATTCATTCATTCATACATCTACCCATCCATTTGTTCATTTATTCATTAATTATTTCTTTATTCAATCAGTCAACAAACATTTATTAAGTACTTGCTATGTGGCACTATGAAGTAAATGTAAAATGTTGGTAAGAAAAAGAAAGAAAACAATGCAGTGGGACATGCAGAGTTCATTAGCATGACATGCTCTGATGAAGACTCATTGAAAGAAAACAAGAATAAGAACAAAAAATACAATTTCTTTACAATACATTTTCATAAAAATGATTTGTCTAAAGACTATAGTTTTTTCAAAGGTTGATATAATATAGACTTCTATTGTATTACATATGTGAAATTTAGAAATGAACCCATCTTTGTTTTACAGGCATAGTCTGGATAATAGCATAAGATAATACTAACAGTTTATATTTCTATGTCACTTTAAATTTATGAAATGCTTTCTTCACAACCCCATGAGATACTCATACTAGTACAAATATCAGTATCCCCATTTTACAAATGAGAAAACTGAGGCTCAGAAAATTTGTCATTTTATAATCAATATGTACCCATTTGGTAAAGGCTATATCTTTCTTCTCCAAAAAGTTTCTTAGCATCCACCAAAGAATCCCCTCCATTCAATCTCTAGAATAGACAATGGAAAACAATGATCACTTCAAGCATTTTCCTTATATGTTTAACCAGCCCTTTTGTTTTCTATGGCTAAAATCAACATATATGCTAAACTTAGATTTTGGAAGTAGTGAGGGAATAAGATGAACAATGCCTTTGTTTATAGTCTCTATTAGCAAGTGCTGAAGTTATTATTTTTTTAAATTTCACTTCATGATAAAAATAGTTCTCTGTGAATTTAAATACAACCTCAACACAACAAAATACCAGTTTGTTTTCATGAATTCAAACACCCTCAGAGCTAGAAAATGTTCTCAGGGTAATGTGGGAGTTGCTGTCAATAAACTAAGTCTTATTTGAATGTAGCTGAAGCTCACAGTGGCCACACATAATCATCTTCACAGAATTGTTTGGAGCACTTTGCCTAGTAACTTTGTCATCCCATCTGCAGAGCTGTCCTTAGGTTTTTGACAACATTAGGGAATTGTCCTATCCCTGTATTTATATAATCTGGATAGCATTTGATCCTTCTGTCAATAAATATGTGTTTGGTGCCACTATGTGCTAGATGTGGCTGTGTACAAAGCAATTCCACTTTGTTCAAATTCCCTATATTCTGATTATACTGCAGCAAAAACACTATTTCACAGAATCATAGAGTTGGACAAAAGGTTACCTAGAATTATAGAACTTAGAGCTAGAAGAAACTATAGATTTCATTTAGTCCAAGCTAAATTTTAGAGACAGGAACACTAACGTCCAAGCATGCATGGGGAAATGAGTTGCTCAAGATCTCTCAGGTAATAAGAGGCAGAGTTGGGTTCTGAACCTAGATTGTCTGATTCTGGATCCATGACATCAGCTATAATCACTGGGGATACAAAGAAAGGCAAAAAACAGTTCCTGCTCTCAATGAGCTCTCAGTGTACCAGGGGAGAAAACATGAAAACAACTGTGCATGAATATGCTAGATACAGGATGAATGAGAGATAATCCACGAAGGTTGCCAAAGACTTCCTATAGGAAGCAAGATTTTACCAGGGGCTTGAATGTGAAAGTCTGATTCATCTGCTGGAAAATGCTCAGGAATGGGAGGAGATGAGGATTGTTTGAGGAATAGCAAGGATGCCAGTGTCGTTCTATCAAAGAATATTTAGTATGAGTATAAGGTATAAGGTAGCGAGGAGGTGGGGGAGCACATTGTGAAGGGCTTTGAGTGCTGAACAGAGAATTTTATATTTTATCCTGAAGGTAATAAAGAGCTACTGGAATTTATTGAGGCTTGCCCTGTACTTGAGGAAGATCACTTGGATGACTGAATGGATGATTGATTAGATCAGTGGGGGAGAAATCTGCCAATTACCCTGATGAGGGTGCCAGCCTCTTTCACCCTCTGAAGGCTTCCTATTGGCCATCCTATAAAGCCAAAGCCAGGCTTGGCTTGATGGAAGGTGCTCCTAACTGGGCACAATACTACAGTACTGACTGCAGTCAGGAGGGAGCTCAGGAGAGCCCGATGAGACATCAATGTTTCAGCATAGTATGACTCTTGAGAGTATGAGAGCTGGATGGCATTCTATGTTTGCCTTTGTATCCCTGGATTATACATCTCCCTGGAAAAAGTGCTGTGCATTGGATTATGTTGTGTATTGCATGCTCCTGGAGAGGTTAGACATAAGATAAACCAGAGGATTAGAATGCAGTGATGTAATTCCAAAAGGACATTGATGACTGATGCCTGGCATCTTCTGAGTCTTGTCACATTCTTTTGGGTAAAGGCGACGGGATCATAGCAGTCAGAAGTCTTAGGACCCAGAACTTCTGTGTATAGGAGTAAAGGGAGGTTCTCTAATGCCCTGAGACCCAAATAGCTACTGCTGCAGTGAGACAAAGTGGGGGTGGGGAGTGGAGCAGAGGTAGTGATGAGCACAGGATGATACTAGAAGATTCTAAAAAGATTTGATTTCCACTGCCACTATTCAAATTCAGCTCTCATTTTTCTTCCCTGGCATATTGTAATAGCCTTCTCACTAGCTTCCCAGGTTCCAAACTTGCCCCGACCCCTCTTCTCAATTTTAGACATTACTAACATTATTTTTTCCAGGGAATAACTAAGAACCTGTCACTTTTCTATATGAAAAAGAAAAATAATATAAAGAATAAAAAAAATTAAGTGATTCCTTATTGCCTGCTGCAGTGAGAATAAGTACTTTAAGGGAAGCTAGGTGGCAAAGTGAATAGAGCTCTGGTCCTAGAGTCAGGGGGACCTGAGTTCAAATCTGAGCTCAGATACTTAATAGCTGTGTGACCTTGGGCAAGTCACTTCACCACAGTTTTGAAGGAGGAAGGACAGAGACAGAGGCAGAGACAGAGAGAGGATACTTTAACCTGGCATTCAAAGTCTGGTTCCAGTTTACCTTGAAATGTTTATCTCTTAACCTTGGCTCAGAGCATATTCCCAGAATATGTTTTGCTCTTTTCTGCCCCGAACCCTTACTAATGTTGTTTATCTTTTCATTCAACAATGAAATTCATTTAAAAAACTCCTGCTGTGGAAAAGGCTGTGCTAAACACCAAGGGAAACACAAACAAATATAGATGGATCATACTGTACATAGGGTTTTTTGGGCAAAGATACTAGAGTGGTTTGCCATTTCCTTCTTCAGTGTATAAAGTAAAACAGAGGTAAAATGACTTGCCCAGGGTCACACAGCTAGTAAGTGTCTGAGACTAGATTTGCACTCAGGTATTCCTGGCCCCCAGCCCAGCACTCTGCACCATGGCACCACCTAGCTGAAACCATCCCTGCCTTCCAGGAGCCTTACACCTTAGACATTGCTCAGTCTGGAGAGCCTTACCTCCCTCCAGTACGTGTTGAAAAAAAATCTAACTATATTTAAATGCCCAACATAAATTCCAATATCTCTATACAAATTTTCTTGACTGCATGCGGTCTAGTCTAACCCTGGGAACTTCCTTTCTACCTGCTTTATTGTATTTGCCATTTTGTGATTTATTGTTAATGAATACTTGTCTGGATTATAAAAACTTTCGGGACAGGGACCTCATCTTAGTCCTTTTTCATCCCATATGGTAGCTTATATGGAGCAGACCAATCAATAAACTTTTATTAACTACGTACTACATGTCAGGCACTGTGCTAAATGCTGGGGAAAAAAGAAAAGTCAAAACAGCTCCCGCCCCCAAGGAACTGAGATTCTAATGGAGGATAGTAAATAGCTACATACATGGAAAGAGTCGTTGAGAATTTATCTTGGAGGGAAGAGACTGGCTTCTGGCTGAGGTCTCTTGTAGAAAGGTAGAATTTGAACTGAGTCCAAAAAACGCTAGTGTGGCTGTATTGCAGAGTATGTTAAGGGAAGCAAAGGGTGAGAAGAAGGCCTGGGTTAGATGCCAAAGTGAGGATTTTATATGTGATCCTAGAGGTAATAGAGGGGTCACTGGAGTTTATTATGTAGAAAATTTACATGGTCAGACCTGAACTTAAAGCAAATCACTTTGGCAGCTAGGTGGGGGATTTATTACAGTGGAGGGAGACTTGCAGCAGACCATTTCGAAAGCTACTGCAATATACCACCCATGAGGTGATGAGGGCCCATAAAAAAGTGGTGGTGGTGGTGTGAATGGAGAGAACACTACTAGACACTCAATAAATATGTGTTGAATTGAAAGACATTCAATCAGCATGCAGCATCTATCTGGTAAGAATGGGAGGGTTGGGATAGGTTTTGTGCTTTCTCTCATCCTTGTACACCCTTCTGAGGTTTCATGGGATCTTTTCATCCCCTGACATCTCTTTCCTTTAGTTTCCACTTCAAGATTGTTCTTGCTATTAATTTAAGCAGATTTCAATTAGATATAAAGTTAGGGTGGAAGGGGCCCATGTAGGATGACCATCCCTGGGCCTTGTTCCTTTCTTGGTCTGCCCTGACTGAACATTTCCTAATGGATGAAAGCCAACCCACTATCCATCTGGACAAGTCACATAGGTTCAGTGCAAGAGCCAATGATTGTAAGCAAAGATTAGCTCTCCCTCTGTCCAGATGAAATTTTCCTGATATAGTGTGTAGTAGCCCCATGGCATTTCCCTCCTGAAGGATTTAGACCTACACTGAGGTACTGCAGCCCCTTGAGTGGCTGCAGGGATTCTAAAAAACCTCAGCTACAAAGCCCACATGATCTGCTATAGGCATCTATCAGTGTGACTTTGGTAAATAAGTCCATTGAGTGACTCATTATTTTGTCTAATCATTACTCATTATTTATGATATTAAAAGGGAAAAGGTGGAGGAGAAGGAGAAAGAGGAGGAAAAGAAAGGAGAAGGAAGGGAAGGAAGAAAGGAAGGAGGAAAGAAAGAAGGAAGGGAGGGAGGAGAAGAGGGAGAGAGGGAGGAAGGAAGAAAAGAAGGAAGGAAGGAAGGAAGGAAGGAAGGAAGGAAGGAAGGAAAGAAGGAAAGAAAATACGCAAACCTAACCAGATGAATTAAGTTTGTTGAAACAGGCATGTTTTTTCTCTCTTGGCTACACTAGTCATACTGCCTCTCCATTAAAAAACAAACAATCAAACAAAACCAGGCTATTCAACTGAAGTAATCATGGGTAGGCATAGTATGAGCACAGATCACTGCTTTTCTTAGCTACTCCATCTGATGAAGGCGAACAATTGGAAGATGTGAATCAGTCCCTTCCCTCACACACTGAAGCTGTACTTGATCATGGTATTTGCTTCTATTGTGTTTTCTCTTTCAGACTGATGAATGGTTGCTAGTCCTCAGAAAGGTTGGCAGATCTTAGGGAAGAAAAGATTGTCTGATGATTCCTGAAATCCCATCAAAATCTGAGATTCTGTAATTCTATGATATTGGTTATAAATCAAACATCAGAGTCTGCTCTCTCAAAGGCAGGCTGATTTAATCTTCCTTGAGAACCTCTCATTAATCTTTGTGGCTCATTATGCATCCACCCAGGGTTTTTCCTGGGCACATAAGAATCTGACTCGTGTCTCTTAAAGGATTCTCCACAGACAGTCAACAACATTTATTAAATGCTTAGTTTGTTTCGGACAGTCTGCTAAGCCCTGGAGAGTCAAATAAAAGCAAAAAAAAAGAAAAGAGAAGAAAAAGAGAGAGAGAGAGAGAGAGAGAGGGAAGGAGGAAGAGAAAGCGATAGAGAGGGAGGGAAGGAGAGAGAGAGAGAGAGAGAGAGAGAGAGAGAGAGAGAGGGAGAGAGAGAGAGGGAGGGAGAGAGAGAGAGAGGGAGAGAGGGAAGGAGGAAGAGAAAGAGAGAGAGGGAGGGAAGGAGATAAGGGGAGAGAGAGAGGGAGGGAAGGAGAGAGGGGGAGAGAGAGAGGGAGAAGGACAGTCTCCGTCTTCAAAGAGCTGCATGGGGGAAGACAATACATAAAAAAGTGGCTGAGTGGGGGTGGGGATGGGGTTAGAAAGTACTCAAAGTGAAGCCTTGGTGGTAAGGTCTAAGAAAGTCAGAAGTACAGCTGAGAGGGGAATAAATCATGACCTGATTCGACTTGTCCCCAAAATGGAGGTCCTGGAAGGATCTTACCAATGAGAGAAGGGGGCTGGGATGGCAGAGGGAAGTTTCAGGGTGAGAAGGCCCCTCCAAACATAATAAAAATGACCTGTGGGATAAGTTTAGCAAACTTAGTGAGATAAGCTAGACATCCTTTAGCAATACTAGGGTTATACCCATCATTTTAGTGATATCCATTCCCTTGCCCTCAGAAATTCAGACCCAGTTCTTACAAAAACTCAAAGTCCAGCTGTTAATTCCTGGAAAAAAAAAATGTATGTTATTCCTAGCAACAATCACTGTAATTAAGGCCCTTGGTGAAGGGACAATTTCTTCATTTCATAACTTGCCTGGATACCTTAGTACCCTGCTCATTTCCTTACCCCATTGTCAATACACCCACTATTATTCCTGCATATTCTTTTGGTCGGCATCCTTCTCATCCAAGGTATGGGGTTCTCACAGCACTCCACAGGAGGTTTCCAGGCCTGAAAGGCCTTAAGTTCCCATCTCTGCTTTGTAATGTCTCATCAGTTACTAGTTTGTCTATATGGTCTCTTCCCATGGCTGATTCCATATTCCTCATAATTGTTCTGCCCAGATATTCCATCTTGGCACATTATTTGAAATGCATTTCCAGCTTTCTTTTATACTGAATGAAGGAGGGGAGATTCCCTTCACTAATAAAAGCATATTCCTAAAGAAAAGTACATACACACACATGCACACACACATGCATACACACATGCACACGCTCACACACACACACACAAAACACACACATACACACACACACACTGTTCTCCCTGTAACATTTTTCTCATTGATCCTAATTTTCCCTCTGGGTAAAATTAGTAGATTAAATCAAATCCTGTGTCTACTGTGTTGATTGATGGATGGATGGAGCCATGTCATAAATATTCAGATATTTGAAAATAGCTCTCATTTCCCCTTATCCCTACCCTAGTCTTTTCTTACCCAGGTCTTTCAATGGTTGCTTTAATGATGGGGTCTCCAATTCACTCACTTGACTCCCTGTTCCTGTCTTAGAGAATTAGTATCTCATATCCGTTTCTCTTATGAAGCTGATAGGCATGAGCAGCTCTTGAATATTAATAATGATAAAAATGTGGGGCAGCATGGTGTCATGGTAACAGAACACTGATCTAGGAGGTAGGAATCAGCTGACTTGGGTTCTAATCCCAGGCCTGTCACTAATGAGCTGTGTGATTTGGTACTAGTAATTTACAATATCTGGGCCTCAGTTTTCTCATTTGTAAAATAAGCCAGTTGGTTTAGGGAAAAACGTGGCATCATTTCATCAAGGAAGAAAATGAGGCTCAGAAAAATGAAGGAATTTATCTCAATTCCCAATACCTCCAAGGTCCCTCCTTAGTCAATGAGTCTATGGAAAAGGAAGGGATAAAGGTAACTAAATTCTGTTGAAATCCTGTTAGTACTTAGTTATGATTCATTGAATTTAAGCTTATGCCTTAAGGTTTTGTTTTGTTTTTCTTTATTTTTTTAAAAATTTCTTCCTTTGAGAGCTAAATTCCAAACTCAGTCTTGTTTACCTGATGAAACCTGACAAAGGTCACAAACCAAAATATCCTGCCTTCAGACTGGTGATTTTTTTTCTCCCTTTTGTACCTAGTGAACCCCTACAAATAAGATAATAGGAATAAGAATGAGACTGAAGTCTCATTCAAAACCCTGCAGAGCAATATAAGCTATCATGAGAACATCAAAGGTACAGAATCTTTCAAAATAATATATTAGAATATTTCTTGGTGCAGATGTGTTTGTGAATTATTTAAGGTAAAGAAAAAACTGCAGCCACAGAGAAGCAGTGGGCATTCTCTACTTCTCACTCATTAATTATTAATAAAATTTTAAGATTAGACATACTTGGGGTGGTTAGGCATTATTTTTAGGATTAGCAAGACAATGCTTCTTCAATTTGCTATGAGTCATACATGAGCTCCTTTAAACAGATGCATTATCTTGAGCCAAAGAATAGTGTGTTAATAGCCATGAAGCCCCCTCACCCCCTGCAAGACATCCGATTCTGCTTTCTGCCCAGTCAGATCTCAAGTTTGACCAGTAACCATGCTCAAATTCCTCTTTCTAAAGTCACTATAATTTATGAACACCAGGGGATTGAAAAGTGACTAATACGTTGTATGTATGCATGGTAGATAGCTTAAGAATGGAAATATTTGTAGTTTTATTTCTCAATCAAGTTTCTTCATTGTTTATATAATTTTCAGGTATATGAGGAGGCAATGAGGACATTTTACTTTAAAAGTCTTGTTTGTGACACTTGACCTGTTTTATTATTCAACTGTCTTTCCTTCAATAATTTTTAAAAAGCATTCTATGGCTTATCTTGAGTGTAGCTAAAACAGTAATGATTCTCCACCTGTTACTTTGTTAATATTTGATAATATTACATTAACGAAAAGTTCTAGCACATAGCTTGTTAAAATATCCTAATTGTTTTATGTGTATTATCTAATTTGAACTTCATAGCAACTCTGTAAAGTAGATATTATTACAGGAGTGACTTGCTTAGGGTTACACATTTAGTAAGCACCTTGGGGGGGGGGGGGGGTTGGAAGCCAGGTATTCCTGACTTCAAGTGTGGCACTTTATTCACTTCGTCAACTAGCTACCTCTACTCAATAAACTCCAGTGGCTCCCTATTATCCCCCAAACCAAGTATAAGGTACTCAGTTTGTCATTTAAAGCTCTTCCTACATTTCCAGACACCTTGCACTTAACTGTGCCCTCCACTTACTCTACCAACTCTTTGAACCTGCATTAATACTTCATGGCTACAGCTTGTATTTAATTCCATGTTTTAAGGTTCTCTCTGAGTCCATTGGTATGGGTACACTATACAACCATGTAAGTATCAGCCCTTCCAGTCCTACTAATAAGGCACTGACATTTTAAAGACATTGTTCTAAGTTTACTAGGGACACAAAGACATAATAAAAAATATTCAGCCCTGCAGTAGAGAATCTTCATGAGTTTCTGTGATCAGTTGTTCTGATAGTGAACCTCTCTGAGCTTTGCTCGAATGGATTTCAGATGGTAGACATATACTAGATAGAGGCTGTTATTCTCTGTCAGACCCATTGAGAACCTATGATTACTGGGAGGCAGCATGGTACAGTAGAAAAACAATCCCCTGTAGGTGACTGGGACCAAGTCACTTAATTTCCCATTTCTTCATCTGTTAAATGTAAATCTGTAATCTTTAAAACTTTGCATCTGTGATCATAGGAGCCTCCTCCATGTAACAGTGAGGTCTTTAGTGCATATGAATAAAAATTAGTTAATTACAGGTGAATTTAAATTAATTTTGTTCCAGGAAGTCTTTTCAGAATTTCAAAGCAACCTGAAGATTCTTGGAGGTTGCAGGACTGGTTGGCTTGGTTGAGGCTGTTCTGTATCTGTGCACAAGTCAAAGTTGGATTATCAACAGAGTGATTACTTACTCGGGAGGCAAATCACTTGGAACTGTATGCCTGTCACTAAGATGGCTAGGGACAATATTTGATATGGCTTGATTGAACTGGGAATTTATAAACGTGAAACCAATATTTTGAGGTTGGTAGGAGCAGTGAACAATGAGAGAAAATGCTCATGTAAGGAAAGATGGAGTCTTTCACTGCTTATCATCTGTGTAAATGTGTTTAATGTGTATTCCTCTTCTTCTGGAATCCTGTCAGACTTCAACTCATTTCCTTTCTCCTTTCCTGATGGAGCTGAGAGAGACAGAGGGAGCTTCAGAGCTTCTCCATAAATTTTCATGCCAGGCACAGAATTGCTTATTTGAGTTCTATATTGAATTAATAAAGATCAGGGTATTCTGGATCTGTTTGAAAGTTACATAAATCCAAATTTTGCATAATGCATACACTCAAAGTTCAAACAGTGGTGCCCATTTGCATATAAGGTATTATATGCCACAGTGGTTCTATCACCAGATGAGAGTTATTTGGATTCTTCTAGGATAATCTCTCTAGATCCTAGTTCTGATGGGTGTAAATAATGGGTCTATTTGTCAAACAGGCAGATCTACATAGTAATAAGATTTTTTATAAGAAAATATACATCCTGCTGTACACCCCTCCCACTCCTCCAATTTTATACTTTCTGATGACATCTTTTGCCTACTCTAATAGTTACAGAAAGTACCAGATGTTTCTGGCATGGAGGAGGCCTGAAGACTCTGAGATCACTATCATTCCTCCTTCGGACTTCATTCTTTCCTTCTTGGTCCTACAATACACCTAAAGTTCCATATTTAAAGCCTTGGAATTATCTTTGATTTTTAGCTCTCCCTTACTTTTCATACGCAATTATTTATAATATCCTATCAATTCCACTTGTGCAACACCTCTTGTATTCTCTCCTCTCTAGTTTTCCTGCCATCACTCTTGTAGATGCCACTAATCACTCAGACTATTGTAAAAGCTCCTTAATTGGTCTTCCCACCTCCAGTTGCTACTTTGTCTACTCTACCATTGATAATGGTCTCATTCATACACTGGCCAGAATATTCTTTCTTAGCCATTCTGCTAAAATCAGAACAAAATTAAAACACAAATAAAACAAATAAACCTTCCATATTGCCTAGCTGGACATTAAATGGATCAGACCCTTCCACAGCACTACCTTTCTCGCCTTGTGCCATTTTGTTAACCCTCCACGCCTTAGCCAAACTAGTGTACTCTCTGTCCCCTGAGTAAACATGAACCTATGTGTTTCTGTACCTTTAATCATGATGTTCCCTTTTTCTCAAATGCCTTCCCTCCCTCTCATCTGCTGCCAGATTCCTACCCAGCCTTTAAAGTTCACCCCAGATAATGCCTTCTCTATGAAGCAATTCTTGAGTCTCATGTTTGATAATGGTCTTCTACCTTATACCTTCTTTAAGAGAATATATTTCATACTTATCTGCAACTATTACTGCTCCTATTAGCTAGATAGCATTTAAATAACACTTTGGGGTTTGAAAACTACTTTACAAATATTATCTTATCCTTAAAACAACCCTGGGAGGTAGGTGTTATTATTATCCTCAGTTTACAGATGAGGAAACAGAGCTAATTAGAAGTTAAGTGACTTGCCCAGGGTCACACAGCTAGTAAGTGTCTGAGGTAAAGTTTAAACTCAAGCCTTTCTGACTTTAGGTCCATTGCTCTAACCATTAGCCTACCTGGCTAATAGTAAAAGACTGTTCACCTGGGCCCACAGAAACTGATGTATTACAGTATTCCTGTTGCCACTCAGGGGGAGCTTTGCTGTGAAACCAATCATTCATTTTGTTTTTCTGTTTGTTTGTTTGTTTGTTTTGCTTTTTGGAAGGAGGAAGGCAGGGCAGTTGGGGTTAAGTGACTTGCCCAAGGTCACAGGAGTAATAAGTGTTAAGTGTCTGAAACCAAATTTGAACTCAGGTCCTCCTGGCTCCAGGGCCAGTGTTCTATTCACTGCACCAGCTAGCTGCCCCCCAATCATTCAGTTTGGAAGAAGGAGACATAGTAGACATTTAAC
Source organism: Pseudochirops corinnae (assembly GCA_028646515.1). NCBI lineage: Eukaryota > Metazoa > Chordata > Mammalia > Diprotodontia > Pseudocheiridae > Pseudochirops > Pseudochirops corinnae. Next base: position 106,482,171 of record CM053585.1, on the reverse strand, counting down.
TCATACTTGTTGATTGGTTAAATTCCCGCTCTGGTGCTACTAGGAATTATTTTAATTATGACTACTCTATAGGCCCTCCTGAAAATGTGGGAGTGAATATCAAGGTACTCACTGTACAATAGGAATCAGGTTTGGGGCAGTAATTCATTTCTACTCACATAAGACACGATAAGCATAAAAGACTCACAACTGTGCCTTAACAAAATAGAATTCAATAACTTAACTTAGGGCAACTGTTTCAATCTTCAGGGAGATTTGTAATTAAACTCCACCCCAAGATAAAACATTGGAGATCTGCCAGTTAGGCATTTTACATTTCACCTCGGATCTTCACTGTCTAAACCAGTGGTTCTCAACCTTCCTAATGCCACCACCCTTTAGTACTGGGATGTGGGTGTATATGCATGTGGGTGGACCTGCCTGGAGATGGATAAAGGAGCGGTGTCTCAGTTCCTAAGACCATCGGAAATATGTGTTTTCCAATGGTCTTAGGTAATCATTCAATCCCCAAAGGGGTCACGACCCATAGGTTGAGAACCACTGGTAAACCTTTGCTCTTGCATGTCTGGTAAAATGGCCAGATTTGGGTCAGTTCTCTTGTTATCCTCTGCCTAGCTTGTGTAAAAGCTTTCCTTGCCTTCAGTCTATTCCTGTTGCTACCACAGTCAGCTACTCCTCCCATTAATTCAGAACTTCTCAGACAAGATCACCCTCAAGCCTGTACCTATCCACACCAAGAACTATGTTCAGTCACCCACTCAAGAAGAGAAAAGTGGAAATAATTGACAGGATCCTCGTTTATTAAATTGAATCTATGATCCATGTTGGGATGGATTGAGGAGTTAGGGGTTTGGAAAAGAACTCTGCTTACCCTCCCCCCCAGTCAAAACAAAAACTTCACTACAGCCACACAGGAGAGAGTCACAGGTGAGACAAGTGAATGGCAGGACTTTTCCTTTTGTACATTCACCAAGTTTCTTTGTACATTGAACTTTTCTGGCTTCACAGCCAATGGAGCCAGGGTGGGGGTGGAGGTGTGGGGAGGAGGGTTATAGGGAGTGGGGATGAGACCTCCTGATCATGTCTCAGTTTAAATCCCTCAGCAATTAGTCACACATAGTTGTAAGTAGCCTACCCAAAGCTTACATGTGATCTTCAGGGATAATGACTGAGAATGGTCCATGTTGGGGGGCAGGGGGAGGAGGATCAAAGGATGCTGTAACAAAGCCACCAATTTGCTCCTGATAATTAATCTGTTTGTGCTTGATCTCTCTACTAGACTCAGCTCCATGAGAGTAGGCAATAAAAGTTTTTACCACTCCTAGTATCTAGCACAGTGCTCTGCACATTAGGTACTGGATAAATGCTTGCAAAAAGTTAACAGATTATGATAGCTTGACTGATTAATATACTGGATTTTGTTTTTTTACAAATAAATTATTTAAAATAATACATGATCTCTCCACACAAGTCATCCTCTGATGCGTCAACCTTCAGGGAGTCAATAATTTTATTTATTTGTTAAGTATCTACTATGTGCCAGGCTCTGTGCTAAGAACTGGAGTACAAAAATAAGTAAAAGTCAGATTCCTCCCTCAAGTAACTCAAAATCTAATGAGGGAGACAATATATACCCTCTAAGGCAGTGGTTCTCAACCTTCCTAATGCCATGACCCTTTAATACAGTTCCTCATGTTGCGGTGACTCCCAACCATAAAATTATTTTCGTTGCTACTTCATAACTGTAATTTTGCTCCTGTTATGAATCGTAATGTAAATATCTGATATGCAGGATGTATTTTCATTGTTACAGATTGAACATAACCCACAGGATGAGAACTGCTGCTCTAAGGGCAAGGCCTTTCTATGTGTGCAGGGGGTCAGCACCAGAAAGGTGCCCAGCAGCAGAAGAATTTTAGTCCTAACAAAACCAAGGCATAAAGAGTTTTCACTTCACAGAGGTAAAGGGAGAAGTACCACCAATGCAATCACTTGCCTTTGAAAGCATTACAGTGTAATCAATCTTATGTATGATTCATTGGGCCTGTTCAAGTGGCTGAGCAGTTAGAGGTAAAAGGAATCTCTTAGACCTTCCAATCTTCTAAGCCATTTGAGGCCTGACAGTGAGAAGATTCAATCAAGGCAACTATGTTTTCCTTTTAAATTTAAGTACAACAACAAGACAGTGACAAGATGATGGTAAAGATTTTTATCAATGAGACAACTGGCATAAGCAATTTTTAACAATCTTTTCAATGACCATATGCTTATCTTTAATTTTTGGTAATTGAATTGTACAAAAAAGCTCTAGATCTCAGCGGTTTTCATGATGTCGTTATGCTTCAAATCCAGAAATTCCTCTTCACCATACTTTTGATGGAGGCAGTGGTAGAGTGACAGATTAATTAGCTCCCTTTGGCTGCTGGGACTCCCTCAGGCTCATCATAGGATAGAATTGTTATTGAGTCTCTGTAAACACAATGCGTAGCATAATTCAACTGTTCAGTCATTCAGCAAACACCTATTTAGTGAGTTGAGGTGGCTTTGCACTAAATATCCAAGATACGCTTTTTTTATACACTACAAATTTATGGAAAATGGGTCTAATAAACATATTACCTCATTTAATATAAGGCATACTACCACCAATTTCTCCTTCAGATAAGTCTTTTGTCCAACGCTAAACTTAAAATTTTTACCAGATGAGAGACCTACTTATTCAAATGTGGGGGTTAAATGCTTTATGACGTTTCAAATTGGAAAGTATTACTTGATACTGATACAGAATAACTTAAAATTCTCTTAGTGATTTCATGAACTCTCATAGGTTACATTATCATTTCTATGCAGATTATGTCCATATCTTCGTAACCAACTCTAATCCCTAGTCTGTGCTTGTGACCTTCATCATCATTTGCCTATTGGACATTTCCAAGTGGGTTTTTGTCATTTACCTCAAATTCAACATGTCTGAGACAGATAAAATTTTCTCTGCTCCTTTCCTTCAATCTGACTGTCTTTTTGACTTTCTTGTTTCTGTTAGCATAATGCCTGTAACATAATGGGATGTTGTTGATTGATCGATTGATTGAACTAATTCTGTTGAGGGTACCATCTCCTGTCCAGTACCCAGGTTCACAATCTAAGATTTATTCTTAACTTTTCACTCTCCCATCTTATCCGACCTACAAATAGTCAATGAGTTGCCAAGTCTTAATTATTTCATCTTAACATCTCTCACATCTGTCCCACTCTCCACTCATACCACAATAACTCTACGTCAAACCCTCCTCATTTCACATCTGGACCATTATAATAGTCTTCTCGGTGGTCTCCCTTACTCAAGTTTTTACCCTCTCCAATCCATGTTACACACAGTTAGTAAAAGACTAGTTTTCATTCACAAGTCTGAACACATTTTTTTGCTCAAAAATATTTAGTGCCTTCCTTTGCCTGTAGATTAAAATAAAAACTTTTCTGTTAGGCATTTAAATCTCTTCACAATATGGCTTCACAGATTTATCACATTTTACTCCATGCCCTTTATGATCCAGACAAATTGGTCTTATTGCTCATATACCACAGCCGTCTCCCATCTCCATGGGAGCCTTTGAATAGGATAGCCCTCAGGCTCACCTTCACCTGGCAAGTCACCTAGCTTCTTTCAAAGTTTAACTCGAGTGCCCCCTCCCACAAGAATTTTTTTCTAATCCCCCAAGAAATTAGTACCTCCTTTTAAAATTACTTATTTATTTTATATTCTTAAAGGATCAAATGAGATAACATATATAAAGTGCTTTACAATCCTTAAAGTGCTGTATGAATGTGATTGTTGTTATTATTAACACATCATTTTTCTCTATAGAATGTAAATTCTTTTAGGGCAGGTTTGCTTTATTTTTAATCTTTGTATTCCCAGGTCCTGGTATATCTTAAACTACTAAGTGATTAATAAATGCTTGCTGACTGATTGATTAGTAGATAAATCTTTAGGTCCTGTAGTCTAGCTGCCCCTAGCTAGGTACTAAGAAAATGCAAAATTTAGATGGGACACTTGTGTCCATTAATAGAGAACAAACACTTGTCTTCATTTGGAGCCAGAAAGTATTTCTGAAAGATAAATTTTCATCCAAGGATTATAAGATTTAGGGCTTGAAGAGATCTAAGAGATCATCTGTTCAAATAATCTCATTTTTCACTTGTGACACAGAGGTACATCTCTGGTTAACAGAAGAGCTGGCACTTAAAGTCACATTGCCATCCGGTGTTCTTCCTTCTACACCACTATCCTTTGTTAGACAACATTTTCTTAGAGCTTTTATTATTGGCTAGAAGTCTAAAACATCATTCTCTCTGTGAAACTGCACTGTTGTTCAGTCTTTTCAGTTGTGTCTGATTCTTCATGACCCCACTTAGTGTCTTCTTGGCAAAGATACTGAAGTAATTTGCTGTTTCCTTCTCCAGCTCATTTTACAGATGAGGAAACTGAGGTAAACAGAGTTAAGTGACTTGCCCAGTATCACACAGCTAGTAAGTGTCTGAGGTCAGATTTGAGCTCAAGAAGATCAGTCTTCCTGACTTTAGCACCAGTACTCTATCCACAGCCCTACCTGGCTATGGGAAACTAGCCTCCAGATCAGTAAAACATCTAGAATTTCATCATTAGACCCCTCTGCCCTTGTTAGATTGAGCTTGTGGGGCTATCAGTGGCTCAGGGAACAAGGACCAAGAGTCAGAGAAAATGAGGGGGATTCAAGGGTAGAAGGATTCAGTTTTTCAAAGTGAAAGGTTTTCAAGAGTAAGGATCTTTGGACTGATCAGTAAGAAATGGTTACTGGTCCCCAGAGCTTTTAGTACTAATCTTTGGGAAACACAAGACTAAGGAGAAGTCAATTTGCATCATTTATTCCCCCTCCCTCACCCCATTCACCAAGACTTCTTGCTATATTTCTCCTGGTTAATTATGCTGAGATTCGTGTGACCTAGTAATCACTCGCTTCTGCATTCTGCTTTCCTTTCACAAGAGGAACTGAAGCCATAATTCTAGGATCTTGTTTTTTCAATATAGTAGAACTGAGAACATTGATCAGGGAGACCAGGCATTAATTTTGCTGCATGCCAATGGAGAACAAATCAGTTTATGGTGCATGATAGTTGGTTTATTGAATAAACATTTATTAAGTGCCTAATATATGCAAGGCATAGGATAGAGTCCAGTGAGGAGAGGAATGAGCTAGATGTCATTAAGACCTAGATTCAAGTCCTGACTATGATATCCATATACTAGGAGACCATGGGCAAGTCACTTGATTTCTCAGAGATTTCAGATAATTCCCTAGAACGATAAGCTGAAAATGAGTTTTTAACATGCATTTGTGGAGACTGCACTAAATGTTTCTAATCCCAATGAAATTATAAATCGGAAACACCTTCTCTTTCTCTCTCTCTCTCTCTCTCTCTCTCTCTCTCTCTCTCCCCCTCTCTCTCCCTCTCCCTCTCCCCATCCCTTAGTATTTTTTTCTCTTTTTGTTTCTTGGTCTTTGTCTCTTTCTTCTCTGTCTCTAGCCTGCTCTGTTTCTATCTCTGTCTCTGTCTCTGTCTCATGATCTTTGAATTATCAAGTCATAGATTTATAGGTGGAAGAAACCTCAGAGGTTATCTAGTCCAGCCTTCTCATTTTCCCAGTGAAGAGACTGAAGCCCAGAAAGGTTAAATGATTTGCCCAAGGTCACAACATAGTAAGTGAATAAGGTAGAATTTTACCACAGCTTTTCCAAATTCCAAATCTATCACTTTCTCTATTATATTATGCTTCCTTTCAAGGCATTTCCAATCACAAAGAAATATTTCCCAAATTAGAATATGGCTGTATAACCTATATCATGGTGCTTACTATCTCAGTGAGGGAGGAGGGGAGAGGAGGAGGGATAGAATTTGGAACTCAAAATTTAAATAAAAGCAATAAATGCTAAATTTGTCTTTGCATGTAATTGGAGGAAATAAAATATCATTAAAAAACAAATTAGAATGTGTTTGTGTATGGAGCAAGTTTGAGAGAGGGATGAGAGATCTGGAAAGAGGGGAATCATGCCAAGTTGAGTAGAGTAAAGGAAGGCTTCTCATAGAGGCCATGGTACTTCAACTAGATATCAGTAGATAGAAATGGGGAGGGGGGAGGGGGGTACTGTACTCCAGAGCCTGGGTTAGGCCAGCCTATGTGAGGTGGGAGAAGGCAGATTGGAGTCTGTGAAGGCTAGGAATACAGTTTGCAAAGCAATTAGTTATAAATCAGCTCTGAGGAATTAGCCATGAATGAATACATAGCACTATGAAGGAATTCTTCCTAGCAGGTAGACATTTTACGCTTTTGCATGGAGCTGCAGCAAATATCACTAATGTCACTAGCAAATGGAGGAAGGACTTCCAAGTGTAGCTCTCAGAGCTGGGAAGATGGGGTCTTTAGAAGAAGAGGGTACTTAAAAGCTTGAAGGAATGATTACTATTTCACTGCCAGCTGCTGAGATCACTTAACCTAAAAGATAAGACTAGGGTGAAAGGGCTACTCATGAATTCTCCCTATTAATTATGTCTTGATTGGTGTGAGCTGATAATCACTAATATTCTTAATTTGATTCTTAGTGAACAGTGATAAAGAACACCTAATACCTGGACCTTTTTGTATCAGACATGCTAAGCTCCTCGACTGGGGATACCAGCTACTAGCTGGTATATAGGGAACATTTTACTTTCAAGTTTTTGAATACTCAAAAAAAATGTAAGAGAGAGAAGGGAGAGGGAGAGAAGGAAACAAGGAGGGAGAGAGAAAGAGGAAGAGGTAGATAGAGAGGGACAGGGAATGAGGGGAGGGAGAGAAGGAGGGACGGGAAGAGAGAGACAGAGGAGAGGGACAGAGAGAGAAGAGAGAGATTGTGTCAGTGTGTTTGTGTGCGTGTGTGTGTGCGCACAGTTGTGCGTGCATCAGTTTATATATATGTCCTTTCCAGGTTCTTATCTAGTAAAATGGACTAATTTGCAGGTAAGAAAAAAAACCAACAACACATGAAATCTTTAAATTTGATTGCCATAGCTGCCTAGCATTTAAGAATGTTTAATCATTTCAATGACAGAAGAGGACACAGGGATGCAAGAATGTAGTACTGACCAAATTGAAAAAAAAACATTTCTAAGAACAGATGAGTAGAATTGAAGTCATCTTATCCATCTCTTTGTCCCCAGGAAGGATTACCCTTAAACCATTCTAGACAGAGGAAAATCCATTTTATTTAAGTGCATCCCAGTTCATTAATAACCTTCACATTCTACACACCTGTCTCAGAGCCAAGAAGCCTCAGAGGTATGGTGGGGTAGGGGAAAGAGTGCCAGACCTGGAATCAGAAATACTGGTTTCAGCAGCTGACACTGTCATTTAGTAGTTATGTGGCTATGGATAAATCATCTAGCCATTTTGAGCCTCAGTCTCCTTAACTATAGAATAGAGATAATGGTATTGATACTGCCTATCTCACAGGATTATTGCAAGTGTTATTTAAGCTACAAAATGATGGATGGATGAATAAATGGATGGATGAATGAATGAATGGATGGATAAATAGTCAGTCACCAAATTTTTATCAAGTGCCTATTGCATTCCAGGCACTGTGCTAAATGAATAGATAGATAGATAGATAGATAGATAGATAGATGGAAGGATGGATAGATAGATTTCCAAACAGTTGCCAAGTCTTGCCAATTCATCCTCTGGAGTCTCTCTAACTTCCCTTCCATTCTTTCCTCTCCATAGCTACCACCCTAGTTCAGGTAGTTAGGTATCTATGCAGCTAGATGTCTATAGACATAGACAATGTTAATTGAGCACTGGATCAGGAATCAGAAAGATTTCAGTTCGAATCTGGATCTATGCATTTACTTGATGTTTGACCCTGGGCAAGTCTTTTAATGGTGACCTGCTTCAGTTTCCACACCTGTAAAATGGGGATAATAATAGCACCTACCTCCTAGGGTTGTTGTGATTATAAAAATAAGATCCAACATTGGGGGGGGGAGGGTAAGGGGGAAGGCATGGAAGTAGGGGTTAAGTGACTTGCCCAAAGTCAAAGAGCTAGTAAGTGTTAAAGTGTCTGAGGCCAGATTTGAACTCAGGTCCTCCTGACTCCAGGGCCAGTGCTCTATTCACTGTGCCACCAATCTGCCTCCAAGATGCAACTTTTAAAGCACTTTGCAAACCTTAATGCACTATCTAAATGTTAGCTCTTGTTATCATTATCCCCTGTTACCTAGATTATTGCAAAAACCTCTTAATGAGTCACCATCTCTCCTATCTTTCTCTCTTCCCTCAAGTCCATCCTCAACACAATTACACGTATGGGCTTTTCTCAGTCTTCCTCTTTTTGATGAGGTTGATCACCTATGTATACTCTTCTCTCTGGGTTTTTGTAGCATTTCTGTCTTGTTTCTCCTCCTAGCTTCCATAGCTCTGTCCTAGGTCCTGATATGTATTGTCTTCCCCTGCTGTGTGCATGCACAGACACACTTCTATATATACATACACCTATATATCTATATATATCTGTGTGTGTATATATGTATGTATGTATGTATGTATGTATGTATGTATATATGTATGCACATTTTCCTCTACTTACAGCCACCACAATTCAGGCCCATGTTACTACTTACCTGAACTACTCCTGATCTAGCCTTCTGAATGGTCTCCTCTGCTTTAAGATTCTACCCACTCCAATCCATTTTCTGCTCAGGCCCCGAAGTATAGGTCTGACCATGCCACCTCATCTCCTTTACTGTCTATTAGTAGCTAGCACTTATATAGAGCTTCACAATTATTATCTCATTTGACCTTCACAACAACCTTGGAAGGTGGGTGCTATTATTCTTCTCATTTTTCCTATGAAGAACAGGCAAATAGAGGTTAAGTGACTTGCCCAGAGACACACAGCTAGTAAGTGTCTGAGCCTGGACTTCAGGCCCAATGTTCTATCTGCTCTGCCAGCTAGTTGTCTCTCTTCAGTAAGCTCCAGTGACTCCCTATTACCTCAAGAATCAAGTATGAGGTGCCCTGGCATCCCAAACTCTTCACAATTTAGCTCTTCCTACCTTTGCAGTCACCTTGCTCTTATCCTCCCTTCTACTTTAAGCTGACTCACTGGTGACTTCTCAGTCAGGACATTTCAACTCTTCACACAGTACTTTTGCCCTGAATGTCTTCCATGCCCAAGGTGCTCAAGTCTTACCTTCTTTTAAAAAAAAAGTTTGCAAAGTGCTTTCTGAAAACCTTATAAGGTTGGTATTATAAATATAATAATTCTCATTTCTAGATATGCTTCTGAGACTTAGAAAGTAAGTAACTTCCATCCCTATTCACAAAGCTAAGATATGTCTGAGGTCACATTCAAATGCATTTTCCCATGACTTGTCTGTGACTCTAACTGTGCTATATGGTCCCAATCTAATAGAAAGGAAACTTGGCCTCATTTTCTTGTTGACAGATAACAAATTCCGATCTAAAGTGATATACCTAAAAGAAAGCTGTAAGAATAAATTGTGAGCACACCACTGTGCCTAACTATTGATGGTGTGTACCTTTAAAGACTCAACTCCCACCTTCTTCAGGCCTTTCTAGATCTTTCCAGCTATTAGGGTCTTTCCTCTTAGATTGCCTTCCAGCTACTTTTCCTATCTATATTCTCTATACTCTCTGAACTGTATTCCTTGTCATTTACATGTTGTCTTCCCCTTTACAATGTAAGCTCCTGGAAGGCAAGGACTATTTTTGCCTTTCTTTGTATCCCTACTGCTTAGAAAAATGTCTGGCACTTAGTATTTAATTAATAAGTGTCTGATTGATTTGACTTACTCAAGGTTATGCTCTTTTGGCATAGCCTTTGAGAAAATCTTTTCCATGGCAGCAAAGTGGCACAGTGGACAGAGTGCTGGGCCTGTTCAAATCTGGCCTAAGAAACCTAGTAGTTGTGTGACCCTGGGCAAGTCACTTAACTCTGGCTCAGTTTCCTCATCTGCAAAATGAGCAGGAGAAGGAAATGGCAAACCACTCTAGTATCTGTGCCAAGAAAACCACAAATGATAACGAGTCAGACATAACTGAAATGACTGAGCCCCAACAATAATGGGAAATAATTATGAGACTTGTTAAGCTTTATCCAATAGAGCAAAAGAGTCAGAATAGTGTTGAATGAGTGAATAAATAAATGGATGAGCAGCAACATCATTTCCATATCACATTGAACTATTAGGGAAATTTTATTATATATACACATGAGGTACCATTGCTTAGTGGATAGAGTGCATTGGGCTTAGAGCCAGCAAAATTGGGTTCAAGTCCTCATACATAATGGTTATGTGAACTTGGGCAAGTTACTTCATCTCATGTTCCCAGACAATTCAATAAGTCTAAATCATAATGGA
>CM053585.1:106451016-106471210 GCA_028646515.1 Pseudochirops corinnae | reverse complement strand
GGAAAGTCAGAGGGGCGATGGGGGAGGACATAGGAGAGAATAGATTGGGGAAGGGGGGATACAATGGGATGGCTGTTTTGGGGTGGTGGGTAGGGGAAAGATGGGGAGAAAATTTGTAACTCAAAATTTTGTGGAAATGAATGATGTAAACTAAAATAATAAAAAAGAATTAGATAAAAAGAAAAAAAAAGAAAAATGACTCAACAACAACAACAAGCACATTTTATAGATGAAGAAAATAGGGTCTAGAGGGGTTAAGTGACTTGCCTAAAGTCTCACAGGTAGTAAGTGACAGAGGGAAGATTTGAACTCAGTTCTGTAGACCCTAAAGTCAATGCTTTCTCTGCTCTACCATCCTGACTCTCACAAATAAATAACAACAGCACAAATTATGATCTGACAGGCACACATGTATGGCCTGAACAAAATTCAGGGAGGGATTTGAGGTAGCAGAGATCACCTCAGTAGAAACCATAAGACTTTTCAAATATTAATTCAACAGACCTATTCAAGAGTGGAAATGTAGTTGATGCCCAAATATATTGCACTAATTTTGTAGTCAGAAGAATTGGGTTCAAGGCCTGGCTTTGCCACTTATAAGTTCTCTGGCAAGTCATTTAACTGCTTGGGGCTTCAATTTCCTTATCTGTGAAATGGGTACTTTAATAAATACTGACCTTGTCTATGTGTCAAGGTCAATCAATAAACATTTATTAAGAGCCTACTATGTGCTGAGCACTACATTAAGAACTGAAAGTAAAAAGACAATCCCTGCTCTCCAAGAACTTACAGTTTCATGGGGATGAAAACATGCAATCATCTATGTGCAAAAAAGATGTGTATATGTATATATATTATATATACGCACATACATATGTACACACACATATGTATATGTGTATGTATGTAAATGTATGTGCGTATATATGTGTGTGTGTAGTGTATGTATATACACACACACTCACACACACATAGAATAACAGGACTACTTTTATCTTGGCAGCTAGAAACTAGATGATCCTGGAGGCAGGAAGATCTGAGTTCCACCCACCTACTAGCTGTGTGACCCTGGGCAAGTCACCTCACCTCTGTTTACCTCAGTTTGTTCCATTGTAAAATGGAGATAATAATAGAACCTGCCTCACAGAGTTATTGTGAGAATGAAATGATGTATATGTAAAGTACTTAGCACAGTGACTGACACACAGTAGGCACTTGATAACTAATTCCCTTCGCCCTCCCTCTGTGAGGATCCATTGAAATGTCTGTAAAACACTAAGTAAACTGCTAAGCTCTCTAAACCCAGGAGCTACAATTTTGATGATGATTATTCTTGTGGACACATATTGTTACATAATCATTTCAACCTTCCCCCCAAAAGTTTACCATTTGTGAGTTAATTGCATTATATAACCTAATGAGGAAGTAAAACAGTAGACGGTCAAGCCTTGGTTTCTCTGCCCACATGATAGTCCCATGGGCATTTAGATCTTGATTCCCTTATTATCTTCGGGTTTAGAAGTCAGAGAATTCTTCCTGTCTGTTTCCATGTGACAGGGAAACTTGAAAAGGAATATCTCTTTCATTTTCTCCCTCTTTTGGAAAATTTCATTCAATAATTGATCTTCAAAGATTATGTTTCTGTGGATGCTAGACATATTTCAGACATTTAGACACTAATCAGTGAGTGAAACAAAGGATGATTATTCTCTATTAACAAAAAGCAATGCTCTATGGATTCTACTTTAGTAAGACGGATAATCTATAGAATGGGTGAAAAGGCAATTTCCATTAATAGTCTGGTTATACTTAGAATGTCTACTGAAATGGAACAGGAATGATGCCATGGTGATCTCACCCTCTGTTTAGTCTTGCCATGTGTTCAATGTCACATATTTTAAAATATCAAATACGTGATGTTGCTCTTATAAATGGCATTCGCTGTTTTCCTTCTCATTTCTGTTGGTATGAAATGTAATCTTTTTTGAAAAATAAGAGCAGGGTTGTAGGATTTTGAGCTGAAAGGGATCACAGGGTCCAGCCAGTCCAATACTAGTTTTACAGAGGAGAAGGATGAGGGCCCAAGAGGTTAAGTGACTTGCTGCCAGAGGTCATGTAGGGAGTAATTAGTGAAGCTGGGACTCAAGTCTCCTCCTCCTTTGCCTCCAAATCCAGGTTTCTTTCTACCACACCAATCCAATTCAATTCATTAAGGACTTATTAAACACCTGCAAAATATTCGAAGAAGTGTAATAAGGATGAGGATACAAAACAAAACAAAATAATCCCCCCCCCCCAAGGATTTTATAGTCTCTTATAAGGAAGGGAAACATAAAAATGGATGAGTACCCATGGATATATAATATGAGGAAAGGGAGGGCAGGAGCATTAGGGATGTTTCATTTGGCCTCATAGGATAAAACTGGGAAGAGTTACTAAAAATTGAAGGGAGGTATAGTTCTGCTCAAAATAAGGAAATTCTTCTTGACAGAGCTGTCCAAAAAGTGAAATGGGTAGCTATTGGAGCTTGCTTCTCGTTATATGTTTTCAAGCATAGTTCTAATGGGATTCCTCCAGAAATAACAATTGGACTTAAAGCATTCTGAGGTTCCTTCCAGGACCCAGTTAAATACAGTAAGGCTTTATTAAGCTACTACCAAAAGGGGATGAATAAAGGTTTCTTGTACGAGCTGACGTCTTCATTGAGCTAAGCCTTGTTAACAAAAGAACCCCAGGCTCATTAAGGGACCTGAAATGAAACAGAGTCCAATACTCCATTTGAAAGCATTTATTGTCTGAGGACAAGAACTTACAAGGAAGTAGAAAGGGAAAGAGTTCTCAGCTGCTCAAGGGGAAATAGAAAAGGGGTGAGACAATATTGTTTCTAGAGGCTTTGAAGCAGGGATGGAGGTAAAAGGGAGAGGGATGTATGTAGACACAATAAGCCAGGATTTTTAGAAAATCCCAAATAGGGACTTGATTCTATAGCTTCTGTTCATGGTAGCCCTTGAACTGAACAAGGGTGGTTCTGTGGTTTCTGGCAGTTACAAGCATCTCTAAATTTGGCTAGAGTTCACTCACAGAGGATCACTGGTATGTCAAGCAGTTCTGAGTCTCAGAAATCCTTCTGATTGGCTGGTTGTTGTGTTATGCCAATGTCCTGTTCCCTGGTGAAGAAGAGAAGTTCTAATACATAGTCATTACAGAGCCCATGTTCATGGTATTTTAAGAGGAAAGGATAGGAGGGAGACATTGTAGAGATTTTATTAGTTATACGATTATAGATTTGGAGCGGGAAATGGTCTCAGATAATCTTATCCAAGTCAGTCTTTTCACAGATGAGGAAACTAAGGTGAAGTATCTTTCTTGAGATCACTCAGGTAGGGATTGCTAAAGCCTAGATTCAAACCCAGGTTCTTTGACTCCAAATTTACCAATCTTTCCAGTGTACCACACTGATTTCAGACTCTGAACTCATTCTAGGGAAGGGAGAATATTCCTGGCATTTTTTTCTTTCATCTCTTCTTTACAGGCAATGCTGACAAAGAACAGAGAGTGGAGCACAGTGAAGGCACCCAGCTTGAAGAGCTACAGGGTAAGGCTTCAAGATCTACCAGTGAAAGCTTCCTTCCTACATGGCAACCTTCGCTATAGACTCTATAGCTGTGATTCCCAAACGCTGATGGTTGGTGATGGTTGGTGGTACCGCTTCCTCCTGTTTGGTCACGTGATAAGGCAATGGGCATTTAGCCCTCAAGGAGCTAATGTTTTACTGGGTAGTGATAGGGAAGGGAATGCTACACAATGTGTAAGCAAATAAGTGAATCCATCCAGTCACATAATCACTAGATAAAATAGTGTGTTTCCCTCAGTTGTTAGGACAATTAGTCAATAAGAATTTAGTAAGTACCTACTATGTGTCAGGCTCCATGCTAAGCCCAGAGGATACAAAGAGAGGGAAAAGACAGTCCGTGCCCTCAAGAACCTTACAGTCTAATGGAGGAGAGGAGACAAAAACAATATGTGCCAACAGGGATCTACAGGGAATGAGCAATAGAGGAGAGGTACTAGAATTGGGTCAGGGAGAGGGGCTAAGCAAGACAGATGGTGGAATTTTAACTGGGACAGAAGTGACGAGCATCCTGGTACCTCAGGCAGGGTATCTTTATAGGGAAGCAGGTTTCTTGGTATTTCCAAGATGATGTGCTTGAATTTAGTCTCATGAATCATGGGAAGGAACGTGCCAGCTGAGCTATTCACTTGTGAGTCATTTACTGAGTCACCTAGCAGAACTGTGCCACAAGAGATAGCAAAGAAAGATTGGGGTAGATGTCAGCACCAACCACCTCATTACCTTGCCATTTTTCTGCCAGTGTTTGTCTGACTAGTGGGCACCAGGAGCAGAAAGCATGATCTTGGTCAGTCTCATATAATTAGTAAGTCTCAGGGTCAGGGCATGAAAAAGACAGCCTTGCTGTGTCAAGTCCAGGACTTTATCTCTAATGCTAAATTATAGAGGGAAAAAAGAGGCAACCCATTTCTTTAGCTTTGAGGTTTGGAAAAAGCTTTCCTAATAATAAAAACAAATAATAGTTAGGATTTATGTGGCTCTTAAAGGTTTGTAATACACTTTATAAATATCTCCTGTTATCTTTACAACCACCCTGGGAGGAAGGTGCTGTCATTATCCCCATTTTTATAGATGAAGAAACTGAGGGAAATGGAGATTTCACTGACTTACCCAAGGGTCACACAGTTGAGAAGTGTTGGAGTCCAGATTTGAACTTAGATCTTCCTAACTCTACTCCACAATACAGGTAGTTTGAATATTATTGGCACCAAGTCAAATCAAGTCAACAATAATTTATTAAACACTGACAGTGTACCAGGCACTGGGGATACAAAGAGAGGTGAAAAGAGCCCCAAGGAGAACACAGGGTAATGGGGGGAAGGGATAACATGCCAAAAACTGTTACCATTTTACAGATGAGGAAACTAATTCTCAAAAAGGTGTGATGACGTGGCCATGGTCACATAGCCAGTAAATGGCAGAGCTAAGATTTAAACCCAGGATTTTTAAAAAAATATAATTCCAAGAACAATAGTCTTATTATATATGTAGTAGAGATTGCTGGAGCTGGAAGGGAATGAAGAGACTATGTGGAAAGATTGCTGGAATTGAAGTCAAAAGACCTAGGTTCTAATACAGGTTCAGTCACTATCTGTGTGACCTTAGACAAGTCTTTCAACCATTTGGGGCTTCAATTTCTCATCTGTAAAATGAGAGTGTTGGATTAGATGACTATGAATGATTCTTCTAGTTCTAAAATCTATAATTTCATAGTCCAAAACCTTATAACCTTCCCATGATTCATAAGACTAAATCCAAGCACATCATCTCAGAAATACCAAGAAACATGCTTCCCTATAAAGATACCCTGCCTGAGGTATCAGGATGCTTGTCTCTTCTGTCCCAGTTAAAACTCCTCCTTCTATAGGAAGCCTTGCTTAGCCCCTGCCCCCTAATTCTAGTGCTTCTCCTTTGAGACAACAAGCCTCAGAGAGGGGAAGAGATTTGCCCAAATTCAGCTGGTAGTTGTGGAGACAAGAATTAAATCTAGGTCACCTCAGTCTTAATGCTGTGTTCTTTTCACATGAGACCTTGTGTTTAAAACCCATCTACAGAACAATACAGTTAGTTCTTCATCATACAAATATTTCATTCTCAATTTGAAGTCTTTGCAGAAAAAATCCTAGGGGAAAAAAACATAAAAGGACCAGAAAGGTCCAATCAGTCCACCATTAGAGTATATATCCTAGGGGTGGCCTCCTACTTCTTTGGGTAAGGCCTTTTGACTGAGTCCAAATTTTACAGAGCAAATCCTTTTATTAGGGATTTTTTTCTGTGAAGTTTGGATTCAAAGGGCCATACTTGAGGACCTAGAAGGCCACCTGTGGTCTTCAGGCTGCACGTTTCCCACCCCTGCAGGTGGGACTATCTACAAGATAGTTTTCAGGGAAGAACCAAAACAATAATGTTTAAATAGTTTTTATATGACATTTAGGTTGAGGGGAAAATATAGTGTATTTGTATATGTTACTTAATATAGAGACAAGGAAAATTAGAAACATGAAACAAGTGATTTCTGACAATGGAACTAAACTAATCAAATATTACTCTTCTCCAGTATATAATAAATTATTCTCTCATCTTATATGTGAGTTTATTCATTCATTCATTCATTCATTCATTCATTCAATAAGCATTCATTAAGGAAATACTACCTGAAGGGCGGCTAGGTGGCTCAGTGAATAGAGCACCACCCTGGAATCAGGAGGACCTGAGTTCAAATCTGACCTCAGACACTTAACACTAGCCATGTGACCTTGGGCAAGTCACTTAATCCCAACTGCCCCTCCAAAAAGGAAACACTACCTGTAGTCAGCATGGTAGGTGCTCAGTATACAAAAACAAAAAATAAATAGTCTCTACCCTCAAGAGTTTTCATTCCATTGAGATGGACGGAGGTAGGGGAGAAGGCAGCACGTACATAGAAAAGTAAATATCAGTGGTTAGGTGCTATGGGACTAGTAACTGAGGGGATCAAGATAGGCCTTGTTTAGGAAGTGACACCTATTGCAAACCTTGAAAAAACCTAGGGATCCTTCAAGGTGGAGGTGAATAGGCAATGCATTCCTAACTGCAAAGGCCTGGAGGCTAGAGATGGAATACCATAGAAAGGGAACAAGGCTCAGGTCAGTTTGGCCAGAACAGTGAGTAAAGGAAAGTGATGTGCAGTAATTCTGGAAGGATTGGCCAGAGTTAGATTATGCACAGCTTTACATGTTAAACGGAAGGACTTATTTGTCCCAGAGATAAGAAAGAGGGACCTAGGGGGGATTCCTGAGCAAAGAACCTTCTCATACCAAAGTTTTCTGACACCAAATGCAGTGAACAAACCAACAAGTAGGTGTATGGATTGATGAATATATAAAGGAACAAGTGTTTGAACTGTATTTAACTCATCTGATGCTCACAGTTCTGGGCTTCTTACATTTGTCCAGTTCCCTTTCTTTCATGTCACGCTATCTTTCTTTTCTCCCTTTTAATCCCTGCTCAACATCTGATGGGTTTACATGTAAGAATATGCAGTAGAGGAATTCTGAACCTGGACTTTGGTGGGAGAGAGGAATAAATCACAAAATACTCAGAAAGGAGAAAAATGAAATAATGAGCATGAGCACAATTTAGTGAAGCTCCAATTGTTCTGTTAAGTGGCATAGTGTTTTAAAGTTTACAAACTTTTTCTTCATAAGAGCCCTATGATTTAGATCATAAAAATATTTTTGTCTTTGTTTTGTAGGCGAGGAAACTTAGATTAAGGAAAATTAAGTGATTTACTCAGTCACATAACTAGCAAGTGGCAGTGGCGATTGGAACACAGATCCTCTGATCTAAATAAACTGTATCATTGGGCCTCTGTTATAATACATAAGGCAAGGCATGGTGGTTGTTTTTTTTTTTAATGAATTAGGTACCTCATTTGAAAAATGTTGAATTTATATTATTCCTGGTAGTATATGATATAAAAGATTGTTGTTGTTCAGTTGTGTCTGATTCTTCATGACCCCATTTGGCGTTTTCTTGACAAAGATACTGGAGTGGTTTGCCATTTCCTTCTCCAGCTCATTTTAAGATTAAGTCACAAATTAAGTGACTTGCTGAGGGTTTGTGTTTGAGAACAGATTTGAACTCAAAATGATGAGTCTTCCTGACTTCAGGCCCTGCGCTCTGTCCTAGCTATATAGAAGGTATCAATTGATAAAATCAATTTATTTAATCTAAAAGATAATATTAAAGATGACTAGGGTTTGGGGAGGAGGTATAGCCAATAGTTATCCTGTGACCCATGGTTTGGAGGGGCATCTTAAGATCAAAGGTCTGATCATCAGCTGAGTAGACTCAGAAATATCATGCCTTCATTTCAACCAGAGGTGTCCAGGCTCAGTGATACAAATCAATGCTAACTAAACTAAAAAGATAGTGAATTGCAAAGTAGGATATCAGTTTTTTAATTTAAAATTATAATTTTCTCAAGCCTTTACATGGGACTGTTGTATCCTGGACAGTAGGTCTACTCAGGAAACCAAATTATAAAAGAGAAGATTGGTTGGTGATCAGAGAACCAGAACAAAATATATTTTTAAAAGGATATTTTAGCCAAGCTCCCGAAAGCTGATGGATTTCCCTTCTCTAATCTAGGGATATCATTTCTTAGAATGGCCTACTGCTACAGCTGTCTAATGCCCTATTTTTATGTTTCTTCTTATTAACTTCAATTTTAGAAGGTAATACCTTCTGACCTTGTCTCTACATTCCAGTATATCCTGTTTGAAAGTTTGTGCATGTGTGTATGTGTGTCAGCCTAGGGAAAAAATAAACGTATACTTGAGAATGACCAATTCTTCAAACTGTGAACTTTGGATCTTTTCCGCCCCTCATAACACTTTTTTCCCTGCTTCTCTAATGCATCAATTATTTCTCTTTCCACCAATTATTACCTATCATGACTATTTGTGTCTGTGTATTTTTTACACCCCATGAGACTTATAAGCTTTGTAATAATAAGCACTCACAGGTTTATTAAAACCTTCAGGTTCATACATCAATTTTTATGATTTATCTCGATTTAAAACTTGCAACACTTCTGTAAAGTAGAGATTTCAGGTGTTCTTTCCCCCATTTTACAGATGACCAAACTGAGCCAGAGAGATTACTAAATTTACTAGATTAATAAGTGACAGATTCGGGATTTGAACCCAGAGATCTGTCTCCTAACTCCAACTCTCATAGTTAGTCCACAGAACCTCTCGTGGTATGATCTAGGGACTCCTGGTGGTGCCTGAGAGCCTTTCAGCAGGACCATGAGATCAAGAGTATTTTCTTAATAATATCAACTCTTTTCATATCTAATAGAGTAAGTATTGGAAAATAAAACCTCACATGAGAAAGCTCTTGGGGGACTTTCTCAATAAATTTTAAGATTGTAATAGGGTACTAAGACCAACGATTGAGAACCACTGCCCTAGACTATTTTTCATTTATGAGAGCGGAGGATTTTCCAAACTCCATGAGGATATAGTAGATAAATTATTCAACACACCATGTATTTAATAAGCATTTGTTGAATGAATCGATGAGCAAATGAATGGTAGGTTGTAATCCGCTGGTATCACCTTCAAGATCCCAGTAGTAGAGTCCCCAAGGACCAGACCACCATAAAACATCAAAAGAAACTTTTGATCAATATTTTTATTATCAATAGTAACCATTCTGAACCATGGTATTCCAACAGTAGTTTTCTGCATTCCAAGATGAGATTACTTTGTTAAAAAAAACCCATAAGACAAAAATCAAGCAATAAAGTTGTTTTCTCATGGGTTCCTGACGAGTATTGTTTTGGTCCTAAAACTTTTGATCTGAAGGAATTTCTGGAGGGAGGGCAAAAAAAAAATTCTGAGTTTACTCCCATCATACCAAGAGATGTCTTCTAAGAAAATGTCATTTGCTAAGTAATTACTTCTGTGTCAGGCATTTTATCTAAAAGAGAAAGACCTAATTAAAAGTAATTTGTAAGCTAGGTGTGCTGATTAAGTGTTAATTGTGCTCTGGAATATAACAGTATTACCCCAGATCTCAGCCTCTCTTTTAAGCAAACCTATATTTTATTGTTTTGGCAGCTGCATTCCAGGCTGCAGAAAACACACTGATAGAAGCAGTGGCTATGTTGCAGTATGACTGAATAGATCATGGGAGAATTGGCTTTTTGTCCTCAAGACATTTTGGATCTGAATTTTTTTTTTTTCAAAATGAAAATCAAATCCTGTTCAGAATATGACAAATATTCAGGAGATGGGGAAGGGAAGCAAAAGGTCCTGTTTGGGTGACCACTATTATCCCAGAGCCTTTGGAGAGGCAGCCTAAGGTGGGGAAATAAGCACGGCACTATGAGTCAGGAGACTGGGGTTCAGCTCTCAACTCCTCCCCTTGTTAGACCCTAAGAAAGTCTCTGAGCCGCTGTGGATGACCTCAAAGGCTCCTTCTAGCTCAAATATGCTGTAACTTCATGATTTCAAAAGAATCATGAGAAATGGCCTTGGCGAGAAGCTAATGTCTTTGTTCTTGACTTTCCCTTTAAATTCATATTTTCTGGATCTAGACCAGATTGTAAGCACACAGACTGAGAATACTTTAGATCAATAACAGAAATTGTCCATATCTTGAAATGCTGTAGCTTGTGATAAATTCCTTATCAATTTAGAAAAGAAACATCTACTCCTACGTACTCTGGCAATCCCTGCACAATTTCTGCTCCCTGTCTCCTCTCCCATCCCAACACAACAAAATAAAACAAAAATTTACTTAAAGCATCAACTAGAAAAGACATTTTTAAAAGTAGTCAATTTCTCTCTTCTCGAATTCTTTCTTTATCTTTCCTTCCCTCCTCTCTTTTTCCCTTCTTCTTGTCTCCTTTCTCCCTTATCCCTTCTTCCTCTTCCTCCTCTTCCTCTTCTTCCTTTTTCTCTCCCTGTCTCTCTCTCTCTGTGTCTTTCTGTCTCTGTCTCTCTGTCTCTGTCTCTGTCTCTTTCTTTCTCTCTCTCTCACACACGTGCATGCATGCGCACACACACACACACACACACACACACTAAAATCAACATAATTTCTTTTTTGTGACTCAGAACCATAGAATCACAAAATATTAGATCTAGAAGGGATTTTAGAATGTTAAAGCAAATAGAATACTAGAATTGGAAGGAACCCTAAAATATGGACAAAGAATGTTACACCTAGAAAGAACCTCAGAAAGTACAACGTACACTGACAGTTTGAAATGACTTTAGACCAAAAGTCTGTGTATTATTAGATATATTTCAGGGATTCTGTGAATTTGGATGGGAAAATGTGCATGCATTTTTTTTAATTTCAGTACAATTACTTTCCTTTATAATCCTATGTATTTGATTTCATATAATTAAAAACATAATTCTGAGAAAGAGGCCCCATAAGTTTTGCCAGACTGCCAGATGAGACTGTGACACAAAGACTAAGAGCCTCTGCCTTAGAATATAGATATAGATTTTAACTACTTTTTTTTTTTTTGTATAGGGAACTCACAGGTAAGGAAACTTCCTCCACCCTTGCAAGTCAGAAACTTCTCTTGCCTTTTATAGTCTTAGAAAGTTACTTAGAGCAATGAGGAATAAATAACTGGCCAAAACTCACATAGCCAGTAGGTCTCAAAGGTAGAACTTGAACCCAGGTCACTGTGGCTTCAAAGCCACATCTGCATCCATGATGCCATGCTGCCTTTCATCGAACACAGACATTAATTCAATTTGATTCATTTCAACAATATATAGTTAGTAAATGGCAAAGTTGAAAGGGAATTTAGGACATAAAACAAAATGAATGAGAAAAAACAATAGAACCCAGGCAGGTTGCCATAGTGCAAAGACCATTGGACCTGGATTTAAGGGAGAACTGGGTTCATATATCACCTCTGACTGTGGATGACCAAGGGGCAAGTCACTTAATCTCTCTAAGACTCAAATGTTATAATATTAATGGGATAAAAGGTCTTCCCACCCATTAATAAACCTCCCCTGGAGCCCATTAAGGGAATTTTGCTTAGAGGGGCTTGCTTGTAGGAAGGCTTGCACATCTTTTCTTAATTTCTAATTAGGCACTGAGTCAAGAAGGTTGTGATCCCCTCTGGCTCTAAAAAAGTATATATACACGCACGGAGGTTAGCATTTTGCTTTGGGGCTCACTCATTGGAAAAGGGTTCTTGTGATTTGACCAGAGGAGACTCTGAACATCCATTCAGGGGACCCCTGGCTTTGAAAAACCCAGATGTCGGTGCTTCTCTCTCTGGTAACTATGTATGTAGTGCCTTGGTCAGACAGTTGGATCTGTCTGTTGATCTGTGCTAATTTCTCAGACAGTTAGAAGCCCTGCTATTGGAATTATTTCTCTGCTTATATTTTCTCTATTTTCTTTGTTTGGATTTTCTCTAAAGTTCAAGGTACCCCTGAACTAATGAATGGAATTAAGAAGATTGTTGATCCCTTGAACAGCTTTCTTTCCTAGTAAAGCAGATCTAATAAACTGTGCTATCAGCCGTCCTGGGTGTGCCAATATGGTTGCCACTACAATTGTCTCATTTGTCAAATGGAGATAAGTTAGCATATCATGGGCATCTTCCTAAACATGTCCTATACCCATTGTTTCTCAAACATCTTTTGATCATAGCTTTCCAGCATTGTAACTTGTGTAGAAGAAATCAGAACTTATCTAAATACTTTATTGGGAATTCATAGCTCAAACTAATGCCGTGAAGATAAAGCTTGCTGTATAAACGTGTCCCACCTTTTCCTAAAAAAATAGGATCTCGTATTCAGTAAGACGTCCATCACTCCTCCCCTCCCTGGCATTGTTTTAGGCACCATTCTTCATTCTGTTGTTCCCAAGTGTCACTCAAATATCAGCGAATAACTTGCTAATATAATTAGCAATTAATATAATTTCCATGTATTTGCCATAGCCTGGTCTACACTTCAGTAGCTTGTCAGCACCCCCTGCAGTTGGTTTTCTGAGGCAAAATTGGTTGAAGTTCTTGTTACAACTACATCCCAGGGTGTTTATATGGATCAGGTGATATAATGTATGTAGATCACTTTGCAAACTTTAGAACTCCATGTAAATGGCACCTATTATTTTATGTGACAATATATGCTGTCATCACTGTTAATGTCATTATCATTGATGAAACTAAGTGAATGAAGCAGCAGATTGAGATACAGGCCGACCTGAGTGTGGATCCTGCCTCAGACAGTTAGTAGCTAGGTGGCCTTAGGCAAGTCACTTAACCTTTATTTGCCTCAGTTTCATCATCTGGAAAATGGGAATAATAATAGCTCCTGCTTCCAGGGTTGTTGTGAGGACAAAATGAGGTAATGTTTGTAAAGCACCTTGCAAACCTTAAAGCACTATGTAAGTAACATTATTATTACTTTTGTTGTTGTTACTATTATTATTATTATTAAATTGGAAAGATCTTTAGAGCATAGAAAATAAAACAAGAACTGGATTGTTAGAGCAGCAAGAAGCCTTAGAAGATAAAAGAGTCCATTAGAAGAAAAAGGATCTTATAGACCATCTATTTCAGACCCATTTTCCAGAGAAGAAAACTGAGACCCTAGTTGGGAAAGGAAATTGCCCCCTGGTTATAGCACTGCTAAGAAATCTGTCCTCATTTTTTAAAGGATTTATTGGAGCCTCAGTTTTATCTCTAATATATTCAGGCTGTAGCAGGTAGTG
This sequence comes from Pseudochirops corinnae, assembly GCA_028646515.1. Lineage (NCBI taxonomy): Eukaryota > Metazoa > Chordata > Mammalia > Diprotodontia > Pseudocheiridae > Pseudochirops > Pseudochirops corinnae. Next base: position 106,457,826 of record CM053585.1, on the reverse strand, counting down.
ATGTTGGAAATGAGAAAGCAGGGCTCATTCGCTAGTGGTTCACTGTCTTGTTCTGTGTATTTCAAATAAAAATGAATTTTCACTTCAATGTTGATTTTGAAATAAATCTTTTTTTAGAGTTTAGCAAAGGACTTTACTTCTTTCCTCCTGGGGGTGGCTTGTTTCTCAGATTGTCAGGTTTTTGCATAAATCTATGAAAACTCAGCTATCAATAAATTATGAGGCCCTGCTAACTGCTCAACTTCATTAAAGGTGGGTTGGCAAAGACAATTGATGGATTAGTCCTAAGGAATTACAATGACAGGGCACTCTCCATGGTCTCTGTCTCACTTGCTGAAACCATAACTAGGTAACTAGCCCTCAGGTCAGTCCTACCTTTTGTGTGAATCCTTTATAATCATAATATAGTATTATTTTGTTAGGTCTGAAGGTCAGCCTTAGGTCGTTACGTTTTCTACTGAGCAGCATTCTTATATTGGAAGAAAGAAGGAGGCAAGCAAATACTGATTAAGGGCCTACTATGTTGCAAATATTATCTTATTTGATCCTCATAATTACCCTGAGAAGCAGGCCCTTAATTATCCTCATTTTACAAGTTGAGACACCTGAGGCAAACAGATTAAGTGACTTGCCCAGGGTCACACAACTGGTAAGTGCCTGAGGCTGGATTTGAATTCAGATCTTCCTGAATCCAGGTCCAACACTGTACTCAACATCACCTCTCTGCCTAATCTAGCTTTGAATGTTCACTTTTATTATCTGGCCTTAGTCAAGGAATTTAATCTCTCTGGGCCAGTCAGTTTTGGGGTTTTTTTGTTTGTTTTTTCTGTAAAGTGATAGACTTGAACTAGTTATCTTTTTTCTTGTTAAAAACTCCTTTAGCAGTCTGGTGAAGTTTATGAATTCTGTTTTCATAATTTCTTTTTAAATACTGAAAGAAATGGTAAACTTTCCAATGCTAAATTAGTAAAAGGAAAGTTATAACTTCCTCCTTTTCCAAGTTCATAGACCTCCTGAAATCAACCTTGGGGAAAAAGCAGATCTGTAGACTCCAGATTCTGCACCTCTGGAGCAGATGATCTCCAAGGTGCTTTCTAGATTCTAGAATGCAGTCCTGTGGACTATTTTAGCTACACGATGTACCCTTGAGTAACTCTATCAAGCAGTCTGAGCCTCAGTCTCCTAGATATTAACGAGAGATAGGAATTCACTCTTTACCTCACTGAGTTTACTGGAGATCAAGTGAGATCATGTACAGAAGTGACTATTGAGGGCTATATAAATATGAGCTATTATTATTGTGCATGACATTATTTTAATTAAGTAACTATGCTTAATATTCAGCTCAAGTTGCTATATTTGATTCTTGAACTCGGTGACTAATGTGGGGGTATCTTTCAACTTCAGGTGTTGGGAAGAAAATGTAGGCAATCATGGTTTAATTATAGCCTTTATTTCTGAATGTTTCCTCTTACAGAAACCCCCCTGAGTCCTCTCAAGCCGCCCCACGCGGTCAGTGCCCCAGGAGTGGCCATGCCTTTACCCCATCGTCGAAGAGATTCAGACAGATACTGTCAGCTCTGCGCAGCCTGGTTCAATAACCCTCTGATGGCCCAGCAACATTATGAAGGCAAAAAACACAAAAAGAATGCCGCCCGGGTGGATTTGTTAGAACAACTGGGGAAGACGCTGGATCTGGGGGAGTTGAGAGGTAAGGGGGATAAATTATTCAACAGCAGAAGGTGCCAGGTCTAAGATGATGGAGACTCTCAAGTCCTGCGTCTTGTCCATCCTTAGACTCTGCGTGCAAGAAGACTGGGTCGTAGCCAGCTGGTATGTTTGGGCAGGGATGATCACTGACATGCCTGTGTTATCTCAGGTGACCCTCACAACATCCCTGTGAGGTGGATACCACAGCTATTATGAAACCCATTTTACAGATGAGGTAAATAGGGTTCATAGAGCTTCAGTGACTTGCTGATGGACATACTGACTTGTGTCAAAGTCTGAATTTCAACTAAAGTATTCCTGATTCCAAGTCCAGGCCTTTATCCATTTATCACCTCACTCTGCCTCTAACCAGGGAGTCTTAGCCTGGGACTTTAACTTAACCTGGCTTTTTTTTTTTACATTAGAAAATTATATATGATATATGTGCATAATAATTATAACTAACATTTATTTAGTGCATACTACATGCCAGACATTGTAGTAAGTGTTTTTTACAAGTATCATCTCATTTAATCCTTTCTCACAACCCTGCAAGGTAGATGCTACAATTGTTCTAATTTTACAGATGGGGAAACTGAGGCAGATAGAGGTTAAATGACTTGCCCTGGGTCACACAGCTAGTAAGTGTCTGAGGTGGCATCTGAACTCATATCTTCCTGATTTCAGGCCCTGAATTCTGTTTATTGTATCACCTAACTGTGTCATTATATATGTGTGTATATGTATACATATACATACATACATACATATAAACATATACATCATCGCGTATGTATGTGTGTGTACATACACATAACTGATTTGGTACATTGATATATAGATTTATGTTTAATATATTTATATATTATTTATATTGATATATATGTATATAGAGGTAAATATTGGATATGTATACACACATACACACACACACTTTTCTTTGTAATCCTGTGCATTTTATGTATTTAAAAACATTATTCTGAGGACGGGTCCACAGGCCACAAAAAAGGTTAAGAATCCATGCTCTAGCTAGAGGAAGACTGAGTTGTGTAGAGAGAATAGTATCGTAAAATGAGTAATGGTTTCTTCCTTTTTCTTGTCTCTGTTTAAAAATTAGTCCCAGCAAGTTGTTTCATACAAAGGTGTTGTGGTATTGTGAAAAGGGCATTCATTTTGGAGCACTGGTCTTGAGTCCTAATTCTGTCACTGAGTGACCTTCATCAAGATGCTCGATCTTTCAGGGCTACAAGTTCCTCCCTCCTCTATAAAACAAAGGGTTCAGATTAGGTGATTCCTGGTTCTATATTATATGATTCTATCAAAGCCATTTAAACTGATCTTGGTGCTTTCTTGTAGGCTATTTCTTCAATATATCTTGTGATTAGGGAAAAAAAAAACCAAACCCAACAACTTTAAGATATTATGTCATTTTGCATCCTTCTTAGCTGAGGGAAAGCAAAGGGTTTAATATTTCAGACCTATAAATGATCCCCTTGCAAGTGCCTTGGGAAACCTGCTATTATTGCTTTTTTTCTTGGGGGAACTGTCCTCACTTAAGAGTTTAGCCAAAGAAAGTATAAGAGCCTCCCATAGCTGAAGGCCAAACTGCACCTCCCTCTTCCTAGGAATGAGCACAGTTTGTTAGGGAATTCCATCATGGCAGGGCACTGAAGGAGAAAAAGAGGTTTTTATTTATGTTTTCTGCCAGATATTATGACTTGAAGAAGAGTTATTCCTTGAGGAAATTCTCCTTCCCTGTTCTAAATGATTGGTGCTGCATCTTTTATGTACAGACACATATCTTAATGACTTGGGCATCTGAATTCTTTAGCATTTAAGCAGTCAGTCTTTTATATAAAAGACAAAAAGGATCCACCTTGACTTGATAACTCAATGTGACTCTGACTCAGTCGCACATGGAATGTGATTAGCATCGAACAAACTGTCCTTGAAACTAACCTTTTTGCCATCCATATGAAACATCCTGATAATATGTGCTATATACACTTACTTAAAGGTTTATCATAGTACACTGCCAAGTCCTGAGAGCTGAGCACTTGGGTAGTCAGGCTTCTTCTAAAGATATTGATTATATCATGATTGCTGAGAAATCTCCAATGGATTCATATTGATAGCCTGGAAAGGAATTAGCAGTTACTAAAAGTATAATGTGATTGAGGGATCTTAGCTGTGATCACCTTCAAAGCTAATGCTGTCCTTCCATTGGTTATTTCTAAATTATCCCGTACATAGTTGTTAGCATGTTGTTCCCCTAATTAGACTATGAGCCTCTTGAGGGCAGGAAATATATTTTGCCTGAGGTGGGGAAGGGTAAGAAATCTGGAAGCTTATTGACTTGGGATTCAACTCTAGGCCTATATATGGCAAGGGAAGGCTGGAGACTAAATGAGGGGTGGAGGGGAGGATTGGGGGGTGGTGAAGAACAGAATCTGCAAGTCACACTTAAGCTACTCCTGCTCTCCTACCCAACTGTTGTGTAATGATTCATGGATCCCTTGAAGTGCTAAAATATTCTCTCCTCTGAAATATATATGTATATTTATATGATTATGTGTGTATATATTTCACAGCACTGTATATATTTCTGTGAATATATTTGTGTGTATATATAAGAAAGTACTATATGTGTATAGTTATGTAATTATATGTGTGCATATACATATAGATGGACAAACATCTGTATATGTATATAAGCACATATGCGCATGCACACACAATATGTGTGTACAGTACATTTGTTTGCATACATTTCTGTGTGTGTGTGTGTGTGTGTGTGTGTATGTATGTGTGTGTGTATAAATGTAGCTGAAAATGTGGATCTGGAGTTCAAAGGAGAGATATGAGAAGAATGTATAGATAGGAGAGGCATCTTTATAGAGGTGACAATTTAAGCCATGTGTGAAGAAGAAGTATCTAGTAGAGAGGGTGGAGAGAGAAAGGAAAGCCAGGAAGGGTGAGGATATCTTAAGAGAACCATGAGCCTTAAAAGCAGGAGTCAGTCAGAGTGAAAATGAACCAGGATCTATAGCAGGAGCCCTTGGGGAAGGGAGTGCCATAACAAAAAGGAATGGGTGGTCCCTGGTACGTTCCCTGCAGAAAGACCAACAAGAATGATACTTGAGGAAAGATCATGAATTTGACAGCTGAGCCATCATGAGGCTTCCAAAGAAAGGAGCTAGACCACCACAATGTAGGGAGATGATGAATGAATAGATGGGAGGGAATATTACTGTTTCTTCCTCTATTCCTGTCCCCCTTCAGTCTTTATTTCTTTAGTTTGTCCTCAAGAATATAGTGAGAGACTGTGTCCATTGCATCCTCTATGACTTATGTCATACAGATAATATATTGCAGAGCTGGGATTCAAACTCCAATTCCCTAACTCCAAATCTCAGATTCTCACTCTCCTGGAGTCATTAAATGTCAGAAAAAATAAAAAGCACACACACACACACACACACACACACACACACACACACACACATACACATGACATATAGTCCTATGAGGGTATATCATATATATGTGAATATATGTACACATATATTGTTTCATATCATAAACAAATAACATGATGGAAGTTATATATATGGATATATGACTATCATATCTGTCTATATAGCTATATATTTCTTTTATACAGACCATATATTTATTTTTCTACTTGCCTTCCCTTCCATGTCATATGTGTGTGTAAATATGTATGAGTATATGTGTATATATACATATTCATACACATATGCATACATATAAATAGGGTTTTAATTACTTGGGAAAAGTAATCATGTTAAATTTCATTTTGTGACAACAGTGGCCATTCATGCTATCAGCTAACACCAAACTGACTCAGGACAGATGACCTTAACTGTATGAAACTAGACTGAGCTAGATCCTCCAGCTTTAATTAGCTGGCTGTTAATCAAGTGGCGGATTCCAGGCTATACATGTGTATTTCACTGCTCTTTCATCGTGTTTTCATTTTGGTGGTTTTAAAGATTGGATATTATTCTAAGATGTAAATCTCAAAGAGCACACTTCATTGACTCGTAGAGATATTGCAGGGGTGTTGGTGTGAATAAATCAAACACGTCAAGCATCATTCAAACCTGCATTGAAACAAGGTCAGTAGCGCTAAAAAGCAAAAGAAAATGTGACCCCCAAATGGAAAACAGCATCAAGCAAGAACTGATGGATTATTGCTGTGTGATAACCCAGTTAATTCTCAGAAAACAAGAAAAGGCCTTTAGAAGGACCAGGCGGTTGGAGAGGCTCCCAGAGGTACCTCTGCAGTGAGGCAGAGGTTTCTTGAAGTTGAAAAATCAGTGAAAAGGACAATAAAAAACAAAGCAAACAAGCAAAAATCCAAACAGCTACAGGCCTCTGTTGTGAAGGGGGGAAAAGGCTTCTCATTGGCAAGACAATACAAATATAGAAGTACTGAAGGGTGTGAAATAGGAAATTCTACTAATGAGTCTCGCATTTTCTTTCAAGAGCATACCAAAATCTTTGACTGAATCCTGACATCTGGATGTCTTCATCAGGCTGGAAAATACAACTGAAAAGATATTTTCAGATTTTTTTTTTTACTTCCAGTTGGCTTGGAAGGCTTAAATTTATTGAGAGAAGGATGAACTCTGATAAATATAAAGATATACTAGCAGACATAGGGGAAACTAGGTGACACAGTGGATAGAACCCAGGGCCTGGAGTCAGGAAGACATGAGTTCAAATCCGGCCTCAGACTATGTGACCCTGTTTCCCTTGGTTTCTTCATCTGTAAAATGAGCAGGAGAAGGAAATGGCAAACCACTCTAGTATCTTTGCCAAGAAAACACAAATTGGGTCACAAAGAGTTGGAAACAACTGAAATGACTGAAAAACAAAAACACAAACATAGGTGTTCTATAAAAATAAGCATTTTATAATTTTATAAAATATAATTACAGAATTACAGAAAATTATAAAAATAAATATAGAAATGTAATTATTTATATGTACACATACACACATATGTAGAAAATTTTCTCTCTCATTATATATGTGATGAGAGAGAGAGACAGAGAGAGAGAGGGAGAGAGG
>CM053585.1:106430192-106450516 GCA_028646515.1 Pseudochirops corinnae | reverse complement strand
GAGAAAGAGAAAGAGAGAGAATGCGAATTTTCCATGGGGTTTAAATTATGTGATCTCTCAGGTCACTGAAGCAAATTTATCTGTATCCTTTATAGATTCTACTAGATTAAAGCATTTATTAAGCACTTACCACATATTAGGCACTGTGCAAACCACTGATAATACAAGTAAAAAGAAGAGCAATGCCTTCCCTTCAGGAGGTTAAAGTCTAGGAGGGGCAAACAGCAAGGGGAAGTGGGGGAAAGCTGTATTAAGGTTTGGGGCAAAGAGAGGTTGGGAAGGGAAATAGGAGTGAGCTGAGTTAGAAGTGAAGATGGTTGTCATGGGGACTTCCACAAATGGAGGCTGGGGAGGAGCTCGCCACAGAGAGTAGGAGGCTGGTGAGCGGAGTCATTGTCAGTGAGAAGGAGCTGCTGGGGAAGAGGTGGGAAAGTCATAGGAGGTTGAGCTGGGTTAGCAGTTGATTACATTTCTTAACCTTTTTAACCCTTATTTAATTATAGAAATAATTATGATTCTATAATTGTAGAAATTACCAAATGGAGGCAGAATGATCAGTCAGTAAACATTTATTAAGCCACCTACTGTGTGCTAGGCTTTGTGCCAAGTACTGGGGATACAAATATGAAAAAAGAAAGTCCCTGACTTCAAGGAGTTTATAATCTAAAGAAGACAAAACACAAAACGGAGCTGAAAGGTGGTGGGGAGAAGGCACCTGACAGAGGGGCATGGTGGAGAAGTCAGTCATGGAAATCCTAAAGGGAACAGCCAGATGAGAAATGATGAGATGTCTGCAGTGAGCTCTCTGTTTAAATTGAGGTTTGGAGTTCACAGCCTCATCCTCCAGTCAGAAAGGTAGAGGATATTGATGAAGTGGGGCAGGTAGGTTGCACAGTGCATAGAGCACTGGTCCTGGAGTCAGGAAGAATCATCTTCCTATGTTCACTTCTGGCCTCAGACACTTCCTAGCTGTGTGACCCTGGGCAAGTCACTTAACCCTGTTTGCTTCAGTTTCCTCATCTGTAAAATTAGCTGGAGAAGAAAGTGGAAAACCACTCCAATATCTTTTCCAAGAAATCCTCATATAGGGTTGTGGAGAATTGGAAACAAATGAAGAATGATTTAACAACATTGATGAGGTGGGGTAGCAAAACTGATGAGATCTTGCAGGATGATGAGAGAGCTTCCTGGGGCATGGGACAGAATACTGAAACATGACCTTTTATCATGTCACCAAATGTTAAGGGAGTTATACCACTGCTAACCTGGCTCAACCCTCTGCCCCCATGACTTTCCCACTTCTTCCGCAGCAATTCCTTCACACTGACAATGACTCCACTCACTAGCCTCCTACTCTCTTCCTCCATGTGTGGAAGTATCCATGACAACCATGTTCACTTCTTTTTTTTTGTTTTGTTTTGTTTTGTTTTTTGGAGGGGGAAGGCAGGGCAATCGGGGTTAAGTGACTTGCCCAAAGTCACACGGCTAGTGAGTGTGATCAGGTGTCTGAGGCTGGATTTGAATTCGGATCCTCCTGACTCCAGGGCCGGTGCTTTATTCACTGTGCCACCTAGCCACTCAACCATATTCATTTCTAACCCAGTTCAGTCCCATTTCCCTTCCAAACCTCTCCGCTCTTTATACTACTTTTCCACCTTGCCCCTCTTGTCTACCCCTCATAGACTGTAACCTTCTTGCGGGAAAGGACTGTTGTTCTTTTTTTTATTCTCAGTTCTTTGCACAGTGTCATAGCACTTAACAAGTGCTTTATCTAGTTGAATCTATAAAGGATGTAGATATATTTGCTTCAGTGACTAGAGAGCTCACATAATTTAAACCCTATTGAAAATTTATAGACTGTACTCAAGGCTAGATTTTTTTAAATGGGTTGTTAATGTCCAGGTGTGTTTTCATAAAGAAGAATTAAGGAATATGTGTCAAAATCTTGTGAGCTCAATGGCAAATTGTATACAAATGTTTGCAATGAAAGGAGGGCTTGTTGTATATTAAAAAATGTCTGAAGATATAAAAACTTGTAAGATGTATTGCATAAATCAATAAACATAATTATTTTGCTTTGTCTCAAGTAAATTGAATTTTAGTAACTTACTTAACTTCTCAAGGCCTCAGTTTCCTTATCTGTAAAATGAGAGAATTGGATTAAATGTTGGTTGAACTCCCTACCTTCAGGAAAACTCTGATGCTACGATTTTATGACTAAATTTTCCCGTGCACGTTCCTATGTTACCATCCCAGCTTGGTTAGGAAGTGAATGATTTGTAATTGTCTCTTAATACCTCTGGATTAAGTACCCAGTTAAGACCTCTATCTTACTCCCAAAAGGCACCATTTCTAAAGGCATTGGCAGACCTTCAGCCTTTGCTCAGATACATCCAGGGATGCTCCTTTATGGTTTAAAGAGATAAATAATTGATGAATAATTTTCATTTTAAGTTTGCTTTTTTTTGATACAAGCAGTCTTTGGCCTCAAGGAACACCTCCTCCTTCCCTCATAAAGAGGAAACTGGTAGCACAGTGGACAGAGCTCTGAGTCTGAAGTCAGGAAGACCTGAATTTGAATATGACCTCAGACTCTTACTAGTTGTGTGACCCTGGGCAAGTCATTTTACCTTTGTCTCAGTTCCTTCATCTGTAAAATGGGAATATAGTATAAATATATGCCATATTTATAGTATAAATATATGCCATATTTATAGTATAAATATATGCCATATTTATAGTATATATAGAATATATGAAATATATTTATAATTATATATAATTATATTATGTATAATCATATATATAATATATGCATAATATATAATTATGCATATTTCCTCTATATCTATCTATCTATGCAGTATTAAATGCTAATTAGTATAATTAGTGTGAATTAGTATAAAATACTAATATAGTATAAAAATATACTAATATCTATTTTGCAGGGTTGTGAGAATCAAATGAGATAATAATTGTGAAGCACTTCACATAGTATAGTAGGTGTTTAATAAATGCTCATTTCTTCTTCCATTTGCTTCTCTATAAAGTGTGGCGCCTGTATCTTCTTAGAAAATTCAGTTCAAGGGGTGGCTAGGTGGTGCAGTGAATAGAGCACCAGCCCTGGAGTCTGGAGGACCTGAGTTCAAATGTGACCTTAGACACTTAACACTTGCTAGCCATGTGACCTTGGGCAAGTCACTTAACCCCAACTGCCCTACTCCCCCTCCCAAAAGCAAAATAAATAAATAAATAAAAATTTTAAAAAAGTGAAAATTCAGTTCAATCCAATAAACATTTATTAAACACCTAAGAGGTATAAAGTCCAGTGTTAAGCATAGGGTTTACACTAGAGTTTATGGTCTTCTGGGAGTTGTTAAAGAAAGTGGTATAATACACATCCAGATAAGTAAATACAGAGTATATGCAAAATAATGCAAGGTAATAGGGGCAGCTAGATGGCACCATAGTGATTGAGCGCCACACTGGGAGTCAGGAAGACCTGAGTTCAAATTCTGCCTTAGACACTTACTGGCTGTGTGACCCTGGGCAAGTCACTTATTCTCTGTTTATCTCAGTTTCCTCTTTGGTAAGATGGGGATAGAAAGCATCTCCCTCACAGGGTCATTGTGAAGATTAAATGAGATATCACATATACAATCAAGTACTGGTAGCAATAATGACAATAATGGTAACTTATTTCAAGAAGGAAAGAAAGTTAAGAACTTGGTGAAACAGAACAAGACCTCTGTGATATTAATGAGAAAAAATTGGAACTTTTTGAACTAACACATTATTGGCATCCTGAACAAGGTTGGCTAAAATGTGTATAAATATGCATAATGAGTTTCCTCTTGAATCCTTCTATAATTTGTAGTGAGAAGCAGTTGTGGAAAACCAAAGCTCCCCATTGTGCCTTTCTTTTCCCAGTGCTGATTCAAAGTGGGGGGAGGAGGCAAGAAAACAATCACCTCCTCCTAAATGTGAATTATGACACACACAAAAAAGGCAAGTCACTGAATTATGGAATCGTAAAATTCCCTGGGCCAGAAAGTACCGTGCAGGTCATCTCCCTAGCTTAAATCTGTCTGCTACATAAAACCCAGAGAGAATGCAATTTCTTATTTAGAAACATTGGAAATAAAATCTAAAGTATAAGTTAGGAGAACCGATCTAGGAGGAGACAGAGGGTTAATTTGACACATACTAGAGCTCCTTTGGGAAAATGTTCCCCTCTCTTTAAACTTTGAATAAACTTTTGTTTGTTTGTTTGTTCCAATAAAACTGCAATTGGCTGCATGAACTCTCTGTATGAACAACTATGGAAGAATGGGACTCATCTTTCAGATTGAGAATGAATCTTAGAAACAAGAAATGTCATAGTTGAAAGGGACTAATCTCTTTATTTCATGCTGGAGAGTGAGCCTTTGGCTTGAGGTAAACTGACTTGAATTAGGACATGTAACTTGTTAGTGGTAAAGTTGGGAATAGATCCCCATTAAGAGCTGGTCAGTACTTTCCCCACATACTCACACTTCTAATTTAAACCACCAGGTGGCAGTAGGGAGCTGCCCACTCCCACCCCAGACTGTGAGTGTGCCCTACAGTGGGTCAAAGTAGTGACTTCATGCTTTTATTCTCTATGGTTACCATCTATCCCTGTGTGAGATAATGTTCTATGCTCAAATGAGACAATATTCATAAAGTGTGCAGCACAGCCTGGTGCCTAGTAGGTGCCATAGAAATGCTTATTCCCTCGTCTCTATGGGCACTGTACGAAGTTATATAGATTTGCAGATCTACCAAATTTGTACTTGGTGCTAAGTCTGTACCCTATGGTTAACCCTGCTTCTTTTTGAACTGGTATTTCAAAAGACCCTAATATAGCAGGTTTGGTCTTCCTGGGAACAAACTTGCTACATACATCCTTTTTACCTTTAAAAAGATCAGTAATTTAAACAATAATCCTTAATGACCAGAAAACAAAATGCTATGGCCTTTTCTACATCCACGTCCTTTTTCTAGTGCTTCCTGCTAAGGCAAAGCTAGGAGGTGATGTCCTTCCACTAATCCTAGAGTACTACTTCATTAGTGTACCTTATGAAAGAACTGTAGCCCCTAAAGTTTGAGAGCCTGTTATGCACACTTCTAGGAAAGTCCTCCTCCAGGACCATATCATGAGATGGCCATTCTGGAAGAGTAATCTGGAAGAGTAAACCAGCTAAGGCATGCTTCATCAACTTACTTCCAACATAGGCCTGAGGACAAACCATGGTCCTTTCCTTCTGTCTCCTCTCCTTGACCCACTCTTTCTTCCTCTCCCTATTCTTCTCTTTCTTGCTTTACCTCCTTTCCCTTTCCTTCTTCTTCTTTCCCTATTTCTCTTCTTTTCCATTTGCATTTAAAGTTGTTCCTCACAAAATAGTTGGACTCCAAGAATGTTTTTATGTATGTATGTATGTATGTATCTATCTATCTATCTATCTATCAACTATCTGTCTGTCTATCTTTCATCTGTCTGTCTATCATCTATTTGTCTGTCTGTCTATCATGTATCATCTATCTGTCTATCTATATCATGTATCTGTCTGTCTGTCTATCTATGTATCTATCATCTATCTGTCTGTCTATCTATCTGTCTGTCTATCATCTGTCTATCAATCATCTATTTGTCTATCTATCTATATTTATCTATCTATCATCTATCTCTCTGTCTGTCTGGTGTCTATCTATTATCTATCTATCTATCATCTATCTATCTATCTATGTATCTATCTATCTATCATCTATCTGTCTGTCTGTCTATATGTCCATCTATCTATTATATATACCCATTGTGCACAGAAACTCAAGGAGGCATCTTATTGTGTCAGGGAAAGATTTCAATTTGCATCAAAGGAAGGGCTAACCACACTGAAGAAACTTTGGAGGGTAAAGTATTACACACACACACACACACACACACACACTGTATCATGACTAAGCCTCATATGCAACATCTGTTATTCTTGAGGTGAACAACAAATACATGCTTGTTATGCAGGTGCTGCCTTCATTAAATAATGATAAAATCGAGGATTTAAATTTGACAGAGATATCTTGGTACATTGCAAGGCAAAGCAAACCAATAGTGAATACAATGGAAACATAGTAGGTTGCGTTTCTTCCACACCTAAAGTCTGATTTTCTATAGGCCTAAGATGATTTTTTGTTAGAGTCAGTGGTTATAAACTGGTTGCTTGTATTCATATCTGAACTGTAGTCAGCAATAGGGAACAATAGAACTGGTATACAGTAATTATTTAACTAGTGTCTTCATTGTTCCCACTTTAGCAGGGAGCAGAACTTGAACCTGAATCTTGGTCCTTATAACATAGGTACCTACTACGTGCCGGGCACTATGCCAAGTAAGTGCAGGAGATACAAAGAAAAGCAAAACAGAACAAAATGAGATAATCCTTTATTTCCAGGAGCTCACAGGGTAATGGGAGGTCTGTTTCAGAACAAATAACCCAGGTACATTCAGGTATAGAACAGTCATGTTTTCATAGCTCTATCTGATAAAATTAAATTTCATTTAATTCAACAAACTGTGATTAAACAACTATGATTTTATGTGAAGGTACTGGGGACTAGTAATTTTTTTAAAAGGTGGGGGGGAGTCCCTGCCTTCAAAAAGCTCCTAGTCTTTGGGGAATAGGGAAGGATGCAGCATTTACTCAAATAAGCATAACAGAAGGTAAATTGAAGAAAAAGACTATCTGGGGTTTTAGAGAAGACTTCATAGAAGATGTTTCAATGGACATACGCCTTGAAGGGAGAAAAAGATGCTAAGAGGCAGAGAAGAGAAGGGTAGGCATCCCACTTATGGAGACATCACCTACAAAAATGTACAGGCAAATATTTTACAGAAATTCAATTTTCAGAGTGTTTGGGTTCATTAATGGAAAGGGGGGGTGGTGGGATTTTTGAACCAAACATACATTTTCCATTGCTGATAGGAGCCACCGCAGCCTGTTGCTATGGGTTTTCAATGCCTTTTCTATCCAGTACCCTAGAAGTTGAAAAGGCATCAGGTTCACATGATCTCCAAATGCCAAAGTACAGAAATACACATCTCAAAGAGCACAGAGAAGGACACTATTTCATTGACTTTGGGACATAAAATCATCATCACCATCAAATTCTTTTCCATATGCTATTTCTTGGGACATGCAACACCTTTTTGTTACAGCCTACCACTAGGATCTTCATCAGAATGGAAATTCTGGGAGGAATTCACCCCTAGAAGAAGAGGGCTACAAGGATGAAGAAGACACCTAAGTCCAAAGAAAGAAGCATAACTGGTTTAGGACCTTTCTCAAAATGGAAGTTGTAGGTTGGATATAGGTACTATCAAAGGTGAAGAGGGTTGGTGCCCTCTTTGGTTATCAGCAACAGATTTTGGTTATTTGCATAAAATATGTGGTTATTGCACAGATGAAATCTCTGCCTCCCTGATTTGAGATAACAAAAAGAGGATCTAGACAGAACTTCTTAACCATTTCTGTGTCTCTTGGACCCTTTTACCAAACCCTGGTGAAGCCTATGGACCCCTTCTCAGAATATTCTTTTTAAACACATAATAAAAGATATTCAGGATTACAAAGAAATCAAATTATATTAAAATATAGTTCACAGACTTTAGATTCAGAGCTTCTGGTCCTAGGTGGTGCAGTAGATAGAGCACTGGGGTTCCCAGAGTCAGGAAGATGAGTTCAAATCCACTCTTGGACACATGATGTATGACCATTTAACCTCTGCCTCAGTTTATTCAACTATAAAATGGAGATAATAATAGCACCTACTTTGCTTTCAGGGTTTTAGTGAGGATGAATAAGATAATATTTGTAAAACACATATCACGGTGCCTGGAACATAGTAGTTACTCTATAAATGCTACTTCTAGGGTCCCCTTAGAGGGCACTGAGAAGGCTGACACTGGCCTCTTCTGGCTTTGCACACATTCAAAAAACCTTAGAATCATGATTATATTGTATTCCCCACTCCCACTTTCTAGTCATTCAATAAGCATTTATTAAATGCCTACTATATACCAAGACTGTGCCAAACACTAGGATACAAAGAAAGTCAAATGAAGCAACAAAAATGACAACAACAAACCAACCAGCCAGTTCCTGCCTTCAAGGAGCTTACAGTCTAATGGACAAGAAAGGTCAAGTAACCAAGGCAACAGAGCAAGTGTGATCCCCTTCCAAATTCCCCTGACTCTCTGAGGCTGGACTCTTTCCAGTTCTTCACACTGACCTGATCACATATGGATCAGTGATTTACAAATTCTAAAGCCTTAAAATTACTGATGAATTAACTGCAATTTTATTAATCACAAGAATTTAACTAATACCATATTGTCATATTTCCATCCCTTCATTATAATCATATTGTCACATTTCTATTGTGCTCGAAGGTCTGTAGAGCTCCTTTTCTCTAATAATCCTCTGAGATGTGGTACCGGCAAACAATTTCCAGATGAGAAAACTGAGGCTTAGGCTAAAATGACTTGTCTGAGGCCTCTCAGATAATGAGCGCCAAATCCAAGACTTGAACCCATGTCTTCAAACCTCCAATGCAACACCTTCCCCCGTGCCAAGGGTTTGTAACAATGTACTGTATGTACTTTCCATAGTTGAGATTCAGCAGAAAATAGGACCTTTAAACAGATATGGTAATTATAGCACATAATTCTAAATTGAGTAGTAGGAAAAGAGGTGACAGAAGCAAATATTCTATTTAGCTTACACCTGATTATTTTTATATTATTATTTTTAATGTGTTTTGATACCTCAGCTGGTACATGTATCCTCAGCCTGATCTTTATATTCTATATTTTGGGTAGCATAATTAAATTGCTTAAGTGACTTATGTGCCTGGTACATCTGGTGCAGGTGGGGATGGAGCAGGGAGGGAGATGGTGGCATAGCACATATGAAGAGATGGTCCACACAAAATAATTGCTCACATATATTTTATTTGCAAAGATACTCCTCAGGGGAAGCAGCCAGACTTACAGGAAGGCAAAACAAAATTTCAGCCCTGTCATGATTTTAGCTTTACTTCAACTCCGCCATCTTTGGGAGTTGACTTGCCTGCAGACAGGAGGGCAGACCAAATGGTCTTTTGAAGGTGTCCAGGAATACTACCTTGCAAACAAAAGTTTTCCATTTAGAGAAATAATACTGTAATGCAATATCCAATCATGGTACCATATCAAGTAGACACTGATGAAAAGATATAAATTTTGAAGTAAATATATATAATGTGATTATCATTTATAACAATGATTCCTTTTGACAGGTTTTTGAAATTTACGAAGTGTTTTTGTACCCTATTTTACCTCCTCTGATCATCGAAACTCTAGGACAGGAATACCTGTCTTAATAATGTCTTCCAATTTTAAGGAGAAAGTTGAGACTTAACATGAAGTGATTTCCCCTGGTTCTACAGTGAGTTAGTGGTAGAGTCAGAACTCAAATCCAGTTGCTAAGTCCAGTGAATTTTCCCATTTCTATTTGGTCTTAAATTCTAAATAAAATTAAAACAACATTCTAAGTAAGAACTGATACAATTTTTTTTGGAAGGGTGAAGGCAAGGCAATTGGGGTTAAGTGACTCACCCAAGGTCACACAGCTAGTAAGTGTGTCAAGTATCTGAGGCCAGATTTGAACTCAGTTCCTCCTGACTCCAGGGTCAGTGCTCTATTCACTGCACCACCTAGGTGCCCCAAACTAATACAATTTAAAAGATCTCTTGCCCTCTCCTAGAATAATTTTTCTCTCTAAAATTAAAATTCCAGCTTAGAAGATTAGCACATAAGATTAGCTGGTCATGGTATATAAGGTCCCTTCTATCTTGAATTCCAATGATCCTATGATAAGTACATAGAAAAACATAATAAGACCTGATAAGTACACATAAAGGGGAACTAAGTAGCATAGTAGATAGAGAGGTGGACCTGGAGTCAAGAAGACTTGAGTTCAAATCCTGTTTCAGACACCTACTAAGCTGTGTGACCCTGGGCAAGTCACTTAATCTTGTTTGCCTCAGTTTCCTCATCTATAAAATAAGCTGTAAAAGGAAACTGCAAACCACTCCAGTGTCTCCGCCAAGAAAATCCCAAATGGTATCACAAAGGGTTGGACGTGATTGTAACAACAATAACAAAGTACATATAAGGTTCATATTATACAACAGTGTCTAAGCCTGAGGGAAAACACTTTGCCTAAGCTCCCACACGTAAGGAGACACAGGGTCAGGATTCAAATCTGGGTTATCTGCATCCAAATTCACCACTCTTTTCAGTTTGCCCTACAGACTAATCAATCAACAAGCATTTATTATGGTGCCTACTATGTGCCAGCAACTACTCTGGGTGCTGGATATACAAAAACAAAAATGAAACAATATGTGTCTTCAAAGAAGTTATATTGTATCTGGGGACCCAACAATTTGATTTTCATATAAATATATACTATGTGGAATATTTATATATGCATATACATACAAACACCTATATTTTTATATATGTATATATTTATATATGTATATGTACATGTATGTGTACATATATACATATATTATATATATAATGTATATACATCCTATAAAAACCACAATGTGGTTTTCATATAAATATACACAAAATAAAAACAGGTTTATATGAGAGGTACCTGAGGGGATCAGCAAAGGCTTCATGAATGGTGAGAGGACTCAAACTCCTTAAATGTAGGCTGACCTTTTATTTAAGTTTTACATTTTCTCCTCCCTTCTCCCCTCTCCTCCCACCCCCTCCTGTCCTTATCTTATAACATAATAAATGCTAAGTCCCTTTCCTGGTAATGGAATTAAATGGTAAAACCACAACTAGAACCCAGGGCATCCTGACTCCTTGCCCTGCATCTTTCTTTCTTGTCTACCACAGCACCATAATAACCTATCTTACTCACACTGCCATCAATAAAGGGCAAAGCCCTCTCCTCCCCACCTCCATCCCCTTCCTCTACTTTTGTTTGCAAGAAGGAAAGCAACGTCATAGGAAGTTACTGAACAATTCATTTTCATCCTCTAAGCTCTGAGATTCATTGTTAGTATTGATGGAAGGTCTCTATTGTTCAATTTCAGCTGACGCACCTGAGTCATTTTTCCTTAATGCAGAGCAGTATTTGTTACAAGGTTCTATAGGACTATACATCAATTCTGTCACTTCTAAACAGTGTGTTCCCTTAATACCCTACATCCATTCTATAATATGAGGGAGCCTCCTGAAAATACATAGATAGATAGATAGATAGATAGATAGATAGATAGATAGATAGATAGAAAGATAGACAGATAGATAGATAGGTTTATAAAATCAAGAGAAAATTACCCTATTAGACTAGACTTGCCCTTTCATGGATGGGAGGATTTTGAAATGGTTTATTCCCAAAAGACCTATATTCTCCCCCTCACAGTGCTAGTATTAATCATGAGCTTTTTAAAGTTTGTTTTAATATATTTGTAGTTCAAAATTACTTTATAGGTAGATGTGATCCTGAAATACTGGCTATGAATTACATTTTTGTACGTTAAATAAGATTTAAATGCATAAGGACACATTGCTAGGGAAGAAACTCCATGGTAAATCCTTTTGTACAGATATAAGTCACTCAGTAATTACCTATTTAATAAATTCAATTTAACTCAATCAACATTTTATTATATTCCTACTATCATCAGAGTTCTGTGCTTGGGACTTGGGATAAAAAATGTAAAACAACATAGGCCTTGTCCTCAAGGAAATGACAGTCTGATGGGGAGGAGGTAGGGTGGGGTAGTGAGGGTGGAGGTGACATATTAGTGGTATGCAATTACACCAAATTGAATATGTAAGACCCTTCATGACATGGACCTATTCATTTTGATGATTTGTCTCTGATTCTGATTGATGCCTTTTCCCACACGGAGTCTATGAAGGAGTTTAAAGAAGGATGTTCTCATATATAACCTCAGTGAGGATTTGTCATCACTTCCCCATTTGCTAAACATTCCATGGAGATCAACACACGGATCCAGCATTAAATTGTAACCTCCTTGAGAGCAGGGACTACCTTTTGTGTCCTTTTCTTTTCCCCAGTGCTTAGCAGTGCCATGAACATTGTAGGCACTTAATAAATGTTTACTGATCAATTGATGGACCAAGGTCACTTGCTGAATAGACAGAGTTGGAGTTTACATCTCTACTTGTCTTTTCTTTTCCTTTTCAACCTTTTTTTTTTAACTGATCCTTTACTTTTCCAAGAATTTTTAAAGCTGTTCTACCTCTAAAGCTCTATGCTTCATCACTCTTCCCACCAATACATTCTTCTGCTTGCTTTTGGTTAAGTTCAAGGGAAGCAAGAAGAGAAGGATCAATTCTGGTCCATGTCTATCACCATAGAACTATTGTAGTGGAAAGAACATTGGGTTTTTGAAACAAAAGATAGAGCTTCAAATCCTGGCTCTGTAACTCTGACCAAGGGCATTTTTTTCTTTTTCCTGGACCCTCAACTTCCTCCTTTTTTTAATTTAACAAATGGCATATCTAACCAGTAATCTGATCTTATTTATCAAAAGAACTAGGAATTAGAATGTCTCAAATTCACCCACCATCAGAGGGAGCTCTGGGGAAGTGCTAACTGTTATGTGTTTCCCAGAGGGGACAACCTTCTGTCCCCAGATCCATTTCTTTCTGATTGACAATTTTTGTTCCATTGGTCTAAGGGTAATTGTGTTGTTGTTGTTGAGTTATTTCAGTCATACCCTGCTCTTTGTGACCCCATTTGAGCTTTTGTTGTCATAGATGCTATTTTATTTTCTTTTAAAGATGAGGAAACTAAGGCAAACTGGATTGAGTGACCTACCCAAGGTCACACAGCTAGTAAGTGTCTGACACCACATTTGAACTCAGGAACATGAATATGAGTCTTCCAGACCTCAGGTCCAGCACTTTATCCACTGGTACCACCTAGTTGCCCTGTCACACAACTAGTAAGCGTCAGATCCAGGAGTAGAAGCTAGGTTCACAGTACTCTTCTCACCATGCCTAGTATCCCTGGCTAGAACTCTAAATGAAATTCTCCATAGAAACACTGTTATAAATAGTTCTAAAGTTCTATAATTGTATTTGAACTGCATGTCAGTTACTTCAATAATTCAAGTATTGGTGATTCCATCAGTGGGAGTATGCCTTTGCCTGAGCCAGATTCAATTCTTTAGTGATTTAGGAGGCAGTCTTTCTAAGCTACACTGGTTTATTTTTTTTAGAGTATTTTCTGTAGCCTGCCTTCCAATGATGAGTTTTTCTACATTTAGATAGGCCTAGAAGTGGACAAGAGATACACAAAAATCTCTGGATCCATCAGGTACTTTTCAGGTCTTAATGAATTATTAAATGAGAGGCATGCATTATTAAAAATGAGAATTATTATTATAATATGTTTGTCAATTTATCAATAAGCATTTATTAAATAACTGTAACATTCCAGGCACTGTACCAGGGACTAGGGATACGAAAAATGACAATGAAATGACCTTTGTCTTTAAGAGTCTCAAATTTTATTGAGGGAAAACATCTACATGTTTTTATTTATATTCTTTCTGGGAGAAGGGGTTGGGGATACTAGTAGCTGGGAAGAATAGGAAAAGCTTCACTTAGAAGTGGTTTTTGTAACTGGGGGTTCTAAGTGACAGTGGTGAAGAGGGAGTGTTTCCAGGTTTGGTTGCCAGCCAGTAAAAAGACATGAAGCCAGGAATATATTCTCTTACATATGGAACATGAAGGAGCCCGGTTTATCTGGACTGTAGAATAAATGAAAGGAAATAAAGAAAAAGACTAAAAGGGTAGCCTGGGGCAGGCTTGGGAAGGGCTTCAAATGCCAAACAGAGGAGTTTATGTTTTTGGAAACATTGAAGTTTGCTGAATAATGGAATGATATGGCTAGACTTGTGCTTTAGGAAAATCTCTTTGGAAGTTATGTGAAGGACAGGTTGGAGTTGGGAGAGATTTGAGGAGGGGAGATCAATCAGGAAGCTATCATAAGGGTCCAAAGAAAGGTCATGAATGGCTGAACTAAGGTGGTGGAAGCTTGAAGAGATATTTAGTAAACATGACTTTACTGCTACCTCTTATGTATATCTGGTGAATTAAGAATTTTTTATATTTTTAAATGCATTAAACCTTTATTTAAGAATATTTTTAAATCGTTCTCGGAACCCAACTGTCCAAAACCAGAAAGCAGCTGACTGGGCCTATGGGCTGTAGTTTGCCAATCCTTACTTTAGAGGATTAGCCCAGGAACTGCATTCCTCTGTACTATACAGTATCTATAGCAAAATGTGTTCCTGGGAGGCGTGCACCTTCTTACAAGAAAATTCTGGAAGGAAAATGTTTCCTAAGTTGATGACTTGATAACATCAAGATTTTCATGCATAAATTTGTATGTAGAATTGAAAGGAAATTTTAAATCCATTTAGAAAATCCTCTCATTATACAGAAAAGGAAACTGAGGCCCATGGAAGTCATTTGTCCAAGAACACAGATAATTAGCATCTGATATAGCATTGGAACATCACATTCTCTGATTCTAGAGTCAGCACATGATAGGCTTTTACAGTTTGGTCTATTGTGGCAAGTGAAATTTTGCAGGAGAGTTAAACATCAGCATCTAACTGCATGCATTTCTGCAAGGAAAATATTTGCAAAGCATTTGGAGCATCTCTTCTGCTCCTATATCTTAAAAAAAAATGTTTTCCACTATGTAGCAACTAAACTTTCAAAAGACTAACACACAAATATATTTTAAAAATTCTTCAAGTGGTGTGGTGGTGTTTGGACTAGGGGATATGAATCAAACTGTTTCCAACCATATTGTTTTACTGTGTCCTGTGAAGCCCAAGCAAACTGCTGGCAGGCTCCACGCTAATTTGTGAGCAGTTAAATGAGGGGCTGCTTTTGACATCTTTTTTTCTTAAATAGTATTTTATTTTTCCCCTTTTACATGTCAAGGAAATTTTTGGCATTCATTTTTACAAGATTTTGAGTTCTATATAATGAGGGAAGGAGATAGAGAAAGATAAACTAGGGTAAATTATCTCACATAAAAGAGACAAGAGAAAACTGTTACAATGGAGGGGAAGAACAGGAAGGCAAAAGGAAATGGGTCAACCTTACTCTCGTTGAATTTGTCTTAAGGAGGGAATAACATACACACTCAATTGGGTATCTTATCCTACAGGAAATTAGGGGAGAGAGGGATAAGTGGGGGAATGATAGAAAGGAGGGCAGATTGGGGGAGAGGATAGTTAGAAGCAAACATTTTTGAAAAGGGATAGGATCAAAGTAGAAAATAGAATAAGTGGGGGATGGGATAGGAGGGAGGGAAACTAACCATAGTTAGTCTTTCACAATATAACTACTATGAAAATGTTTTGCATAACTACACATGTAAAACCTATATTGAATTGATTATCTTCCAATCGGGTGTGGGTAAGGAGGGAAGAAGGGAAGGAATCTGGAAATCAAAGTTTTAAAAACAAATGTTAAAAAAATTGTTTTTTTACGTGCAACTAGGAAATAAGATAGACAGACATTGGGGTATAGAAATCCATCTTGCCCTACTAGAAAGTTGTAGGAGATATGGGAGAGGACATAAGAAAGAGCAGTTTGGGGGAAGGGGCATTCAGTAGGCTCACTATTTTGGGATGGGGGTAGGGGAAAGATGGGGAGAAAATTTTTAATTCAAAATCTTGTGGTAATACATGTTGAAAACTAAAAATAAACAAAAAATATCTCCCTTAAAAAAGATTTTGAGTTCTAAATTTGTATCCCTGTCCTGAAAATGGTAGGCAGTTTGACATAGTCTATACATGTTCTATCCTGTAAAATTATTTCCATGTTACTCACAGTTTTGAAAGAAGAAATGAATCAAAAGAAAAAAAATGAGAAAGAATAAAGTAAGTGAATAAAATATGCTTACATCTGCTTTCAGAGTCCATCAGTTGTTTATCTGGATGTGAATAGCATTTTTCCTTGTGAGTCCTTTGTACTTTGTCTTAGGTCAGTGTGTTGCTGAGAAGAACTGAGTCATTCATAGTTGATCATCACACAAAGTTGCCTATACTGTGTATAATGTTTTCATATTTTTGCTCATTCCACTTTGCATCAGTTCATGCAAGTCTTCCCAGGTTTTTCTGAAATTTGTCTGTTTATCATTTCTTATTGCACAATAGTATTCCACTGCATTCATATAGCACGGCTAGTTCAGCCCTTCCCTAATTGATGGACATACCCTCAATTTGCAATATCTTGCCACCACAAAAAGAGCTACTATAAATATTTATTGTACATGGAGTTCCTTTTCCCTTTCTTATGATCTCTTTGGGATACAGACCTAGCAATAGTAATGCTACATCAAAGGATATGAACAGTTTGCTTGCCCTTTGGACATAGTTCCAGATTGCTCTCCAAAATGTTGGGGTCAGTTCATATCTTCACCAGCAATGCGTGAGTATCCCAATTTTCCTACATCTTCTTCAGCATTTATTATTTTCCTTTTCTGTCATAATAGTCAATCTCATAGGTATAAGGTGGGACCTCAGATTTATTTTAATTTGCATTCTCTGATCAAAAGGAATTTAGAGCACTTTTTCATATACCTATAGATAGTTTTGCTTTCATCATCTGAAAACTGCCTGTTCATACCCTTTGACCATTTATCAGTTGGAGAATGGCTTGTGCTCTTATACATTTGACCCAGTTCACTATATATTTGAGAAATCAGGCCTTTATCAGAGACACTTTCTGTAAAGATTGTTTCCCATCTTTCTGCTTTCCTTCTAATCTTGGCTGAATTGATCTTGTACAAAAGATTTTTTTAAATTTAATATAATCAAAATGATCTATTTTACCTTTTGCAATGCTCTCTATCTCTTGTTTGGTTATGAATTTTCCCCCTCCCCATATATCTGACAGGTAGATTATTCCTTTGCTTATGGTGTCACCCTTTATGTCTAAATCATGCCAAAGATCTGTCATATCTAACTTTTCTAAATATTCTATTTATTACCTTAGTTTCTTTCTTATTTGGCTTTGAATTTCATAGACTTACTGGATATAGAAGAGGACAGAACTTCAGAAAACATTTAAGCCAAACTCATCCTTTTAAATTAAGGAATGAATTTTTAAAAAGGCTTTAAAGGCTTTTGTTGCTGTCGTTCAGTCATTTTCCAGTCATGTTTGACTCTTCATGGACTTATTTGAAGTTTTCTTGGCAAAGATACTGGAGCGGCTTGCCATCTCCAGCTAATTTTATAGATAAATAAACTTAGACAAACAAGGTCAATTGACATGCCCAAGGTCACAAGCTTAGTAAATGTCTGAGATCAGACTTGAACTCAGGATGATGAGTCTTCCTGACTTCAGGTCCAGTACTCTATCCATTGCACCACAAAGCTGTGTAAACCACATAGGTGCTATGGATTAACCTATTTTGAAGGTGATCCTAGGAAAGAGCTCAATGGAAGGAAAAGGTCAAGGAACAACACATAAAGAAGGAATCAGCCGTAAGTTAGAGGGAAAGGCATAGGGGACCTTAAGGTGTAAGGGGAAAACAGAGGGTAATGGTCTTCCTTAATGTTATTTCAATTAATAAAACTATCACTAAAACTGCATCCATATCTGAGATCAATCCACATGACAGTGCCACCAAACATTCTTTTTTTGTACCTTTAGTAGCTGTGGCAACTGAGGAGTCAGGGACTCAGCTGCTGCAGAAGCCAATTGCCACAAGCATTGTGCCCTTCCTTTCATGATGGCTTTAGGAGTAGACTGGAAGTAGGATCCGAGATCTGGAAGCTACTGCTTTTTCTGAGGCTACTCCCAGTACTTCATGACCTGAGCTATCTCCAGTAAGGTTGGAGAGGAGATCATGGCAGTGGTTTGGCTCACCTGCCTACCTGGTACACACGAACTCCTTTATCTTGCTTAGGATTCTCTTTTACTTCAGTTTGGCTGGTCTGGCAGTTGATGTTGGTAATAGTGGATATGCCTTGTCTTTTAGTCATGGGATCTACTGTCCTTTATGATATTTGTGGGGACCAGGCTACAAACAGAGTTTATAATCCATAGTTATTGGTAGAGGGAGAAGGATTAATGAAGCCAAGAGAGATTAAATAAATTGTTCAATATTAGGTCAATGACCTTTGCTACAGACATGATGAAGGTTCAAAATCTTTTTCAAGACTGCAATTTTTTTTCTGACCTTATGCCACACTGTTATCACCATTTTAGGCATAAGCCAAGCATTGAAATCTCTAAAACCATAGTACACCTTGCTCCATGACAGTCTTTCTATGGAGACAATACAAGTATACATGGGAAAAAACCCACTGGGAAACCTCCTTAGTATTCCCCTCTTCTCTATCAGGGTCAATTTAAGAATATTGGCCCACAAACCTAGATTATCTCTACTCATAGACTGGCTTATGATTGACCTCGGAGCTTTTGTGCTGGTGCTTTTGTCAACTATTGTCTTTCTGTACTACAGATCAATTGTCCCATCATGCTGATTGTGGCAACAGTGGGGAACAGAGCTGGTACTCCAATATAGAACTTCTGCCATCAAATCTATTGCTCATAACACTCTACCACAGCCAGCTCAAGTTTCTGTTCTAACTATGCCCAAACTTGATGTTTGCCAAACAATCCTTGAAAGAAATGCTTCCATTTGAAAATGTTTAGCAATAGAACTAACTCCAAACATCTTAAGACTGGCACAGCTCCTCCTTATCTAAAATTTATTTATGAAAACAGCATCTCATTTTGGAAATTTATAGGTGTACTTCAGAACTGCATTAAGAAGGAAAGAAAATTGAAAAATTTGAGTTTGGCAAGTGTTTATAGAGTCTGATGAGCACTAACTGTTAGACTAAGGTAGGTAACGGATGGATGATGCAGTGGCATGGTCGTTTCAGGGATGCCAGCTGACAATGTGTTAGATGCTTTTAAGTACATCATCTTACTTTAATATTTTAGGAGTGAGAGACTTAATCCCTCTCCATTTGTAGTTATGTGTGGAAGGTATTTGTCAGAGATCACAGGCTTAATCCCTGGGTGGGCCAGCTAGCTTTGTGCTATTCTGAGCCCCATGAATTGCCTCCCTAACCCTTGCCAGCTCTCATGCAAAGGAATATTTTTATTTATAAGAGAAAGCCCATTTCTGCAAAAAAAGCTCATGATCTCATGATCCCAGCATGATCTATAGATATTCAGGTCAATGCATTTAATACCACATATACGATTTGCCTCGATAGAGAAACCAACCTGAATGTATACATGCTTATCTTTCTGGGGGAAGAAGAGGCTTATTGTGTCTTAGGACTGGTGGTGGGGGTTGATGAATTGGTGCCCATGTCATACAGGATGGTCACTTTTTCTGTTTTATGACAGCACAGTATTTATCAATCAGTGTCCCCTGGGGATGTGGGGAACCTGAGAATTAGCACATCAGGTGAACCACACTTTCCTTTGTGGCCTGAGTACATTCTAGGTAAGGGACTATACTTGTACTCATCCATACTCATTCATATCATTATTTGATAAGCATATATCTAAATTAGTTTCTCTAGTAAGATAAACAGTGGGACATAGAGATATATTAACAAAAAGTCACCTAGAAACATCAGATTTCTTGGATGTGTTGCTCTCCTACACATGGATCTTCCCTGACATACTGTCTAGGGAGAACTCTTTAACATGAGTATAATGGGTCAGCCTACAATTGACACTAAACCAGAATTTCTGGTTTCCCCTACTTTTATGTGCTACTTATCAACTGTGTTTAGTCTGGTATCCTCAGTTCCTTGAATATCATAGTCAGTCAATCAATAGTAAGCATTTATTAATTATCTACTATGTGCCAGGAACTGTGTGTGTTGAAGATGCAAAGAAAGGCAAAAGACAGCCCCCGACTGTCTGTTATTTACTTGATTGACACATGAATTGCCTTGCCTATCTAATTATGTCAATGGTCAAAAATATACTTGTTTATGATTTCCCCCATCACCCAAAATCTCAAAACCAAACTGAACTGAGGTAGACCCAGGTACGTGTATAAGGTCCATGGATAGGTAGTTATTGGTGCTTGCTCTGGGAAAATAAAGGCTACATAGGAATTTACATAGGACCTATCTAGATTCAAGTTTTGAAAGTACAAAGTGTCACTATTTTCCTCTAAAATGAAAACACAAGA
>CM053585.1:106420192-106425192 GCA_028646515.1 Pseudochirops corinnae | reverse complement strand
ACAGAAAAATTGCTAGGTCACTTGTTAATACTGCATTTTCCCAAGTGCATCAATGACATTTTTTTTAGGGCTTAGCATTTTTGAAGCTTTCCCCAGAGTCTATCCTTGGCAAATTGAAATATGGGAAGTTTGGCCTTGTTGTCGCCATCCTTCTCTTTCTGCACCCTAGTGATTTCCTTTTCCCACTCCTCTTCTTTCTTCCAGATACCCAGTGCCTTTTTGACCTTCCCCTCTATCTGTGGCTGCCCTCAGCATTTCTAGACATTCATTTACCACCCTGTTCTGAATCTAAGGCAATGTGACAACCCACCCAGGAGGATTTGCATTTTATGTCTCATGTCGAAAGATGAGCTGAAAAATGTTAACCCCTCAGTATATGCAAAATTTCAGTCATCAGGGACTAGGGTGTGTCCTTTGCTTGTGAGTGTATTTGCTACTTTGTGGGCAGAAGAACCTTCCCAGGAATTATAGCCATTGTAAGTCATAGCCTACTTCCGTAATAAGGTATGCCAGACTGTAAGGTATGACCAAGTGTCAGAAAAGCTTTCTTGAGAATAACACATCTCTCAGGTTGCACAAGGGCATTCACAGCTGTCCTTGAAAGGATGATGGCACCAAAGTCAAAGTTATCAAGATAAGTTGGGTCAGCCATAGTTTTGGTTCTCCCTTTGTTGCTACAACAGTCTTGGGGCCTTTGTATTCTTTTCATGTAGCCCTGGGGCAGTTTATGCTTTTTTCTTAATACTCCTCTGATGGATGTGAAGGTTTGTGGTTTTTTTTTTCTTTTGGCATGATAATGAGGCATTACACGTTAATGCTTTATTCTGAGTCACTTTGTCCAGACCTCAGCTAGATTAGAAGGCCTGTATTTTATGAAATCGCCCATTTAGCAGGGTTGGCAGTCTTTAAAAGTCTGAGTCAGCCAGAATGTCATTAACTTTGATCCCACAGGCTGCATTTCCCCATGAGGACTCTTGCCCTTTATTGTCTATTTAAAATTGGTCCCATTTTGAAAATTATCTTAAGCTAATTTTGTTTCTCTTTGTCATATTACTGTAGTGACCCCCATCCCCAGTCCCATACCCTTAGCATTCTCCCTTCCTCCTCCCAAACAATGTTCACACTTAAGATTTTAACAGTCAAATGTAGCCTCAAGACAAGAGTTAAAGAAATGTAGATTCTATATTTTACAAGTTCTCCCTATGCTAAAGAGAACTGCAAAGTTTTTCTGCTTGATTTCTTTTTTTTTAATTTTATGGATTTTTTTTTTTTTGCTTTTGCATTACCTTCATTTACCAATAGATCTCTCCCTCCTTTTCCATCTAGAGGTATACACACACACACACACACACACACACACACACACACACAGAGTAAAACTAAGAACACAGCATCAATCACTTCCAAAAGTACAGGCAGAATATCATACCTATAGTTTCCCACTTCTGTAAAGGGGAAGGGAACGAACATTTATTAATTACCTACGATGTGCCAGGCACTATACTAAACACTTTACAAATATTAACTCATTCAGTCCTTACAGAAAGTCTAGTAGTTAGGTGGTATGAATAAACTGATTTTACAGTTAAGGAAATTGAGGTGAAGTGACTTGCCCAGGCTGACACAACTCCAGGCCCAGTGCTCTAACCACTTCACCACCAACTGCCTTGTTTTCCCTCTGAAGAGAGGAAAGCAGTAGCTTCTCCTGTCTCTCCTTTGGGACCAATCTAGTTCATTGTAATTTCACAGTATTCAGTTTTGTTTGCTTCATCATTATTGTTCTTTTCATTTACATTTATATCAGTGTCTCTCTTCCTGGTTCTGCTCTTTGCTCTTTGCCTTAGTTTATAGAAGTCTTCCGAAGCTTCTCTTTATTAATCATATTCATTGTTTCTTACATTACAATAACATCCTGTTACATTCATGAACTGAAACTCTTTTACCCATTCCCCAAGTGAGGGGCATCCACTTGGTTTATATTTCTTTGCTAGTATAAAACATGCTGCTGCAAATATTTGTGTCCACTTAGGTCCCTTCTTTTTATTGTCAACCTTCCTAGGGCATGTGCCTAGCCAAGAGAAGATCTCTGGGTCAAATAGGATAGGTATTTTAGTCACTTTCTTACTATAATTCCAAAACATTTCCCCAAATGATTGGTTCTTTGGTTTCTCAAAGTCACACTCACAAACATCCCTTTTCAGAGCTCCAAGGGTCAGTATCCAAAAGCACTGAAATTAGAAAAATGTAGAGAAAGAGGGAAATATTTATTGAAAAGATGAAAGATTCCCATGAAAACAACTGAACAAAGCACCTAGCAAGAGGCATTTATGAACTCAGTGAAATTAAAATTGATTCAAATGTGCCAGCCCCTTCTGAATGATTTATCAAGCCCCAAGTCCCAAATGCCTATGTTAATCTGACTTGATTGCCTGAGACAATATTTAAATGTCTTGTTGATTCATCAGGAAGTTGCTGACAACTCCTTCCATGGGTTTATCCCATTTAACTATAGGCTTCTCTGGACTCTTTCAATTCTTTTTTTTTTTTTTCCATTGGTTTTAAAGCTTTTTGAAACAGTATAACTGTCTCTCAAGTTTGGGGGGTTTATTGCCCCTACAGAATAATATGAGTCAGCTAAAGAAATGTGAAGGCAATGAAGATTGACCCGCTGTTTGCCCAAAAGACCAATTATGTGATCCTTCTGATTGTGTTTGTCAGGGCCAATTGAACAACAGCATAAGGCATGAGAGTTAGGAGTCATGTGTTTGACATTAAAATCAGAGACACTGGGTTTTCAACCAGCCTCAAATTCTTCTACACTGTAATTCCCTCTGTGTCATGGAATCACTTTCTCCACAATAACCAGGCGCTGCATTGCAAGCCTCTTTCTCATAAGTTGGGGCAGAAAAAGCACTTCTATATTTCTGAGAGATTTTCTGTCTCCTTCAAATGTGACCTGAGATATTGAGACCCCTAATAAGTCGATGGCAAATTTTTTCACCTATGTCTGTGTTGTCAGGTGTCTGCCCCAAGCTGGGGGTCAATAAGAATTCCAAGTGACAAGAATTCATTAATATGCAACTAGGCTAGAAGCCACTGCAGCAACTATAGAAAGTAAGATAAAAGGGAACTTATTTTTACCATTTTTGATATCACAATACTTAGCACAGTGCCAGACACATAGTAAGCATTCAGTTGGTTGTGGTGTTTGTTCTTCATTCTAGAAGAAGACCAATAATAACAGGAGGGTGAGGTCTTAAATTGTAAATGAATTGGATTTAAGTGAGGCAGGACTGTGCAAAGTCACCAGCCTCACTCTCTCCTCAGGAGCCATCTGGGTCCAATGGCAAGACATAAGTCAGGAGGACTAGAGATGGCCCTGGATGAAGTGGGGAGACCTTGGTCTTTTTAAGCTGAGGTAGGTCCCAGGTTTCAGTTTGTCTGAAGCAATGCCCATTCAGTGATTCAGTGTTTTAAGGCTAAGTAAGAAATGAGGCAAAAGATGACCTAAGTTTGCCTGTTTTGAAAAAATAAAAATCAGTCTTGGAGGAGAAGACTCAGAGTTTCTGACCAGAACAGACACAATTGCTATTTACACTCAATCTGAGTCATCAGAACCCAAGCAATGACCAAGTAAGGGCTGGCCTGGGATCTGTTATTGTCCAATCTGTGAAGACATTTAACAACAACAACAGCTGACGGACAGCTCAGTTGAAATATTGAAAGTGAGAGGGTGGGTAGTGGAAAGAGAATTGGACCTGGAGGAAGGAAAAAGTTACCTTAGTATTAAAATAACACTAACCTCTTATCATGTAGTTGGGACTCAGAGAGAAGACAGACTTGTTAAAGGTCCCACTACAAAGTTAGTGACCCAGGTCTCCTAACTCTTAATTCTGTGTGATTTCCACCACTTTTCCCAGGAACAAAACAATCAAAGAAAAAAGTTTGCCCCCTTTTAGATGAGATTTTGGATTCTGGTTCTGGTATGCAGGAGACAGGAAGAAGGGGAGGAATGGGCAAAAGGCAGGGAAAGGCTTCTTTTAGGTGGTAATTGAGTAGATACCGGAGTATAGAAGTTAACACTAATGTTTAATCAGATATTTACTCAATTATCACCTCAAATAGGAACTTAAAGTGAGGTTACTCTGTTGAAGGAGAGGTGGGTTTGATTGATCGTTAGGGGAAGGGGGGTTTGAAAAGAAAGCAGGCCTTAGAGGAAATATGGCAGTTGAGGACTTTCACAGAAGGTAGTGTTAAGGCGCTGGCAATGTGGAGGAGGGGGAAGAGCGAATGCTCAGAGGTGATAAAAGAAATGCTAACTACAAGGCAAGAATCCAATGCAATTTACCGATTTTCAGTTTTGAAAAGTATCCTGGTAATAGTAACGTATCAATCAGATTCCGCTGAGTATCATCTCCCGTGCTACTATGCAGCACCTGAATTTTAGTGGCCCAAAGTCATGTGCAAGCAGATAGTTAAATTCTGTAGTCAATGCCCCGTTCTCCACCAAAGCTTTCTTCTGACGCCCTTGAGGGGATCTTGGGCGCTCAGAGACAAGTGGGGTGGATGCAAACCCTGGCAGAAAAGCCTTCTGGTAGATACTTGACTGAAAAGTATCCTTCTACTGTCTGAGGATCAATCAATTAATCAAACTGCAAGCTTTTGTTAAGACCCCAATCTGTCAGGTGATGGACTTGATACTGGGGATACAAGTACAGAAAATGAAACAACTTCTACTAACAAAGAATTTGTATTCTAATGGGGGAGACTGTGTGTGTTAGTATGTGTTTTTTATATGTGTGTATGTATGTATATATATATGCATATATATATACATATATATATACATATACATAAATATGGGCTATAGGGAGATTATAAATACTACCTATAAGGATAATAAATAGAGATACATACTTATATGGTTATATATACTAAAATTATATTGTATTATTTATATGATATATTATGTACATTTATACAGTTATATACAGATTTAT
>CM053585.1:106401744-106419692 GCA_028646515.1 Pseudochirops corinnae | reverse complement strand
TCTACTACAGAAATATGTCAAAGAATGAGCCATAAGAGACTGGTAGCCCAAATATTATACTAGAATCCATGAAATAGTAAAAAACAAAAACAAAACAAAAAGCCAAAAAGCTGTGGAAAGGCCTTCAATATTTAGGCTAGATTCTCAGTGAAAGACACATGGAAAGACCTATATAAGAGTTACACAGAATAAGAAGCTGAGGATGGATTGTGTGCTGCATGATTAGAAACAGTACCCAAATTGACGAAATTTCCAATTTAAACGACTGAGGTAGTTATTGATAACAACAGTGGAATTAAAATAATTAATAATAATAATACAACTAACATTTATGTAACACTTCACCCTTTTGCAGCAGCAAGCACCCCAGCATACCCAGGGTGGTTGCTAGCACAGGTCCTTGATCTGCTTTTCTAAAGGAAAGCAACTCAAAAGTGGTTAATGATCTTACTTTAATCAAATAAATATCATTCACTTAGTTTAGGGGAAAAAGTCAGCACCCTGAACTTCAGAGAATACAAACAGAAATTACAAGCAGACAAAAATACAGAGAGAGAAAATAGCACAATTCAGCAGAACAACAGACAGGACTTCTATCTGTCTGATCATTACATACATACAGTTAGTTACCAGAGGGAGAAGCACCAACATTTGGGTTTTCAAAGCCAGGGGTCCCAGTTACTGAATTACTTCTTTTGGCTGCCATAGTATATGTTATTTCTTTTTTTAAAGTTTTTAAAAATTTATTTAATTTTTAATTTATGGAATAAAACAAGCATTTCTATAACCTAGTATAGTAAAAAGTAAAAAAAAAATGATTGCAACTTCAAATCTATTGTGTACAACTTGCTACTCCTTTTAAATATATAATATAGTTTTCATGTAAATTTCTTTTTTTCCTTTCATCTCTTCCCTCCCTCCCGACCCACCCTGGAGATGGATACGATTAGGCACAAATAGGTATAAATATATGTAAAATTATTCTATACATACTTCTTTTTATCAGTTCTTTCCCTGGATGTAGATAGCATCTTTCTTCACATATCCTATATTTTTAATTTGTGTATTTATAATAATCAAAGTGACTTAGTTATTCAAAGCTGTTCTTAAAACAATATTGTTACTATATACATTATTCTCTTGGTTCTGCTCATTTAACTCTTTACCATTTCATGCAAGTCTTCCCATGCCCAACTAAGATCATTGAGCTGATCATTTCTTATAGCACAGTAGTATTCCATCATAACCATACAACACAACTTGTTCAGCCATATTGAGCTTCAAGAAAAAAATAAAATGCTACCTAGTCATACTTCCCTGTTTTATACTTGTGAAATTGAACCCAAGAGAAAGACTTTACATGTATTCTCTATTGAATTTCATCTAATTAGATTCATCCCAACCCTCTAACTCAGGGTTTCTTAATCTTGTAGCGTCATTTAGTGACTTTGGCAGTTAGTGTGGTGAAACCTATGGACTCATTTTCAGAATAATATTCTTAAATGAATAAAATAAAATATGTAGGATTACAGAGGAAACCAATTATAATGAAATAGTTACTAACATATTTTTTTAATCCTCTAAAAGTACATGGAGCTCACATTAAGAACCCTTGTCTAGCTTGACATCAGTTCTTTTAACTATAAATCTATTCTCTTTATATCATATCACAAGCCATCCAAGATAATGGTGGGTGGAAAATATGAACTCATATCTTGGGCATTTAGATAAAGGGAAAATCACAAAGAAACTGAAGAGGGGAACATAAATACTTGCTGTGGTGTTTTGAACCTTTCAGATAACTTTAACATTGTTCTATTGAGTTGTGGGTGATGTTTTGCAATCTTCTGACTGAAAATCTTGTTCTCTTTCCATCATATTACAAGTCTCTCAAAATAATAGGGGATGAGATTGCTAAGAAATTTTATTCCATGAGGAAGAACCTTACTTTCATTACCCTTTACCCTTGGGAATATACATGGTTGAAAACGATTATGGAGATCAAATGTAGGTATCATAAGAAATCACAGCCGCTACAGCTAGGACTCTTATGGAACCTTCTTTCATGCTCAGAATTAGCACATGCTCAAAGTAGTTGTGGGCTCCCTTTCCTGTGAATTTCCTCAATAATCTTATAATAATAAATGGCAACTGCTAAGGACAGAGGGCCTTGCTGGACTGCCTGTAGACTAAGCAAAGGCCTCTGCATAACCAGTGACAGCTGAGCAGGGTAAAAGGCATAAATAGCTATGCTTAAAATGGGCACTTTAAAGAATAGCAACAAATCTAATGGTTTGTCGGCATAGTTACTTTTCATTATATTGCTCCTGCTTCTGAAGCCAGAAAGCAGACACAGCAATAAATATTAGGCATTTTATTGCAGAGCTACAAAACATAAATGGGAAATACTATAAGGTACACCTGAGAATCTGCAGAAGGCATGAGGAGGGCACCAGTCATGGCAGTGAGTGCCCTCTCTCTATGAGACCTTCTTCTACTTCTCATGAGATTTGCTTTTGACACTTTTCATCTTTATGAATATGGGGTAAGTCACTTCACTTGTCAAAATCTCAGTTTCCTCATGTATAAAATGGGAACATCGAATATGTACCTGACCTACATTACAGGGTTGTTGTTAGGATACAACTTTGGAAGACAAAACATGTTAAGGGAATGGCAGCCACTGTTGTAATTAATATCATTATTCCTACACTTAGACTTCTTCTGGTACATCCCCATGTCTTGGTGGTTATCTTGGGATCTCAACGTAGGCAGCTAAGTGGTACAGTGGATAAGAGTACTGGGCCTGGAATCAGGAAGACCTAACTTCAAATCTAGCTAAATTTTACTACTTATATGACCCTGGGCAAGCCACTTAACCTCTGCTTCAGTTTCCTCAACTGCAAAATGGACGTAATAATTGTACTTACTTCACACAGTTGTTGCAAGGATCATGAGATATTTGTGAAGTGCTTGTCATGTTGTCTGGCACATAGCAGGTACTTAATAAATTTCTTCCCTCCCTTAAATCCCATCCCAGTAGATTATCTGTAAGACTTGGTAACTCTTACCAAGATAGAAAGGCCTTGAATGCAGAACAGAGACCAATTGGATCTGATAACCAGAGATCTAGCTAGCTAAGCGAGGAGAAAGTCAAATACTTTTTGATGTCCAAAATTACCCTTCTTATTATATCTGTAGAGTGCCCACATCAGTGGAATTGTTAATCTGTCATTAAAATACACTGAGAGTTTCTAATACCAATAATAGATCCAACTCCTATACCTAGCCTAATATTAGAAATAGAATTATCACAAGAGAAATATTGTATTTAAAATTCTTCTGGAGACTCTATATGTCTGCAAGTATTAACACACCACAGTCTCCAAAGAGTTGAAGTTAAGAATCCCACAGAGGACAAGAGAGAGAAATTTTGTGGGTGGGAACACAGAAATCCATTACAAATGATGATTTATCCAGAAGCTGTATAAATGATGTCATCAGAGAAACATATGACTGGGGGAAAAACAAACCACTCACATAGCAAGAGATATATGGTTCCATGGTATCCATGCAATGACAAGAGAATGAGTACAAGGCTCTCAGCATTTAAGACAGACCCCTATACCCCATCAGTAAAAGGGACATATGGGAAATACACATGAGTAAGAGGAGGACAGACCTTTATGGGTTGCAATCTGCGTTGATGGAGGGAGTACCCATGTTGCAGATATATTGAAGTATTAGAAAAGTACAATTGTGATTTTAGGTAATTGGTACAACTAATCACCTTAAATTTGAAAAGTCCCTTTCTTCCTAGAAGCTCAAACACATTTATTGTCATTCAAAATTCTAAAGGATAAATTACTTATTAGGTTTCATATACGTCCTATCCTCTCTTAAAGTCATGTCAGGTGAGTGAGTCATTTCTAACAAAAGAGTAGTCCATGATACCTCAGCGAACCTTTTACAGGCTACTATTATCCTGCCCCACCAATCCTCAACAAAATTTTGCAGCAGACTTCTCCATTTGCTGGTATTCCTATTGCCAAATCTTCATTTGCATTGCATAGGTATTCCTTTCCTTTGAGATACAGGTTCACTTTCTAAAGGAAGAAAGTGAAGCTTTGTTTCAAGAAATATTTTTGAAAACATGAGTGTAAAAGAAATATTTTCTGTCTCTGCTTAACCTCCTACAGAGCTGAAAATTACCACCCCCATCATCATTCATTCCCCAAGTAATCTGAGTAACCCAGGTTGCACTGTAAACAGATTTGGGTGCAAATTCTGCTGTCTTTCTGGTGTTGATAAAGAATAAGGCTATATATTGTCCAGGTCCTACAGTCAAGGAAAGAAAGTATCATCCCCTCTTCTCATCTAATATGTGAAAATTCCATTAGTCTCCTTGCCTACTGTGCCTTAATGAATGGCTCAGCTTCTAAAACAAAGACATTCATTATTTTCTGGGCCTCATCTCCCCAGTGTAGCCAATGAGCTGTAGAGGAAGTCTGAGTTGCTCTGAGTTCCCATTCCACAACTGCCTCCAAGCACTGACCAGTGGGTACTCAATAGTCAATTAAACACAAGCATATGTGTTTTCTAAAATTGTTCTTTTAACAACTTTTTAAAATTAAAAAAAATGAAAGAGAAGAAAATAGGAAGAAAACAAAATCACTACATCATCAGAAGTTGCTGCCAACCCAACCAGTAAACCCTGAAGCAGCAGAAGAAATGTATTCTCTATAATCAGACTTCTATTTAAATGTGTTAGATGCCTGACCTGACAAAATAAAATGAAAGTCTATACAAGACAGTTGTAGTTCTTCTCTCCTTTTTTTAATTACAAAATTGGGATGGGACCTTAGAGATGATCAAATCTAGCACCCTTACTTTACAGAGGGGGAAACTAAGGCTCAGAGAAGAACAATAGCAGAAAGAACAGGAGTAATGAAGAGAAAGTGGTTATATACTGCAAATGACTAGAGAGGGTCAGCCTTAGAGTCCAAACACTGGCTTGAAATGATGCCTCTGACTCAGACTGGCTATGAAAACACATACAGGTCATCACTTAACCTCTCAGGGCCTCATACAATTAAGACCACAAGTTACAAAGGAGCTGTACTGCAGGCATGGGTTCTCATGGGGGAATTTCACTTACAGATGAAATTACACATCTCAATCAGGAAACAAGAATTCACATTTATAGTATAATTTTGTCTTCACAGAGAACTTTCCTCACAGCAACCCTAGGAGGCTGGTATTGTAAATATTTTTATTGGCACTTTACAGATGGGGAAATTGAGGCTCAAGGCAATGATGTATTTTACCAAAAGTGCTAGACCTGATACTGGAACCCAGCTTTTTCCTGACATGCCCAGTGTGCAACATGCTGTACTTTGTTTTCTTTTATTATATATACCAAAAATTAACTTTAAGTGCCTCTTATGTTTAAAACAGAAATGCTAGGTGCAAAAAACACAAAAATGAAATACAATCCCACTTTTGACATTGCTGAGACAGTGCATTGTGAGACTTTGATTTGAATTGTGGTTCTGTCATGTGAGCTCCATAATTTGGAGCAATTGATCTCCCCTCTCTGGGCCTTATATAGATAAATAGAGTGGGATGAGTGTGTGTGTGTGTGTGTGTGTGTGTGTGTGTGTGTGTGTGTGTGTAGAGGAATAATGTATTTGATTATTTCCAAGTTCCTTTCCAGTTCCATAGCCTATTATGCTAAATGTAAAAACTGCTTGCAAATCACTCTGAACATTTTCTTTCTCTTTGTATCACACACAAACATGTCAGTTCAGCAGGACCTAGGGAAAATAATAGATCACATTTACATATATTGCTTTCAGTTTTATAAAGCACTTTCCTAACAAGAAGAAATCTTTCCCTTCCTCAAGATTATTCCTCTTCCATGCATCCTTCTTTCTGTCATGGTTTGCATGACTGGAACCTTCTAAGTTTGCAAGACTGGAACCATCCGCATTCTTGGTCATCCCACGTAACAAATCAGTTGCCAAATCTTGTGCATTCTGCACACATGAGATTCCTCACATCCATTTCTTTCTCTCTTTCCACACAATGGCCGCCCTACTTCAAGCCCCTGTTACCTCTCACCATCACAACAGTTTCCTAATTACTCTCCTTGGCTTATCTCTGCCCAATTTGATTTATCCTCCAGGTAATCCAAAGTCTTTTTTTTTCTAAAGCAAACATTTGATCATGTCATTCCTCCACTCAGAAAATTTCAGTGGCTCACTATTACCTATAGAATCATATACAAACTGCCTTGTTTAGCATTTAAATCCCTTTGGAGTCTGGCTCTGCCCAATTTTTTTTTTAACATTTTCATTAAAAGTTTTTAATTCCTCTACCCCTGTCCCAGGATGAAAAGGAGGCAGATATAGGCTATACAGATAAAGGTTATACAAAACATTTCCATATTAATTTTGTACAAGAAGACTCAAATAAAAGAAACAAATGAAAGAAAAAAAAGAAAGTGAAAAATAGCATACTTCAGCTTGTATTCAAACAATATCAGTTCTTTCTCTGAAGGCACATAGTATGCTCCATCATTGGTCCTTTGGGATTGTCTTAGATCATTATATTTCTGAGTATAGCTAAGTCATTCACAGTTCTTCATCAGATAATATTGCTGTTACTGTGTAAAATGTTCTGGTTCTGTTCACTATGTATCAGTTCATGTAAGTCCAGATTTTTCTGAAATCATTCTACTTGTTATTTCTTAAAGCACAATAAATAATATTCCATTAAAATCATTTACCACAGTTTGTTTAGCCATTCCCCAATTGACGGGCATCCCTTTCCAACCTACTTTTAAATTGTATTATAAATTTCTATATGAGGTAGCCAAACTAGTCCTCCTGTTTTTTTTCATATATGATACATCTCCTATCTCTGCGCATTTGCACTGGCTGTCTGCTATGCCTGGAATGCACTCCCTTATCACCTCTACCTTTTAAAATCCCTAATTTCCTGAAAGAAATTAGCTCAAGCACCACTTTCTTCAGGAAATCTTGCCTTACCCCTAACTATTAGTGACTCCCACCACAAAAATAGACCTTGAATTTATATTGTGGGTGTCATGCATACGTTGCTTACTCCAATAGAAGTTTGCTTCTCCAAAATAGAGGCTATTCTTGTCTTTATATTCCCTGTGCCAAGAACAGTGACTAATGCATTACAAATTCCTAAATTAACCTCAGCCCCAAAGCCTTTTGGCCTGGGACTCTCTTCTCAGTTGCGCAAAGCAATGTCCCGGGCCTACATGGGTCATGGGGAAGAGTTGGTGAGAGCAAGAGAGAGATTCAGTCTCTCCATTTTTCTTTGGGCTTCCATTGTGTTCAAGTATCTCTTTGGGCTCTGTAATCACTGAAGTACTTTTGGCTTCGAGCTTCAAAAGAGAAGATGAATGGAGTCAACCTTACTTCAGAATCCCAAGTGGAAAGACTCTTGGGAAGACATGAGAGAAGCTAGCAGTCTCCATCATGTCCCTGTCCCCACCTTGCTGCACTAGAGACTTTGGGGAATTTCTCCTTGGGTGAGATCCAGAGCTCCATTACTCTGGTATAATTATCTAGTATAATTCTCTTACATCTATTTTCTCTGATTTCTCTTTTGCTATTTGAATAAATGGCTTTCTTTGTTACTTAATATGTGTGTTCATTATAGAACTGGTATTTGTTGGGAAGGGAGTCAAGCCTTGAATATAAAGCTTAAGGCATTACTTCCCCTCAATAATGAACAGTAATCACAAGTTAGATTGAACTTGAAAATCACATCCCCTAGAGAAATAATATTTAATAAAATTTCTAGCCCAATGTAATAATAATGAAATTTGAATATCCCTTTGTATTGCTAAGCTAAGAGGTACTTAGAACCTACTTTCAAATTAAGCCTCTGTTAAAGAAACAGAAGGTATGAACCCCTGTTGCTGATGTAACAAGAAGGGGCTGAACAGGGACCCCTGTTGCTAAAGTGATAGGAAAGGGCTGAACAGCAAAAGGGCTAATACTGTATATAAGGAAAAACACAAGCTGGATAGTCAGAATTTTCCTGGGGTAAGCATCATGGAGGCAGGGCAGCTGCTACTGGACTGAAGACTGAACTGAGAATTGAGAAGAACTGAGAAGAGGAATGAGAATTGAGAACTGAGACAAAATTTATTGGAGCAAGCCACATGGAGGCTAGATAAAAGTGATTTTGATTTTGCGAATGTAGCTTATGGTGCTGAGGATTTTCAAGGGCCAGCTGGAGCTCCTGAGGACTTCTGAGGGCCAGCTTGTGCTGCTAAAGACTGAGGAAGCATGACTGTGGTGCCGGTACTTGGTCTATCTGTTTTAATGTTACTTTGTAAGATTCGTTTGTTGATAGAGGCCTCCGACCTTTTTGGGCCTAGGTTGATTTCATAGACAAAGTGAATTGAAAAGGATGCCGGTTATTGTGTCTTTGTTAAGTTTTGTCTTCCCAGGAACAGAAACTGCGGAGAACTTGCCTTGGGTCAAGAAGAAGAAAAGACCTCTTCTTGGGTATTGAATGCTGTTATGAAATTGTCTGAGTAGTGACTGATGAAATTGTCTGAGTAGTGATTGATGAAATAGGGTATTGAGTAGTGACTGATGAAATTGTAATTTACCTGTGACCTAGGGGTGGATGGCTTTTGTACTTTCCACTACCCCTTAAGAGAGTACTGAGTAGTGACTGATGAAATTGTTGTACCCCATGGGTGGAGGACTTTGACTTTTGTACTTTGTGTCCCTTAAGGAGGCAAGCCTCCTTAAGGATGATTGAATGATTGAGTTACTAAATGATTGCAATTTGTTGAAAACTATGTGATCACTTTGGTGAAAACTATGTGGCCATTTTAGTGATAAGTTGTTGAGCTGTGACATGGTGAATGCTGTATTTTGATTTTCTGTGATAAGTTGTAAGATTATGAATGTTGTACCTTGATTTTCTTTGAATGTTTTGCTCTAATTTGTTATTGAATAAATAGAGTTCACTATACTGTGTAATCAGAACCTTGAAAGCTGTTCACAGCAGCAGTCCTCTGAAAAGCTGCTCATGCTTGGTTTTATACCCAAAAACCACTTCTCCCTCCTCCGAGGAGAACATAATGGTCAACAATCTGGCTTCAACCCCCTGCTTCTCATCTTGGAAGGAATTAAAGTATCCTATAGACAAAGGTAAGGAAAGAAGTAGCTAGAGATGTCTTTTCTGCCTCCCTTTAAGGTACACAATGATACCATCATGCTACATGTGGTGAACATCCCTTATAACATGTGGGCCAAGCTAAACCAAAGGATGCTTAATTGATTGAACAGCCATTTGGGATTGGTAGAACAAGGATTATTAAGCTCATTTTACAGATGGAGAAACTGAGGTCCTGAGAAGTTAAGTGATTTACTCAGCATCATACAACAAATAGATGGCAGTTTCCAAGATTCAAATGTAAGATTTTTAGCTTCAAATTTGCTGTCCTGCATTACTTTCTCAGAATGACAGAAACTAGGCAAAAACCACCTTGGCTATTTGTGGCCTTCCACTTTCCTGTAAGTGTCCCTCCCATTCCTTCAGTATCTAAACCCTGTCTCTGACCAGGACTTTATCTTGCTATCAATTATTTTCTGTTATCTGATAAAGGCTCAAGTTGTTACATACCTTTAGGGTGTTTGCATTTTAATAGGGAATTCCAGAAGATTTTGGTCCTTTTAGGACCAAAAGAATAAAATTCTTATGGTTGGCTTTGGCAGGCCAGCAGGAGAGATATTTTAGTCAAGGGAGTCTTCATAGTGCCCCTGAAATCACTCTGTCTGGATGGCTGCCTATTCTAACCCTTCATGAGCACTGGCATACACATACTGCCATTGTCACACAATAAGTCTCCATTGCAATCCCTCTATTAACACATTTCTACTCCAAGGGGCACTTCCCTGCACTGAAGCCTTCATATTGGTATGGCAATAATAATGGTATAGCGATAGTAATGGCATTAGCTGTTTATAGGAACCAGCCCAGTCTTCTTTGATCAATAATGTAATGGAGGTTAATAGAATTCAATAGTTTACAGATGGAAAAGAAAAAGAGGAAAAAAAAAATCTAACCTGTCAACATTATTAAAGTAAATACATTGTGTGAAGTCAAGAAAATTATAGTCATTCAATAATTTCTAGATAAATTAAGACCTGAGCATATGAGGGAAACAAGGAAAAGCATTGAGAAAGTATCCTCCATCTTGAGAGGAATAAAAGCCAGAATAAAAGCCATTTTCCCCAATTTGGAACAGGATTGAAGAGGAGCTCAAAGATTACCAACTGATATCTGAATCAAATCAATGAGATCCTTGAAAAATTACTCCTAGTTTTATCCTCTGGTACCAAGCAAAAAAAGTACAATCTCTCTTCTAAGCAAGAACTGAGAGTGAGCAACTGCAGGAAAGCACTGATCATGTCTTGCCCTAAGTCTTCCCTTCTCTTCCCTAAATGTGCCCTGTTTTTTCAACCAATCTTTCCATAGATTCATTTTTAGTATCTTTCCCATTCTAGTTATCCTCTGGACAAATTCTAGACTGTCATTTTTTTTTTTTTCTGAGGTGTGGCTCCCAGAATTACATTACAAGATTTCATTCTGGACACTATTTTTCTACTTAAAAAAAAAAAAGGCAGTGTTGCAGAGTGGCTAGATGGAATTGATGACTTCTAGACAGCTCTAGCATTCTAAAGTCAGATGCTATTTTTTTTAGAAGAGACATCACAGTGAAACTTTTTAAAAATTGACTAGGAAAGAGGCTTGGATAATTCTTAGTGGAATTTTTTAAAGAAACACAAAACTATTTCCCCTGATCACCAAAGGGCAAGGAATGAGAAAATTGATAGCAATGGTTGAATTTCATGGAGATTTTAAACAATTTATCCCAATTTTATCCTAAGCTGTGAAATACTCATTTTTAAAAAAAAGAAAAAAAATACCTGGGATGTTCAAGGAGGTCCTAACAGTTTTCATTTCAGGTGCTCTCTGAGGAAATACATAGTAGAATGACTTTGAAACAGTAGCAGGGGATTCCAATGGGAAACACTGTATGTTAAAGGAGTAAAAACTCCCTAGCTAGAAAGAACTTTGTTCAGCTAACCAAAATGGTTATCAGCTTGTCATTCAAGAAATTGTCAACTAACCAATCCAGTTATTTCTTTCATCCTGATAACAAGATTAGGTCCATTCTATGCTGATCTCCATGTGATGGCATATTTCCGGCAATAAATGGGCCACAAAGGTGAAAAACATTTTATTCACGAATAAAGAGCCTCAGAGAAACTAAGTTACCTTCCAAAGGTCACTAAGTGGCAGAGACAAGATTAAAACCTACGTTCTCAGACTGCAAATCCAACACTTTTCTCTCATCCTATCACTGTGGCTTCCTTATAATATTATGGTAGAGGGGAGGGAGACTGAGAAATCATTAATTAAGTCAGAAATAGCTAATGAGATACATGATTTCCTCAGCCTTGACACTTTAACTACGTACATCAGAACTACTCCACACCTTAGCAAACTCTCCTCCTGAGATAGTACAAATGAAAAAAACTCATCAACTTGTGGCCAACTATAGGGATGATCCTGCCAGTATTTAACTAAGCAGTCCTTGGTTGATAGAAACACAGCTATTTGGGGGAAATAAGAAAGCAGGGAAAATAACCTTTGATTTGCAATCAGAACACTAGGTTTGACTCTCAGGTGAGCTACTTACCTCCTCATTCTTCTCTGAGCTTCACTCCAGACCTTCTCTATCATCCCCTAATTCTTCATTCTGAAGCCCTTCTCCAAACCTGAAATTCACACATCGGAAGCACTCTCTTCCTCTGCAGCCTGTCCCTCAGAACCTCCCTTTAACGAGGAGGCCCAGGCCAGCTATGTCTTATTCCTCTCCAGAGTGTACTCCAGATTTCCTCTACACTATTTTCATGCAGGAGGGTATCTTTGTTCCCAACACCGCCTCTTTTTTTTTTTTTTCAGTTTCCTTTTATGTGTTGTTTTCCCCATTAGAATCCAGAGGACAAGGACTGTATTTCTTTCTGCTTTTATTTGTACTCCCAGCATTTAGCACAGTGCCGGGAACATAGTGAGCCCTTAAT
Organism: Pseudochirops corinnae; assembly: GCA_028646515.1. NCBI lineage: Eukaryota > Metazoa > Chordata > Mammalia > Diprotodontia > Pseudocheiridae > Pseudochirops > Pseudochirops corinnae. Next base: position 106,407,537 of record CM053585.1, on the reverse strand, counting down.
AAATACTTGTCAACTCTGACTACATGGGGAACCTTGTAAAAATCATTATCTCTCTTAGTAGATTTCTCCCTCTACAAAAGGAAGAGCACTGGACTAATTTTTCCCCCAGTTCTGAGTATTACGAAATATTCCTGTGTCTTTTCAGCTTGGTAGAAATCTTCAGAACAAGCTCTTGTTCCTTTCACACAATCTTCAAGTGCCCAGAATCAAATCCAAACCAGGATGATATATCAGGGGAGGAATTTAGTGTGGATGGTCAGTTGTATGAACACAATAAAATCTATAAACAATTTTCAGTCTGAGGACTCGCAAGCTCTTACAAATTGTCAAATGTTAGTCTCCATTTTGGAATTTCTCTTTCTTTCATTTGCAGTGTTTCTAGATCAGTGTTCCCTGGAACGAGGGGCTAAGTCATCAATGGAATTTTTGCCTTGCTATGACCTTCCATTACTCTCCCAGGTGAAGAGGAACCTCCTCATAGTAGGACTAAAGATTCCTTCAATTTAGTAAACATGGAATCTTTATGCTTGGAATCTGTAAGCCCCTGGAAAAGTGGTTAAGTTTTAACTTTGTATCCCCATTTCCTAAGACAATGTCTTGCATAGTATATAACAGGTGCTTCAGAAGTGTTCACATTCTTGAATGGAATTTTAACTTGGAACAGTGAGCCAAAGTTGCAGAGATATGGGTTTCATCTCAGAAAATTTCCAAATAATTGGAGTTATATAAAAGTGGAATTCAAATCATGAAATCCTTATCACTTATTGATAAAGGTTTCATGATTTTAATTCTACTTTTATATAGTTCTAATTATTAAAATTAAAATTAAATTATTAAAATGGGCAATAAACATTCATTAAGTGGTTCCTATGTGCCCGGCACCCATGCTCGGCATTGTGAATACAAAAACAAGAGTGACATAGTCCTTGCCTCTGAGAACCTTCCAATCTAGAGAGGAAAACAACATGTCTATATAGAGCAGGAGTTCTTCACCTATGTTTTAGTGTGTCATGGACCCATTTGGCAGTTGAAGAGCTTATGGAGCTCTTCTTAGAATAATCTTTTTAAATGCATATGACACATAGGATTACAAAGACTAATGCAAAGGAAGATGTGATTTTCCCCCATCCAAATTCATCAAGCCCCTGAAATCTACCCATAGACTCCCAAGGACATTCCAGGTTAAGAACCCCCTAATGTAGAGGAAGATAGAAAACGAAATTCAAAATAGATAGTAATTTTAGGGAGAAGACACTTGGAACTAGAGAATTTAGGGAGAGGATTTAGGAAGCTTGAAGGAAATGAGAGAGTCTGAGAATTGGAGGTGAGGAGAGAGTGAAATCCAAGCATTGAGGAGAGCTAGTATAAAAGAGAAAGAGACAGGAGACAAGAAGTGTTCACCAAGAAAGCCAGTATGGCTGGACCATAGTGTTCTTAAAGGGGAATAATGTAAAATATTACTGGAAAAATAGGAAAGGTATGAATGAGGTATAATCCATATACAAAGCACTGTATTAGGCATTAGAGATAATTAAAGATAAAATTGTACAGTCCCATCCCTTGAAGAACTTATATCCTGTCGTGAAGGAGTGGTATGGTTTATGCATAGGTAAATTTAATACAAGGTAGGAAATAATGGGGCAGCCAGGTGGTTCAATGGGTAGAGCACTGAGCTTGGAATCAGGAAGACATCTTTGTGAATTCAAATTTGGCCTCAGATACTTTCTAGCTGTGGGACCCTGTGTAAATCACTTCATCCTGTTTGCCTCACTTTCTCCATTGGTATAAAAAGAAATGGCAAACCATTCCACTATATTTGTAAAGAAAACCCCAAATGAGAGTCATGAAAAGTTGGACATGACTAAAACAATGAGGTTCTCACTGTGTGCTCCAGGAAAACTTACAGAATCAAAGAACTTCAAATTGGAAGGACCTTCAGTGTCCATTTATTAAAATCGATACTTAATAGGGAAGGAAATAACTATTTATAAAGTGCCTATTATATGCCAGGCACTGTGTTATATACTTTATAGATATCTAGGTTGATCCTCACAACAATCAGGTGAATGGGTGCTATTATGATTTCTATTTTACAATTGTAGAAACTGAAGCAGAAAATAGTTAAGTTACTTGCCCGGGGTCTTATAGCTAGGAAGTGTCTAAGGCTAGATTTGAACTCAGGTCTTCCTAACTGTAGACCCAAAGCTCTAACTATTGCTATACCTAGCTTCCAAGTGGCACCTACCAGATGATCAGTCAGGGAAATACTAAACTGGTTTCTTTCCAGACCCCAAATCATGGAAGAATAGGGAATCCTGTCTTTCAAAGAAAGAAACATTTGGAAACCATCACCTATTCCTGGTCTATTCTATGCACCTGAAGGTGTATTATACTGTCACCAGCACTGCTCTAATCAGGAAATCTGTCCCTTACTCTGTTCAAGGAGTCTCTTGATTCTCCTCTTTTGATTAACTGTCCACTGTGAAATGAGGATTCAGATATTTCTTTTTCTGCAACCATACTTGGTACAGCAATTTATCTACAATTTATTCATTTTGCTTTAGGATCTCTAGTAAGGGGGGACCTTTCTAGATGTAATGTAGCCAGTTGCATTCAGAAGAGCACTCACAGTCAAAAGGTTTTCCTGACATCAAGTCTAAATTTGAAGTATCAAGATGGTGTAGGAAATGTTGAACTGGACCTGGAATCCAGAATACTTGTGTTTAAATCCTGCTTTAGATAATTACTAGCTGTGTGACCCAGGGTCAGTTGCTTAACCTCTCTTAAACTGTTTCTTTATCTGTAAAGCATATATAATAGTAGTATATAGCTTAAAAAGTTGTTTAGAAAATCGAATAAGAATAAGACACCAAAGTGTCTTGTTAACTTTAATGGAATATGTGTGTTGACTATTATAAACAATTGTATTATCAATATTAATATTGACTTCAAGGAACTTTCATTTGGTATTCTTACTTTTACTTTCTGGGATCAGGCAAAGCATACTTAATCCCCCTTCTACTTAAAGGATTCCTTAAATACTTAATTAAAGTCAGTTGTCATTCATTGAGTCTTTGTCATTGACTGTAGGTCTTCACTCCAGGTTAAGCATCTGTTGATATTTCAGCTGATCCTCTTATGTCAGGAACCTGAATCCTTTCCATATCTGTGTTGATTTCCTGTTGATGCACTCTCAATTATCTATGCTATTCCTAAAAATTGGTGCCCAGGATTGAACACAGGATGTCTTCTAAGGCAGATCCTCTTTCAACCAGTCCCATCAGTCAACAATCAAGGATTAAGAACGTATGTCCTAGGACCTATGCTAAACACTAGGGAAAGAGAGAAAGAAAGAAAGGAAGGAAGGGAGGAAGGGAGGAAAGAAGGAATGAAGGAACAAAGGAAGGAAGGAAGATTTGGGCTTTGCCTGGGGCTTACATAGTAATTCAAAGAGAGAAGATGCAACTAACTGGGTACACATACAGTGTGAAACATAAAAAGTTCAAGAGACATAATTTTGGGGTAACTAATCATTTTATTAATCATGCTAGCATATAATTAATAAAAGGGGCAATGACACTCTCAAATGCCAAAGACCCCTCATGGAAACTACTCAATGCTTATACTCCCTTGGAAAAGTGGGTTGGCAATGAGAGTAAGAATCAATATCATAATGAGATGTGGACCCATTCTAGTGGGGAGGGTGGGGGACCTGACTTTGATCACACCATTTACTTCCAAAACACCCACAACCTTGGGCAGTCTAGACAAAGGATCTATCCCCTTGCCCAAACCTGCTTGAGTGGAACACAATGGTTCAGAGTTCACTTTATATTAAATTCTTTGTAAGGTTTTCTAGTCAGATAAGGCTAGATAAGATAATCTAGGTGGCATAAATTTTTGGGAAAGACCAAGGATCTCTCCAATAATTTCTTATTTAATAATCACTTCTCTCAACAGTATATATGAAGGGTATATGAAAGATAACTTAAGAAGGGAAGGTAGATCCTAGCAGCTGAAGAGACTGGGAAAGCCCTTCTGCAGAAGGTAGAATTCAAGCTGCATCTTAAAGGAAGCCAAGGCACTTAAACAGCAGAGTTGGAGAGGCAGAGCATTCTAAGCATGGGGGACAGCCAGTTCCAAGGCACAGAGAATAGGAAATGTGTCCTGTGGAAGGAACAGTAATAAATAAGCCATTATTACTAGATCATAAAATTCAGGGATGGAATTAAAGTGTAAGAAGACTGGCAAAGTAGGAAAGGGTTATGAATTCAGGGTTGTAAATGCCCAACATGGGGGGTTTATATTTGGTCCTGAAGTAAGAAGGAGCCACTGAAGTTCATTGAGGGTATACTTAATGAAAACTACCTTGGTAACTGAGAAGGGGATGGATTAGATTGAGAAGAGATGTGAAGCAGGTGGACAAATTAGAAGGCTTTTGCAAACAAGAAGGAAGGAAGTAGGGAGGGAGGAAGAGAAGGAAGGAAAGAAAGAGGGAAAAAAGGAAGGAAGGAAGGAGGGAAAGAAGGAAGGAAGGAAGGAAAGAAGGAAGGAAGGAAAGAAGGAAGGAAGGAAGGAAGAAAGGAAGGAAGGAAGGAAAGAAGGAAAGAAGAAAGAAAGGAAGAAAGGAAGAAAGAAAGGAAGGAAGGAAGAAAGAAAGAAAGGAAGGAAGGAAGGAAGAAAGGAAGGAAGAAAGGAAGGAAGGAAGGAAGTCCAGGGTGAAGGAAACTGGTGATGGATGTGGAAGTTAAAAAAGAGAAGGACATATGTAAGAGATGTTACAAAGATGGAAGTGGCAAGATTTGACAGTTGATTGGCCTTATGGGTTGACAGAGTGTGAGGAGTTGAGAATAACACTGAAGTTGCCAGTTTGGGTGACTTGGAACAATAAAGGTCACAATAACCCTCTTAGTGCTGCCTAAGTTAACAATAGAATACATACATACATACATACATACATACATATATGCTTCTAAATCGCACTATTGACTAATATTGAATTTGTACCCCCACCAAACCCACTAGAACTTTTTCAGAAAAAAATATTTCTTACCAAGCTTCATCTAATCTTGTACATGTGAAGTCTTTCTTTTCTAAAAAAAATAATGTAAGTGTAAGATTTGACATTTATCTTTATTAAATCTCATTTAATTCAATTCTCATCAATATTCTAGCCTGTCAAGGTCTTTTTAGATGATATCTAGTTTGTTAACTATCCCTCCCAGCTTTGGGTCATCTACAGATTTTATAAACATATCATTTATGCCTCTATCAGAGGGACTGATAAGCATGTTAAACAGGTTCCTGGGAAACTCCACTGGCAATCTCCTGCAAAGGTGACATTGAACCACTAATGATTATTTGCTTGGTTTGGCCTTTCAAACTATTCCCATTCTATCTACTAATAAATCCTGAATAGTGCAAATAATTATTTCCCCCTCCCTTCCAGTAGATGCATTATTTGAATTTAAATTGCATATTTCCATTGTACTGGAATCAATTACCATAATTTATATAATGATAACTTCAAATAGTACAAATTCAATACATGCAACCACTTCAGGAAATTCATTATTTGCACTTGTCAGGACCTGGCTGAAATTTGCTCTTTGTCTTGCCCATGAACTGATTTTTTTTTTTAATTTTTATTTATTTATTTATTTATTTTATTTACTCATTTACTTTTAATTTACAAGATTCAGTTCCACAATCACTTGAGTTTCAGATTTTCTCTCCTCCCTTCCCCCCCCCCCCCATGGTGGCGTGCAATCATGTATAGGATCTGCAAATACT
>CM053585.1:106372756-106401244 GCA_028646515.1 Pseudochirops corinnae | reverse complement strand
AAGGCAATGTGAAATGTCTCCTTGAAAAAACCACTGACCTGGAAAATAGATCCAGGAGAGACAATTTAAAAATTATTGGACTACCTGAAAGCCATGATCAGAAAAAGAACCTAGAAATCATCCTTCAAGAAATTCTCAAGGAAAATTGCCCTGATATTTTAGAACCAGAGGGCAAAATAGAACTTGAAAGAATCTACTGATGACCTCTTGAAAAAGATCCCAAAAAGAAAACTCCTTGGAATGTTATAACCAGGTTCTAGAGTTCCTAGATCAAGGAGAAAATATTACAAGCTGCCAAGAAGAAACAATTTGAATACTGTGGAAACCCAATCAGGATAACCCAGTATCTAGCAGCTTCTACATTAAGGGATCAAAGGGCCTGGAATATGATATTCCAGAAATCAAGGGAGCTAGGATTAAATACTATGGTAAATATTGTAGTAAATAAAGTTAAGTGGTGCAATGGACAGAGTGCCCAGACTGGAGTCAGGAGGACCTGAATTAAAATAGAGCTTCAGACACTTACTTGCCATATAACCTTGGGCAAGTCGCTTAACCCTGTTTGTCTCAGTTTTCTTGTCTGTAAAGTGAGCTGGAGAAAGAAATGGCAAACCAGCACAGTATCTTTGCCAAGAAAACCCCAAATGGGGTTACAAATAGTCAGACACAACTGAAAATAACAAAACAACAACATGGAACTTATTCAATGGCACGTCCTTTTGGGACCCAATCATGATTGAGTGGATCCCATGATTGCAGAAGTGGAATTATGGGAATTCTACATAGATAATATGATGTTTCCTCCATCTCTAAATTTTGATGGTCTATTTCAATTAAACAATTCATCAAATATTTATTTAGTGCCTATTATGTTTAAGGCCCTGTGCTAGGAACTGGGCGCAAACATTAAATAAAAAACAGAAGATAACCACTTCATTCAAGGAAATTGTTACTGGCAGGATATAACATGCACACAAATAAAGCATAATGCAAAGTAGAATGTGACAATCCAGCTTAATTCAGGAAGATTCATCGCCAGAACATCAGCTGATAGAGTGATAACTGCCCCTGCCCCCTGCCCATCATAGCAATTTGCATTGCTAGTAAGGCCTGGAAGAGTTGAGTTCTTACTAAGTAGGAGTATCTTTGAAGATGTATTTAAAAAGAAGAAAAAATGAATACTTTTTCAAGTAAGACTGGCTACCACACTCCTGCCTTTCAATAATATTGGTTTAGCAGTGAAGAGAGGGACTGAACCAAGAAAGCCTTTGGCATGTGGGAAAGGGCACAGCTACTGTTATGTGGATGCCCTTTCCTTCCACGGGTGATCTGTGTGCTCTGTCAGACATGCCAGGTCTTCCCTAGACCGTGCCCTTGATGGTGATGTTAGAAAATGTGGTGAGACAAACTACTAGAGCCTGGGAGAATGGAATTGGAAGAATGAATCTCTGAACAGGAGAATAAGAGGGAGATAATGATTTAATAAAAGTAGTGTGTCTGAGAGAGTGCCTGGACCTTTCAACTTCTGTGGTATCTGTGTGGATATAGAGAAGGAAGAAAGAAACCATGTGTTAAAACTTAGCAAATCAGAGGATCAAGCTAAGACCTGCAGCCCAAGAGGGGATGGGGGACTTTTCGCCAGAATGTACTGTGGGGGCTATAAAATGCCCTAGGTCTTTGTGCCTCTTCCACATGCTCATGTGGTGATACCATCATCATCAGGGAGCCAAGATGAGAACCCTATTAGATTCTCTCTCACATAGCAAATTTGAATGGCAAATTTCAGAGCTCCCTGCAGTTTCAAAACATTCAGCTCTACGAATGTATATTAAGTGCCCACTAAATTCAAGGCATTGTGCTGGGAGATGGGAACTCAAAAATAAAAAGCAATTTTTTTTGCCTTCCAGGTATTTACATTATATTAGGGAGCTAGAACATGAACAGTTAAGGAATCAATCAACATGGATTTATTAAGAACCTACTATGTATAAGTACCTACTATGTGTCAGCCACTGACCTAGGTACTGGAAATATTAAGCCAAAGAATCAAATTAGTCCTGCTTTCAGCAGGAACGACCTACACATATAAAAATAGATACAAAATAAACACGAGCAGAATACATATGAAATAAATACAAAGTGAGTGGTGAAAGTGGATACTAGCAATTGCTAGTGCCAGGAAAAGTCACATGTAGAATGGTCATGCTTGAGCTACATCTTGAAGAAAGGAAGGGATTTTACCAGGCAGAGGTCAGGAGGTAGCTTATTTCAAGTCTGGGGAATGGCCAGTACAAATGCAAAGCTAGAGCGCCATGCGTGAAGAAGCAAGAGAAAGCAAGTTGGATTGGAGCCTAGAGTGTGTGAGAAGGGGAATAAGAGAAGATGAAGCTGGAAAGATAGGTGGAGGTCAAGGTTTTGAGGGCTTTAAAAGTCAAAGTTTTGTTTTTTGTTTATTATTATTATTATTGTTTTTGTTATTATTATTATTTTATCAGAGGTAATAGGGAGCCAGAGGCAGCTAGGAGGCACAGTGGATAGAGTATAGGACTGGAACCAGGAAGACCTGAACTCAAAGAGTTCAAATCTAGCCTCAGACACTTCATAGCTGTGTGACCCTGGACAAGTCACTTAACCTTGTTGGCCTCAGTTTCCTCATCTGTAAAATGAGCTGGACATCGAAATGGCAAAGCACTCTAGTATCTTTGCCAAGAAAATCCTAAAAGGGGTCACAAGGAGTCAGGTAAAACTGAAAAATGACTAAACAATAGGAAGCCACTGATGTTTACTCAGCAGAGGTCAGATCTTAAAAAAAAGAAAAAAAGAAATTTTTCTTCAGCAGCAACGTGGAGTTCTATTTTATCATAAGGGAATTACAAATACTTTTCTCCATGAGTTTCCCTACCAGTCTCTTCACTGAACCGTTTCCCTAAAAATAGGACCACTAAAAATAGGGCCACTAAATATAGGGGAAATAAGTGAGAAATTAGAGTTTCTGTGATGCTTTTCTCCCAGCGTTTCTATTGAATTGTTTTTTTTTTGTGAGTATTTGATATTTTCATTCAGCCTAGGGGCAGCTAGGTTGCACTGTGGATAGAGCACTAGGCCTGGAGTTAGGAAAACCTGAGTTGAAATTTGGCCTCAGAAACTTACTACCCGTTTGACCTTGGACAAGTCATTTAACCTTTGTTTGCTTTAGGTTCCTTAGCTGTAAAATGGGGGTAATAGATAGCACATAGCTACCAGGGTTGTTGTGAGTATTAAATGAGATAATATTTGTAAAGTGCTTACAACATAATAAGTGCGTCATAAATGTCATCTCTCCCTCTTATTCAGGTTGTATAAGCAATAGTAATATTCACTAATATTTATATGTCACTTTAAGGTTTACAAAGTCCTTTACGTATATCACTTGATCCTCAACCACTCTGGGAACTAAATACTATTATTATCCCATTTTACAGATGAGAAAGCTAGAATAGACTTGCTCAGAGTCAAAGAGCTAGTGTCTGAGGTAGGATTCAAATTCAGGTCTGCCTGATTCCATATCCAGTCCACTTACAACACTGCCTAGATGCCGACAAGGAAGACAGAACACTGCACCAATTTTCCCCTTTATGTTTAAAACCCTGCAATTGATTTCCCTTCTAATCCCCAAGCCACATGGACCCTTCAATCAAATCTTTGGGGGTATTTTGCAAGTTTTCTCAGAAATTCAATGACACTCGCACCCCAAATATGTTACTTTTCTAATTCCATTGGTCCACCAGTTGAGAGATATGGAGCGGGGGGAGAGGTCTCTTTCACAGGGGCCAATTCAAGGGCACCCAGAGATAAGTTCCTGAAGGCTAGAGGAGCCAAAATTCATAGTCCTCTACTTTACAATTATGTGTCTGGCTCCACATAATCGTCCAGTCCTGGAAAAAAGATGCTGTGTTTGTAGAGTCTAAGACAGTGACCCAGATACCTCTACTGAAGGACAAAGCTCATAGTACCTACATGCGAGGAGAATATTCCTGTAGGAGTGACATGAAGAAAGCCTAGAGCATGTAATATAAATGAGAGCAGCATGCTTTGGAGAGACCTTTAACAGTGACGCTCGTCTCCACCTCTAGGCTTGTTCTCCACTCCAGGAGCAGATACTTCTAGCTCAGTCATTTAATATGGATTACTGGGGCTGGTAGGGATCTTGGGGGAGCTATATCAGGAATTTGCAACACTTAATGCTAAGGTCTTAGAGCCACAAAACTGCCCAGTCATACTGCCTGATTTCCCAATCCTCCTGACTTCACAGAGATCAGTCATTATCTCCCTACGCACACACCCAGGGAAGTGTGATGAGTTTGTGATTTTGGGTAGTCACACCAGTCATGTGTCATGCAGTCCTGTATCTTTGTAACTGATTAACATTGGGTAACTATGTCATAGGGCAGTGTGCAGTGCATAAAGCACTAGGCCTGGAGTGAAGAAACACTGAGTTTAAATCTGGACTCAAATACTAATTGTGTGACCCTGGGCAAGTCACTTAACCTTGTTTGCTTCAGTTTTCTCATCTCTAAAATGAGCTGGAGAAGGAAATAGCAGACCACTCCAGTGTCCTTGCCAAGGAAACCCTAAATGGGGTCTCAGAGAGTCAGACACAACTGAAACAACTTAACAACAACACACTATGTCATAAATAACCTTGGAGATGTTCCAGCGGGTTTGGATGGTGCCTTTAATGGCAGAGAGGAGTACTAGATTGGAAAATTACTAATGCTTTGAAATGGAATTTGGGGAAATGTTTGGAAACCCTCATTAGGTGCAGGGCATGATAATATCCTTATTGAGCATCAGGAAGGGGTTGAGGAGCTTGTTGGAGTTCTAGAAGGAGTTTAGGCATTTTGAGAACCATTTTAGGTTTAGAGAAGGTGAGCTCCACAGAGATTTTAGACTAAATGATGAATTCCAAGACTATACTGAAGGGTGTCTTGCTGCTTTTGCCCTCTTTGGTCTGGCGGCCATCTTCATCTAGCTGTATGATAGACTAAAACAGCAAAGGAGCGGACAAACATAAGGTCCAAGGGGTTAGTTTGGTAAGGGGCAAAGGACAGGCAACTAAGTACATAGCCTGTGAAGCTGTGGGTCATATCTCTATGCTAGAAATATAGGACAGAACACAGCTCACACTTTGGGGGTGAAGTACCACATCACTGGTTTTTCAGAAATTTTCCTCCAAGTGTGAAAAGGAAGCCTCTGAAGAGGCATCTATGGAATCAACCACTCAAAGTCAGATATTCTGGGCCTTAGTTTTCAGCATGAGGCCCAGAGGACTCAGTACTTGGGTCATTGCTAAAGATGCAACTATTTCTGCCTCAATGAAAAATCATGGCAACGTCACTCAAGAACAATAAACTTTGAGAGTGAGAGCCTTGGATCTTTTATTCCAATATGAGTTCAAGTCCAGGATTTTCAAAAGAAAGAGGCTATTAGTGACCAAAATAATGTTCTGGAATACAAAAGATTGAATGAACATTCTTCTGCTCTCTTAAAGGGGAGTGCAGGAGGTGGGCAAGTTTTCACTCCAGAGGGCAAGGTCTTTGCTTTTAAGCCCCTACTTTAAAAACACTGACCAAATGAAGAAAAGATACTAATAATAACAACAATGGTGACAATAATAGGCAGCATTTAGATAGCACCTACTATGTGACAGACATTGTCCCTAGTGTGTTACACTTGACCCTCACAACTCAGAGAGGTAAGTGCTATTACCCCCATTTTACAGATAAGGAACCTGAAGCAAACAGAGGTTAAGTGACTTGCCCAGGGTCACACAGCTAGTGATTTTCTGAGGCCAGGTTTGGACTCTGTTCTTACTGACTCTAGACCCAGCATTCTATTCACTGCACCACATATGATGATGACAAGGTTTGATTTACTCACCAGCAGCTCCTTGGAGGAAACAGCAATTTAATATAAAGCTACTGTGCTGTAATAAATGATGAAAGGAACATTTTCAGAAAATCCTGAGAAGACTTACCAGGCAGCCGGGTGCCAAAGTGGAAAGAGCTCCAGGTCTGGAGTTAGGAAGACCTGAGTTCAAATCTGTCCTTGGACGCTTACTAGCAAGGTGATCCTGGGAAAGTCACTTAACTCTGTTTGCCTCAGAGTGCTCATCTGTAAAATGGGGATAATAATAGCACCTACCTCCCAGGGTTGTTGTGAGGATTAAATGAGATACCTTTGTAGAGCTCTTAACCCAACTCCTGGCACACAGAAGGCACTCAATAAATGTTAGCTATTATTATAAGATAATTGATGCAGAGTGGAAGTGAGCAGAACTAAGAAAACAATTTAGAAACAAACCATAATATTGTGCAGACCAACATTTAAGAGACTTAAGAACTTTGATCAATTCCAGTCTTGGTTCCAGAAAAAAAAAAAGTGATGGAACATGATCCCCAACACCTGACGGAGAGGCGACAGATTCAAGGCACAGAAAGAGACGTACGTTTTTGGACATGGTCAATGAGAGGAATTTGTTTTCCTTGATTATGTATATTTGTTAGATGGGGTTTGTTTTCCTCATTCTTTTCCAAAGGAGATAAGTAGAAGAAAGAGAAAAGTAATTTCTGTTCATTAGAGAAAATCAAAGCTAAAGGAAGAAGGGAAGGAAAAGGGAAGGAGAGAAGGAAGGAAGGATAAAAGGGATAAAATGAAGGAAGAAGGGAAAGGAAGAAAGAGAGAGAGAAAGAAAGAAAGAAAGAAAAAGGAGGAAGGAAGGAAGAAGGGAAGGAAGGAAGGATGGAAGGAAGGATGGAGGAAGGAAGGAAGGAAGGAAGGAAGGAAAGAAGGAAGGAAGAAAAGAGAAGGAAGAAAGAGAAGATAGAAAGAAAGAAGGAAAGAAAGAAAGAAAGAAAGAAAGAAAGAAAGAAAGAAAGAAAGAAAGAAAGAAAAATGGAAGGAAGGAAGAAAGGAAGGAAACAATAGCCCATAGGAACTAGAAGAAAGTGAGAGTTGACTGTCAAACTCTCTATGTAAAAGAATTTTGGCAATAACAACAACAAATTAAGGATGGATTACCTCTAGTAAAGATGAAGTAGACCAAAGGCTCCCAAACTTATTTGGTCTAATGCCCCATTTAAAAAAAATTATTCAGTGCCCCTCCCTGGAAATCTACTTTCTTTAACCCTTTAACTTTTTTTTTTAATTTACATCATATATATTTTAAATGGTGCACCATTTTAAATTTAATAATTTATTGTAAATTTGTGGGGTTTTTCCTGCATTGAAATTTTGAAGATGCAATATTACATCATGTAACCATGTAGTATTGTGTTATAAACAAGTCATTACACACATATATTCCTACTGATGGATGCTGGACTTCATGACAATGCATGACACGCTCACCGCCAACATTTGCTTGTTAAAACCTGTCAGTGGACTTGACCACTGAAGGATTATAACTTACATTTTGTGTGTTTATTTGGTAAATAATGTAATCATTACAACTTCAACTCTGTTCAACAGATCAAATGTACAAATGGTTTTTCAAATTTCTTTTCTCTTCTTATCTTCCACCACCCCCTTATTCTTATTCAACACCTCTCAACTACACCTGAGGCTACTACTGCCCCCACATTTGTCCTCCTCCCCAAGCGGTATCACCCACTTTGAGAACCTATGAAGACAATGGGTTTGAAATAGGGAAGGGGATAGTGCAGGGCTTAAGAAATTACCTGGAATGTATATGACTGGAGGATGGATCTCCAGTGAGATGGATCTATGGTAGAAAACATGAATGGAAATAGATGAGAAAACAAGGGACAAGTTGAGAGTGTAAATGTTTGTTGCCTTGGGAGGAGAAAAATCCTGTTAATGTACTAAATAGTGAGGAAATTTTAATGGAGATTTGCAATTTGGACATCATAAAACACACACCAAAGAAAACTCTGTGAATGGATGGTCAGTGTGGAAAGTTTGATCTCTAAGGATCTTGTGGGAGATTCACATATATATCCATTCCCCACCCAGTAGATGAGGCCTAGGGAAGAACATTCTCTTACTGTTAGAACGTAAGAAAGCTGGAAAAAGAGACTAGCCTGTTTGTTTCATGTCACAGAGGCATCTAGCTTGTTGTAGCTGCCACTGCTGCCTGTAACTATTTATAAAGTATAAAGATATACCCTTGATGCTCATGTCAGAGATAAGTTGGAAGACATTATAGTAACCCTTCAGGATGTGAACTAGGAAGAGTATATATGAAAAAGAATGAAATCAGACAAGGTGTAATGAGAAAACAGTGTCTGCAAGAGTGTAGGGAGCTTGAATTCCCAGTGTGAAATATGTGTGTGTTGTGTGTATGTGTGTGTGTGTGTGTGTGTGTGTGTTCATGCATGTGTATGTGTGTAGAATAAGAAGAGTAAGTGTATTTGTAAAGCTAAAAGAATCAGTGTGTATGTTAATAATGGGGCATGGTGCCCCAAAAGATTGTGCAACTGGAGAGTCTTGTTCTGTCTTCTAGCAGAGCAGTCAATACTTAGAACCATGATAAGGGATCTAGTCTGTTTTACCCTCCTACAGAATGTCTAAATGGCAAGTTTATGAGTTCCTGGTGGTGTCCACATAGAGACAACAAGCCTGGGGAAGGAGAGAGGCTCCAAGGGAACCTAAAACATGGAATCCTAGTGAAAACACTATGACTGCAAGTGATGTGTCCTCATACTCCCTTTTCCTCAATATGCCCTTCATCTCTATTTTAAATTCATTTCTTTTAAATATTTAAATTCAAACCAATTAATCCATTAAATTAAAAAATATTTATTTTTAATGTTTAAAATACATTTTAAATCCTAACATTCTTTCAGTTACTCAGACTCCAAACCATTTTTGCCTCTTCCCTCTTTTTCACTCCTTGAATCTCATCAGCTCCCATGGGCAGTCTATTCTGTCTCTACAATACCTCACAAGCTGTCCTCTTACCTCCATTCACCCTCTCATCCTTCCATCTCCTTCAAGCACTTATCACCTCCAGCCTGGAATTACAGCCATCTAACTGATTTCTCTACCTCCACTCTCTCCTTTCTCCAATCCATTCTTCACATAATATCAAAGCAATCTTCCCAGTGCAAACGTCTGAAAATCTTGAGTACTTCCCTGTGACTTACTGAAGAAAGTCCATATTTCTTTACCTGTGATTTAAGGTTCTCTACAATCTGGTGCCAGACTCTTTTTCTACTCTTTCGTATAACATCCCCTTTCACATTACTCACACAAGCCTTCTGAACACATCCCATTTTTGTTGTTGAGTCGTTTCAATCATGTCAGACTCAGACTCTTCACGAGCCCATTTGGGGTTTTCTTGGCAAATATATTGAAGTGGTTTACCATTTCCTTTTCCAGCTCATTTTACAAATGAGGAAACTGAGGCAAACAGGGTTAAGTAATTTGACCAGGGTGACACAGCTAGTAAGCGTGTGAAGCCAAATTTGAACCCAGAAAGATGAGTCTCCCTGACTCCAGGACCAGTACTTTATCCAGTGTGCCACCTACCTGCCCATAATACATCCCATGTTTTTCCCCATAAGGCCTTTTGCTCTAGTCATTCTCTATACATGGATTTCCCTTCCAACCATGTCTGTGATTTAAAACAGTAGCCCTTCAAGGTTCAGTTCAAATCCCACTTGTTCCATGAAGCCTTCCATGATTAGGCCATACTTCAACCAAAAGAGATTCCTCCCTTCCTCTGCCCACACTTGGTTTGACCTCTTATGCCCACACATTCTAGCTTGTGTCACAGCAATCTAGCCATGTGTCATATGCCTCTCACTGAGTTCTAAGCCCTTTAGTCAGCCAGCAAACATTTGGTAAGCACTTAGATGCCAGGTGCTGTGCTAAGTGCTGGGCAAGAACTATGCCTTTTTTATTTTTAACTCCTAGCATAGTGCCTGGAAATTTGAAAAAGCTCAACGAATGTTTGCTGAATTATTGAAATGAGTGAAGCTTACATTTTACGCTTTTTCAAATGAAGGATTTATGAAGGTTATACACCAGTTCTATGGACAAAAACAGGTCAAAACATCCAAGAGAACCTTTCCTAATTTCTTCTTCCCAGAATTTTTATTCTATACTTGTGAAAAGTGGTGACATATTCGTTCTGAGCCCTCTCCTCTTTCTCCTACATCCTCATGTCCTAAGTGGAAATCTGCCCAAAGTGGAAGATTCTGGTACAGAAATCCTTAGTTTCTGTAAGAGGGCATTTTGACCCTGACCTGGGCAATGTTGTTCTGAAATGACTTCATTTGTCTGATTGGTTTCTCCAAAATTCATATCACTGTTGGATTGTAGTGTTGCTTGGAATAAGGGCAGTGCAAATATTGGAAGACAAAAGAAGAGTTCTGAGAGACACTTAATGGATCTGGGACCCTGTGCCGAGGATGAGAGCAATTTTTAACAATTCTTATAAAAACCATTCTGGGCTATGTGTGCATTTCCTTTTCTATTTCAGAGCTAGGTTGCAATGATAGACTCAAGGCCATTTTTGATCCTGAGCATCCGAATAACTGAGACCCTGGAGGTGAAGACTTGCTGCCCTGGTTGACTGTACAGCTGTAACCAGGAGAGGCATCCTGGCTTCTATACCACTTTTCAAACTAGTCATAAGTTAGCCATGTGTATGCAGGTCCAGGTTTACTGGGAATAAGGATCTTTATGACCAAATGACAGTTCCTTACAGCCAGGTACCACAGTGGACAAACTGCTGGACCCAGAGTCTGGAAGACTCATCTTCATGAGTTCAAGTCTGGTCTCAGATATTTACTAGCTTTGTGACTCTGGGCAAGTCACTTAAGCCTGTTTGCTTCACTTTCCTCATCTGTAAAATGATCTGGAGAAGGAAATGGAAAACCTCTGCAGTATCTTTGCTGAGAAAACCCTAAATGGGGTCACAAAGAGTCAGACAGGACTGAATAACAACTGTCCTCCAACTCCAAAACCTTTGGGGGGACTACAGCTAGGATTGGGGATTATGAACACAAATCTGAACAGAGTTTGTCTGGCTCTAGAGACTGGAGAGGGTGTTGAAGTAATGTCTCAATTCTTTCTATTATAGTTAATGTTTTTACAATAATTTGCTTGTGTTTCTTTTATCATTTTTATTAAATTCTTTCATAAAGTAATTAGTAGCTAGTAGGTTGGGTCTTAAGCTAAAAATTCGATTGATGGATGTATACATATGTACACATGCTCACGAACACACACACACACACACATACACACCTCTCAACATAGATTTCAGAATTCATCACAATAATACTAGGAATGTAGCTAGGGAATGACTGGTACCCAGTTGTTCTGAGATCCTGAGGATAAAAATATGCAGCTCACCTTGACTGATACACACTGTACCTTCTAGTGTTAGGCAATGGTCACTCTGACAGCTTCTACTCAGAACAGTGGAAGCTATACTTAACAAGAAAATGGTTAGTCTATTTTCTTTTTTCTTTTTTTGCAGGGGAGAAGGCAGGGCAATTGGGGTTAAGTGACTTGCCCAAGGTCACACGGCTAGTAAGTAATAACTGTCTGAGGCCAAATTTGAACTCAGAACCCCCTGACTCCAGGACCAGTGCTCTATTCACTGCACCACCTAGCTGCCCCTGGTTAGTCCATTTTCAAACCATTTAGCAGCAAATTTGTGGGAATGATGGATTACTTTTTCTCAGGTTATGTAGTTAGCCTTTTGCTTCCACGAAAGGCAATGAATAGGTCAAAGAGTTCTAGGCTACTTTGTATAGTATAAATAGCACTAACTCTGCCCTTGACTAGCTTCATAACCTTGAGCAAGTCAGTTCATTTCCATGGACCATGGTTTCCCCTTCTGTAAAAGAAGGATGTCAATTTCTAATATCCTCATTCTTCTCTCTAGGTTTCTGTGACACTACTCTGTCCTGGTTCCCTTCCTAGCTATCTGACTACTCCTTCACAGTCTTCTTGTTGGTTCTTCATCTAGGGCATCTTCATGCCCATTAAAGGTAAGTATCAACCAGGGCACTTTCTTGGACCCTATCCTCTTCTCCCTCTATATTATTTAACTTGGTGATCTCATTAGATATCATAGTTTCAGTTATTATCTCTCTGCTGATGATTCTCATACCCGAATCTCTCTCCTAATGCTCTGACTCACACCTCTAACTAAATATCTAAACATGGAATAATATTTAAAGATCAAAGTCCCATAGACTTCTTAAATGTCATATGGCCAAATCTGATCTCATTATCTGTTCTCCCAAGCCCTCCTGACTCCTGAACTTAACTATTGAGGGAACCATCATCTGTCCAGTCATCTAGGCTTACAACCTAGGTATCATCTTTGATCCTTGTTCTTTCTCATCCCACCACATATGCAATCTGATGACAGGTACCATCAACTCTACTTTTTCTAAGATCTTTCATATAACCTCCTCCTCTCCTTTGGCACAGTGCTACCTCTCCTACAAGCCCTCATCACCTCGAACTTGGCCTACTGAAATTAGCCTGCTAGTTAATTTCTCTGCCTCAGATCTTCCAACCTCAATCCACTTTCCACTCAGATATCAAATTAATCTTCCCCAAGAGCAGATTTGATCAGGTGACCTTCCCCACTCGCACATTCAATAAACTACAGTGGCTCCTTATTATCTCCAGAATCAAATATAAAATGCTATTTGCCATTCAAAGCCCTTCACAGTCTGGTCCCCTCCTATCACTCTAGTCTTCTTTGACCTTATTCTCCACACTATACTTTGCCATCTAGTGGTATGGGTTGCTGTGCTGTTCCTAGTACTAGCAACTCTGGACATTTTTGCCGTTTTTCATGCCTGGAATGCTCTCTCTCCTCATCTTTACCCTCCTCGACTTCCTTCAAATCCCAACTAAAACCTCATATCTTCTATGAGAAACTTTTCCAGATTCCCCTTAATATTGGTACCTTCCTTCTATTGGTTATCTCCCATTTATCCTGTATATGCCTTGTTCGTGGATAATTGTTTGCATGTTAACTCCTTGAGAACAAGGACTGTTATATGGATTTCTTTGTATCCCCAGAACATGGCATAAAGAAGGCACTCAATAAATGCTTACTGACTGATTGATGGATTTAGAAAAGTGCCTGCCACAGAACAGGCATGTAATAAATGCTTATGGATCAACTGAGGTGGAATACTTTCCGTGATTTTAAGTAAAACCATCATGTACTATAATTTAAAATATGAAAGAGATTGTAAAGATCATCTATTCTAATTCCTTCATCTTTCAGAAGAGGAAGAAGAGATCCAGAGAAGGGAAAGAAATTCATCTAGATACCACCGTGATTTAGTAGCAGTGCAAAGACCAGAAGCAATGTCCTTTCAACCCAATCACAGTGGGTGCAATACTCAAAAGAGAAAGAACTTCTCACTTGTATTCACAATTAAATATAACTTATCAGACTTAGAATTACTTCAGAAACAAAACAGCATTTCTCACACAAATTTCAAATAAGGAAGTGTAATGATTATGGGCTCAAATCCCCTCCTTACAAAGAAAGAAACAAAGAATGAGAGATTACACAAGTAAAAAGGCAGAAAGGCATTAAAGAACACTATATGCCATATGTAACTCTAGAACTAATAAAGAAAGAAAGGAAATGCTCCCAATTTGGATCATCTCCAGACCACAAAGGACCTAATCTATTTACATGCAGTAATTAAAATGTATTCCTAGATGCTCCATATAGAGTACAATACAGTAGTGAGATGCATGAAGAAGACAATAAAACTTACTTTCCCCCCTGCATTAGTGAAGCAAAAGAAAACAAAACATAAAATCTCCGAATAGTATGGGAGTTGTGAGGTCATCTAATGGCACCCATACCTGAGCAGGAATCCTACGTACAACATGACCAACAAGTGATCATCCAAACTTAGGAGGCTTCCTGTAAAAGGTTAGTCACTACCTTCATGTATGGGTCATTTAATCTTTGGAAAATCCTAATTATTGTAAATTATGTCCTGTGTTAAGCCAAAATCTGACCCATTTGCAACTCCCACTCACTGCTCCTGGTTCTGCCTTCCAGGACCAATCAGAACAAGGTTAATCCCTTTTCTACATTCCTCCTTAATATTGTACTTGGGCAAGTCATAATTTGGAATCAAGTGCAAAACACTTTTTTTGTTGTTTTTCCAGTTTTAATTTCATCTTCAGCCCTTCTCACCAATTGAGATCTTTTTGTATCTCAATTCTTCCATCCAATGTGTTAGCCTTTTGCCTCAGCAACATCCTTCCAGCAAATCAGAAAAGTATACTATCTATGCCTTCATCCAAGTGACTGAAAAACATTTGACTTCATTATATAAATGGACAAATGCACAAAAATTTAATTTTTCAAAAAAAAGTCAGTCATCCAATAAACATTTATTAAGCACCTGCTATACAGTGCTAAGGGCTGTGATTCATAGAAAGGTTAAAGACAGTGTCTGCCTTCAAGGAGCTAAGAGTCTAATAGAGTCTAATAGTTCCAATAGACTTACAAGATCTACGTTCAAGTCCTGGATCCTTCTTTTACTGTTAGCTATATGACCTTAAGTCAATCATTTAATCTCCGAGAAACTCATCTGTTAAATGAAAATCAAATTAATTATACCAGATGACGTCATGAAGATTGTTGTGAGAAACAAATCAAATCAAATGAGACAAAAGCATGACATAAATGTAAACCATCACTGATATTTTTTATTTTAATGTTCTTGTCCTTCACATGGAGTTCAGATAGAAAGTGTACATGGACAAATCAATACCCCACTGTTAGTCTTTGATATTTAATGTGGTGTGGACAATTGTGAAGGTGAGTAAATTAACTGCTTTTTGTAGTTGAATAAAAGTGTGAGGAGGTAAGCTTGTCTTCTGTAGGCTCATTAAAAGTATCCTTGGTACAACTCCAGTGGCAGGTAGGATGACAGAGATATATGCCTTTTTTTGTTCCCACATGGTTTTGATCTTCTCACCAGGCATTTATTTTTTGAAAGTTTTTTCATTCTAGGAAGCTTGGAGATTAGAAATGTTTGGAACGGCACAGCCTATTGAAATTATTGTTCTTACGTCCATATGGACCAATGTCATACCTGGGCAATTGTATGAGCAGCAGTTTGCTCTGTGTTAGTGATATAGTTTATTTGCTGAATTCTCAAAGATATCATGAGGTCTGTATCTGTAGTTTGAAAACTTGTCTGTCAGTCCATGAAAGATTGTGAGTTTATGATGTGCAATTCTAGCCACCAGATTCTGTCATGATACTCATCCATTATATGCTTTATTTTTATAGCCTGAAATGATGTGTTGCACAGCTTCTACTAATTCTTTACATAATTTGCATTTGTCACAGAGTCCAGTTTCCTTAAGAATGACTCTTTTATATGTTATGGCAATGAACTAGTCCTGAATTGCCATCCCAACCCCACTCCCTATTTCTATAGACAGATCCTCATGACTCACTGAGTCTTTGTTTGAAGCTTCTCTGTAGACATATTGTTAGCTGAGTTCACGTAGATATTGCCCATGAAAAGCCTTTTAATGCTCATCTTGGGTCTTATTTTTTTCCCACAGGTTTGACCTATTTCTTTGCATTCAACAAATCTGGAGGCCTGTACCTGTGATGAGTCTTTATTATTGTTTGATGAAGTGATATCTGCTTGTTCCAAAAGTATTTCTGTAGGTTTTTGACCTGTTATCCTTGTACTCTGAAAATATCTATCAAATCCTTGTCTTCATTTTTGGCAGGGAATTTTCAATCTTTCTATATTCTCCCTTAAGGTAAAGGGCCCTGTGATTTGTTGATATTGTACTGGATTTTGTCAGGCTACTTTCCAAATCTGTTACATTCCATTTTACAATTTCAAAGTTTTGCATTAAGATGGGTAGTGTATTGGTGTTAATTATATCAAATGCATCCTCAGTCAGTCTTGATTCCAGATTACCAGTAACTCTCTTAATATATTTAAGCACAGTCATCTCTTTGATAGCTTTACTCTCAAAGTGTCTTGCCTAGAGAATGTCAAGGTAATTGTTGGTATTGCCTTTGTCTACTGGTTTAATGTAACCTCAACACTTAGGATCAGAGTTCTTCAGTCTTTTGTTTTCCTTGGGTTGCATTAAAATTTTTACTCTTATTGTGTCTGTATCAGATCTTGCTATCACTGGAAAAAGATTCCATGAAATGAATGAACTATTTCATTTGGGTTTTGGTGGATCCATAGAGCTTATTGACATTCACATACCCAAACTTACATACATTTTCTCTTCTATATCCGCTTTCTGATTCACATCCTTCTCTCCTACTAAGGTGAGATACATTGCAAATTAGTATTGAGTGCTTCCAAGGAGTTTGCAACCAATCAAGTGGTTAATAAGATGCTTTAGAGTTGACTCTTTTACTTATAATACATACCTAATACCAAGACAGACTCCAGAGGGATGATAATGCATTTTAAGACTAGGAGGAAGCATAATGGGCTTAAATTGTCTCTCTGAAAAAAAAAATATGTGGAACATTTTTGACATTATTGGGTTGGTGCCATGTTTTACATAGAGAACAGTTTTCTTCTCTAAAATTCATTTATTTATTTTAAACATTTATTAAATTTTTTTTTGTTCCAAACTCTCTCCCTTCCACCCCTCCCCAAGCCATTGAGAAGGCAAGCAACATAATATCAATTATACACATGCAAAACATTTCCATATTAGGCATGTTGCAAAATAAAAACAAAAAACAAGAAAAAGGAAGAAACAAGAAGAAAATGAAAAAAGTTTGCTTTAAACTGTACTCAGAGTTCACCAGTTCCCTCCCTGCATGTAAACAGCATTTTTTTCATCATGTTTGGAATTGTTCAGGATTATTTTCTTGATCAGAGTTACTAAGTCTTTCAGTTGGGCATCATTACAATATTATTGTTACCATGTATAATGTTCTTTTGCTTCTGCTCACTTTACTTTGTATTAGCTCATTTAGGTCTTCCCAGGTTTTTCTGACATCATCTTACTCATCATTTCTCATAGTACAATTACTATCCCATCACATACTACAACTGGTTTAGTCATCTCCCAATT
Source organism: Pseudochirops corinnae (assembly GCA_028646515.1). Taxonomy (NCBI): domain Eukaryota; kingdom Metazoa; phylum Chordata; class Mammalia; order Diprotodontia; family Pseudocheiridae; genus Pseudochirops; species Pseudochirops corinnae. The sequence goes on along the minus strand of CM053585.1, from coordinate 106,384,150 downwards.
GATGGGCATCCTCTCAATTTCCAATTCTTTGCCACCACAAAAAGAGTTGCTATAAATATTTTTGTAGATATAGATCCTTTATTCTTTTCCTTTGATCTTTTTGGGATACAAACCTAGTAGAGGCATTGCTAGATCAAAGGGTATGCACAGTTTAGCCCTTTGGGCATAGTTCAAAATTATTCTTGAAAGCATTACTCTTTATCTCTGAGGGCTTTTTTGTGTACCCTTTTGCTTCTCAAATATTATGTTGTTTTCTCTTAAGTGTTCATAGTTTTTGTTTTAATACGAGCTCTGAATATTTTACATAAAGAACATAAAAATATAATTGATCTATGCTATGATCTGCTCTAGTTTTCTATTTTTTTGATTTATTAAGTAGGGATGGGGGTTGAGAGGTTGGGTTTACAACTGATAAGAAGCTGGCAAAGTGCCTTACCAGTAATTCTAGCTGTGTAACCCTGGATGAGTCCTTTATTCTGTTTGCTTCAGTTTCCTCAACTATAATATGGGGGTCATAATAGCCCCTATCTGCCAGGCTTATTGTGAGGATCACATGAGATATTTGTAAAGTGCCTAGTACAGTGCCAAAAAAATAAAAAGTACTATTAATAAATGCTTGTTCCTTCCATACCCTCCACTTCCTTCTATATCTTGATGACTCCACTTTTCTTCCTATAGTTCTTATTATATTATATTCCCATAATTTCTGCTATGTATAGGCCCTAAATTACTTTTTAATAATTTCTGTAAAATACTGCAGAGATTGCATTAATTTATCATGGTTAAATCAGATATTAGTTTTTCTTAATTACTCTGTTTTTGCATATTTGGATTCATGCCAGATAATTCAAAAGAACATTTTAGAATTCCATTCTAAGTGTATCCATTTCCCTCTTATAATTACTTGAGACTTTGGTACAATTTTGTCATCTGTTTTATTATTAGGTATAATTCATGGAGTTCGAATTAACTGAAAATGTTCAAGGATCTGAGGTTCTTTTATTTTTTCTTCTTCAGATTTTAATTTCATTTAAATTTCATATGCTATTTTGTCTAACTGAAGCTTAGACATGCAGCTATAATTAATGAATGTCCTTCACTAGTAATATATTATTGTATGATTTAAAGGTGAGGGTACTTTGAAATACTTGTTTATGCCTGATGAGAACTGTTTCTATAAAGTACAAAAAGTACTACATTTATAATTTTTATTATTTCTTGGCTACTCTAAAAAACAACAACAACAACAACAACAAACAAATCTCTGATTTACTGTCTTTAACTTAACATTATATTTTATTGGGATCTCTGTTGAAGAGGTAAAATCCCTCAATGTGGTATCTAAAAATCCTTTCCCTTCATACACTAGTCTTTCTCCAATCATTTGCCAACAGCCTGCTCTTGTAAGTAAAATAGCATAGGGATAGATAACCCTCGGCACTGTATTGTTACAGCTGGATCTGAGCATCTGGAATCAAAGTCTGAATTTGGATTCCACATTACCATACTGCTCCCATTAGAATATAAGTTCCTTGAGGGAAGGAGCTGTTTATGCCTTTCTTCTTTATACTTTATATCCTCCTACATATCACAGAACATGACATATAGTAAGTACTTAATAAATACTTGCTAAAATGAGTGCTAGCCATTTCTGACAGCCACTTTACCCTGGCCCTAAGCACATCCTTCAATATCTCAAAAAAGGTTGTTAGAGGTTCAGGATGCCCTGATTCTGATCTTATTATGAACACTCTATTGCAGATATACTAGCCTTCAGTCCACTGGGTAAAACAGATGGAATATAACTCCAGAAACTCTGGGACACATCATGATTCCTTTGACACTTTTCCAAAAGGAAGGACATAATCAATCAATTAATATACATTTGTTAAGTGCCTACTATATGCTAGGTACTGTACTAAGTAATGGGGATACAAAAAGAGGAAAAAGACATTCCTTGCCCTCAAGGAGCTCACAATCTAATGGGAGAGACCACCTGTGAACAAGCATGTACAAACAAGGTATGTATAGGATAAACAGAAAATAATAAAGCAAAGACACTAGAATTAAGAGAGTTTAGAAAAGACACATAAACCACCACAAATAATGGAAATAATAAGGCTGATTGTCCACGATAACCCTGATGTCCATGGAAATAATAAGGCCCTCCAACTTCTGGATCCCTGATGGACACAAACATCACCAGCCTTTTGACCCAGACATCTGTAGAAACCATGAACATCTGCCCCATACTATCACCTTCCATTCTTATTGCTTAGTTCTTGAATGTACTGGGTAACTGCAGCTCTAAGGGGCAGTACAGATGCAATCAGCCCATTCCTTGCTTCTTCTGGGGGAGTCTACAGAAAAATATCTGAATGACCCACATAGGTTATGACCTTGCTATATTTCCTTCTCTCCCACTATGCAGAAATACATTGCAAAGTAGTATTTGACCTCACCAAAGAGTTTAGAGTCTAGTAGGATCACAAAATGATATTTTTGAGCTAGAATTGGGCTTGGGGATTATGTAGTAGATCAACTCGCTGGTTTCACAGAGGATGAAGCTGAGTCCTAGAACACAGAAGCTTTCACTGTTGGCTCCCCACACCTGGAATACGCTCCCTCCTTGTCTCCATTTCCTGCCCCTACCGACCATCTTCAAGACCCAGCTAAGTTCTGCCATCTACATGAAGCCTTTCCCAGTCCTCCTTAGTATTAGGGCCTTTCCCCTGTTGATCACCTCCAAATTCTTTTGTATACGTCCTATTATCCTGTACATAGTTATTTGAATGATGTGTCCCTCATTAGACTGTGAATCCCATGAGAACAGGGATTGTCATTTGCCCTTTTTTGTATCCCCAGCACTTAGCATAGTACCCAGCAAATTATTGGCACTTATGTTCACTATAGGCACTGATATCCTTTTGTCAGTGGGAAGCATCATACTGCCAAGGGGTCACCTCAGGCTAATTCACTGATAATGGATTCTTTCTGGATTCAGAAAAGAAGCTTACACATAACAGAGAGAAAAAAAAAATAAAGAAAACCACAAACCCCTCTGGTTGTTAATATTCATGGTCTGGAACCAAAAGGTATCATGGGGCAGTGCAAAGAATATTCAGTTTGGAATTAGAGGACCTAACTCTGTGACCCTGTCCTTCCCTCTCTCCGAATAGGGAAAAAAATGGGATAAAAGGTTTTGAAAGCTTCTTACAGTCCCATCATTCTACAATCCAGAGGCATTTAGTGCATCTGGATCTCTGTTTACTCATCTGTAAAATGGAGAGGGGGGAAAACCTGTTCTGCCCACCTCACAATAGTTATGAGGATTAAGTGAGATAAAATATGGGTAACTTGCATTGCAAACTACAAAGCATTATATAAATGCAAAGGGTTGTTATTATTAGGTTGAAAGTTCAAAAAGAGAGATTTATCTCCTTCAGCCTTCAGAGTAGTATTTATCTCTTTTTGAGATAATATAATTTCTTGTGCCTCCTAAGTTGCCTTTGCCAGCCAAGAATCAGGAAGGCTCTTTTTCACTCTGACTTATTGGCATGCCGTATGGAAGTGCCTTATTTAAGATATTTCATCCCTTAGATAATTCACGGCTATCTCCAAAGCCTACATTGTGTTCCAAAGTATCTGGCACACATTGAGACGGGGCCTAAAACTCATTCTATCTGTGCAACCATTCAAGTACATAAGAAATAAATGAACACATTTAATATGGGAATGAATAATATGAGACCTTTTCTGGAGGCTTGAGAAAACGACAAAAAAAAAGATACATTCATTTAAGTTTTCAACTCAGGGGCAGAAGCAAATTTGGAAATGACTGCTGGTTGGCTTGCCAACTTGATTTATCCTCCTGGACACTTGTGAGTCATTTTCAACCACCTGAAGTATCAAAGTAACTAATGACAGCTTTTATACCCTCTCTTTCTAGATAATATAAAATACTTAGGCCTAGAAGAGTTCCCAAAGCTCAAATTTCAGTATATTAGGATAGAATCATCCATTAATATATGGTATGGATTCATGTCCCTTTAAATTTCATTTTAATCATTTGTACTAATTGACAGAGTAGATGGCCTGGAAGTTCCAGAAAATCTGCTAATAGGTAATTGCTTTCTGTAGCAGTGTGAACATTTGCATTTGTAAACCTTTAATGTCATTAAATCTTTAATGTTTCTTCTGCAGTTAATGGTAGAGAGAAGCTCGGGTGCCATTATGCTGTTGACGACATCTGCTAAAGGACTTGGAGGCAGCCAAAGTCTGTTGGACTCCTGGCATAGTACTGGAGAAAAAGAACCTGACCAGAAGGCAGAAGGCTTGAAGACCCATCCCAATTCTGCCACTGAACAGGTGTGTGTGTGTGTGTGTGTGTGTGTGTGTGTGTGTGTGTGTGTGTGTGTGTGTTACCTTGAATGAGTCTCATGCCTGGACCTCTTTTGTCCAAATAAGTAAGTAAATAAAAAAAAGGGTCATGAGTGTCAGAGTTAAAAGGCTATTCATCTGGTCTAGGTGTCTCAATTTACAGATGAGGACACTGAGGCCTAGGGTGGTGAAGGCCCGAGGTGACTGTTCTCTTTGTTCTGATTCTGGCATACACACAAAAGGTCCTAGACATCCAGAGGAGGAGGAGCATCTGGTCTCTATGGTGTGATGTGAGGGGTGATCAAAGACTGCCTTTGCCTTCCTCACTAACTTCCTGGGCTGCCCACCTTTGTAGTCATTCATGGAAGTCGAGAGGGGAAGGGGCCACATCTAGGGTTTCACATTCAGTTCTGAGGACCAGATTTCAGGCAGGACTTTGAAAAACCAGAGAGTATCTGGAGAGCGGTGACCAGGTGAGGCATATTCATACCATCTGAGAATAAGGCTAAATAAATAGAGACTTTTAGGTTAGAGAAGAAAAGAGATTGGTGGGAAGGCAGGGGCAGGGATAAGGTTGGCTTCAAATAGTTGCAGGGCTGTCACTGGAAAGGGAGATTAGACTTGTTATGTTCAGCCCTGGAGCTTAGAACAACAGCAATGGACAGAAGCTATAAAAGGTGAGAGGCAGAGAGCAAGAACTGTGCTAAGTGCTTTACAAACATTTTCTCAATTGGTAAAGTCAAGAATAGGCTAGACCTTAGAAGCAGCTAGGTGGTACAGTACATAGAGAGCAGAGAAAGCTGGACCCAAGGGCAGGAAGACCTGAGTTCAAATCTAGCTTCAGAGACTTACTGTGTGACCACAGGCAAGTCACTTAAGCTTTGTCTGCCTCAGTTTTCCCAGCTGTAAAATGGGAAAAGTACTAGTGCCTGCCTCCCAGGGTTGTTATGAGAATCAGATGAGATAATATTTGTAAAGCACTTAACATAATACTAGTCTGGGATATAGTAGGTGCCATAAAAAGTATCTAACCTGAGTTCAAATCCAACCTCAGACACTTACTAACTGTGACCCTGGACAAGGCACTTAATCCTGTTTGCCATGGGTTACACTTGGCAGCTAGGTGGTGCAGTGGATAGAGTGTCCAACCTGAGTTCAAATCCAACCCCAGACACCTACTAACTGTGTGACCCTGGACAATTCACTTAACCCTGTTTGCCTCAGTTTCCTCACTTGTAAAATGTGCTGGAGAAGGAAATAGTATCTTTGCTAAGAAACAGAGTCAGATGTGACTGAAATAACTCAACAGCAAATGGGTTATACAAGATAGACAATGAGGACCCTCTGAAACCTGAATTTCTATGACTCACAGAATCACAGTTTGAGAGTGGGAGAGATATCAGTAATATCCTTCCAACGCAGGAATAAAAGCACAATAATTCTTGACCACAATAAAATTGTATTCTACAGAGGGGATATGTTATGTTTACAAACAAGTAAATGCACAGAATTTACAAAACAAATACAAAGAGATTGAAGGGAGAGGGTAGAACTAATAACTGAGGCAATAGCTTAAAGGGATGGGGCTTGAATGCCTTTAAAGAAGGTAAGGATGCTGAAAGGCAGAGGTAAGTGACTGAATAAACCAACAAGCATCTATTAAGCTATTACAATGTTAATAGTCAGACCCTGTGCTAAGTGCTGAGGAAACAAGGCAAGACAAAAACTTGATCCCTGCCCTTGGACAGCTCCTATTTTAATGTAGAAGGAGAAAATTTCTAGATATAGGGGACAAGTGCATGTGCAAAGTCGCAGAGGTAGAAAATAAAAAGTTGGGAAGCAACAAGGAAGCCCATTTGGCTACAGCACAGTAAATCTAGGGGAATAGACTATAATTAGCATGTGAAGAGAGATTGGAGCCAGAGAGTGAAGGGCTTTAAATGCCAAAAAGAAAAGTCAGGTTGGTACTTTAGTAATATTTTTGCAGCTGTGGAGAGTGGATTGGAGAGGCAACAGATTAGATGTAGAGAGATGGAATAGGAGGCCATTGGGATAATCCAGGCCAGGGGTGATAAAGGCCTGGACTAGGGTGGCTGTATTATGAGCACAGAGAATGGGATGGATGGAAATGTTTACGTAGAAGTAACTACTTGGAAACTGACTGGATGTAAGGGCTCAGTGAAAAGAGTTCATGGTTCTTAGTTTGGGAACCTGGGTGAAAAGAATGGTGGTGCCCTTGAGAATGAAATAAAGTCATTAGGAAGAAGGATGGTTTTAGGTAGAAGATAATTATTTTTCTTTTAGACACATTAACTTTGAGGTTCCAATGAGACATGAAGTTGAATGAGATGTCCAGCAGGAAGATGGAAATGTAAGACTGGAAAACTGGAAAGAGATAAGAGCTAGCTATATAGATTTGAAAGACATCTGCTCAGAGATTACGCTTGAATCCATGAAAGTGACAAGCTCATTCATTGAGAGCTTAGAGAAAATAGGGTCCAGGGCAAACCTAGGGTAAATCCATATATAATATGAGGGTACGAGAGAGAAAAAAAAATTGCATCAAGATATGGAAGGGACCTCAGAATTAACATATTCAAACTCATACCTGAAATGGATTTCCATTAAAGACCTTTCATATAAAGGAGCTCACCAGTTATCAAAATATCCAATTAGACTTTGGAACAAAAATTTTAGGACTTTTTTTTCTTAAATCAGTCCAAAATCTAGTTCTTTGCTTCTTCTCTTAATGAGGCTTTCTGGAACTAATCAGTCATTGTACTCCCTCTTCCACATAAGAGCCCTTTAAATACTTCTAACTGATAACCATGTCACTTCTAATTTTTCTTTTCTCTAGGCAAAATAGCTCTTGACATTTCAATAGATCCTCAGAGATCATGCTCTACAGGCCCCTTCCTATCCTGCCTCCCCATGCACGTGCTACGTCTTTTCAATATCCTTCCTAGCACTTGAATATCCAGAAATTAATCCAAAACTCTAGATATGATCTGACCAAAACAGAGTACAGCAAGACTGTCACCTACCCCTTTCCAGACATTAAGTTTTGTTCTGTACAGTTTAAACTCACATTAGCTTTTCCTTCCTGCTATTTCACAGTACTGAAGCACATTGAACTAGCAGTCCATTAAGATTCCAAGATCTTTTTCAAATGAATGCTTGTCTAGCCATGCTTGTCCCATCCCCCTAATTATGAACTAATAACACGTTTTCTTAAGTTGTTTTCTCTTCTACGTCAGTTTAAGTACCATATTGCTCTCCTTAAGGTCCATCACATTTTCCCTGAGATCTCACCATCTTTTTGTTCAAGGCACCTTGGCTTTGCATTGCAGAACTTTTAGGACATTTATTCAGTCCTTAGCTTGGGCCTCCTCTGCATTTCTCACTGGAGGAATTCCTCACCTTCCTGCTATTAAGAATCACTTCCCTCATCTTTTCCCCAAGCCTCCTTATTCCCCTCTCATTGCTAAAGGCACCACCATTCTTCTAGTCATTCAAATAAAAATATCAGTGGCATCTTAGACTCTTTCTTTTGCTGCTCTCCCACATTCAGTCAATTGCCATGTCCTATTCTTCTTCCTAAATACGTGTTACAGCAGTCTCCTCCTCTCCACTCACAATGATGTCACATTATTCTAGTCTCCACTACCTCTTGTATGGGTTATGTCAATAGGCTGCTAACTTACCTCCTATCTTCAACCCCCTTTTTGTAGAACTGCCAAAGTAACATTACCAGTACATGAGTTTGACCACCAATCAATTAATCAAGAATAATTTATTAAGCACCAAATATGTAAGAGGCATAATGCTAGGAGGTAAGGTTGAAAAAGTGACCACTTCAATCCAAAAACCTTCAACAAATAAAATCCTAATGATTCTTCATTGACTAATAGATTATGCTCAGGTTTCTCAGCCTGGTAGTCAAGGGAGTGCTGAATCTGAATTCTAACTTTTCAGCCTGTTTTACACTATGGCTCTCTATGTATCTTATGCCCTAACCACTGTGGACTATTCACTGAACCCTGAACTCATCAGTAGTTTTTTATATTTGCTCACGATATACCTAAATGTCTTGTTGATAAAACTGTATTCGACCTTAAAGGTCCAGCTCCAAGGTAACATACTTCATGAAATCTTTCACCACTTCAGGTAGGAATAAACCCTCTCTCTTCTAAACTCTCAAAGCATATTCTATCTTTTCCTTGAACTTATCATACTCTGTTTTGTACCATAGTTATTTGTGTACTTACCATCCCCTCCTAATTTTTTTAAGCAGCTTGGAGCCTCTATTCATCTGTGCATCCCTCTCTCCACAAAGTACCTAGCAAAGTGTTGCCCATACTTTCTTAGCATTTGCTGAGAACTGGGTTTGAATATTGGCAAATGTTCACTAAGATCACATAAAGGGACACTGTTAAGTTTCAGTTTTAGGTTTCAGTTCTAATCTATTCATTATACTACTGTATAATAAGTTCTAATCTACTCATTATACTACTGTATAATAAGAGTTCAGTCATTTTCTTAGATGAATGTCACATCAACAGTTAAATGATTTCTGATTTCATTGTTGTAGGTGTTCTCTTCAACAACACGGACTCTTCATACCTCTAGTAGACAATTTCTTTTCTCGTAGGCAAAGAAAAGCATTGCCTACTGTCCAACCTTACTGTGATGAGACACACAGTCAGATACCAGGCTTGACCTCAAAGCCTACCCAAAAGGGTATGTACAGCCCACATTATGATGAGGATTTGGGTGAGGCATTCAGAGGTTACTTTATTTTGAAGGATAATAGAAGCCTTAAAATATTACATCTAAGCATAGGAAAGTCTCATCTCCTAGAGCTAGAACTTTTCATTCCAGTACATGCACTTTGCAAAAATGGTTTCTTTGGCTGCATTTTACAACAACAATAATAAACAAGCACCTCTGACCCTTTTCCTCTTCTACTGCCAACCTCCTCCTCCCAACTCCTTTACAAAAGGACACACATTTTAATAGGGATACACATTTGTATTTCAAGATGTGCACTTCTCTTGTTATAAGAATACCCACCAAATAAGACCTTAACTCTAGTTTATGTCTTCATAAGCATTCAAATAAATGGAAATTCACCAAAAAAAAACTAAAGAGGGGAAAATACATACTTGGTCTGGTGTTTCGAGCCTTTCAGGTGGGCGTGATACTGTTCTATTGAGTTGAGGGTGACATGACAGATGCTACATGTGTAACTGCGCCTCAGACCTGTGAACACAAAACCGCAGTTAGATTATCCTGGTGCCAGTCACCTATCCCCCAACTATCTTCTGTTTACAGCTCAGAGGAGGCAACTATTTAGTTAACAGGCCTCTAGCAGGACTGGCAAACTCAGCAACCTCCCACACAATATATTTGAAGGACAATAGGAAGCCTTCCAATCTGTCATCGTTCCACCAAAACCTTTCCCTCCACAAATATTATGAAGTGTGGAATGTTACTATTATTATTATATTAAAATCCACTATTATTCCCTTAAGATAATTATACCAATATTACATAACAATGATAATTCACATTTCTGTGGCACTTGACTGTAGATGAAAAGTTTTCTCCACAACAAGCCTGTGAGGTAGGCTGTCAAGCAGTAACACCTGTGAAAGGTCTTTCCTGGTCTTCCCAGGTACAAGGGTCTTTTCCTTTTAGCTTACTTCCCTGTAAGTCTTTTGGTATCTTGTGTGGATCAGTTTATCTTCATGTTGTCTCTTTCATTAGAATGTAAGCTCCTTGAGGACACAGATTGTTTTTGTTTTCTCTTATTATGTCCAGAGTTTAGCAAAATGCCAGACACACAGTAAATACTTAATAAATGCTTGCTGACTGACTGGTTGATTAGCATATCATTATCCCTATTGATAGAGGAAAACATTTAAGGAGGTCCAGAGGGGTCAATGACTTACCCAGGGTCACACTGATGCTTACATGGAAACCCAAATCCTTGTTTCCTGACTCCAAGTTCAGGCAGATCCCAATGCATCACAGTGCCTTAGTCTGGACCTGTTCTTAAATATAAGTTTGAACTGAAATCCTTCACGTAGTTTTACCATAGTCCACTACATGAGGCGCATTATCTTCCTGCTGCTGCTTTCAGGGGGATATCATATTCCTGAATGCCAGGAGCATTTATTTGTAGTCAGTTTACAATGTTTTAAGAATTAACAGAATTGGGGGGTAGAGTCAAGATGGTAGCTTAGAAGCAGGAGAACTCTGTGGCTCCCCCCAAGTTCATATAAAATATGAATCTAAACAAATTTTAGAGCTCTAGAACCCACAAAATGACAGAGTAAAAAAATTCCCACTGAAGGCAGCCTGGCAGGTGGATGGGAAGGGGTTCATCACAGCACACTGGGAGCTCAGACCAGCACTGCATGAACCCGCATTGCAGCCCTAGGGTGGCCAGAACAAGCTGCTGATAGAGCTTTCAGGAGAGCGGATCACCAGCAGCTGTGATGGTTTCCAGAATTATCAACCCATAAGAAACAAGGACAAAGGGAAAGGTCAGTGGAACTCAGCTAAATTTGGGGGAGAAAGTCTGGCTGTCTGCCCCCATGGCAAGAAGGCAGCTGAAGTGGCAGCCCTGCAGCCAACTCCCCGCGGCTGTTCAGAGCTCCTGACCTGAAGATTTCACGTGGCCAAGTGATCATTCAGAGGCTAAGTGCTCTTGCCTTAAGCTGCCTGGATTGGGATCGTGGTCTTGGGTGGTGGTCCTGAGGTGTGTGACCAGTGAGCCAAAGCTGGAGGGGGCTACAGAGATGGCAGTCTCCTAATAGATCTTGCAGCTGTGAAAATCCCAGTGATTTGGGACAAAGTGCTCCCTTCTGGAAGCAGAGTTCTACTGAACCCAAAAGTCAAGTAATTGACTGGCAACATGAGCAGGCAAAGGAAGCAAAGTAAATACAGCAATCCAACTTTAGATTCATTTTTTGGGGACAAAAAGGATGAAAGCATGGAATGGGAGGA
>CM053585.1:106360812-106372256 GCA_028646515.1 Pseudochirops corinnae | reverse complement strand
GAGAGAGAGAGAGAGAGAGAGAGAGAGAGAGAGAGAGAGAGAGAGAGAGAGAGTTATCTAGGTGCAGTAGGAAATATTTCACATTTAGCATCTCAGAACCTGAGATCAAGTCTCAGCTCTACTACTAACTTCCTGTGTGACCCTTTAGGGTCAATAGAATCTTCTCTCTGGGCCTCAGTTTTCTCAAATGATGAGCTAAGCTAGACGATCTGAAAAGTCTGTTCTAGCTCAGAATCTCTGATACCATGGAACTTGTCTGAAATTACATGACTAGAAAGTAATGATTCTGAAACTAAAACACCAAGCCTTCTGATTACAAGTTCAATGTACTTCCTAAAAGCTCTAAAGCAATGGAAAAATGTCTTGGGTTTGGAATAATTTCAGTTCATTTTGAGTCTTTTTTTTGGTCATTTATGAACTTTGTTATTTGGAGAAAACCATAGGAACCTCTCTGATCTATCATTCTGCAAGAATCTTGAAGTACCTACTATGTGCTATGTATAAACTGTGATAGATACTAGGAATGTGAAGACAAAGCTAAAAAGGTGTCCTTCAGGAGCTTACATTTGAGCAAGGGGAGACAGCATGTGTTTAGGTAGATATATACAAAATTGGCCCCCAGTGCCAGATGCTAAGAGAGATCAGGAAAGGCTCTACATAAGTAGGTAGTACCTGAGTTGAGTCTTGAAGGAAATGAGAGATGCTAAGAAACAGAGGTGAAGAAAGTGTGCATTCCAGGCCAAGGTGTGGGGGGGGGGGGGGAGGGAGAGGGCGAACCAGTGAAAATTCACAGAAATCGGAGGCGCAAAGATACATTGTGAAGATTGTGAGGTGCCTATGGTGACAAATAGAAGGGTGTATCTTTTGCTCTCAAGGATATAGGGAGCCACTGGGGTTTATTGAGTAGGGGATTAACATGTTCAGGTTTGTGATTTAGGAAAATCACTTTGAGAGGCATGTGATAGATGGCTTAGAAAGGTGGAGAGATTTGAGGCAGAAAGACAAATTAGGATTACAGCAGCCCATGTCAGAGGAGATGTAGGCCTGAGCTATAGTGGTGGCTATGGAATTGGAGAGAAGAGATATGAGATGTTGTAGAGGCAGAAACACCCAAAATCTCCATCATATCTTTTATAAAATTAGAAAAATAATGCCTTCACTATATACCTCACCATTATGAGAAGCAAAACAGACAAGAATATGTTGGTGCCAGTTTTGAGGGGCACAGGGCTTATCTCATTAACCTCAGGCAAACTATAGCTACCCTGTTTTCTCTTCAGTGTTAACTAGGCTCGTATTTCCTTATACCCACAAGAGACTTCATATAGCATGAGTCAAGGCCAACCTTATATTAAGGCTGAATTGACAGGGAGTGGTAAAGAATGTTCTCAGGGGCTTAAGAGTGAGAGCTCCCTTTCAGCTAATTGAAATTCCACAATCAGAGAGAGATTAAAGTATAAATACCCCAAAGGGAAGTCACACATTGGCTTAATTTTAATTGAAGGTAGAAAGGACTGAAATATTTTAGGTAAATTGTTTCCCCTCTCAAGGTCTTATTTGTGTCGCCTGTACAATGAGAGGGTTGAATTAGATGATTTCTCAGGTTCCTTCTAGCTATATAGCCTTGACAGCCAGGAAAGGTGGTTAAGAGGGCAATAGTCCTGGACTAAGGAAGGTCTGAGTTCAAATACTGTCCCATATCCTTATTGTTTGCCCCTGGGCAAGTCACTGAACCTTAGTTTTTCCTCTGTAAAATCTGGGTACAAATAGCACCTACTTCTTAGAGTTGTTGTGAGGATCAGCTGAGATGAATATTTTTATGTATCACTCTGCAAAGTCTAAATCACTGTATAAATGTTAGCTATTATTATTGCCATAATTTAATACATTATAGATCTATGATTAACCATCAAGGAGAGCAGTCCATCTATAACTGAATTAGTGAGAGCTCTAGCCATGGTGCTGATTCAATGTCACCCTCTTTCACATAGATAGCTCACATTCCAAAAGTTCATCTTCTAAATGCATCATAATCTAAATGATCCAAATGTATTGTGGCATGAGATTTTTTTCACCTTCATTAACAAAAAAAGGAGTTCCAATAGTGAATGACACTCCCAACCTCTTTATATTATGTACATGCAAGAAAGTTAAACTTTCTTTCACCTTGAACATATTCCCATAGATGAAGATATATTCACTTGCTTTATTTAATTGTGGCAAAGAAAAAACAACAACAATAACTTCTCCAAGGAAGGAATACACCCAAGGCATGTGTAATGACTTATAATTTTTGGTAATCTTTAGAATCTATGGTTTCATCCGCATAATCAAATTCATTGTAAGAAATGTCTACTGTCAGAGCTAAAAGGGACCTTGCAGACACTGTGGTCTAACCCACTTGTTTTACAAATGAGGAAACTTAGACCCAGAGAAAAGGAGAAACTTAACAAAATTCACATTGCAAATTAAGGGGGGAGCCAGAACTTGAACCCACGTTTCTTGATTCCCGGACTAATATTTTTTGCTTCTAAATCATGAGTACCTATTTATTTGTACTAAAATAATTGTAAAAGGCTATATGGGTAGTATCAATTTCAAGTAGCATAGAAATAAGAACAAGATAAGAATAAATAAACAAAAGTAAGAATAAATAAGAATAAGTCCAGTTGAAGTCTGCAAGGCAGTGGGTAGGAGAATGCCCTCCTCACTGGTCAGAAAATTGAATTGAATTGGTCAGAGAGATTGAGGAAATTCACCAGCATAGCTTCTACAGAGGCAGAGTTTGAGGTAAAGGACTAAGGGCTGGTTTTCAATTATCTCATCAAACATTGTCAATCTTATTTGTTCAGCTTGGCCTGCTCTCTGCTCCAGTTTTCTATCTTACATTCTTGTCTCTTCCTACCTCAGTGTTTGCTCCCTTATGCCACATGGTCTCAGTCCCACTTGTTTTCCCTACTTTCTGTAATAGGGGCAGCACCCAGTTACTTCCATCTTTTCTGTTGGCTTGGCAGGAGAAGTATGGGGGACAGATGAGACTCAGGTCTTTCTTTGATTCCTTCTTTTAGCATAGGGTTAGGGTAAAAACAAGCTCCCTGAAGGTCAAAAGCACCAGGAACTTGAGGAACTCTGGATTGCATATCAGCAATTCCATCCCACCAAATCTCCATGGCAACATCTCTGAAAGGGGGGAGAATGACAAATAAAACATGAAATGATAAAAAGTATAGATGTAAATAAGTAATGTAGCAATCTCTTGTTCCCAGAACCTGACTAGAAGATGGGATAAGGCTGAATGGACATCAACCAGCAATTATTTTTCTCTGTTGGGTGCAGTATTTTGATGCTGTGTTAATACATTAATTTCCAAAATTAGGCCCAGCAGGTACATAGCCCTTTGCATGGATTCAGGAGATAGCTCATGTCCCTCTGCTGACTCAGTTTTATTTTTAGAAAGCAATATAGAAAATTCCTCCATTAAAATCCTTCTTTAGTGCCTCATAACATTGTGGAGATGACCATGGCCACTTAAAGACCATGTCTATGGAATGAAAATTCTAGTAGGCTCAACCAAGTTGGAAAAGTTTTAGAAAGAACGTAGAGATCAGCTATGTCGGGACTGGCTTAGTTAAGAGAGAAGCTGCTCCTCATCAGAAGCCTAGCTAAGGAAAGCAACTCATTAGGATTTGTGTTCTGAAATTGAAATCTGAAATCAGATTAATGAAATCATAGACATTCAGCCAGAGGCATAGCTCAGAGTTTTGCAGCTAAAACAAGTAGCATGCAGTTCTCCCAGAGCAAATAACAGGAAATGTACTCTCAACCTCTATTGAGGAGGCTGATGGGGCTTGAGTAGGAAATGAGATGGTAAACAATCAGGGAAGGCACCTGTGGCATGGCCTCTAGTATGGGAAGTATGTCATCTGAAGGCTTCCTATCAATAGTACTAAACTGGTGTTAATATATTTCTGTGCTGCTAAGGGACTTGAAGTATTTTCAGTCTCCTGATTTTCTTTTCATTCTAGGACACAGTTCTGGGGGCCTTTATTTACATCTAGCTCTTTTCATAATGTCAAGGTAAAGTGGAGTATAAGCGCCTTGAGGGCAGGGGAAATACTTTATCCATCTTTGTACCCCATAGTATCTAGAATAGTTCATTTTACATAGCAAGATCTTAAAAATGTCTTTAATTTAATTGAAGTTAACTATATATAATTTAATTTAATCATAACATTAACCAATCATAGGCTTCCTTCTATTAGAATCACATTCTTATAATTCAAGCAAGTTCCTTGGGAACTTTTCCAATAAGAATTTTTGAGTCTCCATTTAACAAAGATAGAATCAGTATTTCTAAAATTACTTGATAAATAGCTTAGGTATATTCCAGATTTACTGGTGCTTTTGGGTGGGGGTGGTTATCAGAGTGCTAAATATTAGCCATTCATTCATTCATTCATTCATTCATTCATTCAAGGACAGCTATGTGGCTCAGTGCTAAACCAGAGGCAGGAAGACTGAGTACAAATGCAGCCTCAGACATTTCCTAGCTGTGTGAACCTTGGCAAATTACTTAACCTATGTCTGTCTTATTTTCTTCATCTGCAAAATGAAAGTGATAATAGCATTTATCTACCAAGGTTGTTGTGAGAATAAGATGAGTTATTGTTTATAAAGCACTTTGAAATCTTCAAGCCCTGTTGAGTGCTAGCTACATCATCATCATCGTGGGCCAGTAGACTAATTGCCTACTCTATGCAAGGCAGTATCTTAGTCACTGCATCACTGAGAAGGGTTACTTATTGTAACACTGTAAACATCTGTAGTTTCTATCAGTCCTACCAATGAACATTCCTACCCCTTAATGACTTAGTGGATAATCTTCACGAATTGCTGTGAGCTAATCTTTCATCATGCTGCAAGCCAATCTGGTGATAAGCCTCTCTAACCTAAGGAGCTCTCTCATTGTCTAGTCTAGTCTTCAGATAGGGTGTACAGTTTATCACAGGGTCCATACACAAAACTTCTCCAGCTTTATAAGAGCCCATGAGCTTGAGCTCTAGTTGTATAGCCTTCAAGAACTCAGAATCTTTTCCATTCTGTTAAGGAACCATTTGATAAAGTATCAGTTCTTAATGTACTGCATCATTCCTAGGTGATTGAAATTCAGCTGTCAAGGATGAGCAGCTGCAGGAAGGTCCTGGGATGAAAGGAGGATAGTGAGGAGGGTGATGCCATGTTTGATGGTCACAAGCACACACAATCCTGCCATTAGTCTCCAGGCCCATATGCTAATCCTCTCCAAGTTGGTAGGACCTACTAAACATTGTATTCTATTGGCGTAACTTTTGAAATCCTAGTTAATTTTATTTTTTTCTTGGTCAAAGAAACTGATGAAGATCTTTTGCTAAGGTACAGAGGGGATGTGATCTGTGTCAATTCATGAACCCATACCAATGAAAATCACAGAGGCAGAAAAGGTAGATTTTAGGTGTGGATTAGGTTTCTATGAAAAAACAAAGTCACCGTCTCTTCCTCCTGGTAGTTTACATTCTAGCCAGGAGTTTAGTATATCCAAATGAGAGACAGTGTGGTATCCTAAAAAACAAACAAAAACAAAAAATCCATTTGGTTTGAAGTCAGGAGGCCTTGGTTCCAATCCTGCCTCTGTCACTTTTTAATTGTATAACCTTGGGTGTTAATTCCTCTCTTTCTGTCTCAGTTTACTTATTTTTAAAATGATGGGATTGGACAAGATAATCTCTAAGTCTCCTTCCAAATCTAAAAGCTATAAATGAAAATGGTCTGTGATAAGTGCATGGGAGCACTTTTTAAAAAGTACCATGAGAACACAGATGGCCATATCATGGGCTCAGTAACACCAAAACTTCTAAAGTTGATCAGTTGCTCAGAGTTTGGACACTATGACTGCTGAAATAAGCAATCTGCAGACATCTGGCTCACTAGAGCAGTGTGACAGTGATATACAGTTGGATTTTGCGATATGTCATTTTTTTCAGTTTATCCAAGAGTGTACTGTGAAATTCTAAAATAAAAATAATATTAAATAATTTCAATTTTCACATGTTTACCACTTTTAAAAAATTATTTCAAGAAAAGGTTCTGATCTTATTCTAAGGAAAAAAGTATCCCCTATTTGATGTTATTGAAATGCTCCAGGGAAAGTCCTCTGCCCTAACATGTCCAGCCCAATCAGGTGTCAAGGTGCATGAAATCTCTCCATTAGAGATTCACTCCTTTGACTTAAGCATCCTTTTCTAAGTGCTCTTTTTCAAACAGAAATTCTTCAACAGAGTTGAATATCATAAATTTTTTTTTGTTAATGAGTGTGTAATATTGTCCACTCCATCAGAAAGAGTTCCATGGAGAACATTGAATCAAGGAAAGAAGGGAGTAGTGTTGAAAGGTGATGGTTGTTGAAGGGGGATAAGGTAAAGAAAGATTACTTTGCAAACAAACTTTGCCTACCTCATGATTCTACCAATCTACCCTTGAGTAGTAGTGATAATCAAAGATATCAAAGCTATCTGAAGGCCTCAAAGTTTAGCCACCACTGCTGAACGTACAACATCTTTGATTCTTGTATGTTAAAGGCTTTGATTTGAAAGCAATACCTGTAGGTATTACTTCACTTCTTTTTTTTCTTTTTATTTGAAAGATGTTCCCTACAGTTTTCTCATGTATTTACTGCCTATAGACTTTTGGTGATTGGTGACATGTATACAAGTATCCAATATGTGCAGCTTTTTGGTGAATCTTCATCCTCATTGTGTTTCCTGGACAAATATGCCCAGATACAACCTTGACCATTCCTTATCCCATTGACTCAGGTGGCTTTGTTAAGTCCTTGTTGACATCTAGAGTTCTCATTTATTCTGGTGGCAAATTTACAGATTTGCTTCAGATCCTGGGGAACATGCTTTCTGCAATTTATTCCATGGATATGCTTGTGGATGTTAATGATATGCCCTCTGGTCACTACATCATTGATGGCAGAGTCTCCTTTTTTTCTTGTTTACTTTACTTTGTGGGAGCCATCCTGCCCAGGACCAGGGCAGAAAGGGAACAGTGCCACTTCTATGCACCCTGCATCCCTTCTGAGTGGTAGAACTTTAAGGGTCGAGAACGAGCAGCTACACTCAGGTACTGGGGTCAAGGGAAGGGCACGGGGAAAGCAAGGGCATGCTTGATGGTCACAAATACCCATAGACACACCATTAGTCTCTAAGCCCATATGCTAATCTTTTCCAGCTTGGTAGGATCTTCTAGACCTTGTGTTTTATTGTCATAACATTTGAGATCCTAGTTAATTTAATTTAAATTTTTATTGGTCATACCAATTTACCAAGTCTTCCTACTAAGGTGTAGAGGGGCTATGATCTGTGTCAGTATGTGTAATATCTGTACTAATGAAAAGCACAGAATCTTGAGGCAGATAGGTAGCATAGTAGATAGAGCACTGGACCTGGATTCAGGAAGACCTGAGTTCAAATCCAGTCTCAAATACTTAGTAGCTATGTAATCCTGGGCAAATCACTTAACTGCCATCTGCCTTAGTTTCCTCTTTTGTAAAGTGAGGAAAATAGTAATATCTGCCTCTCAGTGTCGTTGTAAGAACGAAAGGAGATAATTTCTATTTGCAAAGCACTTTGCAAATCTTAATGTTCTCTTTCTTTGAAGCACTAAAAGCAAGAATTATGAAGCAGGCTTTGAAAAAAAGCCCCAGTCCCAGAATCTACCTTGAGAATATTTAATTTGGAGCCTTTCTGTGGAGTCAAAGCCTGCTTGAAAATCAATAGATACTGGAAAAGGCTTAAATTTTTCTTAACCATCTTATCAATGAGATAAAACAAGATTTAGCAGTGCTCAGCTTTCAGAAAGCAGTGTCTTAAACTTTCTTGTTCTTCACATAGACTCTCTAACAGAAATCCCTCCTGGAGCTGGGGAAAAAAAAGGCTGATGTGTACTTGAGAGGACATTCAGCAAACAGGGGTCTTTTCTTTTGAGAGGAGATGAAAGACAGTATAGATTATGCTTTGAGCCTATTCATGGTAGAGAATACCTGCAGAAATAAATAGGGGTAAATAGTTTGGTAGAACCATTCCTGACTTGGAACAGAATTAGGGAATTCTGAGGGCAGTGTGTTTACTCTCAGGTACTTTCACATTTAGTTGATGGGTGAGATGTTTGTGGATAGATGTAGTTGTAGGGTTCTAGTTAGGAGGGATCTTGGAGGCTTCAAAGGTAGAGAGATTGTCATAGGACTGTAAAGTTGATTGAAACAACCTATTTAGGCACAAATAATGATTTATTCCTTTGTAATTCCTTGTGTAGAAGCTATACCATGTGATACAGATCCATTCCCACATATGATCACAAGTCTTTCCCCCTGGTTGGTAGTTAGGCCCACATCCATACTTAAGGACTCTTTTGCTCCTTTGGATATGACTAGCTGTTTGGAAACATCAGGGATTTGATAATCAGCTCCCAAAATGCTGATAATAATCCATGGAGATTGGTCCTAAAAATGTAGCCTTGCAATCTCTGTGGCCAGGGTGTACCTGCCTTTGCAGCCTGGGAGCACAGGTCAATAGGGTGCTAGACCTGCAGTCAGGAAGATAGAAGTTCAAATCTGGCTTCACACATTTCGGGCAAGTCACTTGACTGCTGTCTGACTCAGTTTCTTCATCTGTAAATGGGGTTTAAAAATAGCACTTACCTCCCAGAGATATTGTGAGGATAAAATGAATTAATATTTATAAAGCACTTTGTAAACCTTAAAGAAGCATGTAAATACTAACTGTTGTTATTGTTGTCGTCCTTGTCCTTATCATTAGCCCGGTCATAAGTCCCACTTTCCATATAACCAATACAAGATTGGCTCTAAGAATTCACACTCTGATATTCTTCTTCCCACACACTTACTCCAAAGTACTTTGCTCAGGTTGTCAGCATATGAATCAATTTGTTGTTGTTCAGTTATTTTAGTCACATTCAACTCTTCATTACCCCACTTGGAGTTTTCAGAGACACTGGAATGGTTTGCCATTTTCTTCTCTAGCTCATTTTATAGATGAGGAAACTGAGGACAACAGGGTTAAGTGACTTGCCCAAGGTCACATGGCTAGTAAGTATCTGAGGTCAGATTTGAACTCAAGTCTTCCTGACTCCAGGGCCAGTGCTCTATCCACTACTCCACCTAGCTGCTCCACATACTACCTTCTATCTGTATCTTCTCCTCTTGTTTCATGTCACTCACTCAATATCCACATACCATGTCCCTATGTGCTCAGGGCCTGGGTCTCACATGACTATGCCAATCATATTCTGTCCCCAGTCTCCATAATTTTCGGATCATCTTATTACTGGGGAGGAATTACAAACTGTGGTCAACTTAATGAGCCTTATAGCTGCCCGCCCTCCTATGAAGTTCTCAACCTTGTGGTGGGCATACAAAATATTAAAAAAAATTAAACCTACACTTTTCATTGAATATAATGTTCGAGCTCATCAAACCTATTAGAGTTGTAGTTTGCTATTTATGTTGTCTGTGAGGGTAACATTTTCAAGAAAGTTGAAACAAGTAAGTCTTGGGTGACTTCATTTGAGTTCACTTTGAGATGGATGAGCTCGATAAGTTAGCCCATAATCACTGAGTTCCCCACTGGGCCCCTTTTGGTTCTGCAGTGAGAATGGCAGAATGAAAGAGAAGGGGTCTGAGACCATGTAAAACCTATTTAGTTGTAAGAAGCCATACCAAATATTTCAAGAGATATCCACAGATGCCTCCATATACTCTAGAACAGTGGTTCTCAACCTGTGGATTGAGACCCTTTTGGGGGCAAATGATTCTTTCACAGGGGTCACAGGGGTCGCCTAAGACCATCACAAAACACGTATTTCCAATAATCTTAAGAACCAAGACGCTGCTTCTCTATCCGTCTCCAGGTGAGTCCTGCCCACATACGAGTATTAAAGGGTCATGGCATTAGGAAGGTTAAGAACCACTGCTCTAGAACCTCTTTAATGGTTAGAACCTAGCTACAACCTAGCATAGATGGGCTATGTGTATATAAGGCATTTTTAAGGAACTCTAGAATTCTAGTCAGGTCTTGATTATCAATAGAGATTTAGAGTACTATCTTTGGAAGACAGAAAAACTAATAATCCTTTCCATCCTGAATATCATATGGGAAATCCAAACGTAGCCAATGTCCACTAAATTTTTACACTGAAAAAAGAGTGCTGGGAAGTACTAGAAAGTAGGAGAAGCCTTTGAAAGTACTACCTGGAGTATGGTTTGATGGATACTTGAATTCATTGATCCTAAAGGCAGGTTGGTATAAGAATGATTCTTACTTGGGTTCAAATGTGACCTCAGACATTAACTAACTATGTGACCCTGGGCAAGTCACTTTACCTCTGACTGCATCAGTTTATCTATAAAATGGGGAGAATAATAGCACTTGCTTCCGAGATTTTTGTGAGGATAAAACACTTTTTATAAAGCATTTAGCACATTTCCTGGCACATAGTAAATACTTAATAAATACTTGCTAAAAAAAGCTTTATGGGAAGGTTTAGGTCCAGCTTTTTTCTCCCAAAAAGTAAACTGACAAAAATTTCAATATGAGCGCCTTCTTCTTGGTTGGTTAATCATTTTAGTACTTCCAATTGTCAGGTAAAGGTAAGATCTTTGATTGCTCTGCCTCAGCCAAGTTTGTGTGAGCCAAACCCCAGCAGAGTCTATCAACTCCACCATGTCTTTCCTCTCATCTAGTACTACCTTCTAAGAATAGCTTCACATGAACTATCCTTGTCCCTGGAATTTATTTTGCTTTCATGGTAAAATGTTTTATCCTACTGTTATACTGAATTGGTAAGAGCTATGATTTTAGGCGAGGGCAGGCAAGGGCACCTCCTTGTGGTGGGAAGTGTCTGGGTGTTTTTATTTCTGTATGTGTAAGGCATTAGTCTATAACAAATGAGATTCATAAAATAATTTTCTGGGGGTGGCAGTGGGATGAGAAGGGGGAGAAAAAGGAAAATGCCTAAGGGATGAATCATCAACATATGGGCTGTGAAGTACATGGAGCAAGTTACTTGAGTCTCATCATTCACTCAATCACTCATTTGAGCTAAGAACTAGAGGTACCTTCTCCCTAGGAAAGAAATGAGAACTTTATAGGATGACCCACAAGGGTCATTGACTTTGAACCAGAGTGGCAGTGCATTCTGCCAAAGACCATCATGGATAGAAAAATGGGTGGAAGAGAGCCTCACTAATAGTGGCCTAAGTTTCATGGCAAGTTAGAGGCTAATCTTGAACAAGAAAGAGTCTTGCTTCACCTGCAGGGTAGGATTCCAGAAAGGGTTACTCATATACTTTCAGTATTCACCTGGCACTTGACTCTCACCTGTGG
>CM053585.1:106342821-106360712 GCA_028646515.1 Pseudochirops corinnae | reverse complement strand
AGAACTATGTGTTCCAACCACTTAGAATAATGTTGGCATACCGTAAGTGTTTAGTAAATGTTCTTTCTCTGTAACATCTGTCTGTCTATCATCTATCTAACTCTATCTATCTATCTATCTATCTATCTATCTATCTATCTATCTATCCATCCATCCATCCACCCACCCATCTATCTATCTATCTATCTATCTATCTATCTATCTATCTATCTATCTATCTATCATAATTATTCTTATTCTTAACAAGTATTCAGTAAAAAAAAAAGTCTCCTTTGTCTAAAGTGCTTTAAATGTGAATTAGCATTTTCAGGGGCTAAAGCTATCATAACCTCTGGGAGGGGATAGCGATGGTTTAAATAGACATCTGCAAGTCAGCATAAGAAGCCTAGGGAAATCATCTAGGAGTAGAACAAGGGAAAAGACCTTTTTTGGCTTTGTTACTGAGTTTTATACAGCAACCTTAGTGAAAAAAAAAATCAGTTGTCCTTATTTGATCCATTCCTATTCACTTAGGCTCTTCCTTCCTATGAGAGTATTTTCTGTTCCTCATTTAAACTAAAAGTGAATCCATGAAATAACAGGGAAATGGAGTGATAACAAAGTTAAGTTTAACTACAAAACATCCTAGATGGCCGTCTTTGTATAAAGGATTGCCCTTAGTTCATAGCCTATTGTGCCTCAGAGGCTTAAAGTATAAGGATATGAAATAGCTAAATGCCTCAAGACAGAGGCTTTCACATGATATCTCCAAAAGAATAGATAGACTGATGTTGATCAAGATAAATATCAGCTGATCTGTCAGCAATATGCAAATATATAGCTAACAAAAGGTATTACCCTGTTCTCCAAACAGACTCCTAGTTTGCTCTTTCTAAGGACCAAGAATGATGGTCCTAAAAACTAGTCATCTAACCCAAACCTAGATATATTTCACTCTTTTTACCCTCATAGTTCAATTATAATGATAAAACATTAATACTTATTTTAAGCATCTGTGATTTTAGTGGCATGCACAGATAAAGATCATGATTGCCCCCATGCCTTAGTAGACGATCTCCATGAATTGACACCAGAAGAAAAAGCGTTATCCTGAGGTCAGCCTGATCATGAGATTTTCCAAGCTTTACTAGGCCACCAGTATTATAGGGGTACATATTATCAATGATGGAGATACATAGTACTCATCCCATACTCTCTCACATTGATAGGAACTGTTAGAACCTATGTTAAACTGGCAGGAATTAAGTAGGTGAATGGCACAGATGCAATTGGATGCATGCACAATACAAATTGGATGACTATCCTATTGGGTTAGTCTGCCTGTCTCTCTCCATGTCTGTCTGTCCACATATATGTACATATACATGCATATGTAAATTAGAGTTATAAATATATGTATCTATATAAACACACATTGCATAATATACATGCATACATTTCTATACACATAAAATAGATTAACATAATTTCATTACAACCAATTTCCTACAATATGTTACTAATAATAACTGGTATACCAGGAGTAGAAAATTAACATTAAGAACCTTCATGGTCAACAAAGGTGTTGGATCAGTCATGTTGCAAACATGAAAGATAAAAAACAACCTAAATATTATAATATATTAAATATATTGAAATAATCAGGAGGAAGTCTTGAATGCATGAGTGAATCATCTTTTGAGGATTTATGGGAAGGCAGAGTAAAGTGATTGCTTTCTGTTCTATGAAAAGAGCAGTGCCCTCCCACCCCACCACCACCACCTCGTTCATGAGATCCCTGATAATCTAAGTAAGGTTTTTACTTTTTCAAAAAAAGGTACAAAAACCTTCTCTCTTATTACTTGACATTTGTTATTCATGCAATATTGTTGACAGATTATTCCTCCTTATATGACAAACATTATTCAATGCCTTTAGAGACTTAGAGAATATTTCAGAGCTTATCTTCTTCTGTGAATGCCCTAAAGAACCCAGGATCACGTACACCAGGATGAAACAGTCCAGGAGGTCTTTAATAGTTCTAATACTACAACACCCCACCAATACAAAGTTCAAGCCTTGCTTTTATGTTGCATTGCATCACAGTTGCATTGAACTCTGTAAGACTAGAGTTAGGCAGAGGCAGATGGATGGATACCAACAGGGTGAGATGACTTGAATGTACCAAAAAGACATTCTGTCCCACAAATTATATAACCCCAGCTAGTTGATGCCTTATATTTCCACCATTAAAAATTCATTTATTTGATTGTACCCATTGCCTATACGATCCATAGCTAAATTAAGAATGAGATTAGTGAACCTGGTCCTTTTCGATGCCTACATATACACACTGGGATTAGTGGTGACTGTGTAACACTAATAACATTAAAAACAAAAGAAAAAGCAACGCTCTCAAAAGAAAGGTCACATCAGTTAACTACGTGACATCCCTTGCAAGTTGCTTCAGGAAGAACTGAGTTTAAATTTGACTTCAGACACTCCCTAGCTGTGTGACCCTGGACAGGTCACTTAACCTCTGTCTGCATGAGTTCCTTATCAATAAAATAGAGATAATAATAGCACCTCCCAGAGTTATTATGAGGATCAAATAAGATAATATTTGTAAGGCATTTAACATAATGCCTGACACATAGTAGGTGCCATATAAATGTTTATTCCCTTCTCCCCCTGATCTTTTATGGATCTCTGGATCTGAATCTTTGCTCCCACAACCCTGCTCTTCTCAGTCCTACAGATTCTACAGACGCCTTGGTAGCCATTTTAACTAATTTTATTGTTTTATTCATTCATTCATTTATTTATTTATTTGGGTCTATCTCCCAACTAAAATCTCACCTCCTACTCCCTTTCCTATCCAAGTCTGCTTAAATTTCCACAGGTGTTGGCACTACTTCAACTAGGGATATGACATGGTTTGGGTTAAAATGAAAATTTTGCTAAGGAGTAACTTAACAAGTCTTAACTGAGAGTTATAGTTCCCTGAGAATGAGCTTGAAAGCATTCTATCTGAGTGTGAACTATTGGTGTTTACAATTCTCATCATCAGATTATTTCTCATGGAGAAAAAAAATGAGAAAGAAAAGTCTCCTAGGATGAGGAGGTTTGATTCATTAAGTAAGGAGGACAAAGATGAGAGTCCCAAGGAGGTGATACAAAAAAATACAAACAAGGAAATTGGGAACAATGAAAACAAACTGCTTTTTCTCAAAATGTTGCCCAAGGCCAGCCTGGAAGTCTGAATGAATGATCATAACCTCTGAAAAGCTGCATTCCAACAAATATTGGAATGAAAGGCAGAAGTGAACAGGAAAAATATTGGGGGGGAATCTCTGGCTGATTCAGTCAAACATATGAGATGGAGCAGATCTATTTAGTGACAGTGCTAGGAGGGTGGGTGAGGTGTGTATAAACAGTGGAAATGGGGGCAGATTGCAGTAAATGTGTAAAGTAGAAGTATTTACAAGAGGATTCAATAAAGTATTTCATGTTCCAGAATTCCAAGTTGTGAATCTACCTCAGACAATTCAAATACAGTACAATATCAGTGAAACAAAGCTCATTATTATGCTGATCTATACTTATTTAGGTACTTCAACAGATCTCTGATCCTGGGCATGCAGGGTGATAGGGATGGGTGAGACTCTTAAATACTAGTATAGATTATAGTCCACCAATACCCTCTCTTCAATTCCTTCCAATCTATTCTATTCCCTTGGAATCTTCCCCTCTTTGAAATAACTTGAAAATTGATCCCCAAGTGCCTTCAAAAAAATTCTACCTTCAACATATATTACTCTAGTCATTTTTCTCAAACCATCTCCCTGAGTATATTAGTGGTTTCTTATATGCAGCACATCAGGGACCAAGGTAGTGTTGTTCAATTGTTTCAGCTGTGTCGGAGTCTTCTTGATCCCATTTGGGATTTTCTTAGAAAAGATACCAGAGTGGTTTGCCACTTACGTCTAAAGCTCATTTTACAGATGAGGAAACTGAGGGAAGCAGGTTTAAGTAACTTGCCCAAGATCACCCAGCTAGTAAGTGTCTGAGGCCAGATTTGAACTCAGATGAGTGTTTCTGACTCCAGGCCCAGGGCTTTATCCACTGTGCCACCTAGCTTTCCCAAGATGGTAGAGCCTAAACATTGTGGGTCTACCATCATTGGTGAAAAGATTAGATCTCTCTAAAATCATCAGCAACTCTGTTCCATTTTCTGTGTAGTGGTATACCTATTCCCAGTTTTGCTTTTGACTTTTGAGATGATTTGATTTATTCGTGTCTCATACTAATCTTTTGGTAACCTTTTTTTTTGTTTCCCTTTCTGTACTTTTCAGATGAGATAATATCTGTTAAGTACTTAGCACAATGCCTAGCACACACACAATAGGCACTTAATAAATGCTTAGTCCTCTCTCCTTTCCCTTTTCACTGCCTTGTGAAGTGAGATTGTATATAATCCTCCCCCTACCCTCTTGTATAATATTTTATAAATGAGCTCATACTCTAAGTTGACTGCTATGGCTCTCGGATTAACAAGAGGACATGTATTTGCTAGTTGAGATGATTTCTAGGCTTTTTGGCCTACTTGTTGTGGAAATATGAGTTAAATTGATTTTAAAAATAATGATATTCAGAATTAATGCGATTACTTTTTATCTGTTTTTCATTTTTCAGAGTCAATAGATATATCAGGATAGAACTGTAGAAATTCCTATAGGATCTTCCTATACTAACCCTTCATCCTTTCATGTAACTTGGTATTGATTTTGACTTTCATTCTAATTAGTCAACAATTTGACTATGTATAGAGAGCTGATTCAGAAATGACTCCTATAATATTGAGTTATTTTCTTTTTCTTTAGTTTGGGTTAATTTCAAATTTTGTGTTGTCTTTCAATTCTATTTTTAAAAAATATCATGATATACAATACTGTGACTTTTGCATAGTCTATAAATTTGATCACTTCTTAATCTGAACCCTATTTTCTCTTGTATGTTTTGTTGCCCTTCCCATCACAAAGTATTAAGATACACGTTCAGATGATTCAGAGGATATTGACAAATTCTTCATAGAAATTTATCTACTTCTTTGTTCTTGGCAACAGATATTGGCACATAAGTACACAATTATTTTCTTGGTAGTATTTTGATTATGCTTATCGTGCAAGGTGAGATGACCAAGTAGCCCATGAAAAATTTGATTGTATGCCTTTTGTCTGTATAATGAAATCAACCCCACCGACATCTCTTCACCTCTCCAAGGAAAACCTGTGAATCATACTTCCATTTAGCTGAGATTCTTCTCTGTGTCTTCTTGTTTCATCTACGTAGATATTGATGCTGTCCCCCAACTCTACTGTATCCATTCATTGATAAGGATAGGCAGTGTGGTATAATGGAAACAGTGGGAGTCAGGTAAAACTTGGGGTCAAATTCCACCTCTGATACTGACTAGCTGTATGACCTTGAGCAAGTCACTTAACTCCTCTGATACTGAATTTTTTCCTTTACAAAATGAGGACAGTAATACCTCTAGGTCTTATTTCACAGGGTAAAAAAAAAATACCCTGCTCTTAAAGAGTTCTCATTCTTATATAAAACTGCTCTTTTACTTCCTTCTTCCCAGTCCTCTTATATTTGATTTAAAACAAAAAACAAAAAACACAAGTGTAGTACTTTACATTTGTCCCTGACTTTGTTCTTCCCAGGCATAGTTCTCTGGAAGTCAGATGGTGGCAATCAACCCAAACCAAATTTTCAATATAAACCAACAAAGACTTACCTCTAAGGGCTTACTTCAGCCTGATGTCTTACATGTAGGTCAGAAAATCATGTTTAATATGAGTTGTGTCCAGAATACCAGGGGATAAAACCTCAAGTGTTCACCAGAGCTGAGTAGTATTCTTCATAAAGCATTACTTTGTAGATTGCTGAAGAATGTATCACACACACACACACACACACACACAAGAGCTAAGGGTTTTATTTAAATTATGAACGTGACTATCTAATCAGAATTTAGTACTAGCAAAGATTTAATTTGAATTATCCAGAAATGGGAGTTAAAAATTTTTTAAGTAAAATACCTCGATTAACATTGCTCTTTGTCATGATTTCATGTCTACATTCTTTCAGTATTAGTTTCCTTTTAAACAATAAAAAAGCAAACTATTAAAGAATTATAGTCCACTGATGAGTTCCTGAATGTGTCTGAGTGTGCACTTAGAAAGTCCAGTTACAGCAGAGCATGGCAATAACTCATGGTACATTTTTATGTTACACATAACCTACATTTCTGCAGCAAGAAACAGAGCTGGGCAATTCCCTGGCATTTGCTCTGAATACAGAGCAGTAGAGGGCATTCTCTCCTTGCCCCTCTTTCTTCTGGGTCAGCTGCAAAGTAGGAAAGGTTGGGAGTGGATCATTATGGGTTGGCAGGAATAAAATGTTTTCCTTGGAGGAGCCTTGGAATCCAAGTCATGCCTTCACTTTATTTTCTACAATATCATCCAGGAAAGAGGATTATAGCCCCAGGGCTCACCAAGGATGCTAGTAGGCTTGGATTTCAACCACCAAGTCAGTTTTCCACCATGAATCCCAAAATCAATTTTTTTTTCTCCATGAACTTGACCTTATACCTTCTTGGTCCCTTCAGTGCCTAGCAAAGTGCCTTTCACATCTAAGGCAATCTCAGAATTTTTCTTCCTAGGCATAAGTGAAAATATGCCTCACTTTAAGAAAACCTACTATATAAAACTTCAGACTTAAAAAAAAATAAATCAGAGGCGTGGGTGAATTAAAGGGGAGGTAGAAAAGAGTAGATATTTCCTTTATTAAAGGATTCACCATCAGCTTCCTTTAAACAAACAATTCCTTCTGTGTATCTGAAATAGTATTTGATTTGGAGAAATTAATTTTACATGGTTTTCAGGAACACATTTATGCAAGTATTAACACATATTCATTTTACTCTGGTACAGTGGAACAGAGCTCTATGTAGAATGGGACGATCTTGGTTTGAGGCTTAGCCTGAATTTAAATCCCAGCCCTGATACTTGTTATCTTTATGACCTTGGACAAGTCATAAATAATCTCTCTGGATCTCAGTTCCGCATCTTCAAAATAAGAAGGCTGTATTAAAAGACATTAAAGTACCTCCCAGATCTAAATACATAGCCATATCGGTCTCTTAATTCCCCATTCTTTTCTCTTTAGAAACAGTTTTGTGTTGTTTGGGCTTTTTTTAAATGTCATTTAAGTAACATGTGTTTTCTGGATGACTTTAAAAATGTCTCTCTTCTGTCTTCTTCCACAAAAATAAGAAAGTGATGAACATACATACAGATGAACATACATGCATACACATACCGTCTTATAGGCTACTGTTTTTCAACCAGGACTCTGCTGAGGGGTGAGGTTTCCAGAAGGTTTGTGAACACCAGAACACATTATAATTTATTTGCCACCTCCTCTACCCTCTCTCTCTGTGTATTACTAAAATTCTTCCAGTTTCCCTGTTGTCAAACCTGTCAATCAATCAAATAGCAAAATGTTTGGGAAACTCGTGTGTACAGATCAATTCCAAAAACGAAATGTATAAAGACTTCTCTTTATGTAAAGTGTTATGCTTAATTCTGAGAATAAATGTGTAAAATGGTACTATCTCTTCCACAGGGGGCTTACAGGCTCTCTAGCTACTACAGCATGTTCTCTTCCATCTTGGGTTGTACTAGATAGAGGAATAACATGCAGGATCCTGTATAAACTGATTTAACTCTTGGTACTCTAAATGTGAAATCCTGGTCTAGCCACAAAACAACGATAAAGATGATGATGAAAACAACTCACAATTATATATACCCTGAAGGTTTGCAAGGTTTAATGCATATTTTTAAGATGCAAAATAAGACCTAGAGGTATTATTGTCCCCATTTTATAAAGAAGCTCAGTATCAGAGCATCAACTTGTCCAAGGTCTACCTTCAGGGAGGTTGAGTCATTATCAAGCTCTGTGGTTCTGACCAAGTTCACAAGTGAAGAAGGCAGCTGTCTTTCTTAGCTTTACAACTGGCAAAATCAAAGCCACAAATCTTCTTGGAAACAATACTACCCCAATTTCACACTTATCTCTAGTGGATGTGACTATAAATCTATACAGCAGGGACAGTAATAGTGCCTAGATCAAAGGAGATCATTTCTATAAAGCATTTTGCAAACTTTGAGGTGCTTTATAAATATCAACTACTGCTAATAAGTATAACAATTATTCTTTGCCCCAGAGGATTTTTCCCAAAAAAACAATGAGAGGGAGACAAGAGGTGGGACAATACTATATGGATACAATGGAAGGGTCCAGGAAAGACTTCTTTAGAACTTAGGAGATCAGAACATATTTGTAGGCAGATGGGAAGAAGCCAGGGGAGAAGGATTTAATTAATCATGCAGGATAGAGAACAGTATCTGATCCAGGCAGAGGAATGAGGGAGTAGGGTCCAGGGCTTAGGTAGTGGGATTAGAGGAGTTTTTGAGTTATGGGGAAGGTAACTAAAGAAACTTATGGCAGAGAAGAAACTTTGAAGTTTATTCATTAGCCAAGAGGGAGTCATTGCAGAATTTTGAGCAGTGGAATGACATGCCCAGAGACTAGAGATGGGAAGAACAGTGTGGCAGCTATTGCTATTATCTAGATAGAGATTAATGAGTAGAAATGCATTAATACATAGAAGATATTTGCTTCCTCTATTTTACAATTCAGATCCTAAAACACATGAATAAATGATAAAATGTGAAATATGTGATTATTATATTTGTGTGTATATGTATATGTGTGTATGTGGATATATACATATATATTTGGGGGTGTATATATGTGAATACACACACATTCATGTCTGAAAAGACCAGTATACTGCCTTCTTCATGGTAAAAGTGTATGTGCATGTTTGTATATATTGTGTATATGTATGTATATGCATGCATATGTATATATGGATGTATGAAGGCGTTGTTATTAAGTCATTTTTCAGTCATGTCCAACTTTTTGTGACCTCATTTGGGGTATTCTTGGCAAAGATATTGCATGAGTTTGCTATTTCCTTCTCCAGCACATTTTATAGGTAAAGAAACCAAGGCAAACAGGGTTAAGTGACTTGCCCAGGGTCACACAGCTAGTAACTATCTGGGACCAGATTTCAACTCAGGGAGATGAGTCTTCCAGACTCTAGCCTCAGCACTCTATCACTGCATCACCTAGCTGCCCAGATCTATGCTTATCCTTCAGCTAATTACAATTTATGTTCTAGTTTTTGTTAACATTTCACATATCTCTTTATGGTGCTTCTTATGTTTGATGAGGTAGAAGGGTTTTATAGGGAACTGGAAATCGTTTCTAGTATTGTTTCAGAAAGCTCCCTGTTGCATGCCATAGAGCACAACTATATACAACAGGTCTGTATCAAACCTATCTTATAGCCTTACTTCACTTGACGATCAGGATTGATCTGGGTCAAACACCATCTTCTCCCTCTTTACGCATTCTGGTTGTATCTTCATATGTTTGAGTTCATGTTTCGTTTGCTTTTCTTCTTCTTTTACCTAGTCAACTTCACCTTGCCAAGCAGGGCAGGCTTGCTATTGGGATCACATGCCTTTGTCAATTCAGCTCAGGTCATGTAGAGATCTTGATGCTTTTCACAGTTTTTCTGGGCTGTATGTGATATGCTAAAATGAATATAGTATGTGGTAGAGAATTATGTGTGAGTCCGTGCATGTACGATGTTAATGAAAACACCCCTTCCTTTCCCACCCTCTGACCCCCACTGATCTTATAACCACTCTGAGGGCACCGTCTGCCCCATACTACATACTGTTCCTTCTGCGGAGAAAATGTGATTTTTGCTCCCTCCCTTCCATTTTCTATTTAAGGAAAGTTCTTAAAATATATGAATTACGTGACTTATCCATCTCAAATAAAAAGAATTCTTTTTATAGATCAAGAGGGTGAATGCTTATTAATAACAGTAAAATTTTCCATGTGCTTTTGTATCAAAGGGGAGGCTGACTAAAGTATGGAGATGCCTTTGTGGCAATAATAACAGCAGCAGATGAATAATTATAAAAGTGAGATGGAATTGAAAAGCATTTTAATTTGTCATTACTTCTCTATGTTCTGAAAGGCTCTGGATAATTGCGCTGACTCTAAAAAAGGGAGTATGTGATATTTTCCCTCATTATGAGATTAAATTCTCAAGGCACCCCTTTTTACTATAAGTTAAAATAAAGATTTCTCTGGCTTCCTCTAATGATGTAATCATGCCTTGAAAACTGTTCAGCTGCTGACACATGCGGTCTTCTCACTTACATGGAGAATGCTGCATTGCAAGCTTGTTTGAATTGGAAAAAGTGAACATTCGTTAGTGTGTCTCAGCAGTTTATACAGATGGGATTTTACTTGTTTGTTTTTGAGGACTTTCAACCTTTTTGCTGCATTAATTTGCAAAGCCAGGAACTACTGTAAGATTGTCCTCAAGCCATAGATTGACTAGTAAAGAATGCTGAGAAATTTTATAAATGAGGCTTTATGATAATAACTCTAAAAAATGCAGCTCTGGGAACCCAGGGGGCACACAGAGGCATGATTTCAAAGTTCTCTTCTCCAATAAAATATTTTATGCATATATTCCCTATTCCCTTCTTGCCCATATTACAATAACTACATGTTCAAATATGGACTGGTTACCTGTTGAGAATGTTATTTTCAGGAGACAAAATTCTAGAGGAAAGCTATCTATGTTTAGGTGAGTGGCTGGGTATTTCTTTGGTGGGAAGTACAAATTATCATCTTTATGTCCTTGACTGCTAAATATGTAAATCAAGCAATGGAACCTGATAGTTGGTCTAGGCTCCTTCCTGACTCCTGGGCTTGCTCCTGGGTAGTAATAGTAGTAGTAGTAGTAGTAGTAGTAGTAGTAGTAGTAGTAGTTAGTATTAATGGTAGTGGTAGTGATAGTGGTTGTGGTAGTGGTAGTGGCAGTGGTAGTGATAGCGGTTGTGGTAGTGGTAGTGGTTGCA
The DNA here is from genome assembly GCA_028646515.1 of Pseudochirops corinnae. NCBI lineage: Eukaryota > Metazoa > Chordata > Mammalia > Diprotodontia > Pseudocheiridae > Pseudochirops > Pseudochirops corinnae. Next base: position 106,349,643 of record CM053585.1, on the reverse strand, counting down.
GCAGTGGTCGTGGTAGTGGTAGTAGCAGTACTACTACTACTACTACTGATAATAGTAGTGATGGTGGTGGTAGTAGTAGTAGTAGTAGTAGTAGTAGTAGTTGTAGTTAGCATTTGTACAGCACTTTAGTGTTTGCAAAGGGCTTTAATAAGTTAAGTCATTCAATAAAAGCAAAATTGCTTATCATGTTCACATACTCTGGGATCTAGTGACATTGGACTCCTTGTTGTTTTTGCTACATAATGCTCCATCTCCTAACTCTGGGCATTTTCACTTGCTGTCACCGCAGGTCTGGAGCTCTCTCCTCACCTCTGTCTCTAGAGTCTAGAATCTAGACTTTCCTGGTTTCCTCAAGCCTCAGCTTCAGCCCCACCTTCTAAAGTCTTTTGCAAGCTTCCTCAATCATAGTGCCTTTCTACCACCGATCATCTCCAATTTATCCTGTATATATATCTTATTTGTACGGAGTATGTTGACTTCCCCATTAAACTGCAAGCTTCCTGAGGCTTAGGCCAGCTCCTTTTTTTCTTTTCTGTGTGTCCCCAATGCTTAGCCCAGTACCTGGCACTTAGGTGCTTAATAAGTATTTGTTAACAGTGATACTGACTGACATTCTGGCTGTTCCAGAAGTCAGTTTTCTTTCTCATCTACAGTTCTAGCTGCTTCTGGCTTTCATCCTGACCTTGGACAGGGTCCATCATCCCTGGGTCAGTGGATTCTCCTCTGCCTCTTCAAGTCACAGTAAAGAACTGGGCATGGCTTCCCCTTGGAATCAGTTGTGTAATTGCTTGAATTGGCAATTTGTGGACACCTGAACTCTTTCTATTCACTCTGCAGAGGGAAGGGCTTTGCATCTCAAACATTCAAGTGTCTACCTTCCTCCAGGGAAATTTTGTAAAAGGGCAATATATCCGTCATTCTAAGAGACACTGAATATTCCAAATGGAGGGAGTTACAGGAAGTCCCTGAGCTGGGGGACAGCATCGTAACACTTGACCTTTTCATAGCTTTTCCCGAGGTAGGTCTTCACCTTGGAACTTCATTATGTTTATAAATTCAGGTTGGAAGAGACTTAGTTTCATCTAGTCCCTGTCTCTCATTTTGTCCTCCAAATACACCAATAAGAAGAAATTGAGGCCCACAGAGCCTGTGATTGGCCCAAAGAAACAGAGTTGTAAGTCTGGCACTAAAACTCAAGTCTGACCCCAAGTCCAGTGCTATTTCCATCACATCATAAATTCACTCCCATATCCATCTACCCCAGATGAATCTTTCCTAATGGCATTCCACTACTTAAAATTTTTAGTGGTTCCACATAAACTAATCAAGCAGAGCATAATGTCTTATCCTGGTATTGAAGGCCTTCTATGGTTTACTTCCAAATCTATTTCTAGTTTCATTTACATATATATATGTATATATATATATATATATATATACACACACACATATATATGCATGTATGTATGTATGTATGTATATATCATGCATCCAGTTAAACTACATAACTCCTTCTTCTGAATCTTTATCTGTCTAATCTTTTCCTTTCTTCAAAGCTCAGATCAGACATCACATCCTTTACAAAACTTCTCTGACCCCACCAAGTAGATGTGATTGCTCCTTCCTCAAATCTCTCACAACTTTTCACTTAGAGACAGAATTTAAAAAAGGAAGACAGAATTTGAACCCTAAGCCTTTCCAACTCTGTCTACTATGTCACACTATCTCTTTTTTTATTCTTTAGTGTCAATAACACAGTATGTCAGTTCATTAATTCCTTTCTTAATCTACTAATATCAGGTAGATTCTAGGTGAAATTATCCAAATATACCAAGGCTCAAAGGCTTTTTTCATCTGAATTAAAGAGAGGACTCAAGAGAATAAAGAAAAGATCCAAATGAAAGAATACACATGGCTCACCCTGCCATAATCTGGCACAGATCTGCATCATATCTTTATACCCTACCTAGCATAGTACCTTCCACATAGTAGAGATTCATTAAATGTCTAAGGAATTGAGTTGGCCAAATTCTCAAAAGGCATGGAAGTTATGGATATTTAAACAGTAGTATTGAAACCTATTTTTAATCAAAATAAATTTTTAATTATTTACCATTTACAATTATTCATAACTTGTTTCTCTTAGGGTTGGGGTTAGGGGTGAGACATGCGAATTCATGAGTATAGGCAACTCCCAGTGTGGAAACTCTCTTCCCTGATGCAGTTCAGCAACCCCCTTGTAACTTATAGTGTTAGAGCATTGCCTGGGGCTCACTGAGACTTTAAGTGACTTTCTTATGTTGTATATAAGAGATAGATTTTGAACCTAAGACTTCCCAATTCTAACTATCATGACATACTGCATCTTTCTTTTTTCTTTAATGTTAGTTATACATGGTGCATTCTTGGTAAACAAAATTATCTAAGTACTGCAAGGTTCAGAGCCTTTTTTTATTTGAGTAAAAATAACTTTCTTAATTTCAGCCATTTCTCAAATTGAATCTGAAGGATATCTGAAAATATTTCATAACTATAGTGGTAAACATTTCTGCTCAAAGTACAGGTATCACCTAGAGGGAAGATGTATGCTTGTTCAGAAGACTGATGATTCTGATTGCTAAGTGATGAATTATCACCAGTCTTGATAAGTAGGCTTAGCACTGAAGAATCAGGACAGCCAACGTATTCATCATCTTCCTATTAAAAACTTTCCCTGAGTTTTGCTTCTCATTCTAAAATTAAGTAAGAGGCCTCCAATGAGACAGAGCCTAGTTTCCCACAACCCCCAACCTGCTATCCTCCCACCAAAGATCAGATTAAATGGCAGCTTGAGAAAGGTTCATTGTTTTGAACTGTTAGATATTTTTCTAGGTCCCTTTTTGACTTGAACTAATGCCCTTTGAAAGGTAAGATGAAAATAATTCTTCCCACATGGCTAACTCGGGAAAATCTGGTTGCATGGATTGTAAGATTTATTATTGACTATAGCCTGAATTTTCTAACATCATTTTTACCCTAACAACCGGGTATGTTCATTGTATGTCATCCAGGTTACCTCTTAGAAGATGGGTGTTTACACCATATATGCTCATTTCTCTGGGCAATGTCACTGACGTGCTATTAACTCAATATCCCTGACAAAAGAAATTCAATTTCGTTTATTCTTGTTTTCTTTTAAGGATACTTAAATTAATTTAGTGCTTGGAGTCATAGCTTAGCAAACTGAAATTCTCTGTAATACACCAACTGCATTGGCAAGATTCCTCTTTGGTGTCCTATAGTACTATCCCCTCATGATTCACCTGCAAAACTTTGATTGTTTAGAATTAGGAAGAAGGCTTTAGAGGTAAAAAGGGATTTTAGAGAGCATCCATCCCTACCTTCTCTTTTTACTGCTGTGAACATTGAAGCTCAGAGGTGAAAAGTGACTTGCCCAAGGTAAGGCAGTCAGTTAATGACAGAGTCAGGATTCAAATAAGATTTTCCCAATCTAAGCCCAGTGTTTCTGGCTGCAAAGACAAGAAATAGTAGAGCCAAATCTGAACCAAGATCCTATGATATCTAGTTTAGGTATTTTCACAGTAGCTGAGAAACTCTTTTATCATAGTCAAATGTCATGAGAGATATTGGAATAGATAACTCTGGTGAGGAAGGTAAGCCTTTTTTCCCCTTCTGTATTACAGCCTGAAGAATCAATAGTGAAAACACCTGGGATGAGAAAACAAGGGATGAGGAAAAAAAAAAAGCAGGATTGCCTCTGCCAAGGAGAATCACTTACCAGCCAGTGGAGGAGGAGTCTTTCTTGGACAATGAACCTTTCTTAAGTGGATTCACAAATTAACATAGTAATTTTAGTGTGGGGAAACAACTGGATTTTCTTTCTTTAAAAAAAAAATTCTTTGTGGTAAGTTAAGACATCGGATGGGTTAAAAAAAAATTCTCAGAAAATAGATTCCACACACATTCTCAAGTATAATGCTGTAGCAAATGGCTGAGGAAGAATATCATTCAACCTCAAAGACAGCAGAGATTTAGAACAAAAGAAACCCCACAAAAGAAACTCAACTTTGGGGGCATTTATTCTAGATTTCTTCAGAGCATAATTATTCTGTTAAATTATTGATGATTGTGATGTAAAACCATCTTCCACCAGAAACAAACATTATTCCTCCACCATGTTCAGCGTGATTGGTGTCAACGGGCAGAGAACCAGACTGAAGCTCAAGCAATAGGAGATGTGTAATGGATGAATTCCATGTCTCCTCATGCTGCCTTTAGAAATGTGGATGGATTATGCCAACTGAACAAGGAGAGCTTGGAGATAAGGAGTGAAATCGCCAACTCTTTACTCTGTCATTCAACTACAACTTCTCAAGGTTAAAACAAGGATTTTCCCTTAAGAGACCAAAAGAACATTGAATCTAAAGCAGGAAGGGAAAAGCATACCCATGGATAATTCCCCCTCCCCTCACCCTCCCTTTTCCCTCAAAACAATTGACTCTAGTTGATTTTTTCCCCAAGGCACCAGATAAAGAAAAGAATTCTTTATGTTGAATGAAAGCAAACAGGTGTTTCCTTTGACATGAACTTGAGTTATGACCTTTTAATTTGGGGGGAATTCTGGTTATACCTACAGAAGTGAATTTAAATAGAAGGTAAGAGAAGGGATGTCAGTTTGGCCAGAGCACTGGGGTGGAGATCCTTCTGTACACTTCATTATTCCTTTCTAATGTTACTGTCCAGGGTTTCCTGGAGGCTCCCACAAAGATGAACATTTAACTCATATTAATTATGCATCAGTGCTAAAGCTGGTGCCCAGGTAGAGTTCACAAAGGACGTGGTAAGAGCAGGGAGTCCTTTTTCTGACTCCCAGAATGAATCTGGATTTTCTGGATTGTGATTGCTATTTTTGTAGAGAATGGAGATGCCTGAAACTCAGTGAGAAACTGAGGAAATGTATCTCAAAAGAAGGCAAACAACCATCTTAATAACACCATTTTGGACTTAAACATGATGCCTATCTTTTGAAGAGGAGCCTCTGCTGTCCACAGACTGACCAAGGAAAGCCAAGGAGGGGCACATAGCTTAGAAACAGCAATAGCCAAGCAAGGGCTGTCCAACTTGAACAAAAGAAATATGTTCCAGCTGCAAAAAGGCTGGTATACATGCTTCAGAATACCTGACAGCCTCCCATCCCACCAAAGGTGGATTCCTTTGGTTGTATAAAATACACTTTATCAATTTTGCTATTAAGTAAGCAAAGTCTGTATATGTAAATGTATATAAATATATTAAAAAGTGTTTGTTTCTTTATGTGTGCCATGAGTGAGCTGTGCAGTCAATGAGCTGGATCTCTGAAGTGATGTTGTTGGTTTCAAACAACCTCTTATAGCATATGATTTTATTACCTATCAACACCAAATTCTCCAGTTTCACGTTGAAGTCACGCCAAGCCTTTCACTGATAAGTCTCCCAATTTGTACCTAGGCATATTTATTTCAGGATGCTCTTGCCTATGGATATCACCATATTTCATCTGCCAACCAAAAGAAAGTACTTTTTTGCTCAATGATTGGGACACAAGGGAGGTGGGCTTTAACATTCATAGACATGCACATGGGATGAAATATTCAGCGTCATCCAAGAAAGAACCATTCAATTACAATTTCCTTTGCAGTGGTATCAGGAAAACCAGAGTCAGGGCCAGAGCTGGACCTATTCTTTTTTTCTCTCATTCAGGCTACCATTTCATGGGTCAAGAATGGGGGGAAATCAGGGCAGATAGTCTGGGTATTTGGATTGGGGAGAGGGATGATATAGTGAGCTTTTTATTATTTAGCTCTGTAATGAGCACATCGTGACTCCCTCAGAGTCAGGCCATCTATATAGAGGGTAACCTGAGGGGTTGGGGGGTATCTCTTCTTTAATGCCATAACTTGAGCCTCCACTGGCTTTGTTTTCTCCCTACTTCTAGGCCCCATTAGTTAGCACTCCCAGTACCATTAAAGCCCTTTAACATCTATTATTTTTTACAAAGGGGTATATACTTTGAAATCATAGCAAAAATATTTGACTAAAAAGAAACAACCTGCCTGTCTTTCTGTTTGAGATTTTATAAACCAACTCAATCCAATAACTTTTTATTAAGACTCTCAAATACTGGCTGTGTCATCCTGGGCTAATGATTAATTCTTCAGTGCTCTCAGATAACTTTATAAGATGTTGTTACAGATCTTTATTAGTAGAGGAAGTTTCTACATTGGAAATTCTGTATACAGAAGAAATCACAGGTTGTGATCCTTTCTCCCACTCACAAAAAGAAAATGAAATAAAAATATATGAATACTCTGGTAGGCAGTGGAGATATAAAAACAAGAGAGATGCCTGTTAAGTTACAGGTAAATTGGGAATCTTTTAATAGGTAAGAGAACCAAGTCAGAGACCTTTAGGGAAATACTCATTTTTGCTATTTTCTGCATAATACATTAGATCTCATATTAAGGAACAAAAAAGCCTGAATTATGAAACATTTAAAAAGAAATTCAATTATTTTCAGATTCATACAGCAAGGATAATCAGGTCATTCAAATAATACATAATAGAAATGTTGTTTTCCAATCATGAGCCCACAGTAAAATTTTATCTGCTATGTAAAACTTGAATTATCAAAGATCTTTACTTCTCTTCTTAAAACTTATTTTAAAAGCCAAATAAAGTCAATAAGTATGCATTAAGTGCTTACCATGTGCCAGGAACTGCACTAAATGCTGGGAATAAAGAGAAGGGCAAAAAAAAAAAAAATCATGGCATATGCCTTTAAGT
>CM053585.1:106312566-106342321 GCA_028646515.1 Pseudochirops corinnae | reverse complement strand
CACTAAATGCTGGGAATAAAGAGAAGGGCAAAAAAAAAAAAAAAATCATGGCATATGCCTTTAAGTAACTAATATTTTAATGAAGAAGATGACATTCAAACAATGATCTACAAAGAAGATATAGAGAGATGACAGATAGATAGATAGATAGATAGATAGATAGATAGATAGATAGATGAAGGATGGATAGATAGATAGACAGATGGATGGATGAGGGATGGATGGATAGATAAATAGATGTAGGATGGATGGTTAGATAGATAGATAGATAGATAGATAGATAGATAGATAGATAGATGGATAGATAATCAATGGAGGTAAGACTCTAGTCTTTAAGGGGGAGGCTGCTTGTAGAGCATAGAATTTTAGCTAAGCCTTCAAAGAAACCAGAAAGTAGAGCTGAAGGGAAAGAAATTTCTAGGCATGGGAGACAACCATGTACAGAGTAAGGAGATAGAATGTCTTAGGTAAGAAAAAGCAGAGACCAACATCATTAGACTGCAGAGAATGTTGAGGGAGTAATGTATAGGAAGACTGGAGAGGTAGGAGGGAGCCAGGTTACAAAAGGCTTTAACAGGCAAACAGGATTTTATATTTGATCCTGGAGATGAGAGGGAACCATTGGAATCTGTTGGATGGGGTCGGGGTGTAGTGATACAGCCCTATTTGCCCTTTGAGAAAATCAGTTTGTCAGTTAAGTGGATGAAGAACTGGAATGTGGAGAGCCTAAGGCAGAGGGACCAATCAAGAGGCTGTAGAAACAGTTTAGGCATGGGTGGTGAGGGCCTACACCAGGACAGTGCACTTACCCTTATTTTCTTTTATTTTTTGGAGACAATCAGGGTTAAAAGACTTGCCCAGAGTGACACAGCTACTAAGTGTCTAGAAGTGAATTTGAACTCAGGTCCTCCTAACTCCAGGGTCAGTGTTCTATCCACTGTACCACCTAGCAGCTCCACACATACTTTTATTCTACTGACTCTTCCCTTTCCTTGCCTTCTCCATATGTCCTACTCTCTTCAACACCTAAGCAAATTCTGTCCTATACCCACTGATCCTGGTTCTGGTCCACTGATCTCCTGAGAACATCACAGAGCCCGAGGGAAGAGAAGTCATGAATGGCAGAAAACATACGGGCCAGTAACACAGTTGATGATGGAAATATTGCACCCTTTTCTGTTCCTTAATGAATACATAAGAATGATTTGCAATCAACTTATCCAGACTCTGTTCTAAGCAATGGTGGCTTCTGTCTTCATCATAGTCACACTGTATGAAAATGGGTGCTTCTAAAATGTTTAGGAAACAAAAGATTTTTAAAGGGTAAATAACCTGTAATATTCTAAACAGCATTTATTCCCTTAGCAGATCCCTTTTCTTTGATAATTTATAAAGGGAATCCACCATTTGGAGTCTGAGAACCTGGATTCGACCTTATTACCTTTAGGATTGTAGGTATATCACTTAGTCCCTTTAGGCTAATATTGGCAGACTTCTGAAATAAGAGGATTTCTTTCCATCATCTAAAGTCCTGCCTGGTAAATCCAAAATGACCCCTCTTAAAAGGCCCTGTCCAACAATGACAAATGCCCCAACAATGAAGAACTTAGTGATATTTTCCTACACACTGCTTAGATTCTTAGTTCATTAACGAATACGGTCATCAATCAGCAGAGTGCAAGGATTACAGACATGCTCATTGTTGGAGAGGTAATGTGGCCAACTGTGGTCAGGAATATTGGCTCTATATCCCACTTCTGCCACTAACTAGTTGTATGGCAATTGGTAGGCCATTTAACATTTCTGAGCCTTGTTTTGGGGGTGTCTGTAGTACTCACAGTGGTGCTGTGGGGCTCAAATGAGCTCACAAACTTAACACTTTATCCAAGTGAACTATTATGTATGACATATAGTCCAACACCAGGCCCTTACTGAAACCTCTCCAGCTTGTGCTCTGCTGCTGTAGGCTTGAAGAACTCAGGGTCACCTTCAGGCAAGGATGTGCTGGAGCCCATTTATATAGTGTGAGCTCATTGTTAAATTTTCACTATCAGCATTTACACCTCTGAAATCATCAATGTTAAGTTTTCAGTTTTAGGCTTTATATCTCATTGGCAAACAAATCAGAGCTTGATTTATCATTGTGTTGACTATCTTGACCAGCAGGATCAAGCACGAAATATAGCCTACAGCCCTAACCAGATTAAAATATGATAGATATTTAACCAAATAATTTAAAACAACAATAGAACATAGATGGTATCAGTATGTTGTTTTCTAAGCCAGTAGGCAGCTACAGGGATCCTCATGTATGGTTTCTATTTGACTTTGCCACCACTGCTGTAGACTTATAAGAGTGACAGAGAAAATGTTAATGATGCAGATTAAATGTAAAATATATCCTGCCTTTTTGGAAAGCTGATTGTTGAACATTTACCAGCACATCCCTGCTTCCATGCCATAATGGAGCATCAGAGAAAGGAATAAGTCAAGTACTGTCTAATTTATAGGACAATCATATAACTGTAGGGAGTCCTAGATAGCAACCAAACTAAGCATCTAATATGTCTCTTTTTCATTTTCTTAGATTTTAATGGTAATTTATTTTTTCCAGTTACACATAAGGACAATTTTTAATATTCATTTTTAAATTAAATTTTGAGTTCCAAATTTTCTCCCTCCCTCTCTCCCCTTCCCATTCCCTGAGATGGTAAGCAATTTGATATAGATTATATATGTGCAACCATGTAAAAGATAACCATATTAGTTTTGTGAAAGAAGAAATAGTTTGCAAAAATATGACAGTTTACAAAAGGAAAAACAGCTAAAAAGTGAAAATACCATGCTTCAATCTGCATTCAGAGTCCATCAGCTCTTTCCCTGGATGTGGATGAGTCTTTTGGAATTGTTTTGGATCATTTTGTTGCTGAGAAGAGATAAGTCATAGCTGATCATTACACAATGTTGCTGCTACTTTGTACAATGTTTTTGTGATTATGTTCACTTCACTCTGCATCAGTTCCTGTATGTCTTTCCAGGTTTTTCTGAAATCTGCCTGGTTGTCATTTCTTGTAGCATACTTGTATTCCAATACAGTCATATATCACAATTTGTTTAGCCATTCTCCAATTGATGGGCATCCCCTCAATTTCCAATTCTTTGTCACCACAAAAAAAGAGATGCTATAAATATATTTTGTACATGTAGGTCCTTTTCCCTTTTTGTGAGCTCTTTGGGATACAAACCTAGTAGTGGTATTGCTGGATCAAACGGTATGCACAGTTTTATATCCTGTTAGGCATAGTTCCAAATTGTTCTTCAGAATGGTTGGATCGGTTCACAACTCTACCAACAGAGCATTAGTGTCCCAATTTTCCCATGTCCCATCCAACATTTATCATTTTACTTTTGTCATATTAATCAATATGACAGGTGTGAATTTAGTATCTCAGTCTAATATATTTTTCACCACTTAAAAAAAGTCTACCTTTATGTTTGTTCTTCAGTGGTTACAACGATTGGGAGTGGAAGGAGGAAGCCAATAAATCAAGACATCAAATATGTATTCATGACTTTGGTGTTGGCAATATAAGTGAATAAGCCACTTATTCTTTCTTTTTCTTAGCTGTCCCTTCTAGAATCACATAGAGCCCCTCATAGGAATATGGTGTGGATAAGGTAATTAATAAAAGCCAAGTGCTTCAAAAATATACAACTTCTCAGGAACATTCCCTTAGCCTAGGATAGGATTATAAATCAATAATCTCTGTCTATATTTGTCACATTCCTCATCATAACTTTCAATTCAATAAACATTTATCTGCAAGGTACTGTGCCAGATCCTGGGGACACAATGATCAAAATAAACCTGTCTTTGTCTACATGCTATTGAGAGGCAAAATCATTCAGAAAAGCAAATACACAGTAATTTGAGGAGAGGCAATTAACTAGAGGGCTTAGGGAAGGCTTTATAGAGAAGATGTCATCTAAGGTGAACCTTGAAGGAAAACATTCATTTTGATTAGGACAAATGAGTAGTGAATGTACTACAGGCATGTGGAGTGACTTATGTGAATGCAAGGAAGCCTAGAGATGAAATGTCAAGATCCAGGTATAATTAGTTGTCTAGTCTAGATGGAACAATTGACTATGAAAGAGAATGATGGGAAGTGAGCTGAAAAGGTTGGTGGAAGTCCTCATATAAGGTCTTAAATGTCAAGATAGACTGGGGAAGGGAGTTGGAGAAGAACAATTAGGAAACTCTTTGAATCAGGGCTGATGAAAGATGATGAATACCTGAACTAGAGCCAGGACTCCAAGATTAAGAACCCAAGTGAATAGAAGAATGATGGGACTCGTAGAAAATAGATTTGCAATTTCATGTACAATCATCTTTCTTCCCCTACCCTTCTATGTTATGGAAATGCTTGTTTTATTTCTTAAGTTCACAATAAAATAAAATAAAGTCATAGGGAAGGGCATTTGTTATAATGTCATCAACTAACTTTGAACAAGAAATTTAATGTTGTTGGTAAAGGAATCTCCTTGGAAGCAGCATGGTGCAAGTGAAAGATCCATACTTGGAACCAAAGAAAATGAGTTCAAATCTTAGCACTGTATTTGTGTGCCTTTGGGACAGCTAGGTGATGCATTGGATAGAGAGCACTGGTCCTAGAGTCAGGAAGACTCATCTTTCCAAGTTCAAATCCCATCCCAGATACTTACTAGCTACGTGATCCTGAGCAAGGCATTTAACCTTGTTTACCTCAGTTTCTCCATCTGGAAAATGAGCTGGAGAAGGAAACCATTTCAGTATTTTTGCCAAGAAAACCCCAAAAGGAGTCATAAAGAGTTGGACATAACTGAAAAATGACTAACAATACCAACAGTCCTTGGATAAATAATTTGCTCTCCATGACATCATTTGTAAAATGACGAGATTAAAGTATTTCATCCCTAATAGCTCTGCCTTCTCTGAATCTTATGAAGTGTGATTTGAGAGGATAAGACCTCAACTTTAGTGGTCACCTAGTCTAATGCTCTCATTTTACAGATGAAGAAATTAAGGCCCAGGGAGGTGAAGAGAGACTTGAACCTAGATTTAAATCTGCATTCTCTGACACCAAATTTTGGGTTCTTTCCATTGGGCCACAATGCTGTGGGTTTTTTTTTCCAACAATGTTTTCAAGTTTAGAGCACAAATTAAACAAACAAAAAATATTTGTAACCACTGACCTCTCACTGCTAAAGGAAGAAGGCTCTATGGCAACTGGATTAAAAAGCATTTTACTTTTAGTTCTCCTTTGGTGCCATTCTTTGGGCTATGATTAATTGCTCTTTAGTCGCTCCTCTGTGTAGCACTTTTATTTGCTGAGTTCATATTGCCTCTGCTTAATTAGCAGTTCCTACTTCTATAATCTTCTCATTATGTGAAATGGAAAAATCTAGTTTTGTCCTTTCTTCTGGCTACAGCCAGCAGTTTTCATTGTTTCTGCAAGTTTTGCTTAAACAGCTCTCTTATGCCAATTCAAACTTCCTCACCTGTTGTTAAGGTCCCTAATGTCCAGCTGTACAGGAGCTCATCATTACTGTCAAGGCCCTTATCATTTGCAGAGTGTAACACCTCAAATAACCTACTTGATTGGTAAACGTTGCCTTGTTTTTCATTGTACTTGAATATTTCAGAAGATTTGTGATTCCTTTGGTTTGGGTGTTCTCACTATGCATGTGATTAGTTCACCCATGTCTTAAAAGATAGCTTCCTGAGTTACAGGGGCTAAAATGGCCATCAGCTGATCATCAGACATCCTGAAGTCCTTCCAGTTTAGAAAGATCTGACATAATTTTTAAGAACTCAATCATTCATTGAGAAACTAAAGGGACTTCTTTTTCTTTTTTTTCTAAAGGGATTTTGAAGATTTTTGAGTACAACTTCTTCCCCCTTTGCATTTTATGGATAAGAACACTGAAGCCCATAGAACTTTGTTGGCTTACCCAGTGTCATAAAGACATGAAGTAACAGAGTTGGGATTTGAACCAAGTCCCTTTAATTCCAAAACTAGCACCATTTCCACTATATGACAAGTCTATTCCAATTCAGTGCTTTGGGATTAATCCTTTTATTTTCTCCCTTCAGATGATGTGATGTCTTGACCACAAAGTTACCTGTGCTGACCTAGGTACATTTTTTGTTGTTGTTCTTCTTCAGTTGTTTTCAGTCATGTCTGACTCTTTGTGACCTCATTTGGGGTTTTCTTGGCAAAGATGCTCGAGTGGTTTGCCATTTCCTTCTCCAGCTCATTTGACAGATGAGGAAACTGAGGCAAACAGGGTTAAGTGACTTGCCCAGAGTCACACAGCTAGCAAATGTCTGAGGCCAGATTTGAACTCAGGAAGATGAGTCTTCCCCTACTCCAGGCCTTTGCTTTAATTGTCTCATTAGCTAAAGAAGATTCTTCTTTGAATTTAAAGAATATATCTTTTAAATCACATGTCCCTGGTTTCTTGAAATTGTTTATAAGGCAGGAAAGTGCTAATCAGGGAGCTATGTGACTTTAATATTAATGGTTTTGATGTTGGCAATGGCTTGAGTAACAGAAGGCTAGAAAATGTTGAATGGGCCAAAGAACTGTCATCCTAGAACCTATTTACTGCTTTTCCTTAGAAAGGAGGGTGTGGAATGTTGCATATACTGTCAAACTTGGACAGTGTTTTATACACACAGACACATACACACACACGTATACACATATGTGCATGTGCCCATAGAATACATACGTTTATGTATATATGTATGTATACACATACCTGTATCTATATACATACATGCATATGTGTATGCAAGCATGCATACATACATATGTATCTATGTGTCTTATGTGTCTTGGCTTTCCTCATTGTTTTTCTTTGTTAAAAAGAAAGACTCACTGGGTAGTGAGGAAGTGGGGGAGAAGATATCTATATATGATTGGTGTAAAAACAAAAACCATCCATACAGCTTTCTTTAAAATCTTTTTTTAAAAGGAAATCATTGTCTTCTATGCAGCTAGATCAGATTCAGGGTTAATCCAAGTCAACAAAGATTTATTTGTTAAGTGCTTACTCCATTCTAAACACTGGGAACACAAAGAAAGGCAAAAGACAGTCCCTGCTCTCAAGGAGCTCCCATTGTAATGGAGGAGACAACATATAAGCAACTATGTAGATGCACGTTATATACAGGATAATCTGGAGGTAACCTCAGAGGGAAGGCGCCAGTCTATGGCTTTCTTTCTGATAGCCCTGAGGGATCATGGGTGCTGGAGAACCCTGTGGTTGGTCCTGACCTCAGTGTCTCACTTACATATACACGTAAGCAATCATAGAGATCCTTACCTATGTAGCATGGAGCTATTATTTAGTCCAACCGCCGTGTTTTTCACAGGGGAAAAGCAATACCCAGAGAGTGGCAATTATACAACAAATAAGGGGTGGGGCAGGAACTAAAACTCAGGTCCCAAGGTTCTCAACCCACCCATCTTTCCATGACACCATGCTTTCCCTATTTCATAGAATAGAAGGGTTGGAAGGGATCTCTGGGGTCACCCTGTCCAATTTGTATTTGGGCATGAATGTCTTCCGCAAAGTCACTGACATATGGTCATAAAGCCTTTGCTTGAAGCCCTACAACGATGAAAAATGCATTATCCCCTGAAGTATCCCATTTCACTTCTGGACGGCTTGATTTGTTAGTAAATCATTCTTCATGTTGAACTAACATTTACCACTTTGCAAATCCCACCCATCATTCTTAATCCTGCCCTCTGGAGCAAAGGAGCACAAATAGAATCCCTCTTCCACAAGATGACTCTTAAAACTCTTTAATACGATAATAATGCCCATGAGGGTACTAGCTTTCTGGCTTGAAGAATATACTTCTTAACTTCCTGGCCCTTATGCTTCCTAAAAAGGCCTCCCCTGGGTACTATGCCATTCTGCAAGGACTCTGAAGTCATAACTTTAACCCTCCTGGAACTTTTTTTTTTCAGCTCTGGGCTCTTTTAAAGAAACATGTGATATTTGTCTCTATGGGCTTGAGTCTCACCTCTGATGTTTCCTACTTGTTTGATTTTGGACAAGTTGAAGTAATTTAACCACCCTGGGCCTCAAGTTTTCTCATCTGTAAAATAAAGGGGTTGAACTAGATGGACTCCGAGTTATCTTCCTACTCTAGGCCACTCATCTTTTAGTCAATAATTTAGAATTTCCACTTCATCGTGAGGAATAATTGTAGCTTCTGGAAACTCTATGGCAGCTATTCTATATCTAGAGTACTATATTCAGTTCTGGATGACACATTTTAGGAAGGATTCTATGAAATTGTAAGGATAGATGAATTAGATGGTCAAGTTTATTGTGATCATATTGCGTGAAGATTGGTTGAAAGCATCAGGAATATTTATCATAGAAAGAAAAGACTTAGGTAAGGGAGAGGCATGTACATCTCCTTGAGTTTTGGAAGGGTTATTATATGGAAAAACAATTAGATTTGATGATCCCATGATCCTGTCACATGCTTATCTCTGACATAGAGGGTTAGGGGAGGGACTAGGAGCAATGGATGGAAGTTGTTTGGAAATATCCTTAGGCTTAATATCAGAAGAAAAAATAAATGTCCTAAGCATCAGAACTATCAAAGGTGGAATGGGTTACATTAAGAAGTAATGTATTCACTCTCTTTAAGATCTTCAAGAAAAAACTTTGGTACCAAGACCAGTGCTTTGTTCAGTTTTTCCTATTTTATCATGCTTTAATTTTTATTAGTTTTTAAGCAGTATTAAATCTGTTGACATCTTTTAGGACCTTCTTGTGTCATGCAGAGCCCAACAGAGGTTGATAATAGGTACTCCACCTATTCTCAGCAAGGATTTGGCATTTGCTGATTTAGTGCCTGTGCGAATAGAGATCAAAATATTTGTGTACATGAAATCAAGAGGGTATTATATTCCTTGGAAAATGCTTTTCCAGAGCTATAAAATTCCCCAGTTAAAAAAACAAACAAGTAAAAACAGGACAAGAACTATTCCAAGATGAGAAAGAGTTAAAATTAACAACCGAAGAATTATAGAATGGGAGAGATGGGAGGGACTTCAATAGTCAACTAATCCAGTCACCTCATTTTATAGACTGGGATACTGATGCTCAAAGTGAAAATTTCAGATTTATCCAAAGTCACATAGCTATTTAGGGGAAAGACTCAATCTAGAACCTGGGTTCCAGCCTCCTCGTGCAGGATTTATTACATTTTATAGAAGACACTCAAATCCCTTGTGATGTACTTATCAATAATACCTTTTCCATTTCAGGCAACTTATCTCTGTTTTCTTATTCTATTCTATAAAATAGGGGTACTTAATTACTTAAATTATCTGAGCTTCAATTTTCTCATCTGTAAACTGGGGAGAATAAGATGTTTAATACTTATCCTCACATAGTTGTAGTGATGCCTGGCCTGAGATTCTGTACAAAAATAGAATAACAGACAACTAAATCAACTAGGGGCCTTTAGAACATTCTGTCAAACTCCCCCCATTTTACAGATGAGGAAGCTGAGACAAAGAGTTGAAGTAGCACCCCAAGTTCAGCCAGTAAATGGTAGAGTTGTCGCTCAAATCCAGATTTCCTGATCCTAAGTTGAGTGCTCTTACCCTTGCAATACATTGGCTCCCCTCTTTTCAGTTCTATAGGTTATTGGTGTATCTAACTTTGTAGTGTAATCTATACTTGTTGGTGTATCTCACATCCAGCTGGATAACCCAAACTTCATCCTTAGGAGTTGGAATGTAAACTGAAATAGAGAATGTTATAGGCAGAAGGGGCCTTTGAAATAATTTTACTTAACTTCTTTCCTTTTACACATTCATACTTAAAAAAGAAAGGCAAAATGGACATGGACAGGAGAAATCAAGCAACCTTTGCGACATTTGGAAGTTCTGTCTGGCCTGATATTAAACTTCTCCTCTGTCTAGATTTTATTTCCTGGAGACAATGTATGAAAAACACTTTGCAAATTGTAAAAAGTACCAAAGAAATGCTAGTAATGATAATAACTGTTATTATTAAGTAATAATTAATAATAATTATATTATTGCTAGAATAGAACCCTGGATATGCCAGAGTAATCAACATCAGTCATGGGGACTAGGGATTTTCTTCTCACTCCCTCCTTCTCCTGGGTTTTCCAATTACTAAAAAATTATAGAGAAGCCAAGGAAGAAGAGGGCTAGAAAAAAGGGCAATTTGATGCGCTTATAGAGTGATAGAGCAGAAGCCAGATTACATGAGATCCAGGAGACAGTAGCTGTTGAGGAAATGAAGATGCTGAGTGATGTCATTTTTTTTTCCTCTCAAAGTTTAAGAGCAATATAAAGATGCTGGAAGGATTAAATGTCATAAAATAAGATTTTGGCATTCTGGTCTCCAATTCTTACTAAGCTGTGTGACCCTGGGCAAGTCACTTAATCTTGTAGCACTTTAAAGTTTATAAAATATATAGAATTTACCCTTAACAACCCTGTGAGGTAGGCAAAGTTAGTATTATTATCCCCATTTTGCAAAACAGAAACTGTTTTCAAGAGAAGAATGGTAATAACTATGAAAAAGTGACCAAAATTATCAGAGATAGTGAGATAAAAAAAAAACTTACTACTTTATATCAAGAAAAATTGGTAAGCATGGTAAAAGATGGGAAAAGTCAATATTATAGGGGATTTTGGAAAGATTGACACACTGAACAGATAGGCCAGTGGAATTGTCAATGGTCTAGACATTCTGGAAAACAATTTGGCAGTATGAAAAAGAAAAAAAACAAACCCTGATTACTAAACGGTTCATAGCCCTTGATTCAGTAATCCCATAAGCCTTGGCTTTATAACTCAAGGAAGTCAATGATAGCAAAAATATATGTTCATAGTATCAGTATTTATAGTAGCAAAAAGTTTTTTAAAAAACATCAAATCATACACTACAAAGAATAATAAATATAAAGAATTCAAAAGATTTGTACAAACTGATTTGTTCAGTCCTTTCAGTTGTGTCTGACGCTTTGTAACTTCATTTGGGGTTTTCTTGGCAGAGATACTGGAGTAGTTTGCCATTTCCTTTTACAACTCATGTTACAGATGAGGAACTGAGGCAAATAGGGTTAAGTGACTTGCCCAGGGTCACACAGCTAGTAAGTATCTGAGGTTGGATTTGAACTTTGGAAGATGAATCTTTCTGATTCTAAGGTCAGTGCTCTCTCTTCTATGCTACCTAGCTGCCTTATAATCTCATAAAAATTCTGTATTTCTAGACCAATCACTTCAAAGCCCCAAATCAACTTTTTATCCTGCTGCTTAAATAGCTGTAATGAATAATGAAGCATTAGAAAACAGTGTACTGTTAAAAATTTAACAACTGGCTTTCCACAAAGAAGAAAAATGTACTCTCAAAACACTTTTAAATTTAATCTGCATAATTAACATTTTTCCATCACTTTCTTAAGTCTAGAAAATCAATAAAACAATAAATCAAGCTCTCATTTGTAGCATTTGCGGATTTTTGAGGTGTAAACGCTCAACACTGAAAATTTAATGGGAGAGTTTATTTGAGTAGTTTCAAGCACATCCCTGACTAGAAAAGTAACTCTTATCAATCAATAAACATTTTTTAAGTACCTCCTGTGTATCAAACACTATTCCAGGCCCTGAGGATACAAAAGGCAGTTCCTACCCTCAAGGAGCATTCAATTTAGTGGGAGATACAACATATAAACAAATATATAAAATGCAAGGTATTGTAGCAACAACCACACTGGCATACCCAGGACGGCTGCTAGCACAGGTTCCTAGATCTGCTTTACTAGGAAAGATAGCTGTTGAAGGGGTCAACAATCTTTTTTAATTACATTGATTAGTTCAGAGGAAAAGTTAGCACCCTGAACTTCAGAGAAAATCCAAACAAAGAAAATGGAGAAAATACAAGCAGAGAAATAAAGACCAAGAGACAAGGCTTCTAATTGTCTGAGAAATTAGCACAGATAAACAGACAGATCCAACTGTCTAACCAAGGCAATACATATATAGTTACTAGAGAGAGAAGCAACAACATCTGGGTTTTTCAAAGGGGGGGAGGGGATGCTCCTTAACAGCTACCCGAACACTCTTCCAATGAGTGAGCCCCAAAACAAAATACTAACTTCAGAGTATATGTACACCCTTTTTAGAGTCAGAGGGCATCACAACCCTCTTGATTCAGTGTCTAATCAGAAATTAACAAAAGGTGAGAAAGTCTTCCTGTATGAAAGCCTCCCCTAAGCAAGCTTCCCTTAATGGGCTCCAGGTGAGGTCTATTAATGGATGGGGAAGATCTTATATCCCATTAACATTACAGCTTTATAGAGCAGCAGTTCTCAACCTGTGGGTTGTGACCCTTTGGGGGTCAAACAACCGTTTCATAGGGGCCGCCTAAAACACATATTTCCAATGGTCTTAGGAACCGAGACACCTATCTGTCTCCAGACGAGTTCACCCACATGCAGATACACCCACATATGAGTATTAAAGAGTCACAGCATTAGGAAGGTTGAGAACCACTGGTCTACATTAATTTGCTGGAGAAGAAAATGGCGAACCACTCCAGGATCTTTGCCAAGAAAACCCAATGGTCGGTAGGGGTCACGAAGAGTTGGATACAACCAATCAACTAAATAATAACAACAAAATTTTGTGATTGTTAAGGATCAAGTCATATTAAGCCTGTTTGTAATTGGAGGAGAAGGTGGGAAAAATGAGAGGAGATTGAAGATGAGATGAGATGAGAGATGAGGAGATTGATGAGAGATGAGAAGGTTGCCCTAGAATAATCCAGTATGAGATGGGTGAGAATGATAAAAGGAACCTGTAATAGATTTAGCTCATGAATAAGGACTTCTATGACCAGAAGACTAGATGAGAGTATGGGAAATGATCCAAAGAAGTTTGAGGTTATGGATAATAGGATGATGAAATCATACATTTAGAGAGGTGACTAACCTCAATATTCTCAGTGAAGTTAGAAGCTAAATTGTATCACATAAGTATAGGAGCTAAGAGTGTGATTGGGGTTTGAGAAAGGAAAAGGTTTAGAATGATAACTGTAAGGAAGTAGATAGGGAACCTCTTTTTAAACATGCATTAGTCACAGAGGAAGTTAGAGTGAGAATACTTATCCCCATTTTATGGAAGAGGAAATTAAGGCTAATAAGAGACGTAGTAGCGATCTGACTAAGCTTTGCAGGCAAACAGATGGGCCAGTTTTCAGTGCCTCCAAGTCTAGTGCTCTTTTAAATACATTGTTTTTACCCCAAACACAAACCTGAAGGTCCCTCCTAGTCTTACAATTCCATAATTTTATGAAATGAGAAAAGATGGAATATTCAAAAATTTGCAAATAGGTTTTTCTTGTTATATTTTATAATACAAAAGCATCAAAAAAAAAATCCTACTTCCTAATTGTAGCTCCATATTACATTTAGGGAATACAAAGATGAGCCACAGAGAAGAGCAAACAAGCCCAGATCCTGAGAGAATATGCTTGGTGCCAAATATCATTAAAATAGAGAGTTAAAAGTATACTTACTTTTAGTATGTGCACACACACACACACATACACACACACACACATACACACACACACACACACACACACACACACACACATACACACCCCTAATAAACACAGTGATATCCAGATGCTCTTGGCTGAGCTAAAACCACCAACTAATAAAAAAGAAAAGACCATTAGAAATGTCTCTAGCATCATATATTTAATATCTATTATCTGATGATTTTCATAATCTGGGCTCATTTTACTTTCTGAATTCAATCCAATTCAGCAAACATTTACTAAGCTTTTATTACGTGCAAGGCAATTTGCTGTGTTGGAATCACACAATTAGGAACTCAGGTCTGAAAAGAATATCAGATGTCCTTTAATCCAGCACCAACTTTAACTGCATTGCCTCAGCCTAACCCTGGATTATCTCTCAAGATGCTACTCCAGTTCTGAATCTGTGATCTCTGCTAGCTGGCCATCCAATTGCACAGATGGGGTACCCACTACCTCCTGGGGCAGTATACACCTCTTTTATATAGCTTTTGTTGTTGAGAATAGCTAGCAATATTGAGGTTTTCCTTACATCAAGTTTAAATTGGCCATTCTTTTTATCTCTGTTCTTTAGGTTTATGGAGAAGAGATATAATTTTCCTTTTACATGATAGACTTTCAAATACTTGAAGATATTCTTCATTCCCCTTCTCCCTGTATTCTTCCCACCCCCACATACAGGTTAAACATGTGATTGCTTCCTTCACCCAAATCCCAC
The DNA here is from genome assembly GCA_028646515.1 of Pseudochirops corinnae. Classification (NCBI taxonomy): domain Eukaryota; kingdom Metazoa; phylum Chordata; class Mammalia; order Diprotodontia; family Pseudocheiridae; genus Pseudochirops; species Pseudochirops corinnae. The sequence goes on along the minus strand of CM053585.1, from coordinate 106,327,938 downwards.
ATGGCATGATATCAAGGATCCTTACTGTCTTCAGTGCCTTCCTCTGGATGATTTCCAGTTTTTGAAATCCTTCCTAAAATGGGTGGCCCACAGAACTAAACACAATATTCTAGATAGGGCCTGACCAGGTCAGAGTGCAGTGGAATTATTTCTCCCTTCCTTCTGGATATCGTGCCCTCCTAATGATGCATAAGAAAATCCGATTTTTTAACCACAGGAGACACAAAGAAAAACAAGACCTTCTTCTGGAAGAGATAAAACGTGTGTGCAAAGTAATAAAAAATAGAAAATGATAAACAACATAGCACAATGAAAAAAATGATGGCCACTAGCTCTGGAGGGGCTTGGATACAAATCCTACCTCTGACATTCATTAACTGTGTGGGGCTTGGATACAAATCCTACCTCTGACATTCATTATCTGTGTGTCCTTGGGCAAGCCACAACCTCTGTGGTACTCATTTTCCTCATCTGTATAATCAAGGAGTTGGCAAGCAGGGCTCTAAAAAAGAGATGAAAATATTGAAAATATCAAAAATATGAAATATTCTCCGTTTTGAGGTGAGAATGACTGAACAACAATGCATCTACTATCAGACTCAGGTCAGTTAGTTTTGCTGAACTGTTTTTTTTCTTTTTTGATTTTCATTATTTGCAAGTAAGAATAGCTTTGTGGATAGGGGGAAAATATGTATTTGGCGATAAGTGTGATGGAAAAATTAAAGAGTTCATTTATTTTTAAATGAAAGGGTTAGATTAGATAGCCTCTGAAACCAGCTCTGGGTTTGTTATGCTATAACCCTAAGTAAAGAAAAAAGAACACAATGCCATATATTCTGAAAAAGAAAGAAATCATATAATCCAAGAATCTGGGGAACCTCTTAATTGGGGAAGTACTGGAGCTATGTCTTGCAAGAATTTAGCAGATAGAGGTGAAGGAAGGGGAAGGCTATTCTGAAGGTAGGGAATAAAATAAACAAAAACATGTGGAAAAATAGCATGTTATGCCAGGTGGAAGAACAACTTGGTATAGCTAGGCTAGTGAAATGTATCCAAAGGGCAACCACCTCTAGGCCATCAACCCTGCCTCCAGGCTGCACTCTGTATCTCTCATACAGGGAAGCGACCATTTCAAAGATACAACTTGGTAAGGCAAGGCAGGTCAAAACATTTGTTAAGTGACAGGCACTGTGTTAAGTGCTAGGCCCTTGCCCTCAAGGAGTTTATATCCTAATGGAGGGAGACAACATGCAAAATGGAACTGACTGGGGGTAGAAGAAGTATAGGAGCTGGGCCATGGTGTCAAAGTTTGGAAAGTCAGGAGTAAAGCTGGGGAAGGATGAAGGCTTGGAGGCCAGTTCCCTAAAATGGAGGCTGCTGGAGGAACTCACTAATGTAAGGAAGAGATCAGCCTAATAGAGAGATGTTCTGAGGGTGAAAAGGTCCCAGATACTGAAGTTGCAGGACACGAAGGCAGCTGAGGCACGGTATTGAAGTGGCAATTGTGACTGTAGGTGTTCTAACTCCCATCTCAATAGTCACAGTTACTAAAGACCCAGAAAAGAAAGCTCTCATCACTAAAATCATTAGAACTACCAAATGGTTTGAGATTAAAAACAGATGTAGCTTTTGTCAATGGAGATAGATGATAAATAGAGGATTTGTAAAGAGCTTACTCTTTGCCATGTACTGTGCTAAGCTCTGGAACACAAACACAAACAAGACAGGTCCTACTCTCAAGTGCTTACATTCCAATGGGGAATAATAGCACATAACAGGGAGAAGAAAATGGTGGAGATGTAGGGTGAGGATAACCACATGGAGGCAATGTTATTGGAGGGGAAGTGAAAAAACGTAAGCAGTGATGAATGGTGATGGGAGTCAAGAGAATATGTCCTGGACAGCTCATGAAATGGTGGTCAGGGCCAAAGAATAGATGATCAGAAAAGAAGGTCATGGGAGAAGAAAAACCAAGGTAGGAAGGCTACTAACAAGGAGGTGGAGATGTCCAGTGAGTGAGAGGGATAGTCAGGAATTAAGTGATATTAAAGAAAATGAACTACTACCTGCCTTGATCTTATACCTAACTCTAAGGACCAATAGGTATTTCCATCTGACTTGAAGCTGAGACCTCTTATCCATCTTGTCTTTCCCTACTGGAACTTGAGCTCTTTCAGAGAAAGAATTGAATGACTCTTCTATTTGTATCACTGGTGTTTTGCACATAGTAAGCATTTAATAAATAAATGCTTTTTCTATACATTCATTTATTCGAGGGAATATAAGAATAGAAAAGTAGGACAGAGAGCTCTAAGATAGATTTAAATTTTACAAAAGTTATCTACTTTGTGCAGAGCTCTGTGCCAATGGTGATGTACAATCTACACACATAGTCCCTACCCTCATGGAACTTAAAGTCAGGTACTTGTTCAAGACACTAACTCAGATGGAAACAATGTAGAGATACGAGCTAATTGCATTAGAAACACAGAAAGCAAAGTTCTGTGATAAATCAAGGCTGGAAGATCTTTGTTGCCTCGGGGATCAGGGAAAGTTTCATTGTAAAAGAGGAATTTAATTTAAGCTTTAAAATTTGGACATGAGTTCATCAAGTGAAAAGAGAGAAAAATGAAGGTCAGCCCAGGCTTAGGGAAGAGCAAGAAAGACCAAGTTGGAAAAATACAGACCATTTTCAAGGGAAAGAAAGGTTGGTTCAGAAGGAACTTAGTGGGATTGGAGAACAATATGAGTTAGGGTTAGTAAGGTAGAGTGATGTCAGATTGTGTGTGTGTGTGTGTGTGTGTGTGTGTGTATGTATGTGTGTGTGTGTGTGTGTGTGTGTGTGTGTGTGTGTGTGTTGGGGTATGGAGGGGTCTTATACACTAGTGAAAGGAGTTTTTACTTTGTTGAAACATTTTCAGTAGCTCCCAATTGCCTCCTAAATAGAGAAGGCAGGGAGGAATAGGACCCCTTAGGAGGTAACTACAGTACTATAGTTTAAGCAGATGGTAATGAAGGTCTCAACACTAGTGCGGTGACAGAGTGTGTAGCCATTTTCAGCCTAGTTTCAAAGGGAAATGTTGAAAATGTCCATAGCCCTAAATGTCTTGCATCTTATATTCCAAATATCTCAAAGAGAACTAATTCTCTTTTCAGCCAAACCCCATCTCTCTTACTATCTTCCCTGCTTCTGTTGAGGCCACCTTTATTCTTCTAAACACCCCAGTTCACAACCACCATGCCATCCTCAACTCTTCCCCTCACCTCATATAGCCGATCAATTGCCAGGTCTTGACACTTTCTTTGCATCCATCATTTTTCATGCACAGAGGCACCATGTTTCTTGCGCATACAATTACAATAGCCTCATATTTGTTCCCTCTGTTTCCTTTCTCTCCCCTCTTGAATCCATTCTCCACAGGCTGACAAAATCATCTCCCTAAGCATAGGTCTGACTATGCCACTCCCCATCAGAAGAATCTTTTATAGTTCCCTATTGCCTCTAAGATAGAAGAAAAATCTCTCATCTTAGCATTTCAACCTTGACAGGCTGGTTCTACCTTTATTTTACCAGACTTATTTCCTATAACTCCCCTTCATCCACTCTACATTTTTGACAAAACTAATTTACTTGCTATGCACTGAACTCCATATTTCATCCCCCACCTCAGGATCTTTGTACAGGCTTCCCCACAGAACTAGATCACCTTCTCTCCTTCCTTTCCCCTCCTAAGGACCTTGGTTTCCTTCAAGGTAGAAGGATTAGACTTACCTCTGTTCTGATGCTACTTTCTACCAGATGGCTTTTCTGATCTTCCTAATACATAGTGTTGGTTCCCTCCTGAAATTACTTCTGACATGATTATGCATGAGATGTTGTTATATTTTAATAGAATGTCAAATAAGCAAACATCCATTGCCTAAATGTGTCTCAGGCACTGTGCTAAGTGCCTACTCTGCCCCAGTACCTATTGCTGTGCTAAGAATTAGGCATCTAAAGGTAGGCAAAACAGAAATAAAAAATCAGTCCCTGCCCTCAAAGAACTTACAGTTTAATAGAGGAAACAATATCCAAACAACTATGTACAAATAATATCTATAGGAGGTAAATTTGAGATTTGAATGAAATCAGGGAAGGCGGGAGGTGGAGGTGAGAAGGCAGAGCATTCCAGGCATGGGACAACCAGTGAAAGTGCCTGAAGTGTCAGCTTGTATAAGCTCTCTTGGGGTAAGGGTTAGTTTTCATTTTTTTTCCTTTGTATCCCTGACCCCCAGGATGGTGCCTTTCATATAGCATACACTAATAAATGCTGAATAAGTGAATGGATGGAGCAAACAGTGAGAGGAGGGCAAGGCTGTGTGTGGGTATGAGGAGATGCAGCAGTGGTAGAACTACAGGAATTGGTTGGTAACTAATTGAATATGAGAAGTGAAGGAAAGGGAGGAATCAAAGATAATTCCAAGGTTTTAAACACAAGGAGGAAGCATCTTTGATGCTGTTGGATAAAATCAGAAAAAAAGCACTTTCATTATCTAACCCAAATGCTTCCAACAAGGGTGACATGATTTTGAACACATATTTAATCCAGTTTCAAATCATCCAGTGGATAAAGTCCATGTGGAACAAAAGCTTTCTGACCCTCTACACTGATAAATCACCTAGAGCCACATTCAACTCCAGGTCTTAGCTCATGTATAGGTTCCAGACAAAAGCACATGAGAGAAGACATCAGTTATTTCCAAGGCTCACTCCATGATGTACAAACTGCTGTATTTCTAGCCCAAACAAATCACCAAATTACCACTTCACACTCTACCTCATCACCCAAGGGGTTATAAACAGCACACACCAAGCATCCTTTTAAAAACCAGAGAAGGATTCTTTACCCTGAACTTCCCCAGGATGGGAAAAAAAAAATGATGTTCAGGAAAATAAAAAAAGAAGAAGAAAAGAAGCAGCAACACAGAGCAGCTGGAGATCCCATTGGTTTTGTCTGTGTGTAAATAGCAGAAACAACAATTAATAGGGAAAGAAGGGTGACTTATCATAACTCTGCGAGCCCAGCACCCCCAGCAGATAACAGCCTTTCATTCCATTGACTCAATCCTATTCGAACCAGACTGATGATTGACTATGTGAAATCACAGTGTGCTGTTCTGGAAAACGCCCCCGCACTCCTGTATAGGACAAAGGAGACAATGGCAAAGCCAAGCTCCGAGCACTGCATTGAGATTGAGCAGGGAAGGGAGGAACACAGAGCCCCACAGAGGATGAATGTCTCACTCCGAGAGTAAAATGCATTTATATAATAATAGCTGTTCGGATCGGGAATGTAAATAACAGGGACAGTTTAAATTGAATATTTGACAACACTGAAACCTGGAAACCGTGCCCTGAATTTTTGCTCAAAAAAAAAAAAAGGAAGAAGGGTTGGGGCTTCCTTTTGTTGGGAGATAGGAAAACACTTCCAACAAATATCCTGAATCAAGTTGCTGGGAAAATATTTTCTCTCTTTCTCATAGTTGGAAATAATAGGAGCTATCTCTTGGACAAGTGAAAAGAAAAGAAAGGAGAAAAAATAACTCCCCTCCCCAAAAAGAGGAGGAAAGTGGGGTAATAATGTTTTAGGTGATTACTTGAGTCAATTTTCCTCCAAAATGACAACTTTGGCAAACTGCCCATGATGGCACCAGCTTATCTAAAAGCATGAATGTTCCAGGGGAAATAACAGATCTGCATTTTGTTCTCTAAGGATGGGGGGGTGGGTAAGAGCCACACCAGAACTAACCTTCAATGACTGCACATTTGACAGCTGAGCTGTGAGAAGCTTTCTGATTCTTGGGGTCATGGAAGCACAGACCAACTTGAGTCCCCTATGGATGAAAATAGTAATAATAATGATAATAATAATAATAAGAGATGCATTTGTGTCTTCATTCAACCCAGAAAGGAAGCAAACCGAATGACTTTGGGGGCCCTTTACAATCTAGCTTACCAGTCATATAACTGTATTCCCCTTAATCCCTCTCTGCTCCAGCCAAACCACAGTAATCACCATTCCCAAATCTAATCGGGCCTTCTCCCATCTCTGTGGATTTTGTTTGTGCTATGCCCCATGTCTCTGTGCTCACCCTACATGTCTTTGTTCAACTTCATTCCCTTTAAGGTCTGGCCTGTTCTACAAAGTCGTTTCTGTTTTTCCTACCTAAAAGTGTCCCTCTCTCCCTCCCTCCCTCAGTCCCTCCAATGCCTCAGAACTCTCTCATGCAATTAATCATGTTCTAACTGGTATTACACTCACCGTGGGAAACATTTCTTCAACTTTTCTGCCACTAGAATGGAAGTCTTTTGAATTAAGGGATCTTGTTTTGGTTTGGTTTTAAATATTATTGATCATTATGATAGAGCACACCCTCTGAGGCTACTTCCCTAACTTCTGCTCAGTTGGTAACTTCTCAGAGTCAGCCCGAAGGTCAGATTATTTTAGTACCATCAGCCATGAGCCCCACTGGTATGCCTGGAACTGATAATCAGCCAGTAGCCTCAATCACGCAGCAGTAAATTGACAATTATAGCAAAGTATAGTAAAAAAACATTTGGCAGAAAACATTCCCCCCAAATGAGGACATATTCTCCCCTTACAAACTGAAGATCCTTAGAGAGAGTTCACACAGAATAAAAATGGTAGTGAGGTACCAATGGAAGGAACACAAAGAAAAGGGGTAACAGCTTCTGGTAATTAGAAATCCTTATTTCCCCTTTGTAGAGTCCTCATGAACCAGTCTCTGACAGTACTTTTGTAGAATCCATAACCAGCATTTTTCCTCTGTTAGGAGCAGGCACAATTTCTGTAGCTACCACAATCCTTTTCACATTCATTTCCAGGTGGTTTTCCTCTCATCAATCACTACAGCACCTGCTGCTCCTGGCTTCAGGAGGACCCAGCTACCTACTCCGGGTACAAGTGAGACTTTTTTGGGAACTCAGGACTTCCTTTCCTGAACTTAAAGAGTTGCCTCTGATGAGGGGAGAAAGAAATAGAGATAAACTCTTTTTCTTCCCACAAATACATCCCTTTTTTTTCTTGGCTTGGCTAGAGCTCCTCGATCACTAAACTGGTAAAATTGCTGAACTGTGTGGTTCTAAACTGTGGTTCTCTCCATTAGCTGGTATGTGTGTCTGATTCTCTCAGCCAATTACACACAGCTAGTAGGTGTCTGTCATAGGATTCAAACTCAGATCTTTCTGACTCCAAATCTACCACTCTCTCTGCTGCACCAACTAACATAAAACATAAAATCTTGAACTTGGAAGGGATGTCAAAGGCCATATTGATTATCTCCTGCTTAGCTAAGCAAGAATCATTATTATAAAATTGTTCACAAAATGTTATATATATATTCCATCTGAAGAATGGGGAGCAGATAGTTTACCCCAATGAATATTGGGTTTGGAAGCCAGAGGATGTGCTTTCAAATTTTGTCCCTGACAATGACCACCTGAATGACCTTGGACAAAGGACTTCACCTTGGTTGATTTGGTTTCCTTTCCTCTACAATGAAGAATTTTATATAGAGTAAGTCTCAACCTCTTAATGTAGAAGATGGGAATGGTGTTGGGCTTTGAGAAAAGTGGTACAACTTTTGAGCAGCAGCATTTTATGCTTGTTCATAGCCAAAAGGAATCAGTTTTATGACCATCATAGAGATCTCATTATGTAATTAGAAGGACCTGTATAATCACATAATTGGCATATCACTCTATAATTGTGGAAGTACATATTAATTGTTGGGCAGCTGGGGGGCAAGGTAGATAGAGTGCTGGGCCTGGAGTCAGGATGACTCATATTCCTGAGTTCAAACCCAACTTCAGATGCTAACTATGTGACCTTGGGTAAGTCACTTAAACCTGTTTACCTCAGTTTCCTCATCTGTAAAATGAGCTAAAGAAGGAGATGGCAAACCACTCCAATATCTTTGCCAAGAAAACCTCAAGTAACATCATGAAGAGTCAGATGCATGACTGAAAAATAATAAACAGCATGATAATTGTGTTGCTATAATTAGGAGTAAGAAAGAAACAGTCTAAACTGGAGTGAGGAACACATAGCCCAAATTTTACAGAATAAATCCCCTTAATAAAAGGATTTGTTCTCTAAAACTTGGACACAGTCAAAAGGCCGCACCCGAGGGCCTAGATGACCACATGTGGTCTTGAGGCTGTTTAGACCCATGGTCTAAGCACTCTTCTGGAAGAAATGCATAGAGTATATGCACAGGAAGCCTTTAGAGACCATAGTGAACCAATATTGATCCTTCTGACTCTGGGACCAACCACCCTGCCACTCATCAAGGTTGCCTTCACATCATGCATCCCTCTAAGCCTGTGTAATTTTTGAAGTCCAGTTTAATACTAGAAACCATCTATCACAACAATCTTTCACCACAGGACAAAGTTGTTCCAATTCAAACCTTGTAGCTAGAAAGTTTCATGCTTGCCCGTGATTATAATACTCGCTCTCTCTTCTGCTTTTTACCCAAAGTTCTGATTCAGGAGACAGAAGGAAGTATCTGTTCTGACACAGGGCAAAGTGAACCCTACCCAGGTAACCCTTGATGGACTACATACCTGTTAAACAGGGCTGTTCAATAAATACAGTCACACAAAAGAGAATGGAATAGATATGATTAAGTCTCATTTTAAGAAAGTCAGATTTCTAGCAAGGGATCAAAAGTAAGTAGAGGATTGTTGGTCAGTTGGATCCAAGGTTGGTTTGAGGTGTTTTTTTAAAGAAATCGATCATGTGCATCATGCAGGGAATGCTCATGATAAATGAGTAGGAACAAACTAGCAAAACCTTAAGAGTGTAGTGTGGATTAATGAGAATTAGATAGTTTCCTCAGCCAAATTAAACTCTCTTTAGTAACAATCAAAGAAAAGAGGTACTTTCTTCTGGAGAGATCCTGTCTTCCAAATTTCTTTATAAGCAATCTGTCATAGAATCATAGGAGTTTCGAGGTAGGAGGGACCTTAGAACATAAAGTATGTATGAAGAGTATATTATATGAGGGCTAGAAGAGACCTTATAACATGGAAGAAAAAAATGTCTGATTTGGACAAGGTCCTGTTGTTTAGTTGTTCTCAGTCTTGTCCAACTCCTTGTGACCCCATTTGGGGTTTTCTTTTTTTGTTGTTTTTGTTTTTGTTTTTTTCTCTTCCTTTTTAAATTTTTTAAATTTTAATTTTTTAAATTTAATTAATTTAATTTTAATTTTTTTAATTTTTAATTTATTTATTTTCTTGTTTACATCATTCATTTCCACGAAATTTTGAGTTACAAATTTTCTCCCCATCTTTCCCCCACCCACCACTGCAAAACAGCCATCCCATTGTATAACCCCTCCCCTAATCTGTTCTCTCCTATGGCCTCCCCTATAACCCCTCTGACATTCCAGTAGGGCAAGATGGATCTCCCTACCCCAGTGCCTGTATATCTTAATTCCCAGTTGCATGTAGTTAACCACAATAGCTATATAGCTTTGATTCTTTTTTGTCCTCAAAAAAGAAATCTAAAGTTGGATTGCTGTTCTTACTTTGCTTCCTTTGCCTGCTCATGTTGCAGTCAATTACTTGACTTTTTGGCTCTGTGGAACTCTGCTTCCAGAGGAGAGCACTTTGTCCCAAATCACTGGGGTTTTTGCAGCTGCTGGAGCTATTAGGAGACCACTGCAGCCCTCACCAGCTTTGGCTCACTGAAAACACACCCCAGAACCACCACCCAAGACCACTATCCCAATCCAGGCAGCTTAAGGCAAGAGCACTTAGCCTCTGAATGATTGCTTGGCCCCCCCTGCAATCTATAGGCCGAGAGCTTCTGAAGCAACCATGTGGAAGTGGCTGCAGGGCTACTGCTTCTGCTGTTTTCTTACCCTGGAGGCAGTTCAGCAGGACTCTCTCCCCCGAATTTAGCCAAGTTCCACTAACCTTTCACTTAGTCCTTATTTCTTATGGTTTGATAATTCTGGAAATCACCACAGCTGCCACTAATTCACTCTCCTGTAGGCTCCAGCTTCAGCTTGTCCTGGTAGCCCAGGGCCAAGCTGTGGTTTCAGGTCAGGCTGGTTTTGGCTCCCAGCATGCTGTGATGAGCTCTTCCTGTCCCACCTGCTGAGCCGTCTTCAGTGGGAGACATGTTTTTCTGTAATTTTGTGATTTCTGGAGCTCTAAAATTTGTTTAGAGTCATATTTTATGGGTATTTGAGGTGATTTTGTGGGAGCTGCGGAGTTTTCCGGCTTCTATGCTGCCATCTTGGCTCCATACCCCCATTTGGAGTTTTCTTGTCAGAATACTGGAGTAGTTTCTAATTTTCTTCTCCAACTCATTTTACAGATGAGGAAACTGAGGCAAACAGGGTGAAGTGACTTGCCCAGGGTCACATAGCTAGTCAGTTTCTGAGGCCAGATTTGAACTCAGGAAGATTAGACTTCTTGACTCTAGGTCCAGTGCTCTATCTACTGTGTCACCTAGCTGCTTTACAAGTCTTGCAGATCACCTAATCTAACCTTATGAAACCTTGAGGCAATTGAGGTCTAGAGGTGAAATGACATATCTAACATCATACAGAAAGTTAGGGGCAGAGGCAAGATTTGACCCCAAGTTTTCAGACTCCAAATTCAGTGTACTTTTCCCTAGAACAATGGTTCTTAACCTTCCTAATGCCATGACTCTTTAATACAGTTCCTCATGTTGTGGTGACCCCCAACCATAAAATTATTTTTGTTGCTACTTCATAACTGTAATTTTGGTACTGTTATGAATCATAATGTAAATATCTGATATGCAGGATGTATTTTCATTGTTACAAACTGGAAATAACCCACAGGTTGATAACTGCTGCCTTAGAACATATTGATGGTGGTAGTGATGATGATTGATGCTTATGGGGGGGGATTAAGGGTATTAGAGGTTGTGGTGGTGGTGGCAGTGATGATGATGATGGTGGTGGCAGTGGTGATGGTGATGGTGATGATACATTTATATAGCATTTTAAAGTTTGCAAAGCATTTTACAACTATCCTATTTTATCCATAATGCCTCTAACATAAGCTGTCATAGTTAAAAGATGTCTTGGACAAGAGAATATCTATCAGAAAATTAGATTACTGGAGCAGAAAATGACCTTAGAGATTATCAGATCAAACAAGGAGAGAACCAAGACACACAGAGATTAAGTGATCTGGCTTAGGTCACACATTTATGTAGTGGCAGAATTTGGACTTGAACCTAGGTCTCCTGATTCTTGGACCAGTGCTATTTCTATCCTCCCAGTGTGAAAGAATGCTATACAGAGTGACAGAGACTATAGGAACTACAAAATGTAGTTTCCTTCATTCTTTCATTGGGGAATGACAAATATGAGACATACAAAGCAATGTTCAAGACTTGCATGGAATGATATGTCAGGAAAAGAGAACCAAAATCTCCATAGATACAAAAATGTTATTATTTAGTCCTTTTTCAGTCACATCCAGTTCTTCATGACTCCGTTTGAGGTTTTCTTGGCAGAGATACTGGATTGGTTTGCTATTTCCTTTTCCAGCTCATTTTACATATGAGAAAACTGAGGCAAACAATGTTAAGTGACTTACCCAGGGTCACACGGCTAAGAGTCTTCCTGACTACAGGCCTGGCTCTCTATGCACTCTACCACCTAGCTATGATAATAGAAAAAAAAAGAAGACTGCGATGGTGGGGCAAAAAGGCCACTGAGGGGATCACACAGAGATATTTGTTTATTGAAATTCCTGTTTAAAATGTAAAATAGTTTTGCACATGCAAATAAATTAACTGTTTTGGTTTTAGTTTAAAATTAAAGGTTAAGAAGCCCTGAGTTCAAATATGGCCTCAGACATTGACTAGCTATATAACCTTTGGCAAGTCACTTAACAGCTGTTTGCTTCAGTTTCCGTAACTATAAAGTGAAGATAATCATAACAGCTACCTCACAGGGTTGTAGTGAGAACTTGTAGTAGGTACCATATAAATGCTAGCTCTCATTACTCTTGACTAGGAAGCTTTTCACTTTATTTGGAGAGAACCACCATTACTCATTTCCAACTTCTACCTTCCATCCCCAGGCACCATAATGTAGGTTGCCCAAGACTGATCAATGGATCAATTTCAACCTGAAAGGAGATCTCCAGTGGAGTGCCACAGGGCTCAAACTTTGACTCTTAACATTTTAATAACATTTTTATCAGTCTCATGAAATTTGAAAATGATAGGAAGTTGGGAGAGATGGCTAACATCGTGGGTGACAGCACCTGGAATATCTAATAAGCAAATTACTAGTGATGAATATAAAGTCCTAAACTTGGATTCAGTCCATTTATCTATTAAAATATTGAAAAGACAGAACTTAGCATCTGAACCTGGTCTCCCTAGTGGCTATAAGGCCAAAATGACCCATGTTATCCTTCCCCAGAGTCTTTTGGATTTGGGGTCTCAAAAACATGACTGGGCCAAGACTGGAATTTGTTTTGCGAGACTACGGATAGACATGAAAAGGATTTTCTTCTTTCATATTAATTTCAATGGGAGGTGGGATGAGAGGGTGAGAATAGATGTTTGTTCATTGCAAATAATTGCATTAAAAAAATTTTTTTAAAAGATAGTAGGATAGAATCCTTTCTAACTGCCAATAGGGAAGCCCTTTTTTATGAGCCTGTTTTTGAAGTTTTCATCAAATTTTTGCAAAGATTTTTTTTGCTATTGCTTTGTTTTAGTTTTGGTATCTGCAGTTGATTCAGGTAATATCACCCACAATTGTTTATAGTATAGATGTAATTAGACCTTGCCTCTGGTTATGCTGTAGACCAGGGCACAAAGCCATTGAGCTGTCCCTTTACCTGGGATGTTCCCCTGTTAATTGAGCATCCTAGATGATATTTCAGAAAAATCTGATTTAAGCTTAATTGAGCTTCTTCCCAGAACTTAACTTTGTTTCCTAGAGATCAGCTTTTTTTCTCCTCTGATTGGGTGAAGTGCTTTAGAGTTATTGAGTAAATATCAGTTATGTGGACATCCTGAGTAATGTCAATGTGAATTAAAAACGTGCCAGCTTTCTTAACATCTTTACTAACTGAGTTCTTATTAACCTGACAATAAAGTCAATAATGGAGATCCCTGTTGTTTTAGCCATGAGAGATGATTCAGTCCTTCTTCCTCCAGGACTTTTTTTGGGGGGGTGGGGAAGGTTATTTACTTAACCAAGAGCTTATATCTAAAGCCTGGGCTATTACTCTAGCCATGCTTCACAAAGAGTACTCTCACTAGTGACCCTGGGTTGCCATCTTCCTTTCACGGTCCTTCTAAAATTGTAAAGGTTGTTTGAATTATAGCTGTATCAATACATTCTGTCTAGTATCAAATACTGTGCAATGACTAGGTACTCTGGCAAATGGGACAAATTCCGTTTTGGGGCAGTGTGGAATTAAGGAGTCATAGATAGCTAAGTGGTAAAGGGGTGAGAGTTTTAGACCTGGAGCCAGAAAAAGACCTGGAGCCAGAAAAAACCTGGAATTAAGGAGTCATAGATAGCTAAGTGGTAAAGGGGTGAGAGTTTTAGACCTGGAGCCAGAAAAAACCTTGAACCTTTGCCTCATATTCTCAGTTGTGTGACCTTGGGCAAGTCACTTAACCTCTATCCACCTCAGTTTCCTTACCTATAAAGTGGAAACAGTATATCACCTGCCTTCCAGAGTTGTCGTGAAGATTATATGGCAATAATTTTCATTCATATTGCACTTGAAGATTTTCAAAGTGTATCACAAATGTTATCTCATTTGATCTTCACAAAAATACTGGGAGTTAGCTGCTATTTTAAATCTTCATTTTGCAGATGAGGAAACTGATTTTATATGACTGTATCAGAGTCACACAACTAGTAACTTAGGCGGATTTGGACTCAGATTTTTTTTTTTTTGATTCAAGATCTAGTACTCTATCCACTGAACTACTTAGATGCCTAATACAGGTAAAGTACTTTGCAAAGCTTAGAGTGTTTTATAAATGTTAGCTATAATTGAGGAGGTTGAGAAATTGAAGTCCAGGGTCTTTGAAAGTGCTAATTTATAGAGCTAAGAAGACTTTGATTCACATGGAGAACTTATTAATGATGAGAATATAATAGAAAAAAACAATAAGTGTTTCCTATTGCTAAGTATTATGCTGGGTTCTGGGAACACAATTACCAAAAGCAACTATAGTCCCTCTCCTCAATGAGTTTACATTCCAATAGGGGAGACCAGGGAAGAGATATTTGGTTAGGAAAGTTCCTGATTCAAAGAAGTTCTTGGCCCAATTTGACACAATCCATTCAGGAACAATGGGAGAGTTGATTTGATTATGGTTCATGGTTCTAGATGTGGGGATGTGGGGAGAGGGTAATAGAAAGGGGATATGAGGGGAGAAAGTGGCAGGTCCATAGATACCCATTTATTTTCCAGATAAGGAAACTGAGGCCAAGAGAGGTGAGTCACTCATCTAAAACCACAGAAATGAAAAATAACAGAGCTTTGATTCAATTCAAATTCAGGTCTCTAAATCTGGTCATACCACCTAAAAGGTTGAGTTCAGTGGGTACAGTGAAAGTAGAGGTGAGAGACAAATAAGAAGTAGGAAGGAAGAGTGTTGAGTATGGGGTAGGGAATGTGATAGGAATATCAGCTGACATATCCAGATCTCATAGCCCTCAGTGTGCAGTGCTGCCACTACCCCTCCCTCCACACACACACACACACACACACACACACACACACACACACATGATTCAATCCTAATACGCATTGACGCAGGAGCTTTGACTTTCTCTATTTCTTCTCTCCTTGAGAACACACACACACACACACACACACACACACTCCAGCTATTAGCTAATATTGTGCTGATCCTAGAAATCCTAAATATTACTGGTACCCAGATCAGACAGCAAGGTAAATGGGGAGGTGGCAGGGGGAGTATTCCCCATCTTAATGGAAAAGCTACCTCAGATATGATAGCTATAGGGCTCTGGGAGACTGAGGTAGACAGCAGGACAGTAAGCCATCTGAGAGTGAGAGTGAAATTTTCACTCCTGGGAGGCATAGACCCACCCTACACTATTGACATCTGTGGCTGTAACAGTAAGCACCCTAGCATGCCTAGGGCAGCTACTAGCACAGGTTCTTAGATCTGCTTTTCTAAAGGAAAGCAACTCAAAATGGGTTAACAATCTTACTTTAATCAAACATATCATTTACCTAGTTCAGGAGGAAAAGTCAGCACCCTGAACTTCAGAGAATACAAACAGAAGTTACAAACAAACAGAAAA
>CM053585.1:106278596-106312066 GCA_028646515.1 Pseudochirops corinnae | reverse complement strand
GAAAGAAAGAAAGAAAGAAAGAAAGAAAGAAAGAAAGAAAGAAAGAGAAGAGAAGAGGGAGGAAAGGAGGGAGAGAAGGAGAAAAGGAGGGAGGGAAGAAGAAAGAAAGAAGGAAGGAAGGATGGAAGGAAGGAGGAAGGGAGGGAAGGAGGGAAGGAACGGAAGGAGGGAGGGAAAATGACTCAGTCTCATTTCTCCATTTTTTGGGAGATGATACAATATCTATACAAATAAGTTTACTACAAGATAGAGTGTGATAGTAACAAAAGAGAGCTCCAAGGTACTCTAGGAAAATTAGAGGAACAAAAGAACCCCTTTAGCTGAGAGAGGTCAGGAAAGGCTACTCAGGGGAGTTGAGACCCAAGCTGAACCTTGAAGGAAAGTATGAATAGTGAGGAATATAAGAGAATAGCTTCCAGATGTGGGGCACAGGCCTTATCATCAATGCATACGGAGTGATACAACATGCAGATACTGAGAGAACAGTTAATGGTGCAATTTAGTTAGACATAAAAGATGTGAAGGGCAAAATGAGATATAAACCAGAAAGTTATGTAGGAGATAGAGAGAAGAGGACCTTAAATAGCTGGCTAAGGTGTTTCTAAGAGTATGCACATCCTGTATTTTATCCTAGAGGCAATGTTGAACCTCAGAAGGTTTTTGAACAGGGAAATGACATGGTCAAACCTGTACTCCAAAAAAATTATCTTATCACTTTAGTGAAGGATGGATCAGACAGGTGAAAACCTGTTGTCTCACATGCCATTATGTGATTAACCCACCTCCTATTCTGGTCATTACATTCTCGATAATGACTTTCACACTGCTTTTTCCACTCAAATACTCATTAGTAACTTGCTATGACCTATTTATGTTCACCATGTGTTGGTCCATCACCCTCTGAGTTTTGTGTCATTGTAATTCTGTGGGGAGCATTTTGTGGTATCAGAAAGGAACCAGTTTCTCTGAAAAATAACAGAGCTAAGGACATGCTGTTCTATGGTATGATAAAAAGCAGCTTTCTCATTAAAAGGCAAATCCTTCATCTCAAAGGTTGAATAGGATGGTACTTTTAAAAGGTTTCCAGCTGGTTAAATTTAGGGGGTTAAGGATGGAATGGGTGGAAAACAGTCTAGACACAGAATATCTGCAGACTTTTGGTTCTGATGTATTTGCATTAGATATTAAATTGGGTATGTTTTCACTTACTCTCTACTTTTGCCTCCTGAAATAAGATCCATTGGAGACATGCATCCAAATGTTGATATACTCAGTAATGGATGTCACCATCCTCTTCCTTCACTCAGTTATGTCCTTGTGCACCATTGCTAATTCTAGATGGCCTTCTCCTTCAGATACACTACTTGTGGATGAATATGCAAGAGCAGCTGAAGCCTTATTTTTTATCTATCAGCCTGGACTGTTTTCCCTGCCCCCACCGCAGCTCTTCCTTTATTGGCATTGCAGCTCTTTGCAAATCAGACAGGGAGAAAAAGGAATTCCTTTTCTACCAGTTTATTTTGTTTAAAAGCTAAAAGAATTTTAACCATAAGCTGAAAGAAATATTGTAAGTTCACTGCTTTCTACTAATCTACAGACAAGCCTTAAAGTTCTGCTCAGTCCCAGACTGGCCCTGCTCAAGCTTGGAAGCAACTAGTGACTTCCTTATTAACAAATCCAGTGGTCTATTCTTTGTCCCATTCTTGTCCTCTCGGACACATTTGATTCTGTTGACAATCACTTTCTTTTTGAAATCCACCTCTTGGTATCTGTGAAATGGCACTATTCTTTTGACTACTCATTTAATGTCTTCTTTGAAGACTTCTCTTCCTTCACTACAAATTTATGCTATCTAACCTCAACTGGGTCCTTACTACAGGAAGTCATCCATTCCAATTTTCCCTATCCCACTCTCCAAAATGACTTTGCCAAACTTTCACATCTCTCCTCAAGCACAAACTCTCTTCTAAAAATTTCACTTCATACTTCACCAGAAAAATTGAGGCCATTTGATGAGAATTCCCTCTTACCCTCCATCTTCATTTTTTTGCCACTCAGACATCTTCTTCTACAATCTTCTTTTTTACTCTGGTTTCAGATAAAGAGATAACCCTTCTCTCCTTACCAAAGCCAACTCCTTCATATGTACCATATAGCCCCCATTTTTCCATGTCTTTATCCAGCATATAATCCTCACTATCATCATCTCCCTTTTTAAGTCAAATCAAGTCAATAAGTAATTGTTAAGTGTAGTGAGAGATACTGTGATAATAGAGATACCAATACAAGCAAAAATAAAGGTAGCTCCTGCCTTCAAGGAGCTTATATTCTAGTAGAGACAGAAAGCACACAAGAGGGAGCTGGAAAACATGGGAAGCTTCCATGGGTGGGGAGAGGTGCCCATTAAAAGGGAAGGTGGCATGATCACTAAGTCCAGAGAATGACAGACCCTTCCTCAAAATGGAGGTTCTAGTAAGAATTCAACAATAGGAAAAGGAGACCTCATGTATGGAGGGAGATGACAGTTGAAGGCAAAATCTGGAGAATGAAACAAATCCTTCCCTAAAATGAAAGTTCCAGGAGGAACTCACTGATGGGAGAAGGGACCCACAAGCAGGGAGGTGAGGGTGGAGTTTCTTATCTTCAATGCCACCTCAGGTCACTTAACTTCATTGTTTTTCTACCCACTAGCTCTTTCCTTACTACCAATAAAAGTGCTTATTTCTCCTTTATCCATAAAAGAATCTTTAAATGATTTATCATACTTATTAGTAATTATCGAAAATCCATTCCTCCCCTTCTAACCTAAACTTAAAATAGGAATTTCTTGTTGGTGTTTCCATTTCCTCTCTCTTCACTGTAATTGAGCTCCTGATCTCATCGTTTAACTAAACTATTTTGTCTAATGTTATTGTTTCTTAAATGCCAAATGTAATGACCTTTCCTTGATCCCCATCCTTCTTGACCTCTCTGTAAGCTTGTTACTCTCAATCACCTTCTCCTCCTGAATATTCTCTCTTTCCTACATTTTCAAGACCCTGTTCTCTCTTAGTTCTCCTCCAACCCAGCCGATTGTTTCTACAAAGTCTTTTTTGCTAGTTCTTTCTTTATGTCATTCTTTTAATCACTCAGGCTCAGAGCTTTAATTAGGGATGTTTGTATCTAGGGAAAGCACCACCAATGGTGCTCAGACTAATAATCATGGTTTTGTGTGTGCGTGCGTGTGTGTGTGTCTGTGTCTTTGTCTGTGTCTGTGTGAAGAGGTAGATACTAGTCCTTAGGAGTAGAGAGTGACCTGAGAAAAATATGAGGCTACTGTTATAGCATGTAGATAATCCTCCCACCAAAGTAGACCATCTGGTTACTTACCATTTTAATTAATTTATTCTTGATTACTAAAATCAGTTATTTCTTCACATCTGGGAGCTAAGATGCTTGATCATTTAGATGTGATAGTGGTGTGGTAACCATCACAACAGCAGATATTTGGGGAGCAAAGATTGAACTAGGATTTGAAGCCAACTCCACTCACCAAACTTTCAAGTGATCATGATAGAATTGAGATCAAATAGACCAACATTTTCATTTTATAGAAGAGGAAACTAAATTGAGTCAGTAATCCTAAGGACAATGACCATGTCCCATTCTTTTTTGCTTCTTCTAACACACTTATTAAAGTGACATACATAGTAGTTGCTCAATAAAGTCATTGACTAAATGTTGAATCTCTTCTCTCTCTCCTGCTGCTGGGTCATGAAAATAATAGCTAATAATAATAATTCCCATTTCTATAATGCTTTAAAGTTTGCTAAAGGCTTTCCTGGAAACAACCCTGTGAGGTAGTTAGGGTAAATATTATTATGTCTGCTTTATAAATAAAGAGGAGGCAGTAGGGAGCACCCAAATGTTGGACTTAGAGCCCCATATTCAACTTCTGCTTTACACACTGATTGGTGATGGGTGCATGGACAAAGTTACTTGATATCTTTGATCTTCAGGTAACTTTTGAAACTTACATATTAGGTTGTAATTTGTGATGATGAAATGAATTCCAATGCCAACCTCTCACAGATTGTTGATGTGGAGGTGATGACATTTAAGACCAAAGATTAAGTGACTTCCAAGTTAGCTCTGGAGGAGAAAGTGAGGCTGGTGACCTTGCACACCCCTCCTTCATTCAAATCAAAGCCAACTGCAAGTCATGCCAGCTTTTACCTGATGCCATTGTCCTCTTTGAAGACAAAGGACAAACACAACAACAATAAGTAAAGGGAAAAGTTGGGACTATAACCTAGTGCTTTTGGCTCCAAGTCCAGGGGTCTTTCCAGTCACATGCTTCTTTTTTTATTTTTTAGTCATTCAACAAGCATTTATTAATTTTTTAAATTGTCTTTTGAATTTTTCCTTTCAGTTCCAAATTCTCCCCATCTCCTATCCCCTTCTCCACTCACTGAGAAGTCAAAAAATATGATATATATTATACATATAAAGTCATTAAAAGCATATTTCCACAATAGCCATATTGTAAAAAAGCAAGAAAATAAAGAGGTAAAATTATCTGATAAATTACTTTATGTCTATCACCCTTTATGTCTAAATCACATACCCATTTTGAGCTTATTTTGGTATAAGATATGAGATATTGGTTAATGCCTAGTTTCTGCCAGACTGCCTTCTAATTTTCCTAGTTTTTTCCAGTTTTTGTTAATTCACAAATTCTTGCCTTGATAGCTGAGATCTCTGGGATTGTCAAACACTAGGTTACTATGCTCATTTGCTTCTGTATAATGTGTACCTACTTCATTCTGGTGATCAACAACTCTGCTTATTGTTGAGTAATAAATTATTTTGTTAATTACTACTTTGTAG
This sequence comes from Pseudochirops corinnae, assembly GCA_028646515.1. NCBI lineage: Eukaryota > Metazoa > Chordata > Mammalia > Diprotodontia > Pseudocheiridae > Pseudochirops > Pseudochirops corinnae. The sequence continues at coordinate 106,307,197 of CM053585.1, read as the reverse complement.
TTAGTTTGAGATCTGATACAGCAGAAGGAAGGTAGCCTTCCTTCATTTTTTCCCTATTGATTCACCTCATTTTCTTGAACTTTTGTTCTTCTGGATGAATTTTGCTACTATATTTTCTAGCTCTAAAAAGTAATTCTTTGGTAGTCTCATTGGAATGGCAATGAATAAGTAAATTAATTCAGCTAATTTTTTTATTATATTGACTAGACTTACTCATGAGCAATTAATAATTCTTCAGTTACTTAGGTCTGTCGTTATTTCTAAGAAAAGCATTTTATAATTATGTTCATATGGTTCCCATGTGTGCCTTGCCAGACTGACTCCCAAATGATTTATACTGCCTGAAGTTGCTTTAAATAGAATTTGTTTCTATCTCTTCTTGCTGAGGTTTGTTGGTAACATATAGAAATGCTGATTATTTATGTGGGTTTATTTTATATCCTACAACTTTGCTAAATCTGCTAATTGTTTCAGCTAGTTTTTAGTTGATTCTAGAATTCTCTAAGTATAGCTTCATATTTTCTCCAAAGAGTGATAGTTTTGTTTCCTCATTGCCTACTTTTCTCTTCATTTTCTTTTTCTTGTCTTATACTTATAGCTAGTAGTTCTAATAAAATAGTTATGATAATGGACGACCTTGCTTCACCCCTGATCTTATTGGAAAGGTTTCTAACTTATCCCCATTACAGATAATGCTTGCTCTTGATTTTAGATAGATACTACTTATCACTTTAAGAATGGTTCCATTTATTCTGTGTCTTCTAGGGTTTTTAATACAAATGGTGATTGTAGTTTATCAGAAGCTTTTTCTGCATCTATTGATATAAACATATGATTATTGACGTTTTTCTTATTGAAATGGTCAATTATGCTTATAGTTTTCCTGATATTGAACCAGTCCTGCATTCATGGTATAAATCCAATCTGGTCATAGTGTTTTACTGTGATATAAAATGTGATATAATCCAATATCACATTTTGTGATATAATCTCCTGTTATCTCCACACTAATATTTTATTTACAAATTTTATATCAACATTTATGAGAAAAAAATCAGTCTATAGTTTTCTTTCTCTGTTTTTGCTTTCCCTGGTTTAAATATCAAAACCATTACACAATGCTTCTGCCTTTAATTTCAATTGTCACATATGTATGTAGTTTAAACTTTTATATAGTATGATGATGCTACTAACTTATTTTTCCATGACGTCTTCATTTCAGTTATTTTTCCTTTACCAGAATGATTTTTTAAAACTCCTCTATACTCTCACTACGTCCTCTATGGATGTTAACAGCATGCATTTGCAAGATCACTGATCAAATCCACAAAGATCACGTACCCATCAGCTAGCAGTGTCTGTTAGGGAAATAACTCTTTAAGAACCAGTGGTAGAGGGACAGTCTAGGATGGGCTGGACTCACTTACTCAGACCCCTATAAGTCTTTCATTTAAATATTTCTTTCAGTTTAGTGTTCTGCTTTTATTCATGTATCTACCTCTCTGACTACCTTGATTCCAAACACTTTTCTGTTTCTTGAGTTATTGGTGTAGTGGAAAGAAAACTGGAATTAGAGTTCAAATTTGGTTTTGAATCCTGTTTCTACTGCTGAATTGCAATGTGACTTGGGAAAGTCACTAAACTTCTCTGAGTCTCTGCTTTCTTTTCTGTAAAATAAGAGGTTTAAAGTTGGTGATCTCTAATATCCCTTCCACCTTTAAATCCTAATATGTCCTCTCCAGCTTTGTTCTGACATCAAACCCGCTTCATTTGCCTGCTATGATTGCAGACCTTCTAGGATGTACTCTAGATTTCTCTGTCCCACAGGTTGTGTGGATACCTTGACACTGCTCGCTCTAGCTGAATCCTTGGTATTCTATGTCTGTGTTGTCTCTCTGGCTTCCTTCGAAACATAGCTGGGTTCAGACTTTGTATTAAAAAAGCAACCATGACTATGACCATAGACTATCACTTATCCCTACACAAAGCTATCTGCCCCAAAACGGAATCTAACCTATGACCATGATACCCTCCTTAACATTGTATACTATCCAGATGATAGCCCTTTTACCTCCTTTTTCTGTCCATTGCCTTTACTAGCCCAACCATCCATACCGTGTTAGTTTGGAATCTGAATACAGGGTTTCAATCCCAGTCTGCCATATGCTATTTGGCTGAATTTGAACAAGTCATTTATCTACCTAGGTCTTGAAAGTGAAAATGAGAGGCATCTAATCTAAGCCCCGGGCTTAGATTAGATGCCTCTCATTTTCACTTTCAACTCAGAATCTCTGGTCCTCTGGTCCCTCTTTTATTCAGCATGAGGGTGAGGCACGAAAGTGTTGTATAGCTAGATAATGAACACATTCCTGTGGTACCTCCGGACTGATTCACTTAACAGGGCATTTAGATTCAGGCCTGAGGAATTATGGAGGGAGTAGAGTCAAATCTCTCCAATCTCAAAGAACAAGGGAAGGCAGATATAAAAATAATAGACCAGTAAATTGGATTATAACTAAACTAGAATTTGTGAGGTGACATACTGGATAAAGCACAGGATTTGGAGTCAGAAAGTCATGAATTTGAATTCTGTCTTGGAAGCTCATTAGCTATGTCACCCTGGGCAAATTTAACCTCTCTGAGTTTCAGTTTCTTCGTTATGTGGGAATAATAAAAAGCAGCAACTCACAGGTAATTATAAGGATAAAATAAGTTAACATACATAAAGTACTTTCCAAAACTTGTAATGCTATATAAATATTAGTTAATAATATTATTGATAATAGCAATCAATATTATCCAAATTCTTTAATGGGTTACTTTAAGGATGGTTGATGAGTACTTAGAAAGATAAATGGTTATGACTAGAAGCCAATATGGATTCAGAGGGAATAAGTTATTTTAGAGTGATTCCATTTTATTTTCTAGAGTGGCTATGATGAGGTTGGTAGATAAGGGGAGTGTTATAGACTGTATACATGACATACCAAGAAAATCAGCAAACTACTTAGATATTTTTTTTGTCTTTATTAATTTGTTTGTTTGCTTTTAGTTTACAAGATCCAGTTCCACAATTCCTTGAGTTTCAAATTTTCTCCCCCTCCTTCTCCTTCTCCTCCCCTCCATGGCAGCATGCAATCAGGTATAGGATCTGAAAATACTTTCACATTAGACATTAGTCAGGTTATAAAGAAGGATTATGACTGTTGGAATGAACAATGGGAAAGAGGAAACAAAATCAAACAAGAAAAAGAAAGAGAAGAGGTAATTTGCTTCAGTCTGCATTCAAACTCTGTTCTTTCTAGTTCTTTCTCTGAATGTAGACATCTTCTTCCATCATGAGTCTTTTGGAGTATTCTTGTAACCTTGGCATTGCTGAGAAGAGTCTAGTCTATCAAAGTTGGTCATCACACATATATTGTGACTGCAACTGTGCACAAATTTCTTTTAGTTCTGCTCTTCTCACTCAGCATCAGTTTGTGTAAGTTTTCCCAGGTGAATATGAAGTCTGTCTGCTCCTAATTTCTTATAGTACAATAGTATTCCATTACATTCATATACCAAAATTTGTTTAGCCATTCCCCAACTGATGGGTTTCCCCCTTAATTTCCAATTCTTTGCTACCACAAAAGGAGCTGCAATATATATTTTTGTACATATGGATCTTCTTCCTGCTTCTATGATGTCTTTGAGATACAACCCTAGAAGTGGTATTACTGGGTCAAAGGGTATGCAGCCCTTTGAGCATGGTTCCAAATTGCTCTCAAGAATGATTGAATCAGTTCACAACTCCACCAATAATGCATTAGTGTTTCAATTTTCCACATCCTCTCCAGCATTTGTCATTTTCCTGTTTTGTCATCTTAGCCAATCTGACTGGTGAGATGTGGTTTTGATTTGTTCTTCTTTTGATTTGCATTTCTCTAATCAATAGTGATTTAGAGCATTTTTTCATATGCTTATAGATATCTTTAATTTCTACCTCTGAACATTGCCTGTCCATATCCTTTGACCCTTTATCAATTGAATGACTTGTATTCTTATAGATTTGACTCAATTCTCTGTATATTTCAGAATTGAGGCCTCTTTCAGAGACACTGGTTGTAAAAATTCTTTCCTAATATTCCACTTCCCTCTTAATCTTGGTTACGTTGGCTTTGTTTGTACAGAAACTTTTCAATTTAATGTAATCAAGATTTTCCATTTTGCATTTTATGATGCTTTCAAACTCTTGTGTGGTCATAAAGTCTCCCCTTCTCCATAAATCTGACAGGTAAACTATTCCTTGCTTTCCCAGATTGCTTACAGTATCACCCTTTGTACCTAGATCATGCACCCATTTAGACTTGATTTTAGTATACGGTGTTAGATAATGGTCTATGCCCAGTTTCTGCTATACTGTATTCCAGTTTTCCCAGCAGTTTTTGTCAAATAGTGAGTTTTTATCCCAAAAACTGAGGTCTTTGCGTTTATCAAACAGTACTATAGTCACCTACTGCTGAGTCTCATGTACACAATCTATTCCATTGATCCACTACTCTATTCCTCAGCCAGTACCAAGTAGTTTTGATGACTGCTGCTTTATAACACAAATTAAAATCTGGTATGGCTAGGCCACCTTCTCTAGCATTTCTTTTCATTAATTCCTTCAATATTCTGGACCTTTTGTTCTTCCAAATAAACTTTGTTACTATTTTTTTCTAGCTCTACAAAGTGTTTGGTATGGCATTAAATATGTAATTTAATTTAGGTAAAATTGTTACTTTTATTATATTAGCTCAACCCAGCCATGAGCAAATGACGGTTTTTTTTTTCCAATTAGTTAGATCTGACTTTATTTGTGTGAAAAGTGTTTTGTAGTTTTGTTTATATGGGTCCCCTATTTGTTTTGGCAGGTAGATTCCTGAATATTTTATAATATCTACAGTAACTTTAAATGGGATTTCTATTTCTATCTCTTGTTGTTGGATTTTGTTAGAAATACACAGGAATGCTGAGGATTTGTGTAGGTTTATTTTATATCCTTCAATTTTGCCAAATTTATTTATTGTCTCAAGTAGTTTTTTTTATTTCTCTAGGATTCTCTAAGCATATCATCATATCATCTGCAAAGAGTGATAGCTGAGTCTCTTCTTTGCCTAATTTGATTCCTTCGATTTCTTTTTCCTTCTCTAATTGCTACTTCTAACATTTCTAGTAACCAGATTGAATAAGAGGGGTGATAGTGGGCATCCTTGTTTCACCCCTGATCTTATTGGAAATGCTTCTAGTTTATCCCCATTACATGTAATACTTGCTGATGGCTTCGAATAGATGCTACCTATTATTTTAAGGAAAGCTCCATTTATTCCTATACTTTCTAGTGTTTTTAATGGATGTTAGATTTTGTCAAAAACCTTTTCTGCATCTATTGAGATAATCATATGGTTTCTGCCAATTTTGTTGTTGATATGATCAATTAATACTAATAGTTTTCCTAATATTGAACCATCCTTGCATTCCAGGAATAAATCCTATCTGATAAAAATGTATTATTCTTGTGATAAGTCGCTGTAGTCTTTTAGCTAATATTTTATTTAAAATTTTTGTACCTGTATTCATGAGGGAAACTGGTCTATAATTTTCTTTCTCCATTTTGTGTCTTCCTGATTTAGGTATCAGTACAATATTTGTGTAATAAAAAGAATTAGGTAGGACTCCTTCTTCACCAGTTTTCCCAAATAGTTTGTACAGTATTGGGATCAATTGCCCTTTAAATGTTTGATAGAATTCACTAGCAAATCCATCTGGCCCTGGAGATTTTTTTCCTAGGGAGTTCATTGATGGCTTGTTTGATTTCTTTTTCTGAGATGAGGTTATTTAAGTAATTTACTTCCTCTTCAGTTAATCTGGTCAACTTATATTTTTGTAAATATTTATTCATTTCACTAGGATTGTCAAATTTATGTGTATACAATTGGGCAAAATAATCCCTAATTATTGTTTTAATTTCCTCTTCATTGGAGGTAGATTCACCCTTTACATTTTTGATACTCAAAATTTGATTTTCTTCTTTCTTTTTTTATCATATTGACTAAAAGTCTACCAATTTTATTCATTTTTTTAATAAAACTAGCTCTTAGTTTTATTTATGAATTCAATAGTTTTCTTAATTTCAATTTTATTAATCTCTCCTTTGGTTTTCATTATTTCTAATTTAGTATTTAATTAGGGATTTTCAATTTGTTCTTTTTCTAGCTTTTTCAATTGCATGCCCAATTCATTGACCTCCACTTTCTCTAATTTATTCATGTATGCATTCAGGGATACAAAACTTCCCCTAAGAACTGCCTTTGCTGCATTCCACAAGTTTTGGTATGTTGTCTCATTACTGTCATTCTCTTGAATGAAGTTACTGATTGCTTCTATAATTTCTTGTTTGATTCATTCATTCTTTAGGATTAAATTATTTGGTTTCCATTTAGTTTGTAGTCTATCTTTCCATGGCCCTTTATTGCATATGATTTTTATTGCACCATGATCTATGAATGATACATTTAATATTTCTGCCTTTTTGCACTGAATTGTGAGGTTTTTGTGCACTAGTACATGGTCAATGATTTTTGTGTATGTGCCATGTACCCCTGAGAAGAAGGTATATTCTTTTATATCCCCATTCAGTTTTCTCCAGAGATCTTTCATGTCTAGCCTCTCTAAAATTCTATTTGCCCCCTTAACTTCTTTCTTATTTATTTTGAGGTTAGATTTATCAAGTTCAGAGAGGGGAAGACTGAGGACCCCAATTAGTATAGTTTTGCTATTTTTTCCTCTAATTCCCTTGACTTCTCCTCTAGGAATTTGGATGCTATACCACTTGGTGCATGTATATTAAGTAATGATATTGCTTCATTCTTGATGGTGCCTTCTAGCAGGATATAGTTTCCTTCCTTATCTCTTTTAATTAGATCTATTTTTGATTTTGCTTTATCTGAGATAAAAATTGTTACCCCTGCTTTTTTTTTTCTTTAGCTGAAGCATAATATATTCTACTTCAGCCTTTACCTTTACCCTGTGCATATTCCCTTGTTTCAAATGTGTTTCTTGTAAAGAGCACGTTGTAGGATTATGTTTTTTAATCCATTCTGCTATCCGCCTCCATTTTATGGGAGAGTTCATCCCATTCACATTCACAGTTATGATTACTATCTGTCTTTCCCTCCATCCTGTTCCATTCCCTATTTATGTTTTTGTTTCTTCCTTCTCCCTTCCCCTCCTTAAGAGTTTCCCTTTTGACTACTGCCTCCCTCAGCATTCCCTCCCTGTGCCCCACCTCTTTACCTGCCCTCTCCCCTTACTACTATTTCCCTCCCTTCTAACCACCACCTCCCTTTTTACCCCCCTCCTTACACCTCCTTCTGCTGTAGGGCACAATGGATTTTCATACTTAATTGGAGTATGTTATTCCCTCCTTGAACCCAAACTGATGAGGGTAAATTTCCTACAGTGCTCCTCTCCCTCCCTCCTTTCCCTTTATTATAATGAGTTTTTGTATCTTTTCATGTTAGAATCCTAAACTTAACTGATTATGTTGATCTGTCTTTGAACCAGAGCCAATGAGAATAAAGTTCATATGATGTTCATCTCCCTCTCTCCTTCCCCTCTGCTATACTATATTTTTATGCCTCTTTGTATGGCATAGTTTACCTTTTTCTGCCTCATCCTTTCCTTTTCTCCCATTACAATACCTTTGTACCCCTTAAATAAGTTTTTTTTTTTATCATCAGGCTAGTTCATTTATACCCACACCCTCTATCTATGTATATCCCTTTTAAATGTGGCAATAATTATATAAATTTCAATACTGACATGTATCCATTTCTCATATAGGGATGTAAACAGTTTGCTCTTATTGAATCCCAAGTTATGTGCATATATTTATGCATGTGTGTGTGCATGTATGTGTGTGTGTGAGTGTGTGTTTTCCTTGTTTATCTTTTTATGTCTTTCTTGAGTCTTGTATTGGAGATCAAATTTTCCATTGAGCTCTGGCTTTTTCATCAGGAAAGTCTGGAAATTTCTTATTTCATTAAGTGACAATCTCCTTGCCTGAAATATTATGCTCAGTTTTCCCAGGTAGTTGATCCTTGGTTGCAGCCCTAGCTCTTTTGCTCACAAAATATCAAATTCCAATCCCTCCAATCTTTTAATGTAGAAGCCACTAGGTCCTGTGTAGTTCCTGTGTAGTCCTGTGTAGGTCCTGACTGTAGTTCCATGATATTTCAATTGTTTCTTTTTGGCTGCTTGCAGTATTTTCTCCTTGACCTTGTAATTCTGAAATTTGGCTATTATATTTCTTGGAGTTTTCAATTTGGGATCTCTTTCAGAAGGATTCTGGTGAATTCTTTCAATAACTATTTTACCCTCTGATTCTAGGATCTCAGGACAGTTTTCTTTCATAATTTCTTAGAGGATGTTGTCCAGGATGCTTTTTCCATCATGGTTTTCTGGTAGACCAATAATTCTTAGGTTATCTCTCCTGGATCTATTCTCCAGGTGAGTTGTTTTTCCAGTGAGATATTTTACACTTTCTTCTAATTTTTCAATCTTTATGTTTTGTTTGACTCACCCTTGATGCATTATAGAGTCCTTAGCTTCAATTTGGCTGATTCTAATTTTTAGTGAATTTTTTTCCTTGGTTAGTTTTTTATGCTCCTTTTCCATATGTTCAGTTTTCATTTATAGGAAGGTATTTTCTCCATGAAGATTTTGAACATCCTGTCCCAGTTCACCAGTTTTACTTTTTAAGGATTTGTTTTCTTCAGTGAGTTTTTTTTTTCCAATTTGGTCACTGTAGATTTAAATTTATCTTCTACCTCTCTAATTTGGCTTTTAAAATCTTTCTTGAGTTCCTCCAAGAATGCTTTTTGGGCTTGAGATGAGTTCATATTTCCTTTTGTGGTCTCAGGTGTGAGTATAGAGTCCATGTTGTCCTCTGAATTTGGTTGTTCTTGCTCACTCTAATAGGATTGTATTGCTATTGATTTCACAGATTCCTTCTTGCCCATTGTGATTGCCTGTGTCCTGAATTTTTAGAGTGGATATCTGCTTCTAGGGTACAGATGTACCATGCTTCTTAGGCTGGGAGATAGGGTTTTGGTTGTTAACTTTGTGTGCTGTAGCCTCTGGGTGACTAGACTGAGGCCAAGGCCAGGGTTCTCAATATTTCCCCTGAGTTACCCTGAGGTTCAGAGTAACCTGTGGGGGAGGGGTGGTCTAGTCACTTTAGGTTTCCACCTCTATGCCTCTGGGCTACAGCTCAGGCAGGCTTGGCACCTGGTGGCCGCCAGTACTGGTGACTGCAGATTCCCTTGGTGGTACTAAGGCACACCTGGGCTTGTGTTGTTATCACTTGCTGGCTCTACCACCACCCCTTGGGCTTTGGGAGCTCCTGCTTGTCAGCTGAGGTGGGGCTTATTGGGACACCTTCTATCTTTCACTTCAGACTCTGTTCTGCTTCAGTTACACCTTTCCTCACTGTCTCGCAAGCCTGAGGCTATTTCCACTAATTCAGGATTTTACTCTGGGTGGGCCATTTATCTTTGGGTTTTCTGGATCAGGAATGGGGAATCAGAGCATCTATGTTTTACTTAGCCATCTTGGCTCTTGGAAGATCAGGTATAGGTCATTTTTAAACATCCAGGTTGTGGGCTGGTAGCCCCTGGAGAAGCTGTTGTTGTTGCTGCAGGCCCTGCAATTTCTCTTACCCAGCTCTGACCAATTCTCAGTCCTGCAGTGAGATGGCTGCAAATCACCCTTGAGGTGGGCGAGTCTGCTGGCTGGGGCTCCTTCTCACTCTGCTGTAGTCTACTGTCAGGTCCACACTGGTGCAGCCCCCACGTGTTTCATGCTCCCCCTGACTAGACCTACGTGGGCACTTTTCTGGTCTGGGAATCTTCCATGTTCCATCTTCCAATGGATTCTATCACTGTAAAAACCATTCAGATTCACTTTTGAAAGTTTAGTGACAGAATTGATGAAGGAGCTTAGAAAAGTTCCTGCTTCCTTTCTGCCACCTTGGCTCTGCACCTTCCCCTTCCTGTATTTGGACATCTTTCTCTCTATTAACCATGTGGGCAAGATTAAGAGGTGTGGACTGATGTATAAAATGATCGTATATGCATATATATGTATATGTGTATATGTGTGTGTATTCAAAATTAGCAAAAGATCTCACCCAAAGATTGTTGACTCATTAAATAAATTCACGACAACCTAGAAATGGGATTTAGCGTCATGCCTTTAACCTTGTTTGGTCCAACTAGGACCCATGTGCTATGAGGAATGTTTGTAGTAATTGTGTGTTTAGTCTGGGGAAACAAAAGCATGTAAGAAAATCATGATTTCTACCTACATTCAAATATTTGAAAGGATGGTGTGACCTGTAGAAGAGGGATTACATTGTTCTTCTTGGACCCAGAGAGCAGAACTATGACAAATCAATGCCAGTTGCAGGTGGATAGATTTTCATTCACTGCATAGCAGAAGTCCTCTGAATTAGAGCTGTCTGAAAATGGAATGAGCCTCTAAAAGAGAGAGAAATCCTTGTCACTGGAGGTCTTCCCACAGATGTTAGATAGAAAATTGTCAGAAATTGTTATCCACAGAAGAGCTATATATTTATATGGAGAGTATATTTCATATGTTCTACGCCCACATTATATGCCATCTCCTATCAAGTCTACCCTGAATATGTTGGGGGTCAACATTCTAGGGCTGGTCACTAAAGTACCTGAAATCTGACCACACTAATTAAAGTTATCATTTTGCTCCAGAGAAAGGGAAAAGTATCTGATGTCATTTATCAGGCAGATAGAACATAAGAGAAATTCTTGCTTCAACAATGAGTGTACAGATCCAGCAGCAATTGAGACTTATCCATCATGTGGACTATCAGGGGAAATCCCCTGCTCAGAACAAACATAGAAATCTATCAAAAAGGACTCCTGTATAATGAAAACAGAATTCTTAACATCAATACTAAAATATAAGATGTACGATTGTTCTTGAAAAGAAGATGACTGTGTATCACCAATTGATACGGGTGCTGTGCCTAGCAGGACATGGTATGCAGTCACCTGAGAAGAATAGAAAAGACAAGGAATGTTATTTGGCCCACTAGGAAAAGAGAAAAGGAGAAAGGAAGGAGGGAAGGAGAAAGGAGAAAAGAGAGAGACAGACAGACAGAGACAGAGAGCAAGAGAGAGAGACAGAGACAGAGAGAGAAGGAAGGAGGAAGAGACCCCCTCAAGACAGAGACCTCCCAAGTTTGATATCAAACTGCTTCCCTGCTCAGCTCAAAGAGAGAAAAGAGGGCAAAGTAAAAATAGAAGAAATGTATATTTCAAAGTCCTACCTATTGCTCTCTTTCAAGACAGTCTGCATGCTCCTGTTTATATTTGTGCTTGCTGGGATGTAGGCTGGATTCTCAGCTCCGCCCCTGAATGTGAGGCAATATCTTATTTTTTATGTTCTAAGTTCTGCCACCCCTGGAAGTCAGTGGAGGTATGAAGATGACATATCCTTTCCAAGGAAGGAGTCAGTTTTGAATCCAGAAAGCCCCTCCCCATTAATAAACAGAAAAAAGTCTCTTCAATCTAGTCTGCATAACTGATTGTGGGCCATAGTTTTAAATCAAGGGGGTCCTGCCTTAGTAATAAATTGACCATCACCCCCAAATCATCAGCCCATGACCCTCTGAAGACCACAAAGTCCTAAAAGCTGCTAGCTAACTTGAATTCAGTGAAAAGGGGATGGAAGAGGGGGCAACATATTATCTTATCCTTCCTTCGTTCCAAACAGCTAGAAGGTAATTTGCTGTCAGTTGTTAACTACAATAGCGCCAAGGATGGCTGAGCAAGCAGACTCATAACAAGATATTGTAGAGGGAATTCATCTATCAGGTAGGGGTTTGGACTAAATGACTCTAAAGCCCCATCCAATTCAATTCAACAAAAATTTATTAAATACCTCCTGGTTGTAGAGAACTGGGTTAGGTATCAGGACAGATACAAATATAAACAAGATATATAAAATAAGGTAATATTTGTAAAATGATTTGCAAATCTTAAAGCATATATAAATACTGGCTAGTACAGTGTTATAATTATAATCTCTGCCAATATAAGCTTCTTGGATTCCATAATTCTTTGCTACATCACAGGATTGTTTTGAAGATCAAGTAAGAGAATTTACATGAAATACTTTGAAACATTTAAAATCCTATAGAGACATGAGATATCTTTACTCTCCTAGGAGTAGGAAATGGGACCAGATAAAAAGCCATGGAGTTATTTATAATTGCTTTTTCTTTCTTTCCCTCTGGACAAAAATGGAAGCTAGACCACTAAATGTCTTCCTCCTTCCAACTCCATTTCACTGTAGCTCTACCCTCCTGCCCAGATTAATATACTTTCTCCTTTCCTCATTTCCTTTGCCCTTTCTTTCCATCCTATCAAAGCAGGTGGGGAAGGGATTGAAATTTGATCTATGGTTGCCATGTACAGGTCAAGAGCAGAAGTAAGCAATATGCTGTATGAGCAAATCACTGTAACTTTCCTGGACAGTGCATGGTACTCTAAAGAATAGAGGAAAGGAGAAAGCATAGGAAATTACTCACAGAGTGATGTAGCACCCAGAATAATGAATAATGAATCTGTTTTTCCTCCTATGGATAAATCAAAGACAAATCCATTTTTCACTTCGGTGTTGGTCAAGTGATCCCACATACTTTTCACTGGGCCTTTGGATGGAATTGTTTAGAGGTAGTTTCTTTTCTGATTGGTTTTTAAATACCATGTTTAGGGTCCTAGGAGACCGGCAAAGTATTTCAACTCCAGAAACCTTGAGCATATAATATTAAGGATAAAACATTAAGAAATTAATCCACCAAAATCACAATCAAATTAGCCACAGCAAAGGATATAATCCAGCAGAGTAGCCAGAAACCCTAAAGAGATGCAGGCAGGTGCTCAATCAAAACCACAGTGGATAGACTTGCACAAAATAATGAAGAGTGAAATGAACAGAACCAAGAGAAAATTGTGTATAGTAACAGCAATATTGTTTTAACAACAACTTTGAGTGATTAAATCATTTTGACTACTATAAATAGCCAAATTAACTACAAAGGATCTGTGAAGAAAGGCACTATCTGCATCCAGAGAAAGAACTGATAAATAGAAGTATATATAGACAAATTTTACTTATATATGTTCATTTCCACATCTATAAAATGAGTTAAAAAAAAAAAAAGAAGAATCTTTGCCAAGAAAATCTCAAATGGGATCACAGAGTCAAATGTGACTGAAAACGACTGAACAATAACACAACAGTGACCACATATCTTTCCATTGTCTTTTTGTTCCCCAACAATGGCGATTCTTCAGAGTTCATTATGTCCCACGATTCAGAGCCCTGGAAAAGCACATAAAAATAGAGGCAACATGGTTAGAGGCTAGAAAACCAGCTTTAAAGATAGGTTGACCTGATTCAAATCCTGCCTTTGACATGTGTTTCCATTTTATCTTTCAATGCCCTGGTTCAAGTCTCAAAGTTGAGGCACTTAGGGGCATAGTAGGTAGAGAGTGGACTCTGGAGACAGTATGACCTAAGTTCAAATTCAGTTTCAAAAACTTGCCAGTTGGGGCAGCTAGGTGGTGCAGTGAATAGAGCACCCGCCCTGGAGTCAGGAGGACCTGAGTTCAAATGTGGCCTCAGACACAACACTTATTAGTCATGTGACTTTGGGCAAGTCACTTAACCCCAATTGCCCTCAAAAAAAACACCCCCAAACTTACCAGTCGTGTGACCCTAACCTCTGTCTGTCTCAGTTTCCTAAACTGTAAAGTAAGCATAATAATAGTACTTACCTCCCAGGGTTGTTGTGAGGATCAAATGAGATATTTATAAAGTGTTTAGCAAAGTGCCTGGGATCTATTAGATGCTTAATAAATGCTTGCTTCTTTCCTTTCTAAGTTTAAAAGAAATTAAAGAAAAGGTACGACCAATACCGGTAAAGGGAGATTACTCAAATAGAAGTTATAGATAAGAATGAAATCAAAAGTCCAGTCCCAACCTAATAGAAGAATGAGAGGAAATTAATATTAAAATACAATTAACCAACCATATATAAAGTATTTATCACATGCAATGATCAGCGCTGTGGATATAGCAATGAAAATCAAATCATCTCTACCTTTTAGGAACTTATATTTTATGGAGGGGTATGGGATATGTAGAGTATATACAGTATAGACATGAGAAATTAAATACAAAGCGATTTCAAGGGGGAGAGAGTAACAGTAATTTAGGGAATTATGATAGATCTTGGGAGGAGGAGGTGATATAGATTTATTTGAAGAAAGCTGAGTTCTAAAAGGAGTTGAGGAGGAAATGCATTATTGATATGGGCAGCAACTTGCACAAAGGTGAATAGGTGAGATGCAAATTGCTCTGTATCCTTTGACTAGAGAGAATGCAGAAGTGAGAAAAATATGAATGCAGTGAAAAGTGGGTGAAAGCCAGATAGTGGAAGATTTAAATGCTAGGCTGAGGATTTTGTATTTTATTTTATCCTACAAACAAAATAAACTAATGTAGACTTTTGTAGAAGGAGAAATTGGGTAATGACATGGTCAGATCTATGTCATAGGAATAGAAATTTGGCTAATGTGTGGAATAAGTATTTTATAGAGAAGAGAATTGAAACAACAAGGCTTTTGTACTAATCCAGACAAGAAGTGGTGTGATACTTTTATTGTTTTTTTGTTTGTTTGTTTTGGGTTGTATTTTTTAAGTCTTATTAATGTGTTTCATTGTTATATATTACTCCCACTCTTTGAAAGGTTTCTTATAACAAAACCATTAAGTAAAACTAATAACATGGTGACTTCAGATAAAAGTGCATGCAACATTCTCTACCTATATCCCTCTACCTTTCTATTTTAATTGGTTTTTTTAATTAACAGAAATTTCCCTGTCACCTTTTATTTCATTGGGGAAAAAATAAAATAAAATCCTTGTAACAAATATGCATAGTCAAGAAAAACAAGAAAAACAAATTCTATCTTTGTATGCAAAATATAGATAAATAGATGGATTGATAAATGTCTCATTCTGCACCCTAAGTTCATCACCCCTCTATCAAGAAGATTTTCTTCATCATCAGTTCTTTGATATCAAGATTATAATTGTATTGATCCTAATTCTTAGATCTTTCCAAGTTGTGTCTCTTTACTGTTAATTATTGTGGTGCTGTTCATTGGGGCAGCTAGGTGGTGCAGTGGACCTGGAGTCAGGAAGATCTGAGTTCATATCCAGCCCCAAACACTTAATAGTTGTGTGACCATGAACAAGTCATTTAACCCATATTTTCCTTAGTTCCTTATCTGTAAAATGGGGACAAACTGGAGAAGGAAATGGCAAATCACTCCAGTTTCTTTGCTAAGAAAACTCCACCAACAAAGTCCATGGAGTCACATAGAGTCAGACATAACTGAACAACATCTGCTTATTTCACTAGGCATAAGTTCAAATAAATCTTTCCATATCTCTTTGAAATTATTTATTTCTTCACTTCTTAGATAATAATAACAATAATAATAATAATAATAACAATAATAATAATATTCCATTACATTTATAGCATACAATTTATTTAGTCACTTTCTCAAGTGATTGGTATCCCTTTAATTTCTAGTCTTATTCTTTCTTTATCACCACAAAAGAAGCTGCAATAAGTATTTTTGTAAAGGGTCACACAACTAGAAAATTGCTCTTCCAGGATTTGGTCTCAGTTCTGCTGGTTTTAGATTTAATACTGTTTCTCATTATGTCATGTTGCTGTAGGAGTGGCTAGAGTCATAGAAAATGTATCATATCTGTTATATTTAATAAAAAGAAAACCTGCTACATAAGGGAGTAGAGGAATTTGAGAAAAAAAAAGTTGAGTTGCATTTATCAAAGTTCAAAAAACCCTTCACACACTGGAAACTAGAGGTTCTAAATTAAAGTCAGAGTGGAGAAAATAGAATGGATATGAAAGATAATTGGAAGTTGAAATTATGGAAATTGGTAAATGATTGGGCAAGGGGTTTAAGGGATCTAATGTTATTTGGATATAAGATCTTCCCCACACATCAATAGGCCTCATGTGGAGCCCATTAAGGGTAGCTTGCTTAGGGAAGGCTTGCTTATAGGAAGACTTTCTCACCTTTATTTGTCCTTTCCCCTGACTACTAATATGGAAAGGCTCTCTTGACCCAGGGATGTATGTAAAGTGTATAGTTGATTCAGGTACTCAGAGCCCTGTCTGTTGGTCTTTATTTCTCTGCTTGTATTTTCTCTGTTTTTATTTTCTCTGAAGTTCAGGGTGCTGACTTTTCCCCTGAACTAGTGAATGTGATTTAAAAAGATTGTGGACCCTTTAAGCAGCTATCTATCTTTCCTAGAAAAGCAGATCTAAGAACCTGTGCTAGCAGCCGTCCTGGGTATGCCAGTGTGGTTGCTACTACAAGAGAGTGGAAAGAGAGAAAGACGAGTCTAAGATTGTGGCCCTGGGCAGTTATAAGGATGGTTATGCTAGCAACAGAAATAGGGAAGTGTGGAGGAGGGATGGGCCTTTTGTGGCAATGAGCAACTTGGTACGTTCATAACCTTTATACTTTTCATTGAATGTTATTCAAACCTATCTCTTCCTCCTATTCAGTTCTGGACATTGAATTGTCTATTAGTAATACTTGTCGAAGACACATGTATTAATAGTTTAATTTAATGGATTACCCTTCCTTTTATTTGTCTTAAATATATGACTTATGTAAAATGGGAAGAAACTAATTATTTTCTCTTATCCTCATAGAGTTTTTATGGATTCAGTATGGAATGGGAGAAAGAATCCTATGATATCCTTCAGTATTTATCAAGAATTTAATAGTTACACATCAAGCCAGGAAGTAAGAAGGGATCAGAGGCATATCTTTTAAACTTTTAGCTCACTAGTGTATCCTGGGAGAAAGAAAAACTCCATGAAATCAGATATAACTCAAAATCCACTCTCCTTCATACGCTGCCTTCTTTTTCCTTTCTCCTTTCTCTTTTACCTCCAGAATGATAATCCATCATACAATATAGAAACTGTAGTACAAAGTAGTACAACCAGAGCAGGAAAGATAGTGGAGAAAGCCAAATAGGAACCCTATTTATTAGTCAAATAAGGGAACACCTTGAAAGGGACCAAAGATCCAATTTTCACTTGTGAGACCAGACTAGGACAAGAGATATAGTGACAAAGTACCCAAGACAGGAATGGAGAAAGAGATGAGCAATTTGAAGAATGGTCCTAAGTAAAGAATGAATTGAATTTGATCCTTCCTGCCTGAGTCTTCTTCTCTGGAGAAAATGGTTTGTAAACTATTATGGAAAGAGTGTCCACCTTAATAAGACCAGAGATTCATCAAAGTATTGTCAAAGTATCCTTTTTTAACCCTATCCTCCACCAAAATAGACAAATTTACTCTGTTTCTATGTTACCCACCTAAATGATGATTAATGGTCCTTAGTTACTCACTGAGGTAGAGTTATAGAATTGTGGGAATTTTTAAAGGCACACTGTCCAATCCCACTCCAAAACATGGTCCTGTCATTCTATAGCTTTCTGCCATTGCTTGAATTGACTCCAGTGTTAAAATTTTCACAACTTCCCAAGATAATTTAATCTGTATCCTTGGACATCCTATAAGTAGGTATTCTGAATTAATTCATCCTTGTACCTCTCACCATAGCTCCATTGGTACCTTTCTTCATTTTTTCTTAAATAATATTTTCCCCCCAGTTACATATCAAAAATTTTAGTTTTCATTTTTACAAGATTTTAAGTTCCAAATTTTTCTCCCTCCCTACCCTCCCTTTTTCTGAAGATGGTAGACAGTTTGATGTAATTTATGCATGTACTATCATGTAAAAATATTTCCATATTAGTCACAGTTGTGAAAGAAGAAACAGATCAAAAGGAAAAAAAGTGAGAAAGAATAAAGTGAAAAATGCTTTCATTTGAATTCAGTTCTTTATCTGGATGTGGATAGCATTTTCCTTCATGAGTCTTTTTTATTCATCTTGGGTCATTATGTTGCTGAGAAGAGCTGAGTCATACATAGGTGATCATCACACAATATTGCTGTTACTGTGTACAATGTTTTCCTGGTTCTGCTCATTTCATTTTATATCAGTTTGTACAGGTCTTTCTAGGTTTTTCTGAAATCTGCCTGGTCATTTCTTATTGCACAACAGTATTCCATTACTTTCATTCAATTTCCAATACCTTGCCACCACAAAAAAAGGTTGCTGTAAATATTTTTGCACATGTAGGATCTTATCCTTTTCTTGTGATCTCTTTAAGATACAGACTTAGTAGTAGTATTGTTGGACCAAAGGGTACACACAGTTTGGTTGCCCTTTGAGCATAGTTTCAAATTGCTCTCCAGAATGCTTGAATGAATTCACAACTCCACCAACAGTGCATTTGTGTCCCAATTTTTCCATATCTTCGCTAGCATTTATCATGTTCCTTTTCTGTCATTAGTCAATCTGATAGGTGTGAGCTGGTACCACAGAACTCTTTTAATTTGCATTTCTCTAATCAAAGGTGAGTTAGAGTACTTCTTCATTTTCCTAAAGCTTTTGGTTTCTTCATCTGTTCATAAACTTTGACCATTTATCAATTAGGTATTCTTACAAATTTGATTCAGTTCTCTATATATTTGAGAAACTTTTATCAAAGACACTTGTTGTAAAAAATATTTCCTATTTTTCTGCTTTCTTTCTAGTCTTAGTTGCATTGCTTTTGTTTGTACAAAGGCTTTTTAATTTAATATAATAAAAATTATCTATTTTACATTTTGCAATGCTTTCAGTCCCTTGTTTGGTCATGAATACTTGCCCTGACCATAGATTTCACAGGTAAATTATTCCTTGCTCTTCTACTTTGCTAATGCCGTCTCCCCTTATAACCATAATACTAAAGGTCTGTCATATCTAACTTTTCTAATATTCTACTTACCTCCTTAGTTTCTTTCTTGTTTCTCTTTGGTTGGATTTATTGCACTCTGAAAGGGGATGGTTGAGGTCCTTCACTAGTATAATTTTGCTGTCTATTTGTTTCTTAATTCACTTAATTTCTCCTTTAAGAATTTGGATGTTGGGGTAGCTAGGTGTTGCTGTGAATCGAGTACCAACCTTGGAGTCAGGAGGACCTGAGTTCAAATCTGGCCTCAAACACCTAACATTTACTAATCATGTGACCTTTGGCAAATCACTTAACCCCAATTGTCCTGCCTCCCTCCCCCTCCAAAAAGCAAATAATAATAATATTTTGGATGTTATACCACTTGGTGCATGCATATATGTTTAGTATTGATATTGCTTTAGTATTGATATTGCTTCATTGTCTATGGCACCTTTTAGCAAGTTGCAGTTTCCTTCCTTATCTCTTTTAATTAGGTCTATTTTTTCTTTTACTTTGAGATCAGGATTGTTACACCTGCTTTTTTTTTAACTTCAGCTGAAGCATAATAGATTCTGCTCCAGTAACTTACTTTTACTCTGTGTGTGACTCTCTGCTTCAAGTGTGTTTCTTGTAAATAACGTATTGTAGGATTCTGGCTTTTGATCCACTCTGCTATCTGCTTCCATTTTATGGGAGAGTTCATCTCATTCACATTACAATACATTATGATTACTGCCTATGTATTTCTCTCCATTCTGTTCTTCCTCCTGTCTGTCCCCTCTCTCCTTTTACCCTTTTCCTCCTCACCGTGTTTTGCTTCTGTCTACCACCTCCCCTGATCTACACTCCCTTCTGTCAGTCCCCATCCTGCCTCCTACTTCCCTGTCAGGTAAGATAGATTTCTAGCTTCAACTGATTGCATATATGATTCCCTCTTTGAGCCAATACTGACAAGAGTGAGGTTCAGGTGATGCTTGTCACCTACCCTCCCATCTTGCCCTCCACTGTAATAGGTATTTCTCACTTCTTCTTGTGAAATAATTTACCCCATTCTTCATCTCCCTTACTTCTGCATCCATTGTTGTCCTCTTACCCATCCCTTAATTTTGTTTTTCATGTCATTCCCTCAAATTCATCTTATATCCATAATTTCTCTCTAGATATATTCCTTCTAGCTGTACTATTAGTGATACAATTTTTTTTTTAAAGAATTGCAAGTATCATCTTCCAGTGTAGGCATATAAACAGTTTGATTCTATTGAATCCCTTATGTTTTCTCTTCCCTTTTAACCTGTTTATATTTCACTTGGGTATGGATATTGGAAGTCACATTTTTGGTTTAATTCTGGTCTGCTGCTTATGAAAGTTTGAAATCCTTCTATTTCATCACATGACTATTTTCCCCTTGATATATTATGCTTAATTTTGCTGTGTAAGTGATTCTTGGATGTAGTCCTACTCCTTTGCTTTCTAGAATATCATATTCCATGACCTCAGCTCTTTAATTGTTAAAGCTGTCAAGTCCCATGTAATTATGACTATGGCTCCCCAATATTTGAATTGTTTCTTTTTGACCACTTGTTATATTTTTTTCCTTGACCTCATAGTTCTGAGATTTGGCTTTAATGTTCCTTGGAGTTTTATATTGGGTTCTCTTTCCTGAGGTGTTGAATTCTTTCAATGCCTATTTTGTCCTCTGGTTCCAAGACATCAGGACAGTTTTCCTTGACAATTTCTTGAAAGATACTGTGTAGGTCCTCCTTTTTATTATGGCTTTCAGGTAGTCTAATGATTCTAATATTTTCTCTCCTAGAGCTATTTTCAAGGTCAGTTGTTTTTCCCATGAGTATTTTATATTTTCTTCCATTTTTTTTCATTCTTTTGAATTTGTTTGGTTGATTCTTGATATCTCATAGTCATTAGCTTCCACTTGCTCAATTCTAACTTTTAAGGTACTGCTTTCCTCAATTACTTTTTTGTACTTTTTTTTTTCCATTTGGCCCTCTGCAGTCTTTAAAGAGTTGGGTATTTTTTCCTGCTTTCCTCAATTACTTTTTTGTACTTTTTTTTTTCCATTTGGCCCTCTGCAGTCTTTAAAGAGTTGGGTATTTTTTCCCCCTGTGGATTTTTGTATCTGCTTTTCCATTTGGTCAATTCTACTTTTTTAAGCAGTTTTCCAAGCTGTTGACTCTTTTTTCATTTTTCTATTCCATCAGTCTAATTTCTTTCCCTCTTTTTTCTTCTACCTCTCTTATATGATTTTTAAACTCTTTTTTGAGCTCTTCTATGAGTTCATTCTGTGTGTGAGATGACTTGCCATTTTTCTTTGGGGTTTTGCCCATAGGTGTTTTGACATTGTTATCCTCTTCTGGATTTGTGTCTTGGTCTTTCCTATCACTATAAGAAATTTATATAGTCAGATTATATATTTTGTTTTGTTTTTTGCTCATCTTTTTTTGGGGGTGGGGAGGAGTTTTTTCCTTTTTTTTAATTTGAGTTCTTAACCCAGGGTGAAAGGGGTACTGTTTCAGGCTTCTTGTGCCAGTGACTGCAGGCCTTGGCTGTTTACTTGGTGTTACACTGATGCTGCCCTGAGGCCCCTGGGGAACCTTTGTCTCTGGTGCTGTACTAAGGGCATGGGGGTGACTGGCACTGCTGAAGGTTGTAGGGTTCTGGCAGCTTACCTGGTGCTGAGTTGGGGTCATAGTGGAGATGTCTGGCATGTGCTGAGGACCAATGGGGTGTTTTTAGGTTTCCTGAGGGGCTACACTGAAGCACATGGAGGTTTGTCCACTGGAGGATGCCTGTTTCCTCAGGTCTGTGCTGAAGGACACTGAGGTCTAGCCTGTGGAATATGCCTATTTGCCCAGGGCTACACCAAAGCACATGGAGGTCTGGCCTACTTTCTTGTCATGCTGGAGGATGCCCATTTGCTATAGGCTGTGAGGAAGCAAATAGAGGTCTGGCCACTAGAGGATTCCTATTTGCCCAGGGGTACACTGACGCATGTGGAGGTTTCTCCATTGGTACCTTTCAAATAAGCAACAGCTAGATGATGGCATTGGAGGTGAATGATAATGATGGTGATGATGGTGATTATGACGATGATAATGGTGATGATGATGATGTTCATAATAATATATATTTACATAGCACTTACTACATACCAGGCACTATGCTAAGTGCTTTGCAATTATTATCTCATTTGATGCTTACAACAACAACTACTTCTGAAAAGTAAGTGCTTTTACTATCCCCATTTTGTAGGTGAGGGAACTGAGGCAAACAGCCATTAACTGACTTGCTTAGAGTCGCACAGTGGGTAAGTGTCTGAAGCCTAATTTGAACTTAGTTCTTCTTGATCCCAGGCCCAGCCCTTTGTCTACTGTATCACCTAAGGACCTGAGAAATTCATCCAGTCCAACCACCTCATTTTGTAGATGGGGAAACTGAGTAACAGAGAAAGGAAGGCACTTGTTAAGGGCCACATAACTAATAAGCATCAGATCCAGGATTCAGTCCCTGCTCTGCTGTTTCCAAATCCAACATTGTTTGTCATTATGCCACGTTGCTGTAGGAGTAGCTAGAGGAAGTGACTGCGGAGCTTTTAAAAATGTACCATATTTGTCAGGTTTAATAAAAAATAAAACCTAAACCATAAGGGAGCAGGGCATTTGAAGGGAGAAAAATAAGTTAAGTTGCATTTATCAAAGTTCACAAAGCCTTTCACAGACTGCAAATTAGCACTTTGGGCCAAAATGAGGATAAACCACAGGGGACCAACCAGAACCCACACGTCTGGAAACTGAGAATGCCAAACAGAGCTACCCCTCCCTCCTTCTGCTTGGCTGGCAGTGTGAGTTTCCAACAAGCAATTTCTTCACATCATCAAAGTCATAGAGTGTTTTACACCTTTCAATAACACTCAGAATTTGGCAGACTAGAGCCCTTCTGTTTCTCTGCCAATGTGCAATATCACCCTCCTTCCTGGTAATACAGCTTAGTTCCTGTTACTGTACCTCCCAACCCATCAGGAAAATGTAGGCTGCTCCTAAAAGGGAGGGAAGACATGTCAATCCCACTTTATATTTCTGCATGACTAGACTCCATCCTCATCCCAAAGAGGCAGAGAGGGGCCATGACACCAGAATTCGAAACTCGTGGGTGGTCACCATAACTAATTGCAATTGGATTATCAATTCAAAGGATTTGCAGATGGAGGGATTATAAAAGAGCATCTGATGTAACCTACTCATTTGAAAGGTGAGGAAACTGAGGCCCAGAGACAGAAAGAGACTTCTTAAAGGTCAGACAACTAGAAAAGAACAGAACCAATTTTCCATCTCAAATCTTCTGGTGCCAGATCCTGAGATCTTTTATCACATTATCTTGCCTGTGAAGTTCAATACAATAAACACATATTAAACACCCACCATGTGTGACACAAGTTTGCTAGACAATGTAAGAGATAAAAAGCAGAGAATATAAAAATGAAACACAGTTCCTGCCCCCAAAGAGTTTGTAATCCAATCAGAAAGTTAGTCACAAAACAGCAACATCTTGGTAGAAAGTGTTTGGGAGTTTAATATTGCTTCTATGAATTCATCTTGTAAATGAAAATAGTTCTCTCCTTTTCCCCTTCATGCCAGTGAATAAGACCATTTCACTCAGTCGGTTTTGATTTTAAGACCATCTTGAGATTTGCTCAGAATGTATTGTCAGTATGATTATCCTGGGTCAATAGAAATCTCTAAATTAAAAAGAAAAATTCATCCCCTCAATGTTATCCTTTTCTTCCTCAAGTTGATTGCCTTTGTTTATAGAAAAACAAACAACTTTTTCTACTGGAAAGACTGCACTGAGCAATACCTGCAAGTGATTTCCAGGCAAATAAATGATGATGTAAGCATAGCTGAAGGGGAAAAAAAAAGTGTCACATTTGGCTCAGTTTGTCTTTGTCTTTCACCTCTTATCCTGGTGTGTCCTCAATCTTTTCCTTTCCTACCTCTATGCCTTTCAAGATTTTCTTATTGTGCTTCTTCATGCTGACAATGCTTCAGTTCTAGATCTTTCCTTTCCCTCATTCCCATCACATAAAAAGTTACCTGTCCTATGTCACCTCAAAGATTTTCTAGGTGAATGAATATTTTTTTAAATTACCAAGCACTTTCTATATGTAAGGAGGCTAAGCCATAATCTGCCACCTAATTATTAAGGGCTAAGGAGATAATGCCTGATAACATTTTAAAGCTTGCCTGTTCATATCCTTTGACCATTTATCAGTTGGAGAATGACTTGTATCCTTGCAAATTTGACTCTGCTCTCTCTATATTTTAGAAACCGAGCCTTTATCAGAAAAACTAGATGTAAAAATTCTTTCTCAGTTTTCTGCTTCCCTCTCATCATTTCTCATAGCACAATAATATTCCATTACATTCATATACCACAACTTGTTCAGTCATTCCCCAATTGAGGGACAACACCTCAATTTCCAATTCTTTTCAGTCACAGAACGGGCTACAAATATTTTTGCACGTGTAGTTTCTTCTCCCTTTTTTATGATCTCTTTGGAATACAGACCTTATAGTGGTATTGCTGGATCAAAGGGTATGTACAGTTTGATTGTTCTTTCATCATAGTTCCAAATTACTCTCCAGAATGGTTAGATCAGTTTGCAACTCCACCAACAATGTATTAGTGTTCCAATTTTCCCACATCACCTTCAACTTTTATCATTTTCCTTTTCTGTCATATTAGCCAATCTGATAGGTGTGAGGTGGTATTTCAGAGTAGTTTTAATTTGCATTTCTCTAATCAATAGTGATTTAGAGCATTTTTATATGATTATAGATAGCTTTAATTTCTTCATCTGAAAACTGCCTTTCATAACCTTTGACCATTTATTAATTGGGGAATGATTTGTATTCTTACAAATGTGACAGTTCTTTATATGTTTGAGCAATGAGGCCTTTATCAGAAACGCTTGCTGCAAAAACCATTCCCATCTTTCTGTTTTCCTTTTAATCTTGATTGTGGTGATTTTGTTTGTGAAAATATTTTTATTTAATCAAAATTATCCATTTTGCATTTCATAATGTTCTCTCTCTTGTTTGGTCATCAATTCTTTTCTCCATAGATATGACAGGTAAACTATTCCTTGCTCTGCTAATTTACTTATGTTATCACCTTTTATGGGTAAATTCTGTACCCATTTTGACCTTATTTTGATATACAGTGTAGGATGTTGATTTATGCCTAGTTTCTTCATACTATTTTCCAATTTTCTGAGCAGTTTTTGTCAAAATGAGTTCTTTTCCCAGAATCTGAAGTTTTTGGGTTTATCAAATAGTAGATTATGATAATCATTTGCTACTGTGTCTTGTGTACCTAATAGGGTGGGGAACCTGCTGCCTCAATGCCACATGTGGCGTTCTAAGTCCTCAAGTGAAGCCTTTTGATTGAATCCAAACTTCAAAAACAAACACTTGTACCTAATAGTTTTGATTATTGCTGCTTTATAATACAGTTTTAGATCTGGTATGGCTAGGCCATCTTCTTTTGCATTACTTCCTATTAATTCCCTTGTTATTATTTTTTTCTAGTTCTATAAATTATTTTTGTTAGTTTAATTGATATGAAACTGAATAAGTAAATTAATTCAGTTAGAATTGTCATTTTTTTCCTAGATTAGCTTGCCCTACCCATGAGCAATTGACATCTTTCCAATTCTTTAGATCTAACTTTATTTGTGTGAAAAGTGTTTTGTAATTGTGTTCATATAGTTCCTGGGTTTGTCTTGGCAAGTAGACTCCCAAATATTTCATATTGTCTATAGTTATTTTAAGTGGAATTTCTCTATCACTTCTTGCTGAGCTTTGTTGGCAAAATATAGAAATTCTGATGATTTATATGGGTTTGTTTTATATTCTGCAACTTTGCAAAATTTGTTAATTATTTCAAGTAGATTTTTTTTAGCTCATTCTCTAGAATTCTCTAAGAGTACCATCATATCATCTGCAAAGAGTGATAGTTTTATTTCCTCATTGACTAGTGTAATTCCATCAATTTATGTTTCTTCTCTTATTACTAAAGCTAACATTTTTAGTACAATATTGAATAATATTGGTGATAATGGGCATTATTATTTCATCCATGTTCTTATTGGGAAGGCTTCTGGTTTATTTCCTATTACAGATATTGCTTGCTGATAGTTTTAAATAGATGCTGCTTACCATTTTAAGGAAAGCTCCATTTATTTCTATACTGTCAAATGTTTTTAACAGAAATGAATGTTGCAGTTTGTCAAAAGCTTTTTCTGTATCTATTGAGATTATCATATGATTTCTGTTGGTTTCATTATTGATATGTTCAATTGTGTTAATAGTTTTCCTAATATTGAGCCAGTTCTGTATTCCTGGTATAAATCCTACCTGGTCATAGTGTATTATCCTCATAGTAAATTGCTGTATCTCTTTGCTAATATTTTATTTAAAATTTTTGCATCAATATCTGTTAGGGAAATTGGTCTATAATTTTCTTTCTCTGTTTTGGCTCTTCCTGGTTTAGGTACCAGCAAAATATTTGTATTATAAAAGTAATTTGGTAGAACTCCTTCTACACTTATTTTTCCAAATATATAATGTTGGAAGTAATTGTTCTTTACATATTTGATAGAATTCACTTGTAAATACATCTGTCCCTAGGTAATTTTCCTTAAAATGTTCATTGATGGCTTATTCAATTTCTTTTTCTAAAACGGGATTATTTAGGGGTGGCTAGGTGATACAGTGAATAGAACACCAGCCCTGGAGTCAGGAGGACCTGAGTTCAAATTCGGCCTCAGACATTTAATGCTTACTAGCCATGTGACCTTGGGCAAGTCACTTAACCCCAATTGCCATCCAAAAAGCAAAAAATTTTAAAAAATTAAAAATGGGATTATT
This sequence comes from Pseudochirops corinnae, assembly GCA_028646515.1. Lineage (NCBI taxonomy): Eukaryota > Metazoa > Chordata > Mammalia > Diprotodontia > Pseudocheiridae > Pseudochirops > Pseudochirops corinnae. The sequence continues at coordinate 106,280,218 of CM053585.1, read as the reverse complement.
TAAATACTTTATTTCCTCTTCTGTTAATCTGGGCAATTTATATTTTTGTAAATATTCATTCATGTCACTTAGAGCACCAGATTTTTTTTGGCATGCAGTGGGGCAAAATAGCTCCTAATTGTTGTTTTAATTTCCTCTTCATTGGTGGTGAATTCACACTTTTCATTTTTGATACTGGTAATTTGGTTTCCTTCTTTCTTTTTTAAATTTAAATTTACCAAAGATCTATCATTTTATTGGGTTTTTTCCCTAAAACCAGCTCTTAGCATTACTCATTAGTTTAATAGTTTTCTATCTTTTAATTTTATTAATCTATCCTTTGATTTTCAGTATTTATAATTTAGTATTTAATTGAGGATTTTAATGTTTTTAGCTTTTTTAATTGTATGCATAATTTATTGATCTGCTCTTTCTCTATTTTATTCATGGAAGCATTTAGAGGTATAAAAGTTCCCCTGAGTACTGCTTTGGTGGCATACCCCGAATTTTGGCACATTGTCTCATTGTTGTCTTTCTCTAATGAAATTATTGATTGCTTCTTCACCTTCTATTGTTTCATTCTTTTGCTTTTGTTTGACTGATTCTTGATGTTTCATAGAGTCATTGGCTTCCAGTTGCCCAATTCTAATTTTTAAGGAATCATTTTCTTCAGTTGGCTTTTGTGTCTTCTTTTCCATTTGGCCAATTCTACTTTTATTGTTTTCTTCAGTAGATTTTCCACCCCCAATTTGATCAATTCTATTTTTTAAAGAATTGTTTTCTTCAGTCACTTTTTGTGCTTCCTTTTCCAAGCTGTTAACTCTTTTTTTCATAATTCTCTTGAATAACTCTAATTTCTTTTCTCAATGTTTCTTCTCCCTCTCTTACTTGATTTCTAAAATCATTTTTTAATTCTTCCAAGAGGACTTTTTGGCCTCTAGACCAATTCACATTCCCCTTTGAGGCTTCATATGTAGACATTTTGACATTGTTGTACGCTTTTGAGTTTATGTATTGATCTTCCCTGTCACCATAGTTGCTTTCTATGGTCAGGTCTCTTTTTTTTTACTCATTTTTAAAAACTGAGCTCTGCTCCTAGGACAAAGGGGGCATTATCTCAAGCTTCTTTTACTAGGGGGGCAGAGTCTTGGTGACTGGCTTTCTGTGCCAGGGCCTATGGGGCTACCAGCTTGCCCTCTGCACTAGGATGGCCTGGCGCGGTCCTGCCTGTTGTACCCTAGATTCTTGAACTGGATGTTTGCCTACTGTGCCAGGGCTGGAGGCCTCATAGCTGGTCTGCAGAGACAGAATCCTGAAGCCCCAGATGCTTATCTGTGCTGTGTCTACAAGCTTCTTGCTGTCTTTCCCAGGCACTCCTTGCTCTCGGGTGTGCTCCCCTTTTACCCAACTGAAATATCTTCTGTGAAACTTTCCCTGATCCCCAATAATTGCTTGTATTATCCCCTTTTTCAATATCCTTTGCAAGTATTAATCTGTAAACATTATGCATCCCATATCAATCAATCTATCAAAAAATTACTTTATAAAACTAGAAAAAATAGTGACAAAATTCATTTGGAAAAACAAAAAGTCCAGAATATCAAGGCAATTAATGAAAAGAAATGCTAGGGAGGGTGGCCTAG